>CM077030.1:182191396-182791396 GCA_039090855.1 Macrothele yani | reverse complement strand
GCTCTTCTACCTCAAAATGATTCAAAAAACTATCTTCAAATGAATTGTAATCAATTGTGGCTCTCAGTTCAGGACTTCGAGCCAAAAAATCAGCCGCGGCTCCTCAAAGTTTAGTATTTGCAATGAGAAGTTTATCCACATCTCGCCAGTTTGCTAAATTAGCAACTTCCTTCAAATTTTGAGAAAAATGTGTGGCTTTGAAATGTTCGTGTGCCGGATTCAATTCTCTGATTAGCGGAGCACAACTAGCTATTAAAGTTGGAACACAATAATTATCGTTACTATGAGTCTGTAAATTTTCTTGTGTAGTAATGATTATGACGTTTTAATATTAACTGATGCAAAAAATGAAAAGAATGTTCTTGACCAACCACTTGTACCAAATAAACAAATAAATAGTTCCTACGTCATGCAAAAAAGAGAAATCTACTTACAGAATTTTTTCTTGTTGACGACGATGAAGTATAAATTAATCTACTCGGAAAGTAGTTGCACTAAAAAGTCCCACAGAAAAATATAAAAGGGAATCACTCCCGCTGAAAAGTTCTACTCAACCTGTATGAAATTTTATAAAGTTTCACTTGCGGTCTTGGCTTTTCTAATAAATGAAATTTCTTCACAAATCCTGCTGTTTCCATCCACGCCAAATTCCTTGAGTTGAGTTAGGTTGCTAGTCGGATTGCATCTCTTTCAGTCCAATGGGAGAAAAAATCCAGACATCATCATCAGCAAGCAACTTCCTCCAGATCGCCGCAGAAGTAAAAATCCGGAATGCCAGGAAATGTCCTGTTACTTACGAAAATTCAGTTGCTTATGAAGAATCCAGTCATTTCTGAAAATACTATCTTATTACTTATGAAACTTTTATCGAGAATAAGTTGCGGGCGCCAATGATGTCACAGTGCTGTTTTTATCTCTTTCCTTATATTACTGAAATAGGTTTGAATCCAAAGATTGACAGGTTTCTTGAGCACTGTACACATCAAAAGACAGGTTTCCTTCCCACTCAACCTGGAAAACAGGGAAAACCTGGAATTCTCAGCGAATTTGAAAATGGTTCCAAAAATCAGGAAAAACTCAGGGAAAATTACCCTTTTTTGTAAAAGTCAGGGGAAATTACCCCCCCCCCTTTTTTTTTGCAAAAATCAATGGATACTTTATTTTGCCAATCCCCCCCCCCCCCCCCCCAAAAAAAACTTAATTTTTCAAGTTTCAATTTACTTCCGATATTGGAGGTTATTTTTTTATGTGCATTAATGCATTTGCATTTTTGAACTTCCCTTTTTGTTGGTAAAGTTTGATTAACACTTACCGCACGTGGGGCTTGGCTTTCAATTCTTATTTCCGTTATGTGGATGCGGCATGTGGGTTTTTCATTTAGTCGTGGGTCCACTTCATTTTTTTCCCCCGTTGGTATTTATCTGGCCTCGCCACTAAATGAGTTTTTTTCCTTTGCTGCCTCCTCATTTACTTCAATAATTTTTTATAACCCTAGTACTTTCGGTAATACTCCATTACCGTCATCGAGGGGACGTATTGCTCCGATTAGCACGGACCGTGTCAGCTGGGCATTTCGGTGGTTCTCGCGGGCTGCTTCTGTCATCGGCTATCGCTTCTTCTTGGGCGTTGTGGCGCCATCTCTTGTTGGTCACTGATCTCATTTTTCGAACTTTTTCATTTTTTTGCTCAATTTTAATTAAATTTCTCCAGCTGTTTCTCAAAATATTAGGGTCATTACGGTTGCAAACTTTTGCCCTATTTTTTTCAATCATTACCGACTCTGCTATTCTGAGGTGTTTTTCGGATTTACAGCTTTTAATGATTTTTATATTTTCGAATTTAGGATATTTTTGGTTATCCAGACAGTATTGAATAAGTGCTGTTTTTTCTTCTTTTTTCTGCCAATTTTTTATGTGTTGTTTTAATCTGTGTTTAAGCTTATTTTTGGTACTTCCTATATAAGCCATTGGAGGATTTTCAGTAATAGGAATTGAGTAAATACCTGCTTTTTCTAACATTTTTATTTTTTCATTATTTTTTATTACCATATTTTTGATGGTATTTACTTTTCCTCCAATTTGAATGTTATGCTTTTTACAAATATTATTAATTTCATTGGTAGTACCTTTAATGTAAGGAAAACCATTTAAATATTTGACTTCTTTTTTATTTACTACAGCTTTATTTTTTATTTTCTTTATTACTTCTGTGTTCCATTTTTTTATTAAATGGTTAGGATAACCAAAGCTACCTGCAATTTTTTTAATGATTTCAAACTTTTGCTTGCAATTACTGCCTGCCTAGAATTTGGTAGATCTTACTTTTAGTTATATTAAGTACTTCCTTTATTCTCAAAAAAAAAAAAAAAAGTGCAAAATTGAATTTTTTAAATTTGCCAGTTATTAAACTTTTGTTCAATTTCTGCAGGCAGTTGTTATAACATGGAACAATTAGGCACAATTGCTCTTGCTTGAAGAAACACTTCACAAGAGAACCAATGTCTGTTGGTTCTCTTGAAACATGTTTCTTTGAACAGAGCCATTCCATCATTAAGCTTAGCTGCATTGTGTTATAGAAAAACTGAAACTATTCAACTGACAGACTTTTTCTTATATAAACCTGTTTCTATGGAAATGTATTTACAAATTCCAAGTGGGTAGTATTCACAAAAGTTCACGAAACTTTGATGCAGAAAATAATGTGCACAGTTAGTTGTTATTAATGAAAAGCAGATTATTTTATAAAGACAAATTACGTAAAGAATTTACAAGTGTGTGCTTTGGTGAGAAAAATGAATGGAATGGAATGAAATGTAACAATTCTTTGCAACATGCCACTCTGGAAAACTTTAAAAACCACCTGGAGAACCTGGAAAAGTCGGGGATTTTTTTTTATTACTTTTGAGTGGGAACCCTGAAAGAGTACTAATAAATAATTTAACAGAAAAGAGTTTACATTTGCTAAAATCCTTTATTGTCGTGATTTTGCTTAATTTAATTATTACTCCTGGTCATCTGTGATTAGACGATCTCTCATGCTCTACAACTCCTCGCTATTTCATTCATGGTTATCGCTCGTGCGCGAAGACAACCTCTCCTCTCAAAATTTACTCCTTCCCTTCAACGTCTCGCCACTTCACTCTACTCACGTCAGACGAATTCTCCCCTAACACACGTTATCATTCCTACCCTTTTGAAGTCTTGTTCTCCTATTGTCGTCCGCACTATTTCCAAAAACCAGCCTGAAACCTCTGTCTGAACACCTTCTTCTCATTCCGTCTCCATCTCCATTCCTGATCACCTCCCCAAAGGAAACCCCTTCTTGAGAACGGAAATCCTTCCTAATGAGTCGCTTTAAAACTCTAAAAAAGCCTTCTTCTATAATAGCTATCCATACACGAAATCCTGTGTTTTGTCCACTCCAGGAAGTTCGCCGATAACTAATCGTTTCTGGTGACTTACTGGCTCTCCCAAATCGAACTCAGAAATCATATCCTTAGAAGTTTCCCATGATTACTTTTAAAACGTTCTAAAACTGCAAGGATTCTTAATTATTTGCATATTCATTAAAATTCAACAATTAAAAGATATTTACTATACATTACATATCATGAAATAAACATTCCCGTTCCATTACGCTATTATTAAAGGTTATTTACAATTACTACTATTACACTTTCATACATTTCTGGCCACCCAAAATGCACCACCAAGAAGGAACTCTACAGCCACCACTACATCTCTGACGTTTTGGAGCCTGTAGTCCTCCCTTACCTTCAGGACCTGCCAGCGGCCACATTTCAACAGGACAATGTGCGCCTGCACGTGGCTTGCATCGTGCAACAATTCTTCACTGCCCACCAGGTGTCACTGCTGCTGTGGCCTACCTGTTCTCCCAATATGTTGCCCATCAAACACATCTGGTCGCTGATCGGCAACCGAGTGGCCCAGCAAGCACCACCCGCGGCTACGCCTGATGAACTGTGGCAATGTGTGGAAGCAGCCTGGACCGACACACTCCAAGCTCATATCCAAAGCCTCATTCGTTCGATGTAGCGGCCGTTATTGCCAGCCATGGGGCCCACATGAACTATTGATGTCTGCGTGTTCCGCAAGTTGCACGGGCCTGTAAGATCAATCGTTTCATCTTTGTATCTGTAGTTACGTGTCCAGTAAATCTGGCTTTGCTATCTCGTGTCCTTCTTCATGTTTCATTTTGGGTGGCCAGCAGTGTAGATTTCCACTTACTCAAAAATTGCCTGCACTTCGATGCACAGCTTTCGATTTATTTTTTTATTTTTCACTATGGTACACAACGTTGTCTTGGAAATCCAGAGTTTCTCTGCAACAGTAGTCTATGATCCAGGGATCGCATCCAGCTATGATAAAATGTCCTCTTTTTCATTGAATGAAAATGTTTTCCGCTTTGTTTTCTTTTTTTCTGCAGTCATTCATTTTTTTAAATGCTCTCACAAAATGCACTTATGAAAACTTCAGTGATTTGTGAATTTCACTTCTTACTTTTCTAGTACTATCTATGTTTATCCAAACTTTGTCCGTAAATGAGCTGTGTTGTTTAATTTGACCTGTAGATTTAACACTGAGGAGAAATGCAAAAGAAGGCCAATTTAGCAAAAAATTCCAGAGGTTCAGGAATGGGTATGTACTATGTGTGTCCCCTGCCTTCACAGAATGTTATTGTTCTGTCTATAGGTGAAAACAAGAATAATCCCCAGGGTACTCTAGATTTCCTGCCCCACACCTGGCGTTTCTTTTTCCTGCTTCCCACCCATGAAAGAAAATGTTGTTCTTTTGAAATTGTTGGTCATCTGCTTTCTCCTGTAAGAAGCTTACGCTTTATAGTTGGAGGAAAGGCAAATTGATTTATGAATCCGTCAAGCTGTGTCACTGATGGTGTTCTTTGAAATGCTGGTTAAAACTGCGGGCATAACATTTTTCTGTTACGCAAAGACTTTTAACATAAAAATGCTAGTTAACATAGTTGGGTGGTTTGAAAAAAAAAGTTTGCTAAATTGAGGAAATACGTTCATTAAATTGGGAAACGCCAAGAGGTAATGTAAATGCAGTTCTGTCCGGACCATAAAAATGTACGTAAAATCGCGGAATTCGTTAAATTGCAGTCTGTTAAATAGCGGTTTGACTATATTTCCCATCACTTCTTGCTATACCAAGGGCAGAGCAAACATTTTTTTGTTTGTTTTTTTTTGTTTAAAATGACATTAGTGTTCAAAAACATTATTGCCTGCTCACTGTGCAGAGAAAATGACTATTTGAAGTAAAAGACTGACAATTTCAGTTTCAGCAAAATTAAACTTTAAAAAGTAATAATGCTGTTTTAAGGGTAAAATCTGATCTGGAAAGTCCATGTCATACCTACATACATACATACATATCACCAAGCTGTTCTCCGAGATTCAGAGGTTAGCTCCAAAAAGAAATACAAACCACCAGATATTTTTACTTACTGTTGTCGTATCAAACTTCTCCATTTACAGCAATTTTGACATACAACTTGGGCTTCACTGATATCCATTATATGCCGTATGTAAGATCTTTTATACTTCATACTTATAATCTTTTTTTCTCATGCAGACATTCCTGATCCACCCATGAGCCGCCCCGGTGGCGCAGTGGTCTAAGCGATAGCCTCTGATCATTCGTCCGAACGGGGTCCGGGTTCGAATCCCGGTGAGGCATGGATGTTGTGTTTGTCTTACGGCACTGACTCTCTCCCTTCCCTGGAACCAGTGACCCTAAATTAGGGACGGGCGACTGCTTATAGCCCATTGAGTCGCTCACGGTGGTCGTTAAACCTCCAATCAAAAAAAAAAAAAAAGATCCACCCATGTCTTCCTTGGCCTTCCTCTGCCTTTCCTTCCTGCCACTTGGGCTGAAAAGATTTTCTTAGTAAGCAGCTCATCACTCATTCTTTCAACATCCATGCTTTTCACAAAAATATGGCACTGACTTTTTGAGAAAAGCGAAATCTACAACTACAGTGGCTTTCAATAAAATCATAAAGAAATCATTATTATATATATATATATATTGTTGCTCTCCTGATGAAGGCAACCTGGTTTTTTCAGTTTCATTTTATTTTTATTTCTAATTTTCCACGTTGCTGACTTCACAAAAGATTTTTTGTTCGATATTCCTTTGTTGTTGTTTCATAACTATCTCTCTCTATATATATATTAAGAAAATGTTCTTATTGGTAATTCATAAAACTGTTAATCATAAAATTGGAAAGTTCTCCATTTTTTGTCCTCATAAACCTGCTCCTGAAGTAACCCCAAAACTTGTGAAAGTTTTTGTGATTGCTCCTCATGATCTTTACATAATGTTGAAAACCCTGATCTTATTTGTGTAGTGTTTTCAAAATTCAAATATTGCTTTTTAATCCACTGTTGTTTTTTTGTTCATGTTGCCACAAAAAATTTAGTACAGTTCCTTTGAAACTGTCAGCATGCTAATATATAATTGTATCATAATTAGAATTTGTTAATTATGTTTGTTTAAAGTACATCTGCTTCAATAGACTTCAGTTGTCCAGGGCATGTGGTAAATGAATTTCTATGGATAATTAGAAAGTTGAATATTTAACTAAGTGAATTAATTTTTTAAGAGATGTATACACACATCTGTAAGTGTACATTACTACAGTAATACTATAGGTGCAATTCTTGTTGTAATCTGTGACTAATAAAAAGGAACATGTATGGTGATTACTTTTTAAAAAATGAAAATAAAGAAATTTGATTCCTAAATTTTAAAGTGTCTTAGTACAAAAATCATAGAGGGGATGACATAAAATTCAAAAGGCAAACAAGCAAAACATATTTAAATAAGTTCTTAGAAACAAAATTACAATTTCTGAGAAATTGGTATCCTATTTCTGTACATTAAGAAATAAAAGCCAAAGAAAGAAAGCCTTAAGTTTCTTGATATGTATTCAAATGCAAAATAAAGCTCCCTTCATTTTGTATTTGTTTCTTTTTTCAAAAAGCAGTTTAATGTGATCTTTTAACCCTAGGCATACCAGTCAGTTTTCTAAATAAAGCATTTGATTAATACACTGCACATATGATTTCCTACTTAATATTGCATAATAGTTTACATATTTTATCAGCCATATGAACAATAAAGAATTAAATTACTGCACAATTTGTGATTTTTATTTATTTCTTTGACTTCTTTTTCAGGGAAACCAGCAATTGCTCATAGAGACCTTAAAAGTAAAAACATCTTGGTAAAGAATAAAGGATCATGTGCTATTGCTGATTTGGGATTGGCTGTTCGATTTGATTCTGTTACAAATTCTGTTGACATTCCTCCTAACCCTAGAGTAGGTACAAAGCGTTACTTGGCTCCTGAAGTTCTTGATGAAACCATTAATACAAGTCATTTTGATTCATTCAAACGAGCAGACATTTATGCTTTCGGGTTAGTCCTTTGGGAAATTGCCAGGCGTTGTAATATTGGTGGTAAGTAGCTAAAAGTTTTTGTGATAACTTGAAAGTATAAAATCAAACATATGTTAGAAAAAAATAAAAGAACATTATTAAAGTAAAAAATAGTTTACAGTAAAATTGTTATGAAATATTTGGAGATCATGTATACTAATAAAGGAAAATTCTTTGCTTCTAAAGTATTTTAAAAATATCTTTGTGATACACATAAAGTTCATTCTATCAATATGCAGCAATGAAAAATGTTATTTTGATTTTTTACTTTATTAGCAAAATATACCTCTGATTGTGTATATATCTTTATTTACTGTATTAATTTCATCATCTATCTGTCAACCATTGTGCTTGTAATAGGAATGTATCAGGGTTATCCTAAAAGTAATGTCTTTTTAAACATGTAATTGTTATCCAAGCCACTTGTTGCTAAATAAAATAAATTTCAACTTTGCCCACAATTTTTTCCCCCATTCTTCCAGTTACTGCTCTCAAAAAATTAAAAAATTTTGATTTTGATTTTATTAAAATACAATTTTTTTAATTTTGCACGTATAAACTCGAAGTACTGAAGTATGGTACTTTCCTTCATATAATCTGCAGACCAAGACATTCAGAAAAAAAGAAAAAAGTCATATAATCTGTATCCATTCCCTAATTAATTTGTCAGAAAAAGCATGATTCACAGGATGACCCAAAAGCCTGAATAATTAAAAAAAAAGAAACTATCTTATTATAAAAAGCAACTGTGTCATTTTTGAAATACTTTTGTGCTATTTTCAAGTGAATGAAGAAAAAAATTGCTAGTTCTTTCAGCATTACCATTGTTCATTAGTTAAATTTAAGAATCTGTTGTATTTGGCATTTTTGAAAATGTTTCTGAAAAACTGAAGAGAGATAGGGAGAGAGAGAGAACATAAGCCTTAACTAAATGCAACTAGCACAGCAAAACTGATGTATGTGATTCACAACATGTCATCACCAACTGCATCAATGACATGCTGTGGAACAGCTCAGTTGTCATCTCACAGAATTTAATCTTCCCCAAGCACAAATAGCACTGTCTTTGTTGCATCATATTTTCTGTCAAAATGCTCGTAAGTAAAAAAAAACTATCTCTTTGTGGCCCTCTACCTTCATATTATGTTATATTTTTTCCGGTTGTTAATGTATTTTTGATACTTTCCAATACCACCAGCTAATTGAGACCCTGCAATTTTTCTAAAAATTAAAGTGCTGCAGAACTTTTATTTTGAAGTGGCATATTATCCACAGAACCTAAACTTATATAACTTTTTAGCAGATAATGCACAGAATATATGACAGAAAAATTATGAAATTTGAAGTAAAAAAAAAAAAAAAAAAAAAAAAGATGTCAGTGCCTCATGCTTAGCCTGATATTTTTTCAGCCCTGTGTTACACCATGTGAATGCTCAACCTCACTTGAAACATTGTGGGCCATTGTCAAAATGGGCTGGACAGTGATCCCATTATTTCATACAACCCTGATTTGGCATCTTCTCACTTTCACCTGTTTTGTCCCTTGAAGCAAAGTCTCTATGGTCAACATTTTGAGGATATGCGTGAAGTTAACAGGCTGTAAGATCCAGAGCCAAACAACAGTCTGTGGAATTTTTCCAAATTGGTTCCACATCTTGCTTTGAATAATGTTGTAAATGCTTGGTTTCAGCACGACACTATTTAGAGTAGCACCATCACATTTAGCAGATTACAGTGTGTTTTTATACCAAATATCATTAAAATATCTCAGCTGACAGAGGAGCTATTTTCAAAGATGCATTACTTTTTGGACAGCCCTCATACTTCTTGATTTTTAGTAGTGCAAGCATTGACAATAGAACTGAAATATTGAAACTAAAGTAAATGTACTCTTAAGTAATTCAGCAATGGTCATGCCATCATTTTGTTTCCTTATTTATTTTCAAATCATGATTTTCAATCTTGATTCATTTTATTGAATTGTATACCATACGAAGGAATAATTTAATAAGATTGACAGCGTTGCCGGACAGCCGGATAACCAGGAAATAAGTGATGCTAAAATTCAGGGTAAAATAATTTTTTTAGCAGAAATGGAAAAGTCAGGGGGAAATAATAGAGTGCGTATTTGTCATATATGAGATTCTTATGCGGATTCTCAGAATTCTGTGTTTTCTGTCATCATGTGGGTTGTTCTCGAGATCAATGCAAAACTGAAGAGAAATTTTTGGGGTAATAGTGGGAGTAGGGAGGGGTCGTTTTCCATGTGGGGGGCGGTATTTTGTCTTTTAAAACTTTCAAAAATGGAAGTGAAACGAAATGAACATTTTCCCCATAATTGTAATATTTTTCTCGCTATGTTTCCTCTGTCCAGTATTGTTGTTAAATATTTTATTGCATAAATGTTTATATTTCAACATGAAACTATAGGCAACAATCTGCAAAAACTAAAATTAAACAGCACAAAAATTTCTCTGTAGTCTTCAGGCATGAGATTCTTTCATGAATTTGATGAATTCCAACTTTTCCATTATCATTTAAGTGATTCAGGAGATCGATGCACAACTGAACAGAAATGTTTTGGGGGTTGGTGATGGAGAGGCTTGGTGGTTCGTTGGAGGACAGAATTCCATCTTTACAAAACTTTTGGAAAGGGAGTTTTGACGGAGTGATGATTTTTTTGCGTAATCATATTTCTTTTTCTTGCATTGTTCCATATGCCCAGTATTGTTGTTAAATATCATTTATTCCATAAATATTTGTATTTCAGCTTGAAAATGGGGGGGGGGGGCAGGGAAGTCGAATGGAGCAATGGTTTCTTCCTTAATCACAATTTTTTCCTTGCTGTGTTTCCACTCCCTTGCATTATTGTTAAATGTTATTTCTTCGCACAATTGTTTGCATTTACGTGTGGAAACGAAGGTGGAAATTTCCGAAAACTGAAGTGACGAAGTTGGAAAATTTGTAAGAATTGATGCATGGTGTTGAAAAGTATTCACACTCTTAAAGTTACACCATTCAGCGAAATAGTTTCTCAAGTTACGCTATTTCAAAGTTACACCATTCAGCTTTGATATCCCCGCACGGGGATAACTGGTTTTCCAGTTATTTCGGGAGCGGCGCCCCCACGCCCCGAGCTCACCTTGTGACGGTATACATTTCGTTAACTCTTGAACGATAACATCACCGAAGGGACAGCTGTTCATCCAGCTGATGGGGGATGGCGTCCCCACGGCCCGAGCCGATTTTCTCTTATAATTTTGCTTTTTTGTCTTTAGTTCATATGTTGACATGTACCTGCCTCAGTTGTAGGCTGCTGAGGTTGTGATGAGGCGCCAGCTCTGGGTTTTGTTCCTCGCTCCCTTCCCTGTCTTTTCTCCTTTGTTACATTTTCTGTTTTTCAGGAGCTGGGTAGCTTAGACCTTACCTGCACGTGTGCCGTGTGTAGTGACCCGTTCAGGTGGAAAAGGGGATGCTGGAGGCTGAGGTATCTGGGGGCCGGGTTGTAGTTGTCTCCAGATGCCAACACTCCTCTTTGCCCTCTGCTTCACCCTAAACGAGAGGCTGGGAGCTAACCCACTCCTAGTCAGGGTCTGTGGCCGAGTGGCGTCCAGACTTCTAGCGGCTTGTCGTTCAGTTCGGCAGGGTGAGTTTGGGGGTAGGGTGGGCATGCCGAAGGGGTGTTTCCCAGGTACGGGAAAGTCTGGGTGCACGCAGAGTGTATGTCTGCCCTACCATCTTGCTATATCCGCTGACTATCCCTAGAGCCGTGTCCAGCGTCTTCTTGGGCTTGCGGACCTCCGGCTCTCCCTCGTTGGGCTCGATAGTGGGTGGGGAGGTCGGCGGACGAATCTTTTCTCTTATTCATGGCAACTCAAAGTGTTTCCCATGCTAACAATTTAAAGTGCCCTGTGGAGGAAGGTACACTTTCCTCTACAAAGAAACTTGTCTCAACTAATTGCAATGCTCTGTTTCTTTTAATCAAATCTGGTGACTCTTCACAGTCACTCAGTAGCAAGAGTCCTTTCTGAATCAGCAAGGCTCTGCAAGCCGTTGCTGGCTCTCCAAAGAGTGTCAAGAAGCTCCCTTCAGGGGATCTTCTCTTGGAAACCTCTAATCCACGCCACAGTGCCACCTTGCTGGAAACAACCGTTTTGCTTGGCATTCCTGTTCAGGTTTCTCCCCATAGTTACCTCAATTCCTCTCGCGTGGTAGTCAACTCCCGCGACCTGCTTGAATGTAGCGATGAGGAATTGCTGGAGGAACTTGGTGAACAGCATGTCATTGGGGTTTGCCGAATTCTTTTTAGGCGGGATGGGAAATCTATTTCCTCCCGTAACATCATCCTAACTTTTGACTCCCCAACCCTGCCTACTTCCATCTAGGCAGGTTATTTACGGCTTGATGTTCGGCCGTATATCCCGAACCCCTTGCAATATTTCAGGTGCCAGCATTACAGTCACTCCCAGCAGTCTTGCCGTAATGTTGCAAAGTGTGGTTGCTGTGGTTCCACAGAACACTCTTTGGCGGAATGCTCTGCAGAGTCTGATCATTGTGTCAACTGCGAAGGGTCTCATCCTGCTCCTTCTAAGCAGTGTCCAAAGTGGATAGAGGAACAAGCTATCCAGCGCCTGAAGACAACTGAGCATCTCTCGTATCCCGAGGCTAGACGGCGGATCACCCCTTTACAACCAGGCTGGCGGTCATATGCTTCAGTTGTGGTGCAGAAGGCTTCAGTGGCGGTCCAGACTGAGGTGACCATCCCAGCGCGGTGTCCTTATGATTTTGAGGACATCGTTGCTGCTGGATTGGAGGTGCTGAAGTCTCGCTGCATTGCCTCCAAGGTGACATCAACATCGTCGCCTAAACCTTCCTCTATGCCGAAAACATCTTCTGTCAGCACTGCAAAGAAGAAGCCGGACAAGGTGAAACCAGGCTCATTCTCCCCGAAACAGAGCAGGCAAAAACCACCTCTCAACACAGGGAGTAAACACAGCCCTGTGTTACCTCCAGACACTGCCGATGGATTGGAGGTGATAGACGACGTGGAGACCTTCTAGTCATCTGTCTTTTTCTTTCTTTCATTTCATTTTTCATTATGGTCACACTCATTCAGTGGAATTGCAGAGGTCTGTGATCACGCATTGATGATTTGAAAGGCTTACTGTCTTTGCACACACCTGTGTGCGTGTGTCTCCAGGAGACAAAGCTTTGCACGACGGACACTCCTTCACTGCGGAGACATTCCTTTTTCTGCAAAGATCACCAGGACGGCGTTATCGCCTGCGGAGGAGTGGCCATTGTTGTTCCTCATGGTGTTCCTGTCACTGCAGTTGCCCTTCAGACGACTTTGCAGGCAGTGGCAGTGCGACTATCTGTGAACACTTTGTTCACAGTGTGTTCCATCTACATACCACCAGATGAAGCTGTAAGCCTTTCGGATCTGGAAGATTTAGTTAACCAGCTGCCGCCTCCTTTCTTCATCTTAGGAGATTTCAACGCACACAATCCGTTGTGGGGTTCTACCACTCGAGACTCCAGGGGCCGTGTTGTTGAGTCTCTTCTCTCCAACGCATCCCTCTGTCTCCACAACACGGGAGCTACTACTTATTTTCACGAACCCACCCGCTCGTACTCAGCCATTGATTTGTCTCTGAGTTTACCATCATTATATCCTGCCTGGTCGTGGAGCGTGTCTGGTGATCCCCTTGGCAGCGATCACTTTCTCATCTTTCTCCATCTAGTGAGTGGCGGGTACCGTTACCCTACTCGCCCTGCTAGATGGAATATTGATCGAGCCAAGTGTGACCCATTCACGGCTTTGGCAAGTCTTACCCATGCTATGGTGACCTCAGGATCAGTCGATGACGCTGTTGCGGCGATAACGGATTGTATTGTGCAAGCAGCAGAGCTTACCATCCCCAGGACGTCGACTAAACTTCCACGTTGCTCGAGACCTTGGTGGAATTCCACTTGCATGGCAGCTCGTCAGGCCCAACATCGGGCTTGGGGTAGGTTTTGTCGGTACCCCACCGACGCGAACCTACTTGCTTTCAAGAAAGCCAAGTCCTACGCGCGATTGTTTCGTAGGCGTAGTCAACTGGAGTCCTGCATACAATATGTATCCGGAATTAACACCACTACCAGCCCTAAGATCGTTTTAGACAGGATCCGTAAGATTCGGGGACAGTTCTCATCTGGGGAAATCTCCATTCTTGAGAGTGATGGAGGAACGGTTGCTGATGCTCAGGGTATTGCTGACTGTCTGGGCGCCGCATTTTCTTCGGTGTCCAGCAGCAGCAATTACCCTGCTTCGATCCGGCAGTTACAGCCGTGACTTGAAAGGTCCAAGATTTCCTTTGGACCATTTTTTTCCACAGATTATAACAGCCCGCTGATTGCCATGGAGCTGAAGGACCACTCTGAATAGGTCCGGCCGGACATCTGTCGGACCAGATAACATCCATTACGAAATTCTAAAGCACCTTTCTCCGTCCTCTCTTGAATGTCTGTTAATCCTGTTTAACAGGATTTGGCAAGAGCATGCCTTTCCCGAATCTTGGCACACTGCCATTGTCGTTTCCTGTTCCGAAATCTGGTAAAGATCCCACCAACCCGTTGAACTACCGGCCAATTGCTATGACGATCTGCCTTTGCAAAGTACTCGAGCGCATCATTAATCTTCGTCTCATTTTTTATTTGGAGTTTCATCACATTTTTTCACCTCATCAGAGTGGATTTCGTAGATATCGTTCCACCACCGATCATCATCTTCGCCTTGAGACATCTGTCAGGGAGGCGTTTGTCCACCGTCAGCACATGGTAACATGGAGAAAGCTTATGACCGCACCTGGAGATACGGCATTCTCCGTGACCTGCAGGAGTGCGGATTGCGGGGAAACTTACCATCTCTCATCGGCGGATTTCTCCAGGACCATAGTTTCCGTGTGCGCGTCGGGTCGACCCTCTCTGTGGTGTACCTCAGGGCTCCGTTCTTTCCGTTACATTGTTCATCCTTCGTGTACCATCATATTTTCCAACTACTTCCTCCGACGGTTCGTGGAACCATGTACGTGGATGATCTGCTGATCTCTTGCGCTTCTGTAAACATGCGCACCATCGAGAGACAGCTCCAGTCTGCCATTACCAAGATCTCTCACTGGGCTTCCCAAAATGGATTTGGCTTCTCATCGCAGAAGACCATTTGCGTGCACTTTTGCCGCAAACTGGGTCTTCACCCAGACCCCAGCCTCCGTCTGGGGTGTTCTACCATCCCTGTGGTGTCAGAAGCCAGGTTCCTTGGGCTAACGTTTGACCAAGCGCTCATCTTCCGGCCTCACATTCAGTCTTTGAAGGTGAAGTGCACGAAGTCATTGAGTATCCTGAAGGTCCTCTCCCGAACATCTTGGGGGCTGACAAGTGCTCAATGCTTCGCATTTACCACTCTCTCATTCGGTCAAAGTTAGACTTCGGATGCATTACGTACAGTTCAGCACGTCCATCGGTTTTTAAAGCCTTTGGACCCCGTCCATCACCAGGCATTGCGGCTACGTACTGGTGCTTTCTGTACCTCACCCGTACATAGCCTGTATGTGGAAGCTCGTGAGCCGCCGTTATGCATCTGTCGTAAGCAGCTGTCTCTTCAGTTTTATGCAAAACCGAAATCTCTTCCTGATCATCCACTGCATGGTTCCATCTTCCAACCGGACTGTGTCCGCTTGTTTTCCCACCACCCCTCCTGTGTTCAGACGTTCGGGATTTGGATGTCTGCCATAGTGTGCGATGCTGGTCTAAACTTGTCTAGGATTGGTTTGACCACCTTTTTCAACCAACTTCCTTGGCAGCACATTCAAGCAACGGCTGACCTTTCTCTTTGTGTGTGGCCAAAGTCGTCCACTCCTGCTCTGGTGTACCAGCAGCTCTTTGCTGAATTACAGTCTGTCTACCAGGATTTCGTGCCTGTGTTCACCGATGGCTCGAAATCTGGGGATGTTGTTGGATCCGCTTTTGTGTGTGGCAATGCCTCACATGCTGAGAGGCTTCCGCCTGAATCCACCGTCTTTTCGGCAGAGATGCGTGCGGTACACCTCACTTTGTGCCACATACAGTCTCGATCACATCGTCGCGCTATGGTTTGTTCTGATTCCCAGTCCATCATCCAAGTTTTATCTTCTCAAGAGGACACGGACTCACCTGTCATCCGTGATGTCCGTCGTCTTCTTGGAACTTTGGAGGGCGATGGCTTCCTGGTTCGATTCTGTTGGGTTTCTGGCCATGTTGGGATCCTGGGTAACGAGCTGGCAGATCTCTCTGCCAGGTCTGTTTCCTCCATGTCTTCAGCTCAGCTGCCACTGTCTTTCCACGATTTTAGACCTTTGATCCAGACATTTCTCATGGACGAGTGGCAGTCCTTGTGGTCTCAGCAGGGCAGCAATAAGCTGCTTACTATCAAACCACAGATCGGACTATGGAAGTCTAGTTTGCGGAAGAACTGTCGTGAGGAAGTGGTTCTTGCACGTCTCCGTATTGGGCACTGTCGTTTTACTCACCGCTTTTTGCTGTGTGACGAGACTGTCCAGGTGTGTGAGGCGTGCAACTGTAATCTCACTGTCCTTCATGTTTGTGTACTTGTGTTCGTTTTTGTGATCATCGTTTTCGTCATTTTCACTCTCATCTGTTGGACGAAGGAGCAGCTACACTGCAAATTCTTATTGGCGAAGCCTGCGACGTGAAAGCGGTGTTTTCGTTTTTACAAGAAATTGCCTTTTTTAACCTCATCTAGATTTTAACTTGTTCACTCTCATCTTTCGTTTTTACCACATCAGCCTGTTTTTAACCTTGTGCACGTTTTTTATTGATTATGTTTTGTTTTGATGTCTTTTGTTTGGCGCTCTTTGGCCAACCATGGTTCTTGCGCCATTAAAATCCATCAACCAACCAACCAATCAGCTTTGATATCAAGCACCATAATTGCCAGGCAAAAGTTTCTTTCAGCATGATGAATTAAATTATGTCATCATAGGGCATAAAAAAAAGAGAGAAAACAAAGAAAGGCAACGATGAAGAGATGGGAAGAAAAAGATATCAGCAGAAAGAAAAAATAAGCAATGGATGCTATGCAGGTTAGAGTCAACAAAAGACAAATGGAAAGTAATCTGCATTGTTTTAGTGCATTCTGATTTTTCACCCAGTTAAAATGTTGAGCTATTTTTTTTCCCTTTGTCAGTCTCATGTATGATGCATAAATGTTTTGTGACTTGATGAAATGGAAATGCTAAGCCATGAATTGGAGGGAATTGAATTGCTATATTTTACTAAAAAGCAGGAACATTGGAATGAGTGACATTTGGCTGGAGAGAAAAAGTTAAAAGTAAAGTTTTTGGAATAGGTTCAACAGCAAATGAATGGAGATGTTCCAAGTGTAAGCAGTAATATACTAGGATGTAATTCTGCACTTTATGCATTTAGCTTGATTTTGGGGTGCTGTGAAGAAAGAAAATTTGCAATATGAATTGATGTAGCCATCAATTAATTGAATTATACAGTCTGCCAGATAAAGGTTTAACTGATTATTTACTTACTGCCCCCATTTACAACAATCTCAGCACACAGCTCGAGCTTGTTAACATCCGTCGCGCACCACATACAAGACCTTTTGTACTCTGTACTCATAATCTTTTTCTCAAGCAGACATTCCTGAATGTGGTTCTCCCACGATTTCTTTGGCCTTCCTCTGCAGGGCTTAGTAACAAGGGCTGGCTCATCGCTTTGTGTTTCTGGTCGTTGAAGTGGTCCTTGCCTGCGCCGCTCAGTGACGTCACGGGGATGTATGTCACCTGTCAGTGTGCAATGTAAAGCACTCGGTGGATGCTGTTAACCCTTGTTTGTTGCATTCGCATTAGTTATCTGCTGTTTGTTTGGTTGTATTTTTGACATCAATTTTTTTTTAATTTAATTTCTTTAGTACATCGATTTTGTACAGTGGCTTCCTGCGCTGTTGCTGCATTCCAAAATACCAGCAGGAATACGAAAGGGTGAAATATAATTTTTCACTGTATCCCTCGAAACGACCCAGTAGTTACAAAAGACTGGGTTAACAGGTGTTGAGAAAGATTCTTTTAATGAGAAAAATGCCAGGATTTGTAGTTAGCACTTTTTAAATAGTAAGTACGAAGATGATATGATAAATCACCTGCTTGGTTTACCAATGAAAAAGATATTCAAATCGTTGGCTATACCAACAGTCAATTTACTGAGATCAAACGTAGAAAATGTCACAGCAAGAGGTGAAAGACAAAGAAAGAGAAAACTACTGCATGATGCTTTTGATAGACTTAAAAATCTTAGTCCCAAAAATAGGTCTTTTGAAGAAAATGTGGCCGCTATTCAACCTGCATCAGATGAAGAGACAGTTTTCTGTGTAAAATGTGATATGTTCCAAAAAAAAAAAAAAAATTAATGACAAATTGTCAATAACAGAAAAAGAGCTAAACTTTCTGAAAAGAGCTTTTCTCGCAAAGACAGAAGATGGAATTGTTCGCACCGGCTTTTATGGAAACAAATCAGAGAACTGAAAATTAAGGTAGAAAACCAAAATACGAAAAATCAAAAATTGAAAAAAAAAAAAAAAATACCAAATGCTTTTGAATCATACTTGCTAGAACATAGGCAAACTTGCTTGTAGAGGGTAAAAGTCGAAGTAAATGGACACCTAAATATCTGAAACGTTTCACAAAAGTTACAGTAGCCAAAGTTTTGTTATTAAAAAAACCGCATTATTTTCACGTTTGATGAAAGTAATACGCGTATACACTGGCGTGCAAAAATTAAGGACGAGACGGTTTTTCGAATGTAACGTTGTGCAGAAGTGCTCCACGTCGACTCAAATCATACCATAAGATCCCCAAGATGTAATAATATAGGACAAGTGAGCAAAACCATCCAAACAAGGAATCCAAAGGATACAAAGGCACTTTATTGAAAAGGTAGCGTTGAATATATTCACTCTCCAACAGCTCTGTGACAGCCACTGTACGATGAGGTGTAGCGTTGTCATCCACGAAGAGGGACTCAGGACCCACAGCACCTCTTAACAGACGCACGTGAGGCAGGAGAACATCGGTACAATAGCGGACACCAGTGACTGAACCTCCTTGGAAGATGTGGAGGTCAGTATGACTACCAAGCATGATACCGCCCCAAACGAGAACTCCGCCACCTCCAAACCAGTCTCTTTCGATGATGTTGGAGGTGTGATTGCGTGTTCCCCGCTCTCTCCAGATGTGTATATGTCCAGAATCGCTCGTCAGACTAAATCGGCTCTCATCCGTAAAGAGAACTCTACCCCATTGCTGATGTGTCCAGTTCTTGTGTTCCTGGCACCACAGAAACCACCGTCTCCGATGAGCAGGCGTTAATGACACACACCGTACTGGTCATCGTGTAAATAGACCACCTTTGTGCAGCCTCCTGGCCACGATAATGGACGTCCAGTTGTCTGTTTCACGTGCCTTGCGATTTCTCCCACTGTCTGCTCTCTGTCTCTTCTGGCCTGTAGGACAATATACCGGTCGTCCGCGGCCGTGGTTGCTCATGGATGACCACTGCTAAACTCTCGGACAGCTGTTCCTGTCGTTTGAAATGCTCTCCAAGCTTGTGAAACGATGCTGTGAGCGATCCCAAACTCCTCGGCCACACTAGTCACACTTCGACCTTCTTCCAACTTTCCAATGACGCGACCTCGGGTAAAGTCATCCAGATGTCATCTACTGGATTGCCTGTTGGCCATATCACATGGTGGCAGCAACTCGACGTCTTTCAAACTGATGTACACCATGCAATAGCTTTCACCGAATTGCTGAGCGTACACCACCCATGTGCTTTATACCCTTCCGACCCCCCCATGTCATGCTGCATATATGTGCATGCCCTACTGTACCTGACCCTAGTCTATCTCCTGAGTGGTCTTTTGGTCCGTTCTGCCTACTCGTTCTGCTGTTATGCTAATTTCTCCTCTTCGCCCTTAATTTTTGCACACCAGTGTATATAAAAGAAGTAACAATCAATGATATATTTTGCTTCGCTCGTTTTGTGTCTTTAATTCATTTCACCATTTTGTTTCGTATTCGGCAGTTTAGTAGTTGTATTTATCATCAGAGTTCCCTCCCACAGAGTAAAGCAAACGTGATTCCTAACACTCAGCGATGCATCCCAGCTACGTCACCAGCCGCAACTTCCGGGGACAACTAAAATCTGCCATATGAACCAACCCTTGTATCTAGGGCCCTGCTTCCTCTGCCTTTCCTTCTTGCCATTTGGCCTGAAAAATTCTCTTAGTCAGCACCTCATCACTCATTCTTTCAACATGGCCAAACCACCTTAGAATATTAATCTCCACCTTACTGACAACATTTTGCCTCACATTACACAATTGCAACACATCTTCATTCCCCACATGATGAAATAGTGTTATCCCCCCCCCCGTGAGTAACACTTCTCTCCAAGGCACATACGACTCCTATGCCCCTTCTGCAGATAAACCAGTGTATTGTCCATCATTTTGGCATCTGCATGTGCATATCCATTAATATATTAAACAGCCATGGCGACATTACATAACCTTGTCTGATTCCTGCACCAATAGAAAACCATTTCTATACAACACCATTCACTCATACACAAGTTCTACTGCTCGCATACATGGCTTTCACACTATTAAGTAGATTCCCTGTAATACTATGTTCACCGGTTGCTCTGGCTTTGTTAAAGTTTTTGCCAATGCATTTGCCAAATCAAAATTTTTTTGCCAAAGTGTTGTAACAGTACAAAAAGGTAATCACCAATATTTTCACCAAAACCTTTTTTCCATTGTCAAAGCAATTTTTTTTTTCTTTGCAAATTACGAAGAATGCAATCAGCAGCGCAACCTGTGTCATATTTAT
The DNA here is from genome assembly GCA_039090855.1 of Macrothele yani. NCBI lineage: Eukaryota > Metazoa > Arthropoda > Arachnida > Araneae > Macrothelidae > Macrothele > Macrothele yani. Next base: position 182,770,972 of record CM077030.1, on the reverse strand, counting down.
TTAGTACCTTCCACAGAAGTATCCTATTTATTTGATCAAAAGCTTTCTCTGAATCTATGAAGGGAGCAAAAACTTTCTTACCAACAGACAGATACTTTTTGATCCTCATGCATAATGCAAAAATTTGGTTAGTACAACCCTTACCAGGCATAAAACTACTCTGAACATCCCACACTTTCTCTGATGTAAGACTTCATTCCTTATCAATGACTTTCCGAACACTTTTCCTGGCACACTCAGCAAGCTTATACCATGATAGTTCTTGCATTCAGTCTGATCACCGTTTCCCTTATACAAGGGAACAATGATAGCGTACCTCGAATCCTGAGGGACCATTCCTAACTCTCAGCACAACTGGCAAATTCCAGTTAACCAGTCAGTTACAGAGTCACCACTATATTTCAACATCTCAGCAGTAATGCCATCTGCCTGGAGCCTTACCATTCAGAAGAGATTTTAGAGCTTTACACACCGGTTCTCTTGAGATCCCTCCTGTGCTCCCCGTGTAACATCATCTGCTTCTGCCTCAGAATCGCCTTTGCTTTCAAGATGCTTTCAAGATCTAATAACTCACAGAGGTATTCACCCTGTCTTTCACTTAACTCATTGGTTCCCCATGTCCTTTTTTCCAACTTAAAATTTTATTTCCTCTATTTTTCCTGTGTACTTCCATGTTTTTCTGTTGTTTCAAAAAGCCAGTTCATGGCTTTCCACCTTATCCTTCGTATCTTTTGCTTTAATCAGGTGAACCATCTTTGCTGCCTCATGGTTCTCACAGTAATATTCATACTCTGAAACTATATTTTGCAACGTCCCCAAATATGCTTCCTTCTTTCTCTTTACTGCTTCTTAATCTCACTATGACACCAAGCATCACCTCTAATGTTACCTACTATTGTGGTGCCGACCTCTTCAGCAGCAGTAAGAACACAGCTGTCAGATCACCCAGGGCATGTCACCTACCCATCTCAGATTTTTATGAAAATTGGCACAAAGTATTGTACTGGTGAGATGTTAAACCTGTTAAAATTTTAGGTCAGTCGGTCCAGTAGATCTTGAGTAATGCCACTTTAAAAATTGGGTAGCTCTGCCTTTAATTTCGCGCTATGAGTTTTCACAACTACACTGTAGAACAAATAAATTCATAACTTCACAACTAATTGTTGCAGCCACATAATTTTTTTTCTTAAATGATCTGCATGATCCATACATTTGGGAACAACTTGTTTCTGCAAATTTTTGAATTAAAATAATTTTTTTTAATTTAATGACAAAAGACATGGAAAAATGAGACCACATTTTTATTAAACAAAACAATTTTTTTCAAAATGAGCCCCCACTTCAAATTTGCTAAAAATATTTTCATGAGTGTATTATAACATAACCTTTTAGCAGGAGAAAATATTACTTTCAGCAATTTGCAATTTTGGCAAGGAAAAAAATAATAATAAATGATGTGTTTTATTTATGGAACATTCCAACATGATATTACCCAATTTTTTAATTAAGTGGTTGCTTAACCATTTTATACGCCTTTTCCCCCCATAGTTTAGCACTATCGGTGAATAGCTCAAAACAGTTTTTATTTTACACTGCTGGTCACCCAAAATGCAACACCAAGGACACGAGATAGCAAAGCCAGATTTACTGGACACATAACAATAGATACAAAGATGAAACGATTGAGCTTACAGGCCCGTGCGACTTGCGGAACATGCACACATCTATGGTTCGTGTGGCCCCCATGGCTGGCAATAACGGCTGCTACACGCCGCAGCATCAAACAAAAGAGGCTTTGGATGTGGGCTTGGGGTATGTCGGTCCAGGCTGTTTCCACACGTCATCAGGTGTAGCTGCGGGTAGTGCTTGCCGGGCCACTCGGTTGCCAATCAGCGAGCAGACATGTTCGATGGGCAACATATCGGGAGAGCAGGCAGGCCACAGCAGCAATGACATCTGGTGGGCCGTGAAGAATTGTTGCACGATGCGTGCCACGTGCGGACGCGCATTGTTCTGCTGAAACGTGGCTGCTGGCAGGTCCTGCAGATAAGGGAGGACTACAGGCTCCAAAACTTCGGAGATGTAGTGGTGGCTGTTGAGTATACTGGCGATGCGTACCAGACGGGTGCGGGTGTCATATCCAATTGCGCCCCAAACCATAATGCCAGGCGACGGACCGGTATGGCGATGTATAATGCAGGCGTCATTCAGTCTTTCACTGCGTTGCCGCCGCACACGGCCTGACCATCGTGGTGTTGCAGGCAGAAGCGGAATTCATCGGAGAAGACAATGTCGTACCATTTCGCAGTCCAGGTGTGGTGTTCAACGGCCCAATGCCGCCGCACTCGCCGGTAGTGTAACGTCAATGTTAATCGGAGCAATGGGCGCCATGCGACAAGTCCCCGCTCCTGCTGACTACGTCGAATGGTAGGTGTTGACACAGGTTGTTGCGCAACACACCCTAATGCCTGCCCTAATGTTCGTGATGTGGCGGAGCGAGCCGTCAATGCCCGCCGCACAACGTGCCGGTCCTCTCATTTGGTGGTGTGCCACGGCTGCGGCAATCACTCACATCGGTCTGTCTGTCCCTCCTGCACCCACCGAATCCATACTCGCCTCACTGTGGCTGGATGTCGTCCCACACGGGCGCCAATGTCTCGGTACGATAAACCGCTGTCGCGATAAGCCACTATCCCTCTTGTCGAACTCCGAAATATGCTGGAATGACTGCCATATTCTGCGACGAGGCATCGGGAAGCTTCCCACGCACAGGTCCTGCAGCACAACACACTTCCACTACTTACACCCCGCCTTCTGTGAACCCTTATAGTGCTTCTCGGTGGCGTGCCAGGCACACATGATTTGCATATGCCCTGCAATGCTAATCGTTTGCATGTCCTCTCATGGGCGGCGCATGCTGCGAATTTCAGGCCAATCAGATGCTTCCTTCTTGGTGTTGCATTTTGGGTGGCCAGCAGTGTACTTTTATATGCCACCATCTTGGATTTAGGTTCATATTTCTTTTCTGCAGCACGCCCAAATAGGGCCTCACAATGGTTTTGAAAAAAGGCAATTGCTTTCCTCTTATTGCAAATCAAAAGTTTTGGTTTTCACTACTTTAAAGAGGACATTTTAAGGTTACAGAAAATGTATAGAAATGATAGAAAATATTTTTTTTAACCTTGCTTAAAATGGTGATGAAAACTACAATACTCGCAAGCATAAATCGCCATTTTTGATGGACTGTTAAGGTGACTGAGAGTTGGAACCCCAAGTTGGGAATTTTTGTGTAATAACTATGGTTAGTAGAATTTTTAGCTATGGAGAACTTAATTCTGGTTTTGGTTCCCCTCAAAGTTGCAAAATTTTCAACTTTTGCAGATTTCAAGGTTACATTTCTCAAAAGAGAGACCATATATATATCATCATCATCATTGTCAACCATTATCAATCCACTGCTGGACAAAGGTCTCCCCAAGTTTCCTCCACAACGGTCTGTCTTGTGCCAGTCTCCTCCATGTCACCCCTGCATACTTTCGAATTTCATCCACCCATCTCCCATGTGGTCTTCTTCTGGGTCTTTTCCTGTCCCTTGGAATCCAATCTAAAATTTCGGCTGTCCATCGATGATCTGTCCTTCTGGCAGTATGTCCAGCCCATTGCCATTTCAGGGATTTAACTCTGATCATGATGTCTTCCACTCTTGTCATTTTTCGGATCCACGTGTTCCTCTTCTTATCTCTCCCGGTTACACCAAGTATGCACCTCTCCATGCTACTTTGAGTTGTCTGCAGTCTTTGTATGTCTCTTTTAGTTAAGGTCCACGTCTCTGCACCATACGTAAGCACTGGAAGGATGCATTGATCAAACACTTTTCTTTTAAGACATAATGGCATATTGCTCTTGAAAATTATGCTGTTTCTTCCAAAAGCTCTCCAGGCAAGTTTTGTACGCCGATTAATTTCTTTATCAATGTGACCCTCACTTGATATCTGCTGTCCAAGATAAACGTACGTGTCTGTTATCTCCAGCTTTTCTCCATCAATCGATAAATCTTCATTTCTTGTAAAAGCATTGAACATCACTTTTGTCTTCTGAAAGTTCATTTTAATCCCACTTCTTTACTCTTGTCAGCAAGTTCCTGGATCATACTCTGCAGCTCTGATGGGGTAGTTGCAAAAATGACTACGTCATCAGCAAAACGAAGGTGGGTTAGATAATCTCCATTAATCTTTATCCCCTTGTTTTCCCAGCTCAGCGACTGAAAAACACCCTCCAATGTGGCATTAAAGAGCTTTGGAGATATGGTGTCACCTTGTCTCACTCCCTTTCCAATTTTTACGTGTGTTGTATTTTCAAACAGCCTAATCTTTGCACTTGCATTTTCATAGATGTTATTAATAATATTAATGCATGCATCTTCAATACCGCAGGTTTTCAGAGCCATTGTAACTGCTGATGGTTTCACCGAATCAAAGGCTTTTTCATAATCGATAAAAGCCATGCACAATGGAAGTTCATATTCCTCGCTCTTTCAATTAGTTCTCTCAGCACGTGGATATGATCTATTGTGCTGTAGCCACTCCTGAATCCAGCTTGTTCTCTCGGTTGAGCCATGTCCAGTGTTACCTTCAAGCGGTGTGAAAGAACTTTAGTGAAGATTTTATAAACTACTGATAGGAGGCTGATAGGTCTGTAGTTTCCGAGATCCTCAATGTCACCTTTCTTATGTAGCAGGATCATTGTAGCGGTGTTCCAATCCTCAGGAATCTTTCCTTCATTAAGGCATCGAGTGAAAATTTGGGCGAGTACTGTTTCGATTCCTCCACTTGCTTCTTGTATGATGTCTACAGTAATTCCATCTTCTCCTGGAGCTTTTCCCCGCTTCATGTTCTTGATTGCATGTGCAACTCCTGCTGGAAGGACTGGAGGAACTCTGGTACTGGTATCTTTCATGATGTCTGGAGTGCATGTATCATCCCTTTCATATAATTTGGAGTAGAAATCTTTCACTCTTGTCAAAATTTCGCCTCTATTTCTTGTTACAGAACCATCTTCTTTTCTCAGTGCCATAATCTGTTTTCTTCCCTTACTGAGATGTCCCTTTGCTATCTTTAGGCTTTGGTTGTTTTCAATTGCTTTCCTCACTAGTTCACAGTTGAATTTCCTTATGTCTTCAGTGATACTTTTTCTTACTGTCTTGCATAGCTCTATATATTCCACTTTGGAAGTCACATCTTCTTTAGTTGTCCTCATCTCTCTTCTTTTTTGCATCAACATTTTCGATTTTCCTGATAATTTATTTACATGCAACTTGTTCTTAGACCCAGCTAATTTTGTTGCTGTTTCCATAAGAGCTTTGGTTACTTTTCTGTTAACTTCAGAGATGTCCACTTCTTCTGATGTTAGGCCTTCTAAAGCAGAGAACCTGTTCTTCAGTTCCAACTTGAAGGTATTATGGTGTTTTTTAAGGTTGGTTATGTCAATAGATTTTGTTTGTCTTATGAGCTTGCCACGTTCAAGTTTAGTGTTGAGGTGCATCTTACATCTCACCAATCTATGGTCACTACCTGTGTTGAACTTGTTTAGCACACTGCAATCTTCTATGACAAATTTTTTGTTACACATGATAAAATCAATTTCACTTGTCGTCCCATTTGGATGTCTCCATGTCCATTTCCTGTGTGGCTTTTTCTTGAAGAAGGAGTTCAAGATGAAAAACCCTTCTGCCTCTGCAAACTCAACGAGAGTATTTCCACGCTGGTTTCTGTTGCCGTGACCGAATTTACCTACTGAAGTTTCATTCTGTTGCCGTTGCCCTATTTTTGCATTGAAATCTCCCATAATTATCTTCAAGTGCTGCTTACCTTTATTATTTAGATCACAAATTTCCTCATAAAATTCTTCAATTTCTTCTTCAGGATGACTTGTGGTGGGTGCATAAGTTTGAATAATCTGAGCCTGGTATCTTTTCGAGAGTTGGATAACAAGTCGTGCAGCTCTGTCAGAGGAACTTTCAACTTCTACAACTTTATCCTTTAGTTTCTTGTTTATTATAAATCCAACACCACTAGTTCTGCCAGTATCTGTCCCACGATAGTAGAAGAGATGTCCACTTTTCAGTTCAATGAGATCTTCTCCTTTTCTCCTTACCTCACTTAGCCCCACGATGTCCCACTTGATCCTTTGTAGTTCCTCTTCCAATTCAAGAAGCCTTGAATCAGAAGATAGGGAGCGTCCATTGTAGGTAGCCAAGGTCAGCATCAGATGGCAGCCTAGTCCGGTCCTCCGGGGATTCTTAGCACCCTCTGCCTTCATGTCGCACTGGCTGCTGCCTTGGCCAGGTACATTCCAGCTGCCGGAGACTGAGGGCCAAGATTTAAGTTGTGGAATCATTTTGGAGGGGTTTGGCCATAACTCACCACGCTGGCCAAGCGGGTTGGTGAGTGTGGGATAGAATTTCCTCTAATCCGGATGGTATAGTTATACCGCTATTGGCGGTCGTCAGAGCCCCTTTAGTGGGAACAGGATGCACCACGAGAAGGCGGGGTTGACATTTGTCAAGGAGATATATATATATATTCCGGGATGTAAGGTCAGGTGATGCGTAACATCACAGCCTCTCCTTGACAAATGTCAACCCCGCCTTCTCGTGGTGCATCCTGTTCCCACTAAAGGGGCTCTGACGACCGCCAATAGCGGTATAACTATACCATCGGGATTAGAGGAAATTCTATCCCACACTCACCAACCCGCTTGGCCAGCGTGGTGAGTTATGGCCAAACCCCTCCAAAATGATTCCACAACTTAAATCTTGGCCCTCAGTCTCCGGCAGCTGGAATGTACCTGGCCAAGGCAGCGGCCAGTGCGACATGAAGGCAGAGGGTGCTAAGAATCCCCGGAGGACCGGACTAGGCTGCCATCTGATGCTGACCTTGGCTACCTACAATGGACGCTCCCTATCTTCTGATTCAAGGCTTCTTGAATTGGAAGAGGAACTACAAAGTATCAAGTGGGACATCGTGGGGCTAAGTGAGGTAAGGAGAAAAGGAGAAGATCTCATCGAACTGAAAAGTGGACATCTCTTCTACTATCGTGGGACAGATACTGGCGGAACTAGTGGTGTTGGATTTATAATAAACAAGAAACTGAAGGATAAAGTTGTAGAAGTTGAAAGTTCCTCTGACAGAGCTGCACGACTTGTTATCCAACTCTCGAAAAGATACCAGGCTCAGATTATTCAAACTTATGCACCCACCACAAGTCATCCTGAAGAAGAAATTGAAGAATTTTATGAGGAAATTTGTCATCTAAATAATAAAGGTAAGCAGCACTTGAAAATAATTATGGGAGATTTCAATGCAAAAATAGGGCAACGGCAACAGAATGAAACTTCAGTAGGTAAATTCGGTCACGGCAACAGAAACCAGCGTGGAAATACTCTCGTTGAGTTTGCAGAGGCAGAAGGGTTTTTCATCTTGAACTCCTTCTTCAAGAAAAAGCCACACAGGAAATGGACATGGAGACATCCAAATGGGACGACAAGTGAAATTGATTTTATTATGTGTAACAAAAAATTCGTCATAGAAGACTGCAGTGTGCTAAACAAGTTCAACACAGGTAGTGACCATAGATTGGTGAGATGTAAGATGCACCTCAACACTAAACTTGAACGTGGCAAGCTCATAAGACAAACAAAATCTATCGACATAACCAACCTTAAAAAACACCATAATACCTTCAAGTTGGAACTGAAGAACAGGTTCTCTGCTTTAGAAGGCCTAACATCAGAAGAAGTGGACATCTCTGAAGTTAACAGAAAAGTAACCAAAGCTCTTATGGAAACAGCAACAAAATTAGCTGGGTCTAAGAACAAGTTGCATGTAAATAAATTATCAGGAAAATCGAAAATGTTGATGCAAAAAAGAAGAGAGATGAGGACAACTAAAGAAGATGTGACTTTCAAAGTGGAATATATAGAGCTATGCAAGACAGTAAGAAAAAGTATCACTGAAGACGTAAGAAAATTCAACTGTGAACTAGTGAGGAAAGCAATTGAAAACAACCAAAGCCTAAAGATAGCAAAGGGACATCTCAGTAAGGGAAGAAAACAGATTATGGCACTGAGAAAAGAAGATGGTTCTGTAACAAGAAATAGAGGCGAAATTTTGACAAGAGTGAAAGATTTCTACTCCAAATTATATGAAAGGGATGATACATGCACTCCAGACATCATGAAAGATACCAGTACCAGAGTTCCTCCAGTCCTTCCAGCAGAAGTTGCACATGCAATCAAGAACATGAAGCGGGGAAAAGCTCCAGGAGAAGATGGAATTACTGTAGACATCATACAAGAAGCAAGTGGAGAAATCGAAACAGTACTCGCCCAAATTTTCACTCGATGCCTTAATGAAGGAAAGATTCCTGAGGATTGGAACACCGCTACAATGATCCTGCTACATAAGAAAGGTGACATTGAGGATCTCGGAAACTACAGACCTATCAGCCTCCTATCAGTAGTTTATAAAATCTTCACTAAAGTTCTTTCACACCGCTTGAAGGTAACACTGGACATGGCCCAACCGAGAGAACAAGCTGGATTCAGGAGTGGCTACAGCACAATAGATCATATCCACGTACTGAGAGAACTAATTGAAAGAGCGAGGGAATATGAACTTCCATTGTGCATGGCTTTTATCGATTATGAAAAAGCCTTTGATTCGGTGAAACCATCAGCAGTTACAATGGCTCTGAAAACCTGCGGTATTGAAGATGCATACATTAATATTATTAATAACATCTATGAAAATGCAAGTGCAAAGATTAGGCTGTTTGAAAATACAACACACGTAAAAATTGGAAAGGGAGTGAGACAAGGTGACACCATATCTCCGAAGCTCTTTAATGCCACATTGGAGGGTGTTTTTCAGTCGCTGAGCTGGGAAAACAAGGGGATAAAGATTAATGGAGATTATCTAACCCACCTTCGTTTTGCTGATGATGTAGTCATTTTTGCAACTACCCCATCAGAGCTGCAGAGTATGATCCAGGAACTTGCTGACAAGAGTAAAGAAGTAGGATTAAAAATGAACTTTCAGAAGACAAAAGTGATGTTCAATGCTTTTACAAGAAATGAAGATTTATCGATTGATGGAGAAAAACTGGAGATAACAGACACGTACGTTTATCTTGGACAGCAGATATCAAGTGAGGGTCACATTGATGAAGAAATTAATCGGCGTACAAAACTTGCCTGGAGAGCTTTTGGAAGAAACAGCATAATTTTCAAGAGCAATATGCCATTATGTCTTAAAAGAAAAGTGTTTGATCAATGCATCCTTCCAGTGCTTACGTATGGTGCAGAGACGTGGACCTTAACTAAAAGAGACATACAAAGGCTGCAGACAACTCAAAGAAGCATGGAGAGGTGCATACTTGGTGTAACCAGGAGAGATAAGAAGAGGAACTCGTGGATCCGAAAAATGACAAGAGTGGAAGACATCATGATCAGAGTTAAATCCCTGAAATGGCAATGGGATGGACAGCCGAAATTTTAGATTGGATTCCAAGGGACAGGAAAAGACCCAGAAGAAGACCACATGGGAGATGGGTGGATGAAATTCGAAAGTATGCAGGGGGGACATGGAGGAGACTGGCACAAGACAGACCGTTGTGGAGGAAACTTGGGGAGACCTTCGTCCAGCAGTGGATTGATAATGGTTGACAATGATGATGATGATGATGATGATATATATTCCACCAAGGATATCCCTACTGGTACCCAACAAAACCTGTGAGCTTCATTTTGTGGTTCAAGCTGGTTTAGAAGTTACAGGGTGTGAAATATTTGTGAATAAATAGTAACATTTGAGCACTCGGAAATGCACAAAAGCAAATGAATATTTATGCTTATTTTTGTTTTCAAAATATTTTTTAATTCTTATGGAATTATATTTTAAACACCTTTAACTACCAAATACTATATATACAATTTGTATATAAGGAAAATAAAAAACGTAAAAAAAAACCCTTACCAGAGCATATTATACAGTTTGCGATACACAAACTTTAGCAGCAACACTTGTCTAGATGTGCGAGTGTGCTCGCAACTTGCTATATTTGTTACTGTTGAATTTAATATTTTGAACAATTTCAATTTGTAACTGATCAAAACGCTAGCCTAGCCTGCAACAAAGCCATGCTCTTAATCGCCAGTCAAATTGCCAAAGTTTTTTTATAGTTGCCGTGCTGAAAAATAATCGTCAGTTGTGAAAAATGTGACCAACAGGGCTATGCTATGCCAAGCTTCTTTTTTTTTTTTTTTTTTTTTTTTTTCATTTTTAAGAATACATGCAACTGCAAAGATAAGATGTCTCCAAATTGCGTACTAATTTTAATAAAATTATAAACTAATGGAACAAACCATTTTATGAATTATTTTGACATTGAATGATACATTCATTTATGTATGATTTATAAATGAACTTTTCTTTGGTTGCATAAGAGGTAAATGAATTCTTTTCTTTGTCAGTTTGAATTAAAACTAAACACAATTACTAATTTTCATATGAATTTTTTTTTTTTTTTTTTGTCTGAACTAGGTCTTCAGCCTGTTTGGATAGGTTGTATGTTCTTCATGTTGCAATGTTTACCTCAGCCAAACATAATATATTTGTCAGAGGGTTCACAACCATTATTAGGCCAATAGAAAGATGGAGAAGGCCCATGTGGATGCATGAATCGAACAGTCGCATCATCTTCATCATAATTAATCTTTTCAACAAATCCCACATACCAACACGAATCATATGCACATGCTACGCAGCAGTTAGCATGTAACTCATCTTGAAAATTAGTTACACTGATTTTGGAAATAATACTGTAATATTTATCAGAACTTAATCTCTTAGCACCAATTCTGAAATTGGGAAGTGACACGTGTAAACTGATGCATTGTGCTTGTACCAGGAAGAGCTTTTGCTTTCTCAAAATGGAGATTAAGCTAATTATGCACTTTGTTCATTTCTTCTGGACAAACAAAGAAAAATTATTTTCCTTTATATTATCTTTACAGAAGTTATACGTTGGTGCAGCAGATGTTATTGATTGATCCACAATGACTAGTAATGTTAGTAGGAGGCAAAAACAGAGATAGCAAGTGAGGATAAAACTTTATTTTGAAGTCCTGTAAGGAGGAATTATTGGGGGGGGGAACTCGACATTCATTAGTACTTATGGCAAGCATGTCATTATTGATACAAAAAATTTAGGTTGGACTTTTTTCTCTTTTTTCTTTTCATTTTTTTAAATGCATTTATGTGCACTGGATGAAAAAATTACAACTTTACATTCAACAAGTTAAATTACTTTTATTTGATTGCACATTTAATATGAAAATAGAATATTTCTCCTTGTTGAATTTATGTACTGCAGAAAGTTTGTGCCGAACTGCGCCAATTTCATTATCATGTGCCAAACTGCTACAAATTATGAAAAATTCTAATATTTGCGCCCAACTGCGCCGAAATGGCAATCCACCCAAAAAAACAACAACTGCCGAGCGAAAAAAAATGTTTTCACGACAAAAAATGCTGTTTTAAACGGCAAATCAAAAGATGCTTTTTTAAGGTCTACGCGTAGTTTGGTTAAATGTATATAACGAAGCTCAATCAACACATACTGCCAATCCCAACATTTCAAAATGTTTTTCACCTACCTTCTGATTCGTTGTTTTTTCGGCATAAGTGATGTTTAGGTTTCGCGATGTATTTGAAGCTTGTAGAGGAGTAGTTTTGTTGTAATCACGTGGTATGTAGGAGAAATGATGCTGTACATCATGAAATCTTGATGAAGATTGTTTACAGATAGTTTAGTGGTCTTTTGGAGTGTTGTAAAATTGAGATTGTTTATATGTAGTTCCCTGCTCTTTGGGATGGCGCAGTTATTTCGTTCCTGAGGGAGGTGCACGATTACATAAATACCGCATAAGGTCAGTCGTTAGCTATTTCGCTGACACGGAGGACGACTGAAAATGGCTCTCCCGTTGCAAAATACGATGGTTCTGTTTCTAAAGGATTCATAGGTATTCAGAGATGCCAACTTTTACGGATTTTCATTCCATCTTACGATTTTACGGGTCACCCAAAAAACTATGGAAAAGCCCACGCAAGATCCCTGCACACAATTGTCTATTTTTTACCATCTTTTGGTCAAAGAAACGCACTTTATAGATAGTCCCTATACGCCTTCAATGTTCTGACTTCCCTCGCCAACGGAGACAAAGTTTTGTAACGTGATTCCCCGTACAGCCATTTGATAGTGCCGTGCGCAAAAGCCGAGAGGGAGCTCAGCTCAGAGCCTTTTTGCGAACTCTACATTGATTACATGTAGCTTTGTACTTGTGAAAATTTCAGTGCAAACGTTTTAACCCTTTCCACCCGACTGTCGAGTAACACCCAAATCGCCGAATGGCTCGTGTGGCGGATGTCACCCTCCACGCCAATGTCGGCTCTATAGCTTGCATATTGGCACTCGTGAGACATTTCTTTTTTGGCGAATAGGTCGGGCTTGAGAGATATTTCTTTTTTGCTGAATAGAGAAAAAGAAACATCATCAGTGTGTCGGTTTGTCACCCGTCATGACGATGGCGCCCATATAGCTCGCATGTCGGTGCTCACGAGACATTTCTTTTTCGCTGAATATCTCTGGTGTCACCCTCCATGCCGATGAGGCCTCTATAGCGTGCATTTTGGCGCTCGCGAGACATTTCTTTTCGCCGTATAGCTCGTGTGTCGGTTGTCATCCACTGCACCCATGACGCCTCTATAGCTCGTGTGTCCGGGCTTATGGGACATTTCTTTTTGCCGAATATCACGTGTTCCGGATGTCACCCTCCATGCCGATGACGCCTCTGTAGCTCGCATGTTGACGCTCGAAAGACATTTGTTTTTCGCTGAATAACTTGCATGTTGGGTGTCATGTTTTAAATTTGAGTAGGGTGCCCGCCATGCAGATGATGCCTCTATAGCTCGTATGTCGGGGCTGGCGAGCCAAAGCTGAGCTTTCACTCCTAAGTTGTGGCCTCTACTGCAGGGGAAAAAAAAAAAAAAAATAGCGTGCTGGGTGAGTATGGGTAATAAGTTATTCGAGTGGAAAGGGTTAATTTAGATTAAAACAAAATGAAACATAGCAGTGAAACAGCTATGACAACAACAAAAACCGGTCAGATAAAACTTATTGTCAAGTGTATTGCGATATATATAGTAAAGAATGGCCTTTTTATTGAAGCTTCTGAAGTTTTGCTGAATCACGTTTTGTAAGCCGTGTGGCTACGATTTTAGCCTAGCGCATGGCGGCTGCAATGATTGTAGGTGTCGTGCGGAGAGCAAGAAGCACAAAGGTCATATCGAGACTAAATGTAGATGTGAGTAAAATTAATGTAACTAAAAAACTTCTGACAGCTTATAAAGAATCCTAGAAAAAATTTCAAGAGCAGATTAGTGCTGAAAAAATGCAGCCTAATAAACAAAAAAGAGAAGAAGAAATTGAATGTTCACTAGGTGATTTGAAACGGGAAGAAGCTGAACTTTTGCAGCAGTTGGATTCCTCTCATTAAATGTTAAACAATGATAAGATGAACATTGAATGTGGCATAAAAAAAAGAGACATAAGTGCAATAAAAAGTGGACTGGTACTATTAAAAGATGCAAAACAAAACATTGCTAACTATCTTAAAAAAAAAAAAAATAGAAGTGAACAATTAAATATTGAGGAAAGCAGCAAAAAATTAAACATTTTATGTAAAATAAATGATTAATAATATAATCTTTCTGTGGTTATAAATTTTTTGATCTATTTGAAAACTAAAATCTTTGCATATGTGTGTGTGTGTGTATTTAAATGCAAGATGTTTCAAATTTGAGTAGGGTGCATCTAGTTCCAAAACATTTTTTGCTTAAGAGTTTGTTCTATCTACTAATATTTTACCTGCTCCGAAAGAATGTTTTCTTACACCAAAAATGTATTTCATCTGTTCCAAAAATGCATTTTGTTGCTCCAAAAATGTATTTTACCTGCTGCAAAAATGTATTTTACCTGCTGCAAAAATGTATTTTACCTGCTCCAAAAGTGTATTTTACCTGCTCCAAAAACGTATTTCACCTGCTCCAGAAATGCATTTTGCTGCTCCAAAAATGTATTTTACCTGCTGCAAAAATGTATTTTACCTGCTCCAAAAACATATTTCACCTGCTCCAGAAATGCATTTTGCTGCTCCAAAAACGCATTTTGCTGCTCCAAAAATGATTTTTCAACTTTCCATCACTGTGTACTATGTACTTACGAAAAAAATATGAAGATATGAAGATCCAACGTAAATTATTTTATTTCCTGATGATCTGAAACGTGCGCTCTTTTGTGTGTGTGTGTGTGTGTGTGTGTTAGGATAGTCCAAAAATTTGTTTAATCTTAACCTCAAATACTTGTACATGTGTTAAAAGAAGCCTCCATGCGAAAAATCAGCTGAATTAAGTAATATTTAAAGATAGCTCAAGATTATTTTATATTTCATACTATAGTAAATAACAAAAACTTTGTAGTATATTTATCATTTATGTTTTTAATACCTCTAAAACATATTTCAAAATGTTCCTAGTTTTTATTTATACCTTAAAATACAAGAAAACTAAGCAATAGTAGTATAACACACAAGAATAACCATATGCAAACAATAATTTTTATAAATCACATATTTTGATCAGTGTATTTTTTAGTCCCTCTAAATTTTTTCCTGTGTGATTCAACAACGTGTAAAAAAATTGTTTTTGTTCTTCATCTTTAGTAATAAGCTGGATGTACTCTGAAATAAGAGCCACTCCTCTTTCTGCAAAATCATTTATTACCCTTAAACATTTCACCTTTTTTTTTCACCTTCACGATATGATTCAAAGTCTTTGTATTCTAACGGGGATGAATGTAAAAAATCTTCATGTTCAGTGCTCTGAATATCTACCAAGAATTTTTGTTAATGAAATTATGTAGTGACTTTTCATGAACTTCGCCAGTATCATTTTCGCATAAGCTTTTGGAAGTGTTAGCTGCATCTACTGTTTTATTCTTTTCCACTTTAAACAACTTGTCAACCATTAAAACCTTATCTTCATTGTTTACCTTTGAACTGAAAAGGCTGAACATTACTAAATCACCGTTTAAGTACCACAAATGCCTTTTCATTAGTTTACTTGCAGCTTCTGCAATTTCTTTGAATTCATTTTTTACTAAATCTAATTGGAAATATTCTAGTTAGATGAGTACCCAAAGTAAACAGTGTGTTTGATGTGAATTATTGGTTCACATACAACGGACAATAGGACAATAACTTCAAAGAAGACCGGAAAATGTGCGAGAAATGTGAATCATTGCTAGAAACGGAATGTCTAGGTAAGCATTATCCAACTAGAATATTTCCAAGTATTTTTGAAATATTGCACGTAAAAGTGAATAGTAGCCTTTTCCAATCTATTTCTAACTCGGAATATGAACTGCTAATGTACTTACCTGATTAAAAAGACAAAAAGAAATATTAAGAATGACTCAAGTGTGGGATATGATGGACCTACCACACTTGAGAAGGACGGTCCACCACGGAATCGACCTGGACTTTCTAAACGGCATATGAGAAAGAGATCTCGGCTGAGTGAATGTAAGATTGGTGTATGGAATACTAGAGGTATAAATGGCAAGATGAGTGAGGTGATTGAGGAGATGAATAAGTATAGACTGGATGTGCTGTGTGTAAGTGAAACCAAAAAGAAGGAAATTGGGGTAGAAGAAGTGAATGGCACGGTGAGTGTGTGGTCTGGAGTATTGGATAATATGAGAGAACAGGCTGGTGTAGGTGTGATTTTAAGTGAAAAGATGAAGAACAACTTGATTCACTATAGTTGCATCAGTGAGAGAATTATCTGGATTCGTTTGAAAGTGAAACTTCAGAGAATTGTAATTGTTGTAGTGTATGCACCTTGTGACTCGGAACCTTCTGATAAGAAAGATTTCTGGAATGAGCTAAACGCTATTTTGAGCCAGTTTGGTGCTAAAGAAAAAGTTATAATAGCAGGGGATTTCCATGCTAGAGTAGGTGTGCAGAATGCAATTTCTGACAATGTTCTGGGTAAGTTTAATGATCCTTGTATGAATGATAATGGTGAAAGATTAATTGAACTCTGCATTGAGAATGGTTTGTGTGTATCTAATACATTTTTCAACCACAAGTATATCCACACATATACTTGGGAAAATCGTACTCTTGGTCAAAAGAGTGTGATAGATTTTGTTGTTTACGATCAGCGTTTGAAACACTTAGTTGTTGACACCTGTGTGATGAGAGGTGCGAATGTTGGTTCTGATCATTATTTGGTAGTGTCACGAGTGAAACTTAATGTTGGTTGTAGGAAAAGGGACAGGGAGAGACCCAGGATAGAAAGAATAAAGGTTGATAAGCTCCTTGAAGATCATCAGCGGTACTCTGACTTACTCAGAGAACGACTGAAGGATCCGAAATCTTGTGGGAGTGATGTAGAAAAGAAATGGGAATGTTTTAAGAACAGTGTTGTCGCTGCTGCTAAAGAGGTCTGTGGCTCCACAATAGTGGGTAACAATAGAGGTGATGTTTGGTGGAATAGTGAGATTGATGAGGCAGTAAAGAAAAAGAAGGAAGCCTATTTGGGGATGTTGCAAGGTAGAGTCTCTGTGGATGAATATCGCTGTAAGAAGCATGAAGCTGCTAAGCTGGTTCACCACAGTAAGGCAAAAGATAGGAAGGAGAAAGTGGAAAGGCATGAACTGGCTTTTTGGAAAGATAGAAAGTCCTTCTGGAAGTACATGAGACCCAGGAAAAATAGGGGAAACAAAGTTGTAAGTTGTGTGAAGAATGAGATTGGGCAAATGATATGGGAGCCCAATGAGTTAAGTGAGAGATGGGGTGAATACTTCTGTGAGTTATTAGATCAGGAGAGCAAAAATGATTCTGAGACAGATGCAGATGATGTCACAATGAGGGATGAAAGCACAGGAGGGATCTCAAGAGAAGAAGTGTGTAAAGCTCTAAAATCTCTTCAGAATGGTAAGGCTTTTCAGGAGTTGATGGCATAACTGCAGAGATGTTGAAGTACGGTAGTGACTCTATAATTGACTGGTTAACTGAAATTTGCCAGTTGTGCTGGGAGTTAGGAATGGTCCCTCGGGATTGGAAGGATGCTATCATTGTTCCCTTGTATAAGGGAAAAGGGGATCAGACTGAGTGCAAGAACTATCGTGGTATTAGCCTGAGTGTGCCAGGGAAAGTGTTTTGTAAAGTTGTTATTGAAAAAGTACGGGGTCTTGCATCAGAGAAAGTGTGGGATGTTCAGAGTGGTTTTATGCCTGGTAAAGGCTGCACTAACCAGATTTTTGCATTACGTATGATGATTGAAAAGTATCTGGCTGTTGGGAAGAGAGTTTTTACTGCCTTCATAGATTTCGAGAAAGCTTACGATCGAGTGAATAGGACACTTTTGTGGAAGGTATTGAATGAATATGGTGTTACTGGGAATCTACTTAATAGTGTAAAAGCCATGTATGCTGGTAGTAGAGCTTGTGTACGAGTGAATGGTGTTTTATCAAAATGGTTTTCCATTGGTGCAGGAGTTAGACAAGGTTGTGTAATGTCACCATGGCTGTTTAATATATTTATGGACGCATGCATGCGTGAGGCCAAAATAGATAATAGTGGTTTATGTCTTGGTGATATCCGTGTGTGCAGATTGCTGTATGCTGATGACACTGTCCTGTTGGCAGAGAGCAAAAGTGAGTTGCAGATTATGTTGACTCGGATGCACAAAGTTTGCATGAAATTCAAACTGAGTATAAATAAGGGAAAAACCAAAGTTATGGTGTTTGAGAGAGGAATGGGTAGCACTGAATGTAATGTAAGTATAAATGGCACTGTGATTTACCAGGTGAGTGAGTTTGTGTATTTAGGAAGCATGTTTGACAGAGAGAACAAGTTGGATGGTGAAATCAGTAGGCGAGTGAATTCTTCTTTGAAAGTCATAGCTGCTCTGGGAGGTTTTCACAGGAATAATGGGTTCTCTAGAGAGTCCCGCATGGCTGTGTATGAAACAGTAATTGTTCCTACTCTGATGTATGGTAGTGAAACCTGGGTACTGCAGAAGAAGCATAGGAGTTGTTTGTGTGCTGGAGAAATGCGTTACTTACGTGAGGTTTGTGGCAAGACACGATCTGATTGTGTGAGGAATGAAGATGTATTGCAGTTGTGTGATGTAAAGCAAAATGTTGTTAGCAAGGTGGAGACCAATATGCTTCGGTGGTTTGGCCATGTTTAAAGAATGAGTGATGAAATGCTTACTAAGAAAATATTTTCAACCCAAGTGGCAAGAAGGAAAGGCAGAGGAAGGCCAAGGAAGACATGGGTGGATCAGATTCAGGAGTGTTTGCATGAGAAAAAGATTATGAGTATGAAGTATAAAAGATCTTGTGTACGGCGTGTAATGGATATCAGTGAAGCACGAGTTGTATGTCAAGATCGCTGTAAATGGCGAAGTTTGATACAACAACAATAAGTAAAAATATCTGGAAGTTTGTATTTCTTTTTGGAGCTAACCTCTGAATCTCAGAGAACAGCTTAGTGATATGTATGCATGTATAATTGGAAATATTCTAGTTAGATAAGTACCCAAAGTAAACAGTGTGTTGTGTTTGATGTGAATTATTGTTTCACATCCAATGGACAATAGGACAATAACTTCAACGAAGACCGGAAAATGTGCGAGAAATGTGAATCATTGCTAGAAACGGAATGCCTAGGTAAGCATTATCCAACTAGAATATTTCCAAGTATTTTTGAAATATTGCACGTAAAAGTGAATAGTAGCCTTTTCCAATCTATTTCTAACTCGGAATATGAACTGCTAATGTGGATTAAATCTAATTGTTTTAGAAATTCTAAGTCCATGAATGGTGTGTCAGTTGCATTTCTGCATGAAAACTAGGCTTTCAGGCAAAACAGACTCCTGAAATCATTAAATCATTTCAACCCTTTAACTTCTTTTGTTACAAGCTTGAACATACACATGCATCTTTAAACAGCAAATAGTTTTAGCCATCCACCTTGCATGATGAAATGCTCCTCGGGCTGCAAAATTTACGCCTCATGGTGACACTTTCCCAGATAAATCAAAGTCAGTTCCAAAAACTCCCTGTAGTCGTTCCTCAGCAGTTTTTCTTTTTCCAAGATAAAATAATGTGTCCCAAATTTAATAGTATTTTATTTTTATATTTTCCAATTTTCCGAAAGTTCTATGGTTTCCTCTTGACATTTGAAAAAACATTTATCTATAAAGTCTCAACGACTTTAAAATCTCTTGAATACGAGCACATAAGGACCACTAGATGGTCCAAATACTATACTGAACACATCACCAACAATAATTTCATAAATGTGGTGCCTGCAAGCCAAACTAAGAAGATGTATTCCCATCTTCTGTTCTAAAATTTTACATTCACCCTTGTGTTACTTAATGTAGTGTCGAAGCATATTCCTTGAATTTCATCTGTAATCTCCCAATCATTAAGTATATCGAATACTGCTTTTGCCGTTGCATGACTTGTACCAACTGGAAGTTTTGGTACGTCAAGTAATTCCTCTACATCTTTGCCAGTGACAAGAATAGGAAGGTGATCAACTTCATTCTTTCCTCTAGAACTATCGGATAACAATTTCCCAGCCCAACGGACTGCAAACAAACCATCAGATTTGAAGCTTTGTTTCAATTCTGTTGATAACTACAGAATCTGAACTTCGTGTATATCTTCCATATATGGAAAAATATACGTTATATGTGGCTGAGATATTAAAATAAAAGTTGATATAACACATCAAAATATTCTATTACTCACGTCAAATGTTATGGTCGTTAGCTCCGTGATGCACAGCTATGTAATGATATACACAATGCAATAACTCTGCTGCAAGGTGAAAGATTGTTATTTACTTATTTTGTTGACTTACGGCAGTGAACAATGGAACAAGTGCTAAGTAAGTAACAATCTAACAATCTTTCACCTTTCAGCAGAGTTATTTGCATTGTGTATATCATTACATAGCTGTGCATCACGGAGCTCACGACCATAACATTTGACGTAAGTAATAGAATATTTTGATGTGTTATATCAA
Source organism: Macrothele yani (assembly GCA_039090855.1). Lineage (NCBI taxonomy): Eukaryota > Metazoa > Arthropoda > Arachnida > Araneae > Macrothelidae > Macrothele > Macrothele yani. The sequence continues at coordinate 182,750,742 of CM077030.1, read as the reverse complement.
CTTTTATTTTGATAACCACAGAAATCTGCTCTTTGTCCGTGAAGTGTGCTTCTAGAAAGTGTAATACTGCTAACATGTAATCCAAGTGTTTCGCTGTAGCTGTAATTGAAAATGTAGCATTTTGATCTGATATTTTTGCTCTGTCCAATGCAGCCATCATATTAGGTGAACGAAGTTTAAGCTTTCTGTGACCCCCTGACGTCCTTGACGAAGATTTAATAATAAAACTCTGATATGTTTCATCTTCACTTTCTATGGATGAGCTTGAACTTTATCTTCTCAACATTGGTACTTGGCAAGGAAAAAGACCCCCAAAAAGACCCCAGTTGTGTTCTTGTTCCTGCTATCCAATTGTAATTTTTCATATCACTTTCTGTTGTGTGAGTGTTTTTCTTTATTTGCAAGATTTCTGTTAATTGACAACATACAGCCCTGGAGTCCTCTTTGTTGGAGTAGAAATTGCTTGTCTTCTGCAATTTTAGTTACCTGAAGAGCATTTTCATGAGAGATATCTCACAACTTTTTTCATTGATTTCTTGAGTATTTGTATGTCATTTTCTATTCTTTTTCAATTTCTGGTACCTCTCCACTAACTTTTCTAACCGTTTAACTTCATTATGCTTTTTTAGTTGTTGGAAGTCTAAAAAGTCAACACACTATCAAATGTGTTTCTTGAACTTTCATGTAATTTTTTTTTTTTTTTTTTTTTTTGTTGTTGTTTTTGTTTCATGGTGGAAGAAGAGGTGTAGGTAGCACTATAGTTTATAACATAGAAATTATCTTTCAGAGGATTTCAATGGAAAAACTTCAATGTCTTTGAGCTACCTCTAAATATCCTCCAAATGCATGAAATGTTGACTACAAACACAGTTTTGGGTATGTACAAGAATTAGAGGTTAAGATTTGCTCATTTAAAAAAAAAATATTTTTTTTGACCACCCTAGTGTGCAGGGCTGCCAGTGGTGACTAAATAGGCGACTATTGCTGCTATTTTTGATGACAGGCAACGATGGCTACTAGTTTTGATGATAGGCGACTATGGCTACTATTTCTTACAAACAATAGCCAACAGCAACTATTTTCAGAAAAACCTTGAACTATTTTAATTGTAAGGCTACTATTTTTAAGAAAAACATAATTTGTGTTGGATGTATCGATGTGCTTGTTCAGGGTGATCCATTTTAACCAGTACCCTGAAAAAAAAAACCTTACATTTTTGCAAGGGATCGTGCAAGGAACTTCTTCTTTTTTCAATAGAAGCAGCAACTCCTGGAGAATGAAAACCGCCACCGTGAAGAAGATTGTTAACCGTAACTGTAACTCAGCTCGTGATTTGTTTATTGTTGCGTTGTCATTCACTTGCGTGCATTCGGAAACATGCAGTACCTGTTCCAGAGTGTGTTTTTTTTTTTTTAGTGAAACCGTATTGGGTAACCAATTCTGTCATCAAAATGCAACGAGCATTTCAAAGAGAGTTTGGAGTTCGAAAAGTGCCAAGCAAGTCAACAGTTCTGTTGATGGCCAAAAAACTGGAGCAAACCGGTTCTCTTCTCAGCGGTAGTGGTAGACATCACCTTCCAGTGCCCCAAACGCGTGTGGACGATGTTCGGCAACGTTTACTTCAATCTCTGATGAAATCGTTGCGCAGATTAAGCCAACAGACAGGATATTCATACGGAACTTGTCAAAGGGCATAAAAAAAGCGAATATTCGACCATTTAAAGTGCACGTAATCCATCAGCTGCAGGAACCGGACAAGGGAAAGAGAGTAAGTTACTGCAAATGGTTTCAAGATTTTCTTAATTTGCGATCTGATATTCTCTCCATCACATGGTTTACGGATGAAGCCTGGTTTCATCTCTCAGGCTACGTCAATTTGCAAAACAGCGGATACTGGGCTGCCAAAAACCCACACATTATGTGTGAAACACCGATGCATTCACAAAAGGTTGGTGTATGCTGTGCGGTTTCGTCTACTAAAATTATTGGCCCCATTTTTTTCTCTGAGACTGTCAACACTAATGTTTATTGCTGCATATTCAATGAATTTGTGAAACAACTTGATGACATTGAATTGACAGAGGGCTACTTTCAGCAGGATGGCACTACGTGTCGCACATCAAAAGTCTCAATGGAACTCATAACCAACTTCTTTGATGACAGATTAATTTCAAAAAACATATGGCCTCCTCAATCTCCGGACTTAACTTCCCCTGACTTTTTTTATGGGGCTACTTAAAGGATAGAGTTTACAAAACCCATCCAAAAACATTGGATACATTGTGTGAAACAATCATGACTGAAATTGGCAATGCTACTGCTCGTACTCTACATGAGACATCACTGAATATGATGCGGCGTGTTCAACTGTGTTTACAAGAAAATGGAGAACAATTCCAACATTTGCTTTGATAAAATGATTCTCCAATATCACATGTATAATTCTCAACTTACTGTATGATTTTGTTGTTATTTATAAAAAAGTTATAAGTAAATCACATGGTACTGGTTTAAATGGATCACCCTGTATAACATCAGTTTTAATATTGATACACGTGAATATCAACTTTGATATAGATATGTATATACCTTGGCTACGTACAACGGATGCTCCCTATCTTCTGATTCAAGGCTTCTTGAATTGGAAGAGGAACTACAAAGGATCAAGTGGGACATCGTGGGGCTAAGTGAGGTAAGGAGAAAAGGAGAAGATCTCATCGAACTGAAAAGTGGACATCTCTTCTACTATCGTGGGACAGATACTGGCAGAACTAGTGGTGTTGGATTTATAATAAACAAGAAACTGAAGGATAAAGTTGTAGAAGTTGAAAGTTCCTCTGACAGAGCTGCACGACTTGTTATCCAACTCTCGAAAAGATACCAGGCTCAGATTATTCAAACTTATGCACCCACCACAAGTCATCCTGAAGAAGAAATTGAAGAATTTTATGAGGAAATTTGTCATCTAAATAATAAAGGTAAGCAGCACTTGAAAATAATTATGGGAGATTTCAATGCAAAAATAGGGCAACGGCAACAGAATGAAACTTCAGTAGGTAAATTCGGTCACGGCAACAGAAACCAGCGTGGAAATACTCTCGTTGAGTTTGCAGAGGCAGAAGGGTTTTTCATCTTGAACTCCTTCTTCAAGAAAAAGCCACACAGGAAATGGACATGGAGACATCCAAATGGGACGACAAGTGAAATTGATTTTATTATGTGTAACCAAAAATTCGTCATAGAAGACTGCAGTGTGCTAAACAAGTTCAACACAGGTAGTGACCATAGATTGGTGAGATGTAAGATGCACCTCAACACCAAACTTGAACGTGGCAAGCTCATAAGACAAACAAAATCTATTGACATAACCAACCTTAAAAAACACCATAATACCTTCAAGTTGGAACTGAAGAACAGGTTCTCTGCTTTAGAAGGCCTAACATCGGAAGAAGTGGACATCTCTGAAGTTAACAGAAAAGTAACCAAAGCTCTTATGGAAACAGCAACAAAATTAGCTGGGTCTAAGTACAAGTTGCATGTAAACAAATTATCAGGAAAAACGAAAATGTTGATGCAAAAAAGAAGAGAGATGAGGACAACTAAAGAAGATGTGACTTCCAAAGTGGAATATATAGAGCTATGCAAGACAGTAAGAAAAAGTATCACTGAAGACGTAAGAAAATTCAACTGTGAACTAGTGAGGAAAGCAATTGAAAACAACCAAAGCCTAAAGATAGCAAAGGGACATCTCAGTAAGGGAAGAAAACAGATTATGGCACTGAGAAAAGAAGATGGTTCTGTAACAAGAAATAGAGGCGAAATTTTGACAAGAGTGAAAGATTTCTACTCCAAATTATATGAAAAAGATGATACATGCACTCCAGACATCATGAAAGATACCAGTACCAGAGTTCCTCCAGTCCTTCCAGCAGAAGTTGCACATGCAATCAAGAACATGAAGCGGGGAAAAGCTCCAGGAGAAGATGGAATTACTGTAGACATCATACAAGAAGCAAGTGGAGAAATTGAAACCGTACTCGCCCAAATTTTCACTCGATGCCTTAATGAAGGAAAGATTCGTGAGGATTGGAACACCGCTACAATGATCCTGCTACATAAGAAAGGTGACATTGAGGATCTCGGAAACTACAGACCTATCAGCCTCCTATCAGTAGTTTATAAAATCTTCACTAAAGTTCTTTCACACCGCTTGAAGGTAACACTGGACATGGCTCAACCTAGAGAACAAGCTGGATTCAGGAGTGGCTACAGCACAATAGATCATATCCACGTGCTGAGAGAACTAATTGAAAGAGCGAGGGAATATGAACTTCCATTGTGCATGTCTTTTATCGATTATGAAAAAGCCTTTGATTCGGTGAAACCATCAGCAGTTACAATGGCTCTGAAAACCTGCGGTATTGAAGATGCATACATTAATATTATTAATAACATCCATGAAAATGCAAGTGCAAAGATTAGGCTGTTTGAAAATACAACACACGTAAAAATTGGAAAGGGAGTGAGACAAGGTGACACCATATCTCCGAAGCTCTTTAATGCCACATTGGAGGGTGTTTTTCAGTCGCTGAGCTGGGAAAACAAAGGGATAAAGATTAATGGAGATTATCTAACCCACCTTCGTTTTGCTGATGAGGTAGTCATTTTTGCAACTACCCCATCAGAGCTGCAGAGTATGATCCAGGAACTTGCTGACAAGAGTAAAGAAGTGGGATTAAAAATGAACTTTCAGAAGATAAAAGTGATGTTCAATGCTTTTACAAGAAATGAAGATTTATTGATTGATGGAGAAAAGCTGGAGATAACAGACACGTACGTTTATCTTGGACAGCAGATATCAAGTGAGGGTCACATTGATGAAGAAATTAATCGGCGTACAAAACTTGCCTGGAGAGCTTTTGGAAGAAACAGCATAATTTTCAAGAGCAATATGCCATTATGTCTTAAAAGAAAAGTGTTTGATCAATGCATCCTTCCAGTGCTTACGTATGGTTCAGAGACGTGGACCTTAACTAAAAGAGATATACAAAGACTGCAGACAACTCAAAGAAGCATGGAGAGATGCATGCTTCGTGTAACCAGGAGAGATAAGAAGAGGAACTCGTGGATCCGAAAAATGACAAGAGTGGAAGACATCATGATCAGAGTTAAATCCCTGAAATGGCAATGGGCTGGACATACTGCCAGAAGGACAGATCATCGATGGACAGCCGAAATTTTAGATTGGATTCCAAGGGACAGGAAAAGACCCAGAAGAAGACCACATGGGAGATGGGTGGATGAAATTCGAAAGTATGCAGGGGGGACATGGAGGAGACTGGCACAAGACAGACCGTTGTGGAGGAAACTTGGGGAGACCTTCGTCCAGCAGTGGATTGATAATGGTTGACAATGATGATGTCGAATCCATGGTTCATACACATCTTGGAATCCGATTTTGTCCTGGAAAAGTCCTGGAAATGTCCTAAAATTCTGTTACATGTCCTGGAATTTTATCCATTTCTGCCTTTTTGTCCCTGCACGATGTTTTGTAGTTGAGGACTTTTCTACTGACATAACTTATGTCTGACAAATTTCCCTCCCCACCCTCTGTAAAATGTGTGTTGGGGGGGGGGGCTTATCAGTTTTCTTGTTTAGGAGGACTGAAGCTGTGTTATTAGCATCTTTTGCGTCATGCTTATGTTATCACTTTGTGTGTTCTACCTGAGAGACCATATGTCCGCAGTTATTGGTTCGATTTGTAAAATTTTTTTTGTATTGGGAAGCTTAAAATGTGAGAATGATAATCCATTCGTTCTGTTTTTTTGTTTTGTTTTCGATGCACAACTTCACCGCATAGGGTGCAAATGGAGATCGTATCGAATTTATAATGCATTTCTTTTCATATATTTGCTTCTAAATATCCAATTGAAAAAATTATTTTTCCTTTCGATGCATTTATAGCGAATACTATTTTAGTTACAGTCCCTTTTTCAAATAATGCATACATTTTCCGCTAGGGGATGTATAGGTAAATCACGATTTTCCCAATATCTCCGCTTCTAAAAGTCCGATTTGAAAAATTCTTCCCGAGTCGGATACAGGTTGAAATGTTTTGCATACAAATTCTCATTTCTGGTAAAGAATGGTTTGGCCACCAGTGGGCGTAAATGTTTATTTTGGCTTCTGATGTATTTGCAACAAAATTTGAGCTGGAAACTCGATTGAAAAAATTATTTTGTGAACTGATACTGCTCAACTCGGAAGACGTTTTGAGAATACTTCCTGCTTAAAATAGTGCACAATTTTTGTGCCAGGAAGTGTACACATTTATTTTTGTCCATATCTCTCTTTCGAGGAGTCCGATTTGAAAAATTCTTTCTTTGTTGGAGAACTTTTTCGGTGCGAAATGTTTCTCATAAAATTTCAAATATTTTTTTAATGCACAAGTGTGCCACTAGAGGGCGAAAGCTCACGTTTCCGTTTACAGCAATATCTGCAGACTAAAAATCCAACTGAAAAATATTATCTTTCGATCAGATACCTAAATATGAAAACTCCTTATTTGTATTTTCTTCACAAAACAATGGCACAATTTCGTCGCTAGGGGGTGCAAATATTTAATCTATTTTTCTTAATATCTGTACTTCAAAGTGTCCGATTTAAAAAAATTTTTTAACATCAGATACCATTTACCTTATGGAAAACTTTAGGTTTGTGTTTGAGGAGGTTTGTGGTTCACAAATTTGCTGCTAGATGGTGTTTGTGTACTTCTATTTGCAGGCTATCTCTGCCTGTAAAAACCCTATTGAGAAATTTCTTTTTTTACTGTATGCCACTTGCTATAATACAGATGGAGAGTGAATAAGATTTTTGCTACAATAAGAAGATCCTCTTCAAATAATGTACAACTTTCCCCCTAGGGGTTGTAAAGGTCCAAACGTTTATCTTGCTATCTCTGCTTCCGGGAGACGTATTTGAAAAGTTATTTTTCCTTAGCATAGCTTTTGCTATGAAGAATGCTTTTCTCCAGTTTCCATTATGCAAAATTCTTCCACTGAAACACATAGTTATATCATGTTTCTTTCTGTATCTCACCTTTTAACTGATTGATTTGAAAATATTTTTGTCTCTAATACCTTCCTTCTGCTATGAGAAACTTTTTTTGTGCCATTTGTTAATTTTCATAACATATTTTTTAGCCACTGGTGGAAGTAAATAGCTAATTTTTTTTGCGTGTGTGTATGTGTGTGGGGGGGGGGTATTTTACCTTTACTGAAATTTTGTAATGAATACTTTATATAAAAATTTGCCATAAAATCAGATTGCTTTCTAATATCAGAAACTTAAATCTAGTTTCAATTTACTTCCGATATTGGAGGTTATATTTTTAAACGTGCATTAATGCATTTGCATTTTTGAACTTCACTTTTAGTTGGTAAAGTTCGATGAACACTTACCGCTCGTGGGACTTGGCTTTCAATTCTTATTTCCGTTATGTGGATGCGGCATGGGGTTTTTTCATTTGGTCACGGGTCCACTTCTTTTTTTTTCCGTTGGTATTTATTTGGCCTCGTCACTAAATGAGTTTTTTCCTTTGCTGCATCCCCATTTACTTTAATAATTTTTCATAACCCTAGTACTTTCGGTAATACTCTATTACTGTCATCGAGGGGACGTTTTGCTCCGACTAGCACGGACCGTGTCAGCTGGGCATTTCGGTGGTTCTTGCGGGCTGCTTCTGTCATCGGCTATCGCTTCTTCTTGGGCGTTGTGGCGCCATCTCTTGTTGGTCACTGATCTCATTTTTCGAACTTTTTCATTTTTTGCTCAATTTTAATTAAATTTCTCCAGCTGTTTCTCAAAATACTAGGGTCATTACGGTTGCAAACTTTTGCCCTATTTTTTTCAATCATTACCGACTCTGCTATTCTGAGGTGTTTTTCGGATTTACAGCTTTTAATGATTTTTATATTTTCAAATTTAGGATATTTTTGGTTATCCAGACAGTATTGAATAATTGCTGTTTTTTTCTTCTTTCTGCCAATTTTTTGCGTGTTGTTTTAATCTGTGTTTAAGCTTATTTTTGGTACTTCCTATATAAGCCATTGGAGGATTTTCAGTAATAGGAATTGAGTAAATACCTGCTTTTTCTAACATTTTTATTTTTTCATTATTTTTTATTACCATATTTTTGATGGTATTTACTTTTCCTCCAATTTGAATGTTATGCTTTTTACAAATATTATTAATTTCATTGGTAGTACCTTTAATGTAAGGAAAACCATTTAAATATTTGACTTCTTTTTTATTTACTACAGCATTATTTTTTATTTCTTCTGTGTTCCATTTTTTTATTAAATGGTTAGGATAACCAAAGCTACCTGCAATTTTTTTTATGAATTTGATTTCTTCATTGATGAACTGACTATTTTCAGAATGCGTATATGCTCTTTTAATTAAGGTTTTTATACTATTGCATTTTTGAGGATAAGGATGTGCCGAATTGTACGGGATTAGGACCGGAAAAGTTCATTTGTTCCGGTCCTAATCCCGTACAATTCGGCACATCCTTATCCTCAAAAATGCAATAGTATAAAAACCTTAATTAAAAGAGCATATACGCATTCTGAAAATAGTCAGTTCATCAATGAAGAAATCAAATTCATAAAAAAAATTGCAGGTAGCTTTGGTTATCCTAACCATTTAATAAAAAAATGGAACACAGAAGAAATAAAAAATAATGCTGTAGTAAATAAAAAAGAAGTCAAATATTTAAATGGTTTTCCTTACATTAAAGGTACTACCAATGAAATTAATAATATTTGTAAAAAGCATAACATTCAAATTGGAGGAAAAGTAAATACCATCAAAAATATGGTAATAAAAAATAATGAAAAAATAAAAATGTTAGAAAAAGCAGGTATTTACTCAATTCCTATTACTGAAAATCCTCCAATGGCTTATATAGGAAGTACCAAAAATAAGCTTAAACACAGATTAAAACAACACGCAAAAAATTGGCAGAAAAAAGAAGAAAAAACAGCAATTATTCAATACTGTCTGGATAACCAAAAATATCCTAAATTTGAAAATATAAAAATCATTAAAAGCTGTAAATCCGAAAAACACCTCAGAATAGCAGAGTCGGTAATGATTGAAAAAATAGGGCAAAAGTTTGCAACCGTAATGACCCTAGTATTTTGAGAAACAGCTGGAGAAATTTAATTAAAATTGAGCAAAAAAATGAAAAAGTTCGAAAAATGAGATCAGTGACCAACAAGAGATGGCGCCACAACGCCCAAGAAGAAGCGATAGCCGATGACAGAAGCAGCCCGCGAGAACCACCGAAATGCCCAGCTGACACGGTCCGTGCTAGTCGGAGCAAAACGTCCCCTCGATGACAGTAATGGAGTATTACCGAAAGTACTAGGGTTATGAAAAATTATTAAAGTAAATGGGGATGCAGCAAAGGAAAAAAAACTCATTTAGTGACGAGGCCAAATAAATACCAACGGAAAAAAAAAGAAGTGGACCCGTGACCAAATGAAAAACCCCCATGCCGCATCCACATAACGGAAATAAGAATTGAAAGCCAAGCCCCACATGTGGTAAGTGTTCATCGAACTTTACCAACTAAAAGTGAAGTTCAAAAATGCAAAAGTTAAATCTAGTTGTTTCTTAGTGTTTTCTGAGCTTCTATAATTAGTTTTTTAATCATGCCCAGTTAAATTGCCATGATCATTAATGAATGCAATTGCACACAGCCCTTGGATATAAGGTTTTCCCGTTATTCTTTTTCATTTCATGTTGAAAATTTTTGTGTATACTTTGTTTGCTGGTGAGTAAAAATTTAAAGCATAGCTACAGCATTGATATTATGTTGAAAATTCCTTCCATAAATAAAATGTGACACAAATACTTGCTCCCATGATTATGTGTTTAAGAAATAACAATCCCTTTGGTCCTTTGAAAAAGTTCTAGATATTTCACCTTTCCTTACCCTTAAATTTCCAATGTAAGCATTATTTCAAAATAATTAAATACAAATAGTATTTTATGTATTGATTGTGTGGTATATGAAAGCATTTCAAAAGAAATGCCACATACCTATGTATAGTTTTATTGGTTTCTTTTATTCTGTAATTTGCTTCAATAATTGAACTAAAGCGAAAGTAGGAAAATAAAGTTGTATCAAAATCAGTGTAGTATACTGTATATAAAAATTTAGTAGATATTAAACCTGGTCACATTTTCAGTGACAGTTTTGGTATTTCAGGCTTTATCTGTGATTCTAAGTTTCTGATTACCTGCAGCAGACATCATTTTTAACATTCTGCATTAAGTTTGCCCAAGCATGTAGGAAGTTGTTTATTGTAGGTTGCAAATTGAACAGATGTATGGTTTCACTATATTTTAAGTAAGAGCATTTGGATTGTATGTCCTGGAAAAGTCTTGGAATTTTGTGATTGAAAAAGCGTATGAACCATGCGAATCAATATGTCTTTTTCAATTTATTGCTTTCTGCTTTATTGCAAATATGATAGAGGAAAGTCAATGGCAAGTATAGACTAGACCCACACGTGATTAAAGGAACGACCTACTCAAATCAAGATATTCCACCAAAAAAGTGTCCCGTTTTTCTGTTTGGAATACGGCAGTGCCAGAAGCGAGCACATATCTTGCCTTCGCCATATTAAATACTGTTGTTTTCTGTGCTTACTGAAGTTTATTTGCAGTTAAATGTATCAATTTCAAGTCTAAAATTTTGTACCTAGAATTTCATGAATGATATGTTCATTGAAATAAATTTGCGTGATTACTTTTACAGCTTTATTTTCCAAATGACACAGACAATGCATGTTTTCGCCAACAGACATTTAAACTCGTTTAAAAAAATTGAGCTTTGGTTTTATTATTGTCATCAGTGGGTGTAAGGATAATCTTAGTTTTACTGTTGTTAGAGCTTTGAAAATCGATCATGGTTAACATCTAGGGATTTGAACTGTCTGCTGTTATAAAAGTAACCCAGATTAGAAGAAAGTCAAGTTTTTTGTTTTCTTATTTCTGTAATTATGAGTTGGAATAATTTTACAGGATAAAGTAATTTCTTTATATTTGTCTCGAAAGTATCAAGAACACTGTGCTGTGAAGAATGACAGTAGCATTATCAAGGTAGGTGTATATTAGTGTAATGCTTCAAATCAATTATACCTGACCTACACAGACTTGAGCTTGAATCGTAAGACAGTTGTCCATGCCCTAATGAAATGAAGACGTTTCAGACAGATTTTTTACGTTTACCTTTCAAATACGGGAATCAAAATAAAATGTTCTCTTTTACAACATAATTCAAAATCATGTTAAGCACCATTATTGTTATTACTTATGAGTTAAAAAGTTTCCTTTATTGAAGAGGGAGATTACACTATACCCATTCTTAGAGTTGTATAAAAATAAAATGTATCTACATACACAACCATTAAAACAGAAAACTTGTTGCAAACCCGCGAATCATGATAACAATAGAATAAGATAATTTTAAGAAAAATTAATATAACAATAAATAATTATTAGAACATTACAGATTCCAGAGAGGACAAAAGTACATTACGACTGAATGCGTAGAAATGTGTGTAAAAGGGACCTTAAGGCCAAAAGTTTAAAATATTGAACTATGAACCTCATAAAAACAAGATACTAATTAAAGAAAGTTTTTATATCTCGAAAAGCAGTTCCATTAATGAACCTTCAAAAATTATAAATAGCATTTTCAACAACTTAATTCAAAAATAGTAGACTTATAAAATACAAAAGGAAAATATTTTAATTTTATAACTGGCAACTGCAAGAGAAACCTGGCAAAAAAATTTAAATTATTTCTGTGTAAATGGAACTTTTGTTACATTTCTTATATATTGAGAACACCTTGATAAAATCAAGAGGCCAGAAACGTCTGTAAAAATAAAAGAACTCGCTATCGAAAGATGTGAAAAATAGTTGGACGTTTTCACATTAAGATAGAATTAAATATATTAATCTGAGTAAAGCCTTGAGTAAGTGTTTTAATTGCTGTAAATAACATTTTTATTTTTTTAATGTACAAACCAAAACTATCTGCAAAATTTGCAAATAATTTGGAAACTATTCACGTACGGCGTACGCGTGTACCTCTATATTCTGCAACTCTGCCCATTCCATTCCTAAAAATAATAAACTGCAAGTTTTCATTTTTTAGTTCTAGGCTTTGTGTTTTTGTTCCATACTAAACACATTCACAGTGTTTGATATTTATTGTCATAGCTGTACAAAAAGGCAAGTTTGAAATATTTCCAAATGTTCATCTATTCGAATGAGATTCTTGATATACCTCATATCAGATAACTACAATTATTATGTGTACAGAACAAAACAAGTGATCATCATAACACTGAATGACCACAACTATGGCCTTTGAAAGAAGAAATACACATTTTTTTCAACACAGTGTATGAAGCCCACTTGGAAAATCTTATATTTTTTTACCAACTGCAAACACAGAAGAAAGCACTCCATACTGGCTTGATACAGATGAGAACATCTGACCTCCAGAACAATGACAAAGAAGGAAGTATTTTGTAATCAGAGTAGTTTTTGATATATAACTGAATATTTTTTTTGGGGGGGGGGTGCTGTAATTTTCATAACCTTTATACACTATCTACCAACAAATAATTGGACACCCCTGCAATCGATGATATCTGCGGTCCTGATACACGTCACGGCCGCCGCCGTTAAATACCGTGTGGGAAACAACAACGCAACCAGTTGCATGCAAGATGCCACGCAGTTTGGAGCTCTATGATTTTGAGAAAGGTGTAATCGTCGGGTATCACAGAAATAGCCGATCCATACGTGACACATCCAGCGAGTTGAAGTACCCAAAATCGACAGTGGTCTACGTGATTGGCGAGTGGAAGATGTGAGGTGACTGTCGGAATGTGTCCGACCCGGCAGACCCACAAAACTGGAAGTTAGAGACCGACGAGTGCTGGCCAGAGAAATTCGGAAGAACCGCATCAAATCGATGGGTCACTTCCGCGAAGAGTTTCAACAGGCATCCGAGAGTGTTCTTTCGATAAATACCATCCGTAAGGAAGCGCATCTGCTTGGTTATCGTGGACGTGCTGCCGCCCACAAGCCTTTGGTCACCAAGTCCAAAAGCGCTGCTCGGCTAACGTGGTACAAAGAACGTCGACAGTTGACTGTTGAACAGTGTAAACAGGTTATCTGGAGCGACGAATCAAGGTTCACCCTCTACTGTTCGGATGGCAGAGTCTGGGTTTGGCGTCTGCTTGGAGAACGCCTCCTGCTCCTGCCGGAGTGATTGTGCCAACAGTGAAGTTTGGCGGCGGTGGAATTATGCTATGGAGGTGTTTCTCCTGGTATGGCGCGGGACCCTTGGTCGCAATTCCTGGTAGACTCAACGCCGAGACCTACTGCACCATTTTGGATGACCATGTGCTTCCTATGTTGTGGCAATTTTACGGGGTGGACCCATGTTACTTTCAGGATGACAATGCCACCTGTCATGTTGCGAGGTCCACCATGGCTTGGTATGGTGACAATGGGGTTAATCGAATGGACTGGCCTGTGCAGAGCCTGGACCTTAACCCTATCGAGCACCTCTGGGATGAGTTGGAGCATCGACTTAAGGGGTGCCCCCACCGTCCGAAATAGGCTAAGGAACTGACCTGTCTTCTCCAAGCCGAGTGGAAGAAAATACCGCTAGTTGTCTTACAACGCCTGGTTGAGAGTATGCCCCGGAGGGTCGCAGCTGTAATAGCCGCTCGTGGAGACTCCACCAACTATTGAAGGTGAATAAACTTCGTTTTCCTTTGCTATCACAGGTGTCCAATTACTTGTTGGTATATAGTGTAGTTCTGAGTGTCTTGAGTAGCATTATAGTGAAACTTAAGATGCTGTGTGTGTGTGTCTGTCTCTGTCTGTCTGTCTGTCTGTCTTTCTTTCTTTCTTTCCCCCAGACTTAAATTCTCCATAGCTGAAAACTACTAGCCATAGTTATTACACAAAAATTCTCAACTTGGGGTTCCAACTCCTAGTCACCTTAACAGTTCATCAAAGATAGTGATTTATGCTTGCGAGTATTACAGATTTCAATGCCATTTTAAGCAAGTTTAAAAAAAATATTTTCTATCATTTCTATACATTTTCTGTAAGCCTAAAATGTCCTCTTTAAGGTAGTGAAAACCAAAACTTTCGATCTGCAATAAGAGGAAAGCAATTGCCTTTTTCAAAACCATTGTGAGGAGGCCCTTGGCGCATGCCACAGAAAAGAAAAATGAACCTATATCCAAGATAGTGGCACATTAAAAAAAAAAAAAAATGCTTTGATCTATTTACCGATAGGGTTAAACTATTGGGGGGGGGGGGTGCATAAAATGGTCAAGCAACCACTTAATGAAAAAAATTAAGTAATATCATGTTGGAATGTTCCATATATAAAACACATCATTTTTTATTTTATTTTTCTCTTGCCAAAATTGCGAATTGCCCAAAGTATTTTTTTCTCCTGCTGAAAGGTTACGTTATAATATACACATGAAAATATTTTTTGCAAATTTGAATTGGGGGTCATTTTGAAAAAAATTGTTTTATTTATTAAAAATGTGGCCTCATTTTTCCATGTCTTTTGTCATTAAATAAATAAAAAAAAAGTGTTCTTTTAATTCAAAAAATGTGCAGAAACAAGTTCCCAAATGTATGGATCATGCAGATCATTTAAGAAAAAAAAAATATGTGGCTGCAACAGTTAGTTGTGAAGTTTTGAATCTTATTGTTCTACAGTGTAGTTGTGAAAAACTCAGTGCAAAAACTTTAAAGGCAGAGCTACCCAATTTTTAAAGTGGCATTACTCAAGATCTACTGGACCGACTGACCTAAAATTTTAATAGGTTTCATATCTCACCAGTACAATAATACTTTGTACCAATTTTCACAAAAATCTGAGATGGGTGGGTTACATCTCATGAAAATGCTGGGTGATTTGCTGGGTGATTTGACACCCAGCCCTTAAAACGTGCACTTTTTTCTACATCCCTTTTACATGACTTCAGCTCATTCCCTCAGTCTCTGAGTAAATTAGAATAATGCTGATGATCTTCAGGGAGCCTTTCAACCTTTATTCTTTCCATCCTTGGCCTCTTTCTATTCCTTTCCCTCCAACCAACATTCAGTTTCACTCGTGACTCTAGCAAGTAATGATCAGGACCAACATGCCGCCTTGGTGTTGCAGTTGTCTAAGCGCTGTCTTGTGACCATTCATCCGTGAAGGGTCTGGGTTCGAATCCCGGTGAGGCATGGATGTTGTGTTTGTCTTATGGCACTGGCTCTTTCCGTTTCCTGGAACCAGTGACTCTAAATTAGAGACGGGCGACTGCTTATAGCCCATTGAGTTCTCACAGTGGTCGTTAAACCTCCAATAAAAAAAAAAAAAAAAAAAAAAAAAAGAGCCAACATCCATACCTCTCATCTTGCAAGTGTCAACAACTAAGTGTTTCAGATGTTGATCATAAACAACAAAATCTGTTACACTCTTTTGTCCCAGAGTATGATTTTCCCAAGTGTATGTGTGGATATACTTGTGGTTGAAAAATGTATTAGATACGCATAAACCATTTTCAATGCAGAGTTCTATTAATCTTTCACCATTATATTTCACACAAGGATCCTTAAACTTACCCAGAATGGTATCAGGAATCTCATTTTGAACACCTTCTCTAGCATTGAAATTCCCTGCTATTACAACTTTCTCTTTAGCACCAAACTGGTTCAGAACAGCTTTTATCTTATTCCAGAAATCTTGCTTTCTATGAGAAGTTTCGAAATCACAAAGGAGCATACAGTACAACGATTACAATTCTCTAAAGCTTCACTTTCAAACAAATTCAAAGAATTCTCTCTCTTATGCAGATGTAATGAATGAATTTGTTCTTCATCTTTTCACTTAAAATGACAGCTACACCAGTCTGTCCTCTCACATAATCCAACACTCCAGACCACACACTCAGCACTCCATTCACTTCTTCTATCCCAAATTCCTTTTTTTTTTTTTTTTTTTTTTTTGCTTAGTAACACAGTACATCCAATCTATACATAACTAATTTCTTCAATCACTTCATTCATCTTTCCATTTATTCCTCTAGTATTCTGTAAACCAATTTTACACTCACTCAGCTAAGATCTCTTTCTCACGTGCCATTTAGAAATTCCAGGTTGATTCTGTGGTGGGCCGTCCTTTTGAAGTGTGGTAGGTTCACCATATCCCACACTGGAGTTCTTTAAAGTCATTCTTTATGTCTTTTTAATCGAGAAAGTACAACAGGGCAGCAGGGATCGCATTTCTCCTAAAATTCCTAAAATTTTGTGACCCTCCTTAAATTCCTAAAATTATAACTAAAATTTGCTAATTGTTCCTAAAATTTTCGTAAGCTTATTTATTAAAAATACAACCGTTATTAACGCCAATAAATTTACCATTACGGTAAGGTAAAAAGACCTGTTATTGTAGAAACACAGCCTATGTGCTGTGCTGCTGAAGGGAGGGAAAATGACGCCATCGAGATGCACTTGCTTCGGGGCGGGCGCTCCACTTTTTTGCCTTCGGACAGTTTTCGAGAGTAACAAGAGATCTAAGGGAAAAGGGGAGGGGTCATTTTCACCCCTGGTTTGGGCTTTGTAGACGAACTCAGTGGCACGCAGAAGATCGTACTTTATTTTTGGACATGCCTCGTGGAACCTCCTCTTTCTGCTGATGTTTTGTTATTGTAAACCGCAGGTGGGTGGAAGCAAAGAGGAAACATGTGGTCTCCTTCCGTAACCTCCGGTAATGACGATGGGATGGTAGCTGAGTGTTATCGTGGCAGGCAGTAGAGCACGTGATCATTAACCTTCGATCGTGCGTCGGCGACAGTGACCTTCGATACGCAATATATCTCTGCTCCGACTCGCTTTGACTGAACTTGTGTGAGATGCGTATGATAGTTTCTGGTTTTGCGTCTTTTATGGTGTTCTCTGTGCTGTGTGCAGGTTCAGTTCTCTAGTGGTGACTTGCTTTTTTTTTTTTTCTATCTTCTGACATCCTCGCAGCCAAACTTCGGGAAGTTGTCTGGTTTTGCAATATTGGAACGTGTTTTTGTACTTCCCTTTCATTTTCTGGTTAGTAATACAAGTGTTTAAGATGCCTAAATCCAAAACGAAATTTCAAGATGCGTGGCTCGCCAAAGAATTGGACGGAGTGAAGTTGAAAGAATGGTGTTCTGCAACTGAAACAATATTTTCTGCTAAGTGTATATTGTGTTCAGAAATTTTCAATATTTCTAATAGTGGCTTTTCACAAGTAAAAGCGCATCATAAAGGAAGAAAAAACATTTGCAGAAATTTCAAAGTAAATTTCAAAATAAGTCCATCCTGAAAGCCTTTGGAGGACAGGATCTTCAGCCCAAAACAAATATTAGTGAAGTACTGAGTCATGATTTACAGTTGGCTAAAGCCGAAGCATTATGGGCCATGAAAGTTGCTAAGGACAATATGTCTTTTGTTTCATGCACTGAAACAGTTGAATTTTTCAAAGAAATGTTTCCTGATTCTGCTATTGCAGCCAAAATGCAACTTAAAGAAAAAAGTTGCTTATGTGATATCACATGGATTGTCAAAATATTTTGAAGAAGATTTGAAAAAAGACATTGCATCTAGTAACCCAGGAAAGGTTACTATAGCATTTGATGAAACTACAAATGCACAAGTCAAACGGCAGTTGGATGTGTATCTCAGGTACTGGTCTTCAGAAAAAATTCAGTTTCTTGCCGATACCTAACAAACGTTTTTCTGGGTTATGCAACAGCAGATATTTTGCTAAAAGAAATTCTTGATGTGTTATCATCCTTCAATATTTTGTTGAACAGAATTATTTGTGTATCAATGGACAGCCCAAATGTAAATAAGTGTTTTTTACGCAAATTCAATGAAGTTGTAAAACAAGAAACAGGCCAGAAATCTTTGGAACTAGGTTTTTGCAACCTGCGTGTTGTTAGTAATGCATTTAAAAATTTTTTGACAAGCTTAAATATAGATTTTGACGAATTTGCTACTGATATGCATTACTTTTTAAAGAGTAGTGCTGCAAGACGAGAGGATTATAAATCGGTCGAGGATATAACATTGGCCACAGCCAAATTTTTTTGCGTCATGTCAGCAACAGATGGTTAACCGTTGGTTCTGTAGCCCAGAGGCTCTTGGATCAATGGCTAAATATTACAGAATATTTTTTAAACTTCTTGCCATCTCAAAAAATATTTGAAAAACAACTACGCAATTCAGCAAGGTATAAAAGAATTCACTGTTTCCTGAAAAATGAGCTAACTCCTTGCTATTTAGCATTAATTTCATTTTCACACCAAAATTTTGAAAAGTTTTCATTATGCTATCAGAGTGAAGAACCAAAAATACACCAGTTATATTCTGATTTAAATACTTTAATGAGGAATGTTATGGCTCAGTTTATCCAAGATGATGTTATTGCAGGGGAATTTGGAGAAGACCTAAAAAATGTAGATTTTGAAAACAAAAATTCATGGAAAAAACTAGGGGAAGTTAGAAGTTGGTATGAAGACAAAAAATCTCCTCAGGAATGTTCAGGAGACCAGGCAGAAATTATTTCTCTTAGATGTAAGATCATCACTAATTGCAACCACAAAATATTTAAAGTCAAATTTGCCATTCTGCAATCAAAAGCTAAGAGACATAGAAGTTTTAAAGGTAAAAGAACCAAAGAAAGAGTCAACTCAACTTTCAGTCACTGAAGGACTTTCGGAAATAACCAGAATTTCAAGTGTTTTGCATCTTTCTGAGGAACAAATTGATAGAGTAAGAGAAGAGTGGAAACTTTTAAATTGCGATAAGCCAACTCTAGATGAACTAGTGAAATTTTCAGAGGAAGTGCATATTCCAGTGCGGATTGATCATTACTGGCGTAATATATTTAGTGTTAAAGACTCTAGCGGAAAAGAAAAATACTCAAATCTTGCTAAACTCATCAAGTCAATTTTAGTTTTACCTCATGGTAATGCTGATGCAGAAAGGGGATTTTCGGTTAACACTGCTCTGTTAAGGAAGGACAAGGCTAACTTAAAAGACTCAACTATAACATCATTAAGAATAGTTAAAGGGGCCATTAAACACTATGGATGTGTAAGTAAAGTTCCCATAACAAGAAATTTGTTAAATAGTGTTCGTGATTCACATAAATTTTATAAAGAGTGTGTTGATAAGCTGAAGGAAGAAGAATCAAAAAAGGTAAAAGAAAGGAAGCAGAAAGAGAGGGAAAATAAGGAAAAGCAGCTAGAGAAAAAAAGAAAAGCTGAGTTTGATGACAAAATAAAAGAAAATGATGCAGAAATAAATAGGCTTAAAACAGATAAAGAAGCCTCCCTAGCAGTAATTCAAGAGGGAACAGAAAGAATGAGAAAAGCTGTAGAAAAACAAAATACTGTTGAAATAGCAGTTGCCTCTAACTTGATCATACAAGGTTCAGCTGAAATAAAGAAAACTGAAAGTAAATTAGTTGTGGTGGAAGCAGAAAAAGATAGGCTTATCAGGAAAAGGTTGAAACAATAATATGAAAAAAGTAATTTAGTGAACAATTGTACATAGTTCTTGGTTTTTAATTACCTTTTTAGGATATTATAATTTAATGTGAAACCTGAAAACTTTACTGTGAAAATCGTGAATTGCTTCTGGTTCAACAGCATATTAATGTTCAAAGTGAAACTTGAATGTGGTAAATATACTTGAATATGCTAATAACACGTGAAAAGATAAGAACTGAACATTAGAAGTAAATCATACTTAAACTTTAGACATTAGACGTTATGCAAAAAATTTGGATGTGAACTTCGACCATATATACTAATGGACTGCGCATTGGCAATAGCTGCATCAAAGCCGCCATGGCTCCAACATTGGGCACATCATCATCAGACTCCAAATTTCGTATAAAAATGCTGTTATGATTACTAATTTACGCTGCAGAACTTCAGTGTTTTCGGTGTATTATGTGAATGCGCCTCATATATAATGAAAACTCTTCAGGTAAGTTTACTTATGAGCCATATACATGCATGATCGGGTTGTTTACATTTTGTGATTTATAATGTGATGAACATTTGCGAAGAATTTGTAACATGCATTCCATTTTTTTTTTCTTAAGTTACTATATTTTTATATCAATAGCTGCAAGTTTCTGGTTAAGTAATTGAACTTTATTGACTTAGGTATTTAATTCGTTTCTTACCCATGAAAAATCATAGAACTTCCTTTACTATATCGCTCAGAGCAACCATAAGCACAGCAGGTGTAACCCATCTTTTTGACTGATGTCATGTGATTTTATGTTGGAGCCAGAAATTTTGATGTCATGCGCAGTCTATCAGTATATATGGTTGAAGGGTGTGAAGCAAACTCTACAATGTATACTAAGTTGTTTTACTAGATATATACAAATATACATCTAGTTTTTATTGAAATACACTCCTAAAATTTTTCCGAAAATTCCTAAAATTCCTACCTAAAATTTTCCAGAAGTTTGCTATGATCCCTGGGGCAGGTGATTAGCCCAGAGTTGACAGTTCCAGTTGGTCATTTCAATTAAGGGTTCTGGACCCAAACCCAATGACACAGAACTGGCTGGTACCTCAACACTAATTTATACTGAAGCTTAAATTTGTGTCAACTGCCAATATTCATAGAGGCCCTTGTTGCTGTCGTGCTTGGGATTGTTGTCCATCAGAGTGCCCCGTGGAGGCAAACTCATCTCTCACTAAGACATGTCAAAAGTTACAGCTATTTAAATGTAGCCTTTAAGGGGAACTTTGAGGGAAAATGTATCTTATTTCTGCATTGTTAACTTGTTCTATACACATTTTTTCAAAGATTATTGTGTTCTGGTCTTCAAAATTGTGGGCGAAAATAAAGTCTGCAGGTAATACAAGTATATGCCCCAGCTGTGATTTCGAAAAATTTGTTGGAAATTTTTTAATATTCAATGTATTCTAATTGAGAAGTATTCCAATATGGTACCAATTGAGATAAATTGAATTTAAAAAAAACATTTCTGACAATTTTTTTGAAATCACAGCTGAGGCATTTATTAGCTAAGGATTTTATTTTTATTTATTTGCACTTAAAATTTTGAAGGCCAGAACACAATGGTTTTTAAGAAAATGTGTACAAAAAAAATTAACACTGCGAGTATAGGATACATTTTCCCTTGAGATTTCCTCCTCAACAAGATAAAAGGTTTGCCTCACAGCATGGAAATTTGGTGAGAAAAGTGAACATTAAAAATCAAATCACTCGAGTATGAGAAACAAAGTGAATGTTTGTTCAGTGATTCTCTTTCAGTCAGCAGGTAATCTGGATAGAGACATGAATGTCTTCTGCTGGATATTGTATGAACTGAGTTGTCAGACTAATAGAATAGCATCATTCTGTCTGATTTAGAGTTTATAAAAGATGACTCCTCTCATATGATTTTTGGTTGATGAAAAAGGGCAGATCCAGCTTCTCTTCCAGAGTGAAAATCCTCCAAATATGTGGTGTCAGTGAATAAACAAAGACATCGCTCTTTCCACGTTTTGACATACACAGCAACCAAAAGATTTTTATTCAGTCACCCCCGGGGACTTGAATCCCGGATCTCTCGATATCTAGCCGAGCATGTTAT
Source organism: Macrothele yani (assembly GCA_039090855.1). NCBI lineage: Eukaryota > Metazoa > Arthropoda > Arachnida > Araneae > Macrothelidae > Macrothele > Macrothele yani. Next base: position 182,728,961 of record CM077030.1, on the reverse strand, counting down.
CCTTCACCACGGTGGCCAACAATCCACGGCGCTATGTGTGTTTTTCTGTCAGCTTCTGACAAATCCATAAGATGGGCTCAGCTACTGAGACGTCTCCATCTGGTGGGCATTAATGGCACTGGGTGTATATTAATTATAGCATCAAGTACTTCCGATATTGGAAAAAAGTCCGCTATTGAAAAGTTAATTCGTTTTTTGACGTGCATTAATGCAATTGCATTGTTAGACTTATTAAATCCATGTTGAACACTTACCGCACATGTTGGTTTCCGTATTTCTGTTGTGTAGATGCGGCATGGGGTTTTTTTCATTCGGTTGCTGTTCCTTTTTAATTGGCCTCGTCACTAAATGAATTTTTTTCCCTTTGCTGCTTCTGCATTTCAATACGTTTTTACCAAAGTACTTTTGGTAACATTCCGTTACCGTCATCTAGGGGACGTTTTGCTCCGAACTGCACGGACCGTGTCGGCAGAGCATTATGTGGTTCTCGTGGGCTACATCTGTTCGCGGCTATCGCTTCCTCTTGGGCGTTGTGGCTCCATCTCTTGCCAGCCAGCGATCTCATTTTTTTAACTTTTTTGTTTTTTTGCTCAATTTTAATTAAATTCCTCCAGCTGTTTCTTAAAATATTAGGGTCATTGTGGTTGCAAACTTTTGCTTTATTTTTTTCTATCATTACCGACTCTGCTATTCTGAGGTGTTTCTCGGATTTACAGCTTTTTATGACTTTTATATTTACAGAAAACCCTCCAATGGCATATATAGGAAGTACCAAAAATAAGCTTAAACACAGGTTAAAACAACATGTAAAAAATTGGCAGAAAAAAGAAGAAAAAACTGCACTTATTCAATATTGTCTGGCTAACCAAAAATATCCTAAATTTGAAAATATAAAAGTCATAAAAAGCTGTAAATCCGAGAAACACCTCAGAATAGCAGAGTCTGTAATGATAGAAAAAAATAAAGCAAAAGTTTTCTACCACAATGACCCTAATATTTTGAGAAACAGCTGGAGAAATTTAATTAAAATTGAGCAAAAAAACAAAAAAGTTCGAAAAATGAGATCGCTGGCCGGCAAGAGATGGCGCCACAACGCCCAAGAGGAAGCGATAGCCGCGAACAGATGCAGCCCACGAAAACCACATAATGCTCTGCTTACACGGTCCGTGCAGGTCGGAGCAAAACGTCCCCTAGATGACGGTAACGGAATGTTACTGTGAAAGTACTTGGATAAAAACGTATCGAAATGTAGAAGCAGCAAAGGGAAAAAAATTCATTTAGTGACGAGGCCAATTAAAAAGGAACAGCAACCGAATGGAAAAAAAAAACCCATGCCGCATCTACACAACAGAAATACGGAAACCAACACGTGCGGTAAGTGTTCAACATGGATTTAATAAGTCCAACAATGCAATTAATTATAGCAGTTAAATCCAAAGGGCGAGATCCAAAATGAAAATCATCCAAATATGTGGCGTCAGTGAATAAACAAAGACATCACTCTTTCCATGTTTTAGCAACACACAGCAACCAAAAAAATTGTTATTCGGTCACCGCCGGGGAATTGAATCCCGGATCTCTTGATATCTAGCCAAGCATGTTAGCCTGACACCATGTGTTTGGAGGATTTTTACTTTGGATTTAACTGCTATAATTAACATAATACACAGTGTCTGGTAATTAACATATAGTCAGTGCCGTTAATGCCCACCAGATGGAGACGTCTCAGTAGCTGAGCCCATCTTATGGATTTATGTCAGAAATTAACCAAAAAGCAGACATAGCGCCGTGGGTTGTTGCCACCGTGGTGTAAGGCTAACACGCTCGGCTAGATATCGAGAGATCTGGGGTTCAATTCCCCGGCGGTGACCGAATAACAATTTTTCGGTTGCTGTGTGTTGCTAAAACGTGGAAAGAGCGATGTCTTTGTTTATTCTCTTCCAGACCTGTGCCACATCACTCACCCACTGCTGCAATGAAATGGTGATGATGTTTGCTTTAGAGCAGTGTCTGGTAATACTTATCATGTGCATTGGAATTTTGGTTATATGTAGTTTTAGGGGATGGCCTTAAGAAACATATAATTAATTAATATGCTTCTTAAGGCAACATATAATTATATTAACAAACAGGTACGTTAAATTTCAAAATGTGAAATACCATTATAAAATTTTGAATGGCCCCAAAATAAAATAAAATGGAGAAAAAAAAACTCTGAATTATAAGTAGGTTGATCAGAAAAAAGTTGCACGTGCTATAAAGCAGGGATCGCATTCGTCCTAAAATTCCTAAAATTCCTAATATTTTGTGACCCTCCTTAAATTCCTAAAATTAGACCTAAAATTTGCTATTCATCCTAAAATTTTCGTAAGCTTATTTTTATTAAAAACAACCGTTATTAACGCCAATAAATTTACCATTACGGTAAGGTAAAAAGACCTGTTATTGTAGAAACACAGCCTATATGCTGTGCTGCTGAAGGGAGGGAAAAATGACGCCATCGAGATGCACTTGCTTCGGGGCGGGCGTTCCATTTTTTTGCCTTCGAACAGTTTTCGAGAGTAACAAGAGATCTAAGGGAAAAGGGGAGGGGTCATTTTCACCCCTGGTTTGCGCTTTGCAGACGAACTCCGTGGCACGCAGAAGATCGTACTTTATTTTTGTACATGCCTTGTGGAACCTCCTCTTTCTGCTGATGTTTTGTTATTGTAAACCGCAGGTGGGTGGAAGCAAAGAGGAAACATGTGGTCTTTTTCCGTAACCTCCGGTAATGACGATGGGATGGTAGCTGAGTTATCTTGGCAGGCAGTAGAGCACGTGATCATTGACCTTCGATCATGCGTCGGCGACAGCGACCTTCGATGCGCAATATATCTCGGCTCCGACTCGCTTTGACTGAACTTGCGTGAGATGCGTATGATAGTTTCTGGTTTTACGTCTTTTATGGTGTTCTCTGTGCAGGTTCAGTTCTCTAGTGGTGACCTGCTTTTTTTTTTTTTTCATATCTTCTGACATCCTCGCAGCCAAATTTCGGGAAGTTGTCTGGTTTTGCAATATTGGAACGTGTTTTTGTACTTCCCTTTCATTTTCTGGTTAGTAATACAAGTGTTTAAGATGCCTAAATCCAAAACGAAATTTCGAGATGCGTGGCTCGCCAAAGAATTGGACGGAGTGAAGTTGAAAGAATGGTGTTCTGCAACTGAAACAATATTTTCTGCTAAGTGTATATTGTGTTCAGAAATTTTCAATATTTCTAATAGTGGCTTTTCACAAGTAAAAGCGCATCATAAAGGAAAAAAAGTTCCCATAACAAGAAATTCCCATAACAATAAATTTGTTAAATAGTGTTCGTGATTCACATAAATTTTATAAAGAGTATGTTGATAAGCTGAAGGAAGAACAATCAAAAAAGGTAAAAGAAAGGAAGCAGAAAGAGAGGGAAAATAAGGAAAAGCAGCTAGAGAAAAAAAGAAAAGCTGAGTTTGATGACAAAATAAAAGAAAATGATGCAGAAATAAATAGGCTTAAAAAGATAAAGAAGCCTCCCTAGCAGTAATTCAAGAGGGAACAGAAAGAATGCGAAAAGCTGTAGAAAAACAAAATACTGTTGAAATAGCAGTTGCCTCTAACTTGATCATACAAGGTTCAGCTGAAATAAAGAAAACAAAGTAAATTAGTTGTGGTGGAAGCAGAAAAAGATAGGCGTATCAGGAAAAGGTTAAAACAATAATATGAAAAAAGTAATTCAGTGAACAATTGTACATAGTTCTTGGTTTTCAATTACCTTTTTAGGATATTATAATTTAATGTGAAACCTGAAAACTTTCTGTGAAAATCGTGAATTGCTTCTGGTTAAACAGCATATTAATGTTCAAAGTGAAACTTGAATGTGGTAAATATACTTGAATATGATAATAACACGTGAAAAGATAAGAACTGAACATTAGAAGTAAATCATACTTAAACTTTAGACATTAGACGTTATGCAAAAAATTTGGGTGTGAACTTCGACCATATATACTAATGGACTGCGCATTGGCAATAGCTGCATCAAAGCCGCCATGGCTCAAACATTGGGCACATCATCATCAGACTCCAAATTTCGTGTAAAAATGCTGTTATGATTACTAATTTACATTGCAGAACTTCAGTGTTTTCGGTGTATTATGTGAATGCGCCTCATATATAATGAAAACTCTTCAGGTAAGTTTACTTATGAGCTATATACATGCATGAACGGGTTGTTTACATTTTGTGATTTATAATGTGATGAACATTTGCGAAGAATTTGGAACATGCATTCCATTTTTTTCTTAAGTTACTGTATTTTTATATCAATAGCTGCAAGTTTCTGGTTAAGTAATTGAACTTTATTGACTTAGGTATTTAATTCGTTTCTTACCCATGAAAAATCATAGAACTTTCTTTACTATATCGCTCAGAGCAACCATAAGCACAGCAGGTGTAACCCATCTTTTTGACTGTTGTCATGTGATTTTATGTTGGAGCCAGAAATTTTGATGTCATGCGCAGTCTATCAGTATATATGGTTGAAGGGTGTGAAGCAAACTCTTTACAATGTATACAAAGTTGTTTTACTAGATGTATACAAATATACATCTAGTTTTTATTGAAATACAATCCTAAAATTTTCCTAAAATTTTTCTAAAAATTCCTAAAATTCCTAAAATTCCAACCTAAAATTTTCCAGAAGTATGCTATGATCCCTGATAAAGTAAATGCAGGATGCCGTACGAGTGGCATATATGACACACACATTCAAGAGATGGTGTTAGTACTTGAGGCACCTCTGTGGACTCCTGTGCCAAGGGACATTTTGAATTGGCAATGCTGTTAAAAATGTGGCCTCAGGTCGAAGTGAGAGCAGTGATAAGATTTTTATGGGCCAAGAATGTAACTGCGGCCGAAATTCTTCAGCAACTCATCGAAGTTTATGGTAACAATGTGATGTCTCAACAACATGTGGCAAAATGGTGCTGTTCATTTTAATCTGGCAGGGTTGATGTGGGGAACCGACATCAGACATACAGTGGGCGTCGAAGTTCATCGACAACAGATATCAACACTGCACATTTGGATGAAATGATTTAAGATGACTGAAGGGTAACTTTGTGCCATATTTTGTCGAAGCTGGTATTGAGCTGTGGCATTGTTCAACATCTTGTGGTGAATGTTTTGCAGTACTCCAAAGTTTGTGCCAGATGGGTGCCACTTTCATTGTTCGTCAATCATAAAGCAGCATGAATGATGCATGTTTGACGTTCCTGCAGCATTACGCTGAAGACAGACACAGCTTTCTTAGCCATATTGGAACTGAGGACGAGACGTGGCTCCACCACTTCGCTCCCAGCAGCAAGAGAGCTTCCATGCAATGGAAGCTTGCTGTTTCACTGCCTGGAGGAAGTACAAAACCACACTGTCTGCTGGAAAAATCGTGGCATCGATTTTCTGGGATTCCTCCGGTGTGCTTTTGGTGGACTTCTTATAGCATGTGTGCACCATCAATGGTGATCGGTACTGTGCCACACTGAAAAAGCTGCATGAGAGCATCCGACAAAAATGATAAAGTTTGCTGAGCAATGATGTCATTCTCCTTGATGCCAACATAATGCAGCACTTGTACCACAAATTCCGGTGGGAGGTGTGGAAGCACCCGTCCTACAGCCTGGACTTGGCTCCAGGTGACTTTCATCTCTTTCCTGCTCTGAAACAGCACCTGTCTAGTACTTGCTTCACGTGTGATGATGATGATGTTAAAACAGCTGCAACAAACTGGCTGCTTCAGCAGGGACATGAATTTTTTCAATCTGGGATGGAAAAGATGGTCGTGCAATCCAATAAATGTCTGAATCATCATAGTGATTGCGGCGAGAAATAGTGCTTCATATCCTTTGTCACATCATACAAACACTTCTCGGTTGACGAGTTTTTGTTTCTCCTACTCAAGCATGTAACCTCTTTTTCTAATCTACCCTCATGAATTATATAATGTAAGGCGTACATAAATACTTTTTCTGCTACCGTAAATTTGTCTATTTTGACTTTCATATTAACTTTTTGAAATTCTAACTTCATTATAAAAAGTAGGTTAAAAAATTCTGTATGATTTCGTATTTTCAGTGTATTAAAAAATGCACTCTTGCCTTAAAAATACTAGGTGGTAGATCCAGATACAATTTTGTTTAATATTCAATACCCATATTACACATTTTCTATTTATGAGCATTGCTCTTTTCAAAACAGTTTGCCTACTAAATGATTTAGCATTAGTGTTGAAAAAAATATTCACTATCCTTTGCTTGTTTCAAATTTCTTTCTTAAATTTGAAGAAAGCAGAGAATTGTAAACTTTATTTACTAAATTTTTAGCTGCACTCATCTATTTCAAGGCTTCAAACAAACACTGTCTCAATTCTATCAAAGTTGTAACATACCGGGTTATATACACTATATTGACAAAAGTCACCTGACACCTTGAAGAAAAACACAGCATGGCATTTATTGATATGCATTAACACGATGTTGATCCCCTTTTGGCCTTAATGCATGCACTGACCCTTTGAGACATGCTTTCAACAAGGTTTTGAAACACAGTGATAAGTATGCACTTCCATTCAGTACATAATGCTGCTGCTAACTATTGCTTAGTAATAGGCCTTGGTTCTAAACTTCTTATGCAGTGCTCTGATTCATTCAATACATGCTCTATGGGATTAAGATCAGGGCTCTGCGCTAGCCAGTTCACACACGATACGGAATTATCGTCAAACCATGCCGTAACAGTCCTTGCTTTATGGCTTGGTGCATTACCCTGCTGGTACCAACAAGGCTTGGTTCCATAGTATTGCCACGGAGTTGATAGGGCATTGTAATTGTAACAATGGGGGGGGGATACAATGACCCAACACCACAACCTAAGGTCTATTGTGCATCCCCAGCCTAATCCTGAAAGAGACCAGATACACGAGCAAAATCAAGAATACTCTTAACTGGTACTAAAGAGAGATCACTTGGTCTCAAGTTATGAGTACCAAAGTGTTCAAGCCTAAGTGCTGCAAAAAAGTCAGTCACAAAAAAAAAAAAAAAAAAAAAAATGCAAGGAAGTCTCCTCTTCTAGATGGCATCCTCTACAAAGTGGATCCTCTTTCACCCCAATCAAATTTAGGTGCCTATTAAGATGATAGTGTCCTGTAAGTAGACCAACAATCGGTCTAATATCCTTTTTTTTTGGTAGTTTAAAGAGCTCCTTAGCTCTATGAGGCAAGGGTCCTTCATTAAGTTCCTTTTCCTGCCTCTGTCCCTTGGTAGCATGCCAGAGGTCAAGCTGCTTAGTCCTCAGCAGCCTTTTAACTAGTCCTCTAGCCACACCACAGGCGAGCCCTAATGCAGGCTCTGGACCATAAAAAGCCTGCTCTGCCCCCTCTTTAGCAAGAAGGTATGCTTTCTCATTACCTACAAAACCCCTATGTCCTGGCACCCAGAACAATTGCACTTTCTTCCGTTGCACCAGTTCAATTAGGGTCTGTAGGCAGTTCCAAACAATTTTGGATGAAATGTGGCACTGACGAAGAGCCAGTAAAGCCGTCGGACTGTCTGAACAAATCTGGATGCGCACATTGTGGTACCCTTTTACCAGACTTTCTGAGGCACATGCCAAAATAGCATACACCTCAGATTGGAACATAGTAGCATGCCTTCCAAGGCTGTGACATGAAACATAAACTCTGGATAGGCAATAATCCCCTGCTCCAACTCCTACATTTGTCCTGGAGATGTCAGTAAACCAAACAGTTTCACCGCTAAACCAAGGGACAAAGCATGTTTCTCATTTACTGTGACTAGGAAAGTTCACACTGAATGCTTTATCGAAATGATATTTTGCTAGCATGTTGTCAGTTCCCATTTGAGAGATGGGCTCCTTAGAAAAATACTCCTGAATAGGCTTGGTATGGCTGCCAACCCACAACGAGGGTCTCCACAAGCCATTGCAGCATAATCTATATGTTCCGATGGTAGGGCATAATTGTCCAGAATATCAAGGTAGACATTCTGGTTAACAGGTTTGTCCACGATAACCAATGGGCTGGGACCATACCACGAAAAACACTCCCACACGAGTACACTACCAGCTCCAAACCTGACCATAGAAACAGTACACTGTGGTAAATAGCGTTCCCCCAGCTGCCGCCATACCCACATGGCCATCAGACTGATGAATCGTGTATCTGGATTCATCAGTCCATAGGACCCATTTCCATTGATTTTACGGTCCATGGTAAATGTTCTTCACACCATGCTAAATGACAAGTAGCATTCCGAGTGCAGATGAAAGGCTTGCACAATCATGGTAATCCATGGAATGAAGTTCTCTAGGAATGGAACGTGTTCATACTGAGGTTCCAGCATTTTTACTAACCTGTACAATGAGGTCTTGTGCAGTACTCCGTTGATTAGCTGTAACGACTCTCCTGAGGCTTTGATGTCCTCTATCACCGATTTTCTTTGGTCTGCCAGTACATTTTGCTGTTTCAGGCACGCCATGTGTCTTCCTCTTATTCAGTACATCCAAAACAGTTGACTTGGGTATGTTTAAACGCCTCTCAACTTCTCTTATGGACAATCCCGCTAATATAACACCCAACAATCTTTCCTTTCTCTTAGTCAGTTCTCTCCCACCGCAACATTTTCACTCAACCTCACAGGGCGATATGATCGCGGTCAGCTGCAGGCTTGTTTTTATACCATTTTCAGCTATACCGCACATCTTAACAACACAGTGGATCCGCTCATTTGCTTTTGAAGAGGTCTCCGGTTACCTTTGTCAATATAGTGTATAACAGAATCAAGAACTGTGTATTTTTGATAATCTGAAATTCAAAATTTGATGTATAATTGCAAAAAGTGTATGAATAAATTTCTTATAACTGAATTTTTGAAGGTGAGTAACCACTTTTTAGTAAAACTAAACTCTGTACTTTTTAGTAAAACTAAATTCATGCAATAAAATACACATAGTGTAAAGTGATTTTGTATTGTATACAAATATAGTTTTATTCCCACATTCATGAAATACACTGCTGCCTGTTGCAAATGTGATACCAAAGAAAACCTGAGATATTGATCTGAAATTTATAGGGTATAGTACTTAAGGTACAAATCATAAATGACCAGCCATAAGTGATGTGGAACACACAATACTCAGTACCTTGTGTACCCACCACAAGGTGCAATAATGGTTCATACATGGTGTGGTATTGACTGGAAGAGATTTTGGATGTCATAATGTGGAAGGTCATTCCATGCTGTCTCAATTCATACCCAGAATTCATCTTAGGAAACTGGCAGTGAAGCCCGACGTGCCAGGTGCCAAATGACCATATCCTACATTTGTTCAATGGGCTTTGAATCAGGTGAACACGCTGGCCATGGAAGGTGTGGCACATGTTGGGCATCCAGGAGCTGTAAGACATTCTGCACTTTATGTGGTCAGGCATTGTCCTGTTGAAAGATGTCACTGAGAATCATCTGCAGATATAACAGTACTTCAGCCTCGATAACTTCCTCGATGTACTGCTTGTTGGTCATGGTTCCTGAAATGCATAGGACAGGAGGCAGGAACATGGATAGAACCCAACAGTGCGCCACACCAGAACTTCCGGTGTTGGGCTGGTATGGTGCTGCATAACACATGCTTCCAGCAGACATTCTCCATGTTGTTGCAATACAAGGATGCGTCCATCATGGGCCATTAAGTTGAACTGTGACTCATCAGAAAACACTACACACTGCCATTCACCACGCCAGTGTCTGCGATCTTGGCCCCCATTGCAGCTGCTGATGTCTGTGGTTTAAGATCAAGAGAAGTCCTATGGGCAGCAAGCAATAATTCCTCTCTGAAGGACCAGGACCTCTCTGAAGCAAATGGCATTGGACAGCACTTGTGGACAACCCTTGATGTGATACAGATCTTTGCTGTTTTCTTCTACCCCTTGTGACATGGCTGTTTGGTCCACCAATGCCATGCAGTGAAGATGACAGTTCCTATGTGCTTAACCATTGCTGGTCTCTAGACCCCTCACATCAGTGCGTTAGACCTTCCTCTTTCCATATACACAAGAAACGCATAGAGTATTAAATCTGCATCGCTGTGCTCAAGGTTTGTTCAACATGAGCGCCAATGTCATGGACGGAAAGTCTGCCTTCCTGCAATCCAACACATCGACCTTGCTTAAAGTCCTTCAGTTGTACACACAGATCTTGTTTTCTGTGGAGGAACATACTCACTTACTACCACTCCTTTACTGCCACAATTCCTACGAATCAACTATGGCAACATTTCCCTTTGCCTCCAGCTTTTTATACCTCCTGTGGGACAGGTATGAGGGTACGACTGACACAAATCATTTGCATATGTGCTACAGTTGTAATTATTTCCACCTCCTCATCACTTGACGTATCCGTCCTTCGAGTTTCAGCCCAATTGCACACGTTTTTCCTGGTGTTGCATTTTCAACAAACAGCATTGTATTTCAGTTTTCCGGAATGAATTTTATATTTCAGCTGCTTTTTATTTCTGGGCACTAAGGAGCTGAGAAATCATTGAAAACATGCAGATCTGACTTGTACACTAAGATAACACAAGTCCACGCCCTTCATTCTTGTTCTTATTTATTTTTATAGTTTCTATTTGGAATCTTGGTTCATTAAGGTGTACTCTCCTGGAGTGATGTTGGTTTGGTATGTTTTATGTTAACTCTTATTTGGTGAAAACTTGTTCATTAACGCTAATTGTTGCAGATGAAAACTCCTGTGCGAATGGTAGTAAACAGCCCTTGGAAAACTGCTGAAATTTCTACTAGCCAATGTGGCCAGTGGAATAAAAAATTTTCTAGCCAAATGACGAAATCTATTGACCACGCAAAGTTAAATATATATATATATTCAGTAACTTCTACTTACGTTTCTGTGAAATTAAATGGGTGAATGTTTTTTTTTTTTTCTTTCTAATAAAAAATCCCTCCCTTGTTAACTTCATAAAAACAGACGCAGAGCAGTTACTGCATAGGATCATTAAATTGACTGCAAATGTTGCATATGCTTTTGTTCCGAAATGATTGAATTTTTGACCATTTATTTTCAGTGCTGTAATATCATTATTGCTTTTACTATATTAATTTACACATGCATAATTTATTTTTGAGAGATAATTGAAGTTAGATGTTTGATTTATTTAATAACATTTAAAACAAAGGGACAAAAGCTAGGATATGTATATACATAAAGTGGCACTAATAACGTTGATACAGTTTACCACTGATACATACTGTGTCTGATCTTCCCATCAGAAGTATCTGCCCATCACAATTGAATAGCATTTTGAGGATCAAAATCTTCAATTGAAGGGCCATTGCATGTAATCATCATTAAGTCATTTAAAGTGTCTTTATTCAGACATGCCCGATTACTTGTTTTTATGAGGTTCATTGCTGAAAAGCCACACTCACAAGGAGCAGTACTACATGGCATTAGATGTAGCAGTTGCATCATCTTTAAAACGTTGCCATAACAGTTGGTTTCTTTTTGTTCAGCATAGATGTGGCTAAACAGGGATTCAAAGATAATTCTTTTACCTGTAGATGACATTATACTTTGTGCAAGGTATACCATGGCAAAGATTGGCATAGCAAAGATACATATACCATGGGAAAGATCAAATATACCATGGTAAAGGTTGCCTTAGTAACCTTGACCCTTTGGTTGCTCCAGGCTGATCAGTCAGCAGATTAAGTTTCTCTCTAACCCCACCTTCACGTCCATTCATTTCTGAAGCAGTTGTAGGAACACGAGCGAGAAAACTGAACTTGATATTAATTCACAAGTTGGGAGAAAGGTTGGACAAAATAGTTTCTCACTTAGGGAAAACAATCTACTGGCCATCATTGGCTACTATATTAAAAAAATTACTAGCCACTACAAAATATCTGGTAGCCATTTGGCAATTGGCTACCGACATTCGCAATGGCTGGTAGTAAACATTTGATTTCCCTTACAGCATTCTCAAATGTTAATTCTTTGAAAAATTTATGTAATGAAAGGTGCTTGATCCTAAACCTGTTGATTGAATTATGCTTACACAGTATGAAGATATGCAAATGAATTTAGAAGATAGAGATGTAAAACTCCAAAGAAAAGTTGTTGTATAGCTTGTTTCAGTACTTGTGTTTAATTGTGATTGATGTTTTATAACTTAAGAATAGTTGTCTACCTTGTCTTCCAGTCATTTAAATTTTGTTCTTCTGTAGTTTTTATTTTGGGAATCTTCAACAGATTATTTTTGACATATCAAATATGAAATTTTATTTATTTATGTTTTTCTTTTGTAAAAATAATTTAAATAAGTGTTTGTGGTTTTTTGTGTAGGCATTTATGAGGAATATCAGTTGCCATATTATGATATGGTGCCCTCAGATCCGAGTATTGAAGAAATGAAGAAAGTAGTTTGTCTTGATAAACAGAGACCTCCATTACCAAACAGGTGGCAATCGTGTGAGGTTAGTAAGTCTACAACAGTTGATTTTGTATTTATGCACTTACAATTTCCTAACACTGCTCTGACTGAAGTGGATGGTTGCTACACTTTTATAGTTATGTTTTGAACTTACGTGAATGATGCCAAATGCAATGTAACTGAGTACCATTTGTTAAATGATGTGTTTGTGCAAAATGGTGACAAATCAAAATTTCTCATGTGGTTTGCATTTTATTCTCATTGTTATTACCATAATTTTCAGGCTAAGAAACCACAACCCTTGCACTAAAAAAAATAATAATAAATAAAAAAAAATGAATTGCTTACCTCTTACTGTTATTTTTTTATGCCATTTTAATTCTTTTTTAACAGGAAGTGATGTTTAGTACATATTTGCTGTAGAACATTATTTTTTCCAGTGAATTTTATCCTTGGAAAAAAACTTGGAATAATGTTTATGTAGCCTTTGAGTATTGTTAATCATTTCAATGGCATGACTGTTGGATACCTTCTACTGAGAATTTGCATAAGTATTCTCGTGAAGAAAACTGAATTATTGATCCATAGTCAATTAATATAATTTGCAGAATGCATGTCCTCAAGGGAAAATGTGTAGTATTATATGTCAGGCTAAAATATCAGTATGCCAGTGGATATTTTCAGCAATGAAAAAGTCAGTTACCTCCTTAATGTGTACTAATAAACTATTTATACTTGTTTGTATGAAACCATAGGCTAGCTGTTTCCACCCAGTCTCCAACTAATGTCTCTCAATGAGATATGGGCACGTTAAGCCATTGGACCCTGGGTACTGGCCCCCCGGTAATAAATAAGGGCATCTTCCTTCCCCTTTCTATCTCTCTTCTGTGTCACTTTCCTATCGGGCACTCTAGCCCAAATCTCCTAACTTCTTATTTCTAAGGGTTGTTTAAGGCCTGGGGTCAGACACTCGCTTCCTAAAATCCTCTACACATGATCTGATCTGATCTCAATGAGATATTTAGTCTACTGCAAAAAATAATTGAACATTTGACAAGCTGTGCATGTACTTTACGTGAAAAAGTAGTAAATCAGATTAGGTGCAGCCAGGGACTAAACATTGTGCACTTTTTGATATTACAAGTTTTCCTGCTGATTTGTTTAGGATGAGGGAAATCCACCATCAGTTTTTTTTTTTTTTTTTTTCAGCAGCTTTTTATTTTTTCTTCCCAGGACAATTAAGTTTCTTTTTTCTTTTTTTTTTTTTTTTTTTCTTCTGTATCACACTGAAACAGTAAGTTGATGGGACTTATGTGTCTCAGTCTTTTACATGCAGCAAGTAAAGTAATGTGGGACCTTATATTCAAGTGGTAATCAAAGTATTAAGTGCTTTGTTTTGAAAGTAAAAAGTTCCAGAATTGCAGTGAGTAGCATGATTTTGTTGCCATTAAAAATACTCTTCCATAATATATTTATATGAGACCTGTTCAAGAAAATAAAAAGTGTATACTGTGTTGATGCTCTGGTTCCAATATGTAGCTATACCAGTGGCGGCTCGTGATAAGCTGAGATGGGGTGGGGCTGCATTTCAATATTGTAGATATCACTTCGAATAAGCTAAGTTACTGAGCTTGTGCTGTTGCTGTCCATTTAATAATAATAATAATAATAATAATATACACTGGCAGAAAGTGAAAAAAGAACACCAAGAAGGAATCGGCGGACGATCATGAAATTTACATATGTTAATGGGGTCGAGATTACGTAAGTGTGATGTTAATTTCGGGACCAACCGGTGAGCACTTACGCCACAGCACGGCATAATATGCAAATTATCGTCGGTGGTATTTAAGGAGTACGGCGAAGTGAATGTAATCAGTCGTCGGCATACGGACATGTGCGAAGACCCTGAAGAAGCTGCAATGCCTGGACATGGAAGCCATGTACGATTTCAGCAGTTATCGGACTTTGAGCGAGGTCATCAAGTCAGACTCTGCGAGGCCGGGTGGTCGTATCGTCATATTGCGGAGCGAATTGAACGGGAAGTATCGGTGGTGGTATGATGGTGGCGTAGATGGTCCGAGGAACATTCCTACATGAGAAGACGTAGAACCGAGAGTCACAGACGGACTGATGAGCAGACCGATCGACGCATAAGAAGAGCGGCGTAGTCAGCAGAGCATCCACTGCGACGCAAATCCGAGCTGCCGTTGCACCTGAAGTGACTGGGCGAACAATCCGCAACAGTCTACTAGATGCAGGACTACGTGCGTGTGTGCCTCTGGCATGTGTACCTCTGACTCCAGCCCACCATCAGGAACGGCTGCAGTGGTGTTGCCAACGTCTGCACTGGAGAACGCAATGGCGATCTGTCGTGTTCAGCGATGAAAGCAGATTCTACTTGGGAGCCTCCGATGGGCGTATGTGTGTTCGCAGATGCACAGGGGAGCGTCTCCACCCTTCTTGCATCCACCAGCGACACACAGGGCCTACACCTGGTCTCCTGGTTTGGGGAGCTATGAGCTATCACTCCCGTACACAACTAGTGTTTGTACCGGGTACGTTAAACAGCACCTCCTACATTAACAACATCATTCAGCCCGTTGTTGTGCCATTTGTAAGGTCGGTCCATCGGGGTGTTTTCCAGCAAGATAATGCACGCCCACACACGGCACGTGCAACGCAACATGCACTTCAGGGTGTGAGACAACTCCCATGGCCTGCACGTACACCGGATTTGTCCCCCATTGAGCATGTGTGGGATTTTATGGGACGACGACTTATCCGGTCTCCACGGCCAGCCACGACCATCCCCGATTTACGCGTCCAGGTTAAGGATGCTTGGAACTCAATACCCCAAACTTACATCCAACATCTGTACGACAGACTCCATGCCAGAATTGCACAGTGTGATGCAGTTCATGGCGGTTAAACCTCGTACTAACCATGTTACATGAAAGTTTTATTTTTCAGTTTACCAGCAAATACAGGTGTATTTTGCCATAATGTTTTGATCACGTTATCCTCTGTATTCCGTTATTATGCTGTATAAATTTCGTTGGTATCAGATGTCTCCTTCTTGGTGTTCTTTTTCACTTTCTGCCAGTGTATATATATATATATATAGCGGCCAGTGTGACATGAAGGCAAAGGGTGCTACGAATCACCGGAGGACCGGACTAGGCTGCCATCTGATGCTGACCTTAGCTACATATAATGGATGCGCCCTATCTTCTGATTCAAGGCTTCTTGAATTGGAAGAGGAACTACAAAGGATCAAGTGGAACATCGTCGGGCTAAGTGAGGTAAGGAGAAAAGGAGAAGATCTCATTGAACTGAAAAGTGGACATTTCTTCTACTACCGTGGGACAGATACTGGCAGAACTAGTGGTGTTGGATTTATAATAAACAAGAAACTGAAGGATAAAGTTGTAGAAGTTGAAAGTTCCTGTGACAGAGCTGCACAACTCGTTATCCAACTCTCGAGAAGATACAAGGCTCAGATTATTCAAACTTATGCACCCACCACAAGTCATCCTGAAGAAGAAATTGAAGAATTTTATGAGGAAATTCGTCATCTAAATAATAAAAGTAAGCAGCACTTGAAGATAATTATGGGAGATTTCAATGCAAAAATAGGGCAACGGCAGCAGAATGAAACTTCAGTCGGTAAATTCGGTCACGGCAACAGAAACCAGCGTGGAAATACTCTCGTTGAGTTTGCAGAGGCAGAAGGGTTTTTCATCTTGAACTCCTTCTTCAAGAAAAAGCCACACAGGAAATGGACATGGAAACATCCAAATGGGACGACAAGTGAAATTGATTTTATTATGTGTAACAAAAAATTCGTCATAGAAGACTGCAGTGTGCTAAACAAGTTCAACACAGGTAGAGACCATAGATTGGTGAGATGTAAGATGCACCTCAATACTAAACTTGAACATGGCAAGCTCATAAGACAAACAAAATGTATTGACATAACCAACCTTAGAAAACACCATAATACCTTCAAGTTGGAACTGAAGAACAGATTCTCAGCTTTAGAAGGCCTAACATTGGAAGAAGTAGATATTTCTGAAGTTAACAGAAAAGTAAGCAAAGCTCTTATGGAAACAGCAACAAAATTAGCTGGGTCTAAGAAAAAGTTGCATGTGAACAAATTATCAGGAAAAACCAAAATGTTGATGCAAAAAAGAAGAGAGATGAGGACAACTAAAAAAGATGTAACTTCCAAAGTGGAATATATAGAGCTATGCAAGATAGTATGAAAAAGTATCATTGAAAAAGTATGTAAATTCAGCTGTGAACTAGTGAGGAAAGCAATTGAAAACAACCAAAGCCTAAAGATAGCAAAGGGACATCTCAGTAAGGGAAGAAAACAGATTATGGCAATGAGAAAAGAAGATGGTTCTGTAACAAGAAATAGAGTCAAAATTTTGACAAGAGTGAAAGATTTCTACTCCAAATTATATGAAAGGGATGATACATGTACTTCAGACATCATGAAAGGTACCAGAGTTCTTCCAGTCCTCCCAGCAGAAGTTGCACATGCAATCAAGAACATGAAGCGGGGAAACGCCCCAGGAGAAGATGGGATTACTGTAGACATCATACAAGAAGCAAATGGAGAAATTGAAACAGTACTCGCCCAAATTTTCACTCGATGCCTTAATGAAGGGAAGGTTCCTGAGGACTGGTACAAAGTGACAATGATCCTGCTACATAAAAAAGGTGACATTGAGGATCTCAGGAACTACAGACCTATCGGCCTCCTATCAGTGGTTTATAAAATCCTCACTAAAGTTCTTTCACACCGGTTGAAGGTAACAGTGGACATGACTCAACCGTGAGAACAAGCTGGATTCAGGAGTGGCTACAGCACAATAGATCATATCCACATACTGAGAGAACTAATTGAAAGAGCAAGGGAATATGAACTTCCATTGTGCATGGCTTTTATCGATTATGAAAAAGCCTTTGATTCGGTGAAACCATCAGCAGTTACAATGGCCCTGAAATCCTGCAGTATTGAAGATGCGTACATTAATATTATTAATAACATCTATGAAAATGCAAGTGCAAAGATTCGGCTTTTTGAAAATACAACACACATAAAAATTGGAAAGGGAGTGAGACAAGGTGACACCATATCTCCGAAGCTCTTTAACGCCAAATTGGAAAATGTCTTTCAATCACTGAACTGGTAAAACAAAGGGATAAAGATTAATGGAGATTATCTAACTCACCTTCATTTTGCTGATGATGTAGTCATTTTTGCAACTACCCCATCAGAGCCGCAGAGTATGATCCAGAAACTTGCTGACAAGAGTAAAGAAGTTGGATTAAAAATGAACTTTCAGAAGACAAAAGTGATGTTCAATGCTTTTACAAGAAATGAAGATTTATCGATTGATAGAGAAAAGCTGGATATAACAGATACATACGTTTATCTTGAACAGCAGATATCAAGTAAGGGTCACATTGATGAAGAAATTAATCGGCGTACAAAACTTGCCTGGAGAGCTTTTGGAAGAAACATCATAATTTTCAAGAGTATGCCATTATGTCTTAAAAGAAAAGTGTTTGATCAATGCATACTTCCAGTGCTTACATATGCTTACATATGGTGCAGAGACGTGGACCTTAACTAAAAGAGACATACAAAGGCTGCAGACAACTCAAAGAAGCATGGAGAGGTGCATGCTTGGTATAACCAGGAGAGATAAGAAGAGGAACTCGTGGATCCAAAAAATGACTAGAGTGTAAGACATCATGATCAGAGTTAAATCCCTAAAATGGCAATGGGCTGGACATACTGCCAGAAGGACAGACCATTGATGGACAGCCGAAATTTTAGATTGGATTCCAAGGGACAGGAAAAGACCCAGAAGAAGACCACATGGGAGATGGGTGGATGAAATTCGAAAGTATGCGAGAGTAACATGGAGGAGACTGGCACAAGACAGACCGTTGTGGAAGAAACTTGGGGAGACCTTCATCCAGCAGTGGATTGATAATGGTTGACAATGATGATGATGGTGATATATATATAGAGAGAGAGATATCGAAAGTGCTTTTTTTACAAGAAATGAATATTTAGATTTTATATTTAGCGATTGATAGGGAAAATGTAGAGGTACCGATACCTAAATTAGACAACAGATATTAAGCGATGGCCACATTTATGAAGAAAATAATCGAACTATAAAACTTGGTCAGATGCATTATTTCTTAAAAAGAAACTGATTAATCAGTGCTTCCATGTTGCAGACAACTGAAAGAAACATGTAGAAATGCATGTTTGATGTTACCAGGAAAGATACCAATAGAAACTCGTGGATCGGGAAAATGACAAGAGTTGTGATCAGAATTCTTGAAATTGCAATGTGATGGACATATTTGCTAGAAGAAAGAACCACTGACGGAGAGTTGAAATATTGAACTGGATAGCAAGGGAAAAAACAATACCCAGAAGATGACAAGAGGGAGATGGGTGCATGAAATTTGAAAGCATGAAAGAAACTGGCTCAAGGCAGACTGTTGTGGAAGAAGAAACTTGGAGACTCTCATCCAGCAGTGGATTGATAGTGGTTGCAAATTTTATATACATGCATATACGTATATATATACAAGTATATAAGGACAAAAAATGTAAAAAAGTTAATGCATGTGGCAGTGGCAACACACACTCAAGGTCATGTACGCATTCTCAAGTGTCTCATTGTGACCCCTAGAAATACGATACTCACACACCGACATTCTCTTTATTAAAAACGGATTGGAAACGTATTCAGTCCAGTTTTAATTTTGAAGCCATGATAACAATTTAGTGTAGAAAAATTTATTTTCCAAAATTTAGCAACTTCGTAAATTTTCTAAACAATGATATCTGATTAAATGTTCTTTTCAAAGTAATTAAGTATAATGCACTACCTCAATTGAAATGTGCAGCTTATTTTTGGGAGGGAGGAGGAATGCAGCAGAAAAAAAATTGTGCCCAGTGGAGTGACTTCAATGATTTTTGGTGAATAAAAATTTACATGAGTTTAAAAGCGAAAATTTCGTTGTGCTTGGTAAGTGAAAAAATTAATCTCTCTCTCTCTCTCTCTCTCTCTCTCTTTTTTTTTTTTTTTTTTTTTTTGATATATCCAATACTGAATTTTATTTTTAATCGCAATTTGTTCACATGCCCATTTTGACCAGAAGAGAAAATATAAGTAAAACTTTTTGCAAAAGTCCCGGCAACTGAGTATTTGTCATTAGCAAACACAAATATTCTACAGTTCGATGGTGTTAGAATTATTACGTTGAATAAAAGCAGGAACAAACCAAAAATTGGAAGGGAAAAAACATACCTTATTTAATACTTTATTTCAACATTCATCTATATTTTAACTCATTCCCCTATTTTATTTCTTATTCGTAAGCACAAGAATCGTATTAATCAACAAAGCACACAGGCCCTGCGATGCATTCCCACCCAATGAGAGACTGCATTCGCGAGCAACCCGCGCTAGCGAGACTGCCATCAATGCAGTCCCCAGGGAAGTTTTATTCAAAGGAAACGAACTGATGTGGGAATAAGCAGAGTTTCCCACATGAGTTGGTTTCAATACCCGTCAGGGCTGCAAGCAGCGCAGTCCACCAACGTTCATTGTGCTCCCAGTGGTGTTATGCAGGGAAAACTTCTAGTTGAATTCAGAAAACTTCTCTCTCTTGGTACGGCATGAAAAAAAACTGCTTTGGGTAGGGGTGGGGGGCTGCAGCCCCACAGCCCCATAGCAGGAGTCGCCCCTGAGCTATACTATTAAAATTTTGTTTTAATAGTATAGCTACATATTGGAACCAGAGCATCATCACAGCATACACCCAACTCCCCTGTGTGTGAATGAACCTTTCCAAGCTACTGTATTGCATGTGAGCTTGAGCAGAACCCTGTGTAGAAGCGCCTATTTGCGCCCGCTTCTCAGTCGAGAAATGGATATCACTGTGGAACAGTGTGCAGCTTTGAAGTTCTGTGTTCATTTAGGAGAAATGAATTCACAAGTGTACGAAATGTTGGTACAGGCACATGGTGAGAGTGCAATGCCACATAGAGCAGCACAGAGGTGGTTAAAAGAATTTCGTAAAGGCTGTGAATCATTTCAGAAATAAGGTGGACGTGGGTCAGTAATGGCTTGATAAGTGCTTACTAACTGATCAGCCATTACTGATCAGTTGGTAAGCACTGCTGCCACAATTATTTGTGATAATCGTCACAGCAAGACAAATGGCAGAACATTGCAGATTTCAGTTGGAAGTGCCCACACTATACTCAGCAAGAAACTACACATGGCATGTCAGTGCAAGATGTATTCCTCAGTTACTGATGCCTGAACAAAAACCAATGCATGTTGAGGTGTGCGAATTTTTGATGCCAGAAATTGCTTCAAACAAAGAATACCTGAAGTTAATGATTACAGGTGATGAAACTTTTTTATATCTACGACCCAGAGAGCAAACAACAGAGCTCTGTATGGAAAACTCCGTCATCTCCAAATGCAATAAAGGCAAGATGTGAAAAGTCTACCAAAAAGATAATGGTAATCACTTTCTTTGAGTACCAAGGAATGGTATAACAGCATGTCATGCCACCGAATACCTTGGTTAATGCAGATTATTATGTGTCTGTTTTGACAAACCTGATCACACATATCCATAAGAAGCATCCACACATTTAACAAAATGGTTGGAAACTCCACCATGATAATGCTCATCCTCATGTGGTACAGAAAGTTGCTACCTTCTTGGTTGGAAAAAATGTTGGAACAGTTCCACACCCACCATACAGTCAAAATTTTGCACCCTGTGATCTTTTTCTTTTCGCAGCTGTCAAAAAGAACTTGCAAGGATGTAGGTTTACTTCAACAGATGAGGTAGTCAAAGCTTCAAAGTGGCTCTGAAAGGGATGCAAAAAGATGGCTTCTAGTAGCTACAAATTTGCAGCTTTCCGATCATATATCAATAGAGCGTTTACTCATACATCTAACGCCCAACTACTAAAAAATGAATTGAATTGGATAAAGAACACGGCAATAAACTTCGGATATGATGTGAAGAAAATAAATAACCTTATTAATAGATGCAACTCTGGAAATAAACAACAAAGGAGTACACAGATTCAACAAGTAATAAAATTTTGTGGATCATTACCATATATGCCAGAGATCACAACTATTATGAAGAAAACATGTAAAAAATTTGACCTAGATTTTGGTGTACGAACGAGAGACATAATGAAATCTCTTAGTAACTATCACAGAAAGACCCCAATCTTACAAAAAGCAGGTGTCTACTTTATACCAATAATAAAAAATCAAAATAAAATTGTCAACCAATACATAGGCAGTACAAAAAGAAATATTAAAATCAGATTGACTGAACACATTAAGAACTGGAGCAGAAGAGAGAATGAAACAGCACTTATTGACTTCTGTTTGGATAATCAATGTATACCCTATTGAGAAAGAATTACAATATTAAACCAGCAGAATAATATGAGACCAATACAAGTAGCAGAAGCAGTATTAATAAATAAGACCAAACCATTTAACTGCAATAATAACAGTCCGTACGACCTTTCATACGGTTGGAGTAACCTGATCGAAACTGAGAAGAAATTGAATAGGGAGTGGAGAGAGAGGAAGAGAAAAAGGAAGGGTGAGAATGACATAGATGAAGATAAAGTTGATGTGACCTGACACTAGATGGCATTGGCAATGGGTTACATGAGGAATATGCACACTGTGGACCCGAGACTTTCAGATAGCAGACTTCGACAGAGGGTGTGAAGTCTCCATTGAAAACGCCAGGGTAGAGCCTAGGTGAAACGCGTGTCCGGCGATTGAGAATGTGGACGGTATGAGGTGGTGTAAATAACGATTTTAACTAGAATCTTTTAAAGCTTTTAAATTTTTTATGAACCTGACGTAACTTGAAGACTTCCTCAGCAATTCCAAGAGAGTGTAGCATTGACGAGATAGCCCTAATGGCCAAGTACGACGTGGAACTTCAAGTGGTATGTAAATAGTAACTCTTAACTCAAGAATCTTTAATTGTTATCTGGAAACCTTTACCCATTCAATATGATGTCGACACAGCCAGAACGGAGTTAACCCTAACATCTGGACATAACCGAAGTAGGGTACAACTTATGGCGAAATGGCTCTCGAACTAACCCTGACAACTGACCATATTGAAGCAAGATACAACTTTGGACATAGAAAAACTCAATAACTACAGACGTCGGACTGAACATGCACTTCCGTGAGTAACATTTTTAGGACTTTCAATTTACTTCCGATATTGGAGGTTAATTATTTAACGTGCATTAATGCATTTGCATTTTTGAACTTCACTTTTAGTTGGTAAAGTTCGATGAACACTTACCGCACGTGGGGCTTGGCTTTCAATTCATATTTCCGTTACGTGGATGCGGCACGGGATTTTTTCATTTGGCCACGGGTCCGCTTCTTCTTTTTTTTTTCTCCGTTGGAATTTATTTTGTCTCATCACCAAATGAGTTTTTCCTTTGCTGCATCCTCATTTACTTCAATATTTATTCATACCCGAGTACTTTCAGTAAAATTCCTTTACCGTCTTCGAGGGGACGTTTTGCTCCGACTAGCACGGACCGTGTCAGCTGGGCATTTCGGTGGTTCTCGCGGGCTGCTTCTGTCATCGGCTATCGCTTCTTCTTGGGCGTTGTGGCGTCATCTCTTGTTGGTCAGTGATCTCACTTTTCGAACTTTTTCATTTTTTTGCTCAATTCTAATTAAATTCTTCCAGCTGTTTCTCAAATTATTAGGGTCATATTATGGTTGCAAACTTTTGTCCTATTTTTTTCAATCATTACCGACTCTGCTATTCTGAGGTGTTTTTCGGATTTACAGCTTTTAATGATTTTTATATTTTCGAATTTTGGATATTTTTGGTTATCTAGACAGTATTGGATAAGTGCTGTTTTTTCTTCTTTTTTCTGCCAGTTTTTTACGTGTTGTTTTAATCTGTGTTTAAGCTTATTTTTGGTACTTCCTATATAAGCCATTGGAGGATTTTCAGTAATAGGAATTGAGTAAATACCTGCTTTTTCTAACATTTTTATTTTTTCATTTTTTATTACTATATTTTTGATGGTGTTTACTTTTCCTCCAATTTGAATGTTATGTTTTTTACAAATGTTATTAATTTCATTGGTAGTACCTTTTACGTAAGGAAAACCATTTAAATATTTGACTTCTTTTTTATTTACTACAGCATTATTTTTTAGTTTCTTTATTACTTCAGTGTCCCATTTTTTTATTAAATGGTTAGGATAACCAAAGCTGCCTGCAATTTTTTTTATGAATTTGATTTCTTCATTGATGAACTGACTATTTTCAGAATAAAAACCTTAATTAAAAGAGCATATAAGCATTCTGAAAATAGTCAGTTCATTTTTTTATTTTTTTATGAATTTGATTTCTTCATTGATGAACTGACTATTTTCAGAATAAAAACCTTAATTAAAAGAGCATATACGCATTCTGAAAATAGTCAGTTCATCAATGAAGAAATCAAATTCATAAAAAAAATTGCAGGCAGCTTTGGTTATCCTAACCATTTAATAAAAAAATGGGACACTGAAGTAATAAAGAAACTAAAAAATAATGCTGTAGTAAATAAAAAAGAAGTCAAATATTTAAATGGTTTTCCTTACGTAAAAGGTACTACCAATGAAATTAATAACATTTGTAAAAAACATAACATTCAAATTGGAGGAAAAGTAAACACCATCAAAAATATAGTAATAAAAAATGAAAAAATAAAAATGTTAGAAAAAGCAGGTATTTACTCAATTCCTATTACTGAAAATCCTCCAATGGCTTATATAGGAAGTACCAAAAATAAGCTTAAACACAGATTAAAACAACACGTAAAAAACTGGCAGAAAAAAGAAGAAAAAACAGCACTTATCCAATACTGTCTAGATAACCAAAAATATCCAAAATTCGAAAATATAAAAATCATTAAAAGCTGTAAATCCGAAAAACACCTCAGAATAGCAGAGTCGGTAATGATTGAAAAAAATAGGACAAAAGTTTGCAACCATAATGACCCTAATAATTTGAGAAACAGCTGGAAGAATTTAATTAGAATTGAGCAAAAAAATGAAAAAGTTCGAAAAGTGAGATCACTGACCAACAAGAGATGGCGCCACAACGCCCAAGAAGAAGCGATAGCCGATGACAGAAGCAGCCCGCGAGAACCACCGAAATGCCCAGCTGACACGGTCCGTGCTAGTCGGAGCAAAACGTCCCCTCGAAGACGGTAAAGGAATTTTACTGAAAGTACTCGGGTATGAATAAATATTGAAGTAAACGAGGATGCAGCAAAGGAAAAACTCATTTGGTGATGAGACAAAATAAATTCCAACGGAGGAAAAAAAAAAAAAGAAGCGGACCCGTGGCCAAATGAAAAAATCCAGTGCCGCATCCACGTAACGGAAATATGAATTGAAAGCCAAGCCCCACGTGCGGTAAGTGTTCATCGAACTTTACCAACTAAAAGTGAAGTTCAAAAATGCAAATTTTTAGGACTTTTAACCGATTTATATTTTAATTGAATAAGTTAATGCACCGCCACAGGCTGTATCCACTTTACAGAACGTGAAAAACAGAACTTGCAGATGTCAAAGCGTCTTCCTGAAGAACCTTGTGGTCATGTAATGGTATGTGAACTTTATGATAGAATCACATGATATATAATAGTGTTATAACAGTCTTGCAGGTAAAATTTGTGAGACATCTTAACATTATTTATAAGGAAATACAGGATTCTTGGATAATAAATAACAATAATCTAGTTTTGAGTTATATTAGGACTGACTCTTCAATTCAAAATATAGATACATTTGACTTCACAAACCTTTTTTTGCCTCAATATAGCTTTGCAGCCTATTGAAGATTTGTAGTGAGATGTATTTGAAATATGAAAAAAGTACTTAAAATTACCATGACATGTTGGAATGCTCTAGTTAAACTATGCCTCAAAAACAATTACATTTTTATGGGTAACAGATTATACTTGCAAACCATAGGAATTGTTATGGGCTACAGGTTTTCAAGTGTATTGGCTAATTTTTATTTGCATTCTTTTGAGGCAACTTTTGCTGAAAATAGTCACTTTTTGCAACATTTTTAGATATATTGATGACCTAATTGTAATAGACTTTCCTAGCTTCCATCACTTTTCTTATTCTATGTATCCACAAGATCTGATACTGGAGAAAACTAACCATCAACAAGACACTATTGTTTATTTGGATTTGGAGATCAGATTTTCTCAAAACGGGTTTCTTGAAGTCAACATCTATGATAAAAAGATGCTTTTTCAATTTTAAGGTTAATTTCTTTGCCAACTGGTTTTCAAATGTTTCTATTCTTGTTCATAGAACCTTATATTTTCTCAGTTTTTTTGCTTTCAACATATTTGTAGTGATTCTGATAATTTATTTACAACTGTAAAATGTTTTTTGAGCAACTGCTATCCAATCAATTCCCTCTACATTTCATCAAAAAATATTTCATACAATTACTTAAAAATCATGATATTTATTCAGCCGACACCTTTAATTACATTACTTTAATTAACACCTGAGATATTTTTACTTATTGTTGTCGTATCAAACTTCGCCATTTACAGTGATCTTGACATACAAGTCGTGCTTCACTGATATCCATTACACGCCGTACACAAGATTTTTATACTTCATACTCATAATCTTTTTCTCATGCAGACACTCCTGAATCTGATCCACCCATGTCTTCCTTGGCCTTCCTCTGCCTTTCCTTCCTGCCACTTGGGTTGAAAATATTTTCTTAGTAAGCATTTCATCACTCATTCTTTCAACATGGCCAAACCATCAAAGCATATCGGTCTCTCCACCTTGCTAATAACATTTTGCTTTACATCACACAACTGCAATACATCTTCATTCCTCACACAATCAGATCGTGTCTTGCCACAAACCCCACGTAAGTAACGCATTTCTCCAGCACACAAACGACTCCTATGCTTCTTCTGCAGTACCCAGGTTTCACTGCCATACAACAGAGTAGGAACAATTACTGTTTCATACACAGCCATGCGGGACTCTCTAGAGAACCCATCATTCCTGTGAAAACCTCCCAGAGCAGCTATGACTTTCAAAGAAGAATTCACTCGCCTACTGATTTCACCATCCAACTTGTTCTCTCTGTCAAACATGCTTCTTAAATACACAAACTCACTCACCTGGTCAATCACAGTGCCATTTATACTTACATTACATTCAGTGCTACCCATTCCTCTCTCAAACACCATAACTTTGGTTTTTCCCTTATTTATACTCAGTTTGAATTTCATGCAAACTTTGTGCATCCGAGTCAACATACTCTGCAACTCACTTTTGCTCTCTGCCAACAGGACAGTGTCATCAGCATACAGCAATCTGCACACACGGATATCACCAAGACATAAACCACTATTCTATTTTGGCCTCACGCATGCATGCGTCCATAAATATATTAAACAGCCATGGTGACATTACACAAACTTGTCTAACTCCTGCACCAATGGAAGCAGTCTGATCACCTTTTCCCTTATACAAGGGAACAATAATAGCATCCTTCCAATCCCGAGGGTCCATTCCTAACTCCCAGCACAACTGGCAAATTTCAGTTAACCAGTCAATTATAGAGTCACCACCGTACTTCAACATCTCTGCAGTTATGCCATCAACTCCTGGAGTCTTACCATTCTGAAGAGATTTTGGAGCTTTACACACTTCTTCTCTTGAGATCCCTCCTGTGCTTTCATCCCTCATTGTGACATCATCTGCACCTGTCTCAGAATCATTTTTGCTCTCCTGATCTAATAACTCACAGAAGTATTCACCCCATCTTTCACTTAACTCATTGGGCTCCCATATCATTTCCCCGATCTCCTTCTTCACACAACTTACAACTTTGTTTCCCCTATTTTTCCTGAGTCTCATGTACTTCCAGAAGGACTTCCTATCTTTCCAAAAAGCCAGTTCATGCCTTTCCACTTTCTCCTTCCTATCTTTTGCCTTACTGTGGCAAACCAGCTTAGCAGCTTCACGCTTCTTACAGTGATATTCATCCACAGAGACTCTACCTTGCAACATCCCCAAATATGCTTCCTTCTTTCTCTTTACTGCCTCTTCAATCTCACTATTCCACCAAGCATCACCTCTATTGTTACCCACTATTGTGGTGCCACAGACCTCTTTAGCAGCAGTGACAACACAGTTCTTAAAACATTTCCACTTCTTTTCTACATCCCTCTCACCAGACTTCAGATCCTTCAGTTGTTCTCCGAGTAAGTCAGAATAACGCTGATTATCTTCAAGGAGCCTATCAACCTTTATTCTTTCTATCCTGGGTCTCTTCCTATTCCTTTTCCTCAAACCAACATTATGTTTCACTCTCACTCGTGACACTACCAAGTAATGATCAGAACCAACATCCGCACCTCTCATCACACGGGTGTCAACAACTAAGTGTTTCAAACGCTGATTGTAAACAACAAAATCTATCACACTCTTTTGACCAAGAGTACGATTTTCCCAAGTATATGTGTGTGTATACTTGTGGTTGAAAAATGCATTAGATACACACAAATCATTCTCAATGCAGAGTTCAATTAATCTTTCACCATTATCATTCACACAAGGATTATTAAATTTACCCAGAACATTGTCAGAAATTGCATTCTGCACACCTACTCTAGCATTGAAATCTCCTGCTATTATAACTTTTTCTTTAGCACCAAACTGGCTCAAAACAGCTTTTAGCTCATTCCAGAAATCTTCTTTCTTTTCAGAAGGTTCCGAGTCACAAGGAGCATACACTACAACAATTACAATTCTCTGAAGTTTCACTTTCAAACGAATCCAGAGAATTCTCTCACTTATGCAACTATAGTGAATCAAGTCGTTCTTCATCTTTTCACTTAAAATCACACCTACACCAGCCTGTCCTTTCATATTATCCAATACTCCAGACCACACACTTACTGTGCCATTCACTTTTTCTACCCCAATTTCCTTCTTTTTGGTTTCACTTACACACAACACATCCAGTCTATACTTATTCATCTCCTCAATCACCTCACTCATCTTTCCATTTATTCATCTAGTATTCCATACACCAATCTTACATTCGCTTAGCCGAGATCTCTTTCTAATTCGCTGTTTAGAAAGTCCAGGTCGATTCCATGGTGGACCGTCCTTCTCAAGTGTGGTAGGTCCACCATATCCCACACTTGAGTCATTCTTAATATTTCTTTTTGTCTTTTTAATCAGGTAAGTACATCAGTGTGGGGGATTAGCCCACAGCTGAGGGTTCCAGTTGGTTGTTCAACTTAAGGATTCTGGAACAAAACCCAGTGAGTTGGGGTCTTTTCGCCAATGTCACACAGAACTAGCTTGCACCTCTCCAAGATTCACAGAGGCCTAGTTGCTGTTGTGTGTGCCATTGTTACCACGGAGCGCCTCAATACTAAGGGTTGTCGTTATCAAGAGGGCATCAACCCTCCAGTGAAGGAGTGATTTTTCTAGGGTGATTGAATTGCTGGAAGCCACCAAAAGCACACTTTCAATGACTTCAAAGTCTTATCTGTTTGAATTCTGACCTACTGCAGCTTTAGCATTCTTGGCTTCTTATCAGTGTTCTTTGGTGATGTGTGTTGGGAGATTCCAAGTGTTTTAACACTATTTGGTCCTTGTTCTTCAGAGGTTGCTTTATTCCTTTTGTGTTTTTACTTTCACCGCTTTAGAATTGTTTTTGTCTAGGTAGGACTTTTGAGTGTTTTTCAATTTCATGAACTGTTTGTACATCATTTATTTTATTTCGTTTTGTGACTTTGAGGTCATTGATAGTGTGCTTTTGGTGGCTTCCAGCAATTCACTCACCCTAGAAAAGTCACTCCTTCACTACAGGGATGATGCCCTCTTGATAACGGCAACCCTTAGTATGTGTTATTTTTTAGTGCGTCTATTTGGTATATTTGGTTCTTTCATTTAATGCTTTATGTGGTTCATTGTTTCATCGGCTTGGCCTATTAGTGTAATTTACAATTCTTATATATATATATATATATATACTATATTGACAAAAGTCACCAGACACCCCTTCAAAAGCAAATGAACGGATCCACTGCGCTGTTAAGATGCGCGGTACAGCTGCAAATGTATAAAAACAAGCCTGCAGCTGACCACGATCATATCGCACTGTGAGGTTGAGTGAAAATGTTGCGGTGGGAGAGAACTGACTTTGAGAAAAGAAAGATTGTTGGGTATTATATTTGTGGGTTGTCCATAAGAGAAACCAAGAGGCGTTTAAACATATCCAAGTCAACTATTTTGGATGTACTGAATAAGTGGAAGACACATGGCGTGCCTGAAGCAGCAAAATGTTCCAGCAGACCAAAGAAAATCAGTGATAGAGGGCGTCAAAGCCTCAGGAAAGTCGTTACAGCTAATCGACGGAGTGCTGCACAAGACCTCAGTGTACAGGTGAGTAAAAATGCTGGAACCTCGGTATGTACACTTGCCATTCGCAGAGAACTTCATTCCATGGGTTACTGTGGTTGAGCGGCTGCTCATAAGCCTTTCATATCCACTCGGAATGCTACTCGTCATTTAACATGGTGTAAAGAACATTTATCGTGGACCGTAGATCAATGGAAATGGGTCCTATGGACTGATGAACCAGATACACAATCCATCAGTCTGATGGCCATGTGTGGGTATGGGGGCAGCCGGGGGAACACTATTTACCACAGTGTACTACTGTTCCTACGGTCAAGTTTGGAGCTGGCAGTGTACTTGTATGGGGATGTTTTTCATGGTATGGTCCCGGCCCATTGGTTATAGTGAGCAAACCTGTTAACCAGCACGCCTACCTCAATATTCTGGACAATTATGCCTTACTAACTCTTGTGGCAATACTATGGAACCGAGCCTTGTTGGTAACAGCAGGATAATACACCGAGTCATAAAGCAAGGACTCTTTCGGCATGGTTTGACGATAATTCCGTATTGTGTGTGGACTGGCCAGCACAGAGCCTTGATCTTAATCCCATAGAGCACGTATAGGATGAATTAAGAGTGCTACATAAGAAGTTGGGAACCAAGGCTTACTACTAAGCAACAGTTAGCAGCAGCATTATGTACTGAATGGAAGCGCATAGCTATCGCTGTGTTCCAAAACCTTGTCGAAAGCATGTCTCGAAGGGTCAGTTCATGCATTAAGGCCAAAGGTGGACTGACATCTTACCGACGTATGTCAATAAATGCTATGTTGTGTTTCTCTTCTAGGTGTCCGGTGACTTTTGTTAATATAGCAGGGCTGCCAGACCTTCAGCAATTGCGCCAGCCCGCGCCAAAACGTTGTTCTTGCGCCATTCTGCTAAAATATCATGATTTAGACGAAATCTGCGCCAATTTTGCGCCAAAAGTTAAAAATTTCCGGTCATTGATATTTTAGCGTAATCTTACGACATTCGAAATCGATTCAGCGGTTAATTTGTACGCGAGATTCTTCCGCAGATTCGTGGAGTTCCCTACTTTTTTTTTTTTTTTTTTTTTTTTTTTTTGTCATTTTCGAGATCGATGCAAAAGTGAAGAAATTTTCGGCGTATTAGTTGGGGGGGGGTTCGTATTCCGTCTGGGGACATTGTTTTCTCTTTTTAAACGTTCGTAAACGGAAGTTAAACGGAGTGCAGATTTTCCCCGTAATCGTACTTTTTTTCTCTTTCGCGATGTTGCTTCTATTCAGTATTGTTGTTAAATATAATTTCATTGCATAATTTCAGCTTGAAATTGTAGGCAACGATTTCCGAAAACCGAAGTTATGCTGCCCGAAAATTTCCCCGTAATCTTCGACCACAAGATTCTTACACTGATTCGAGGAATTCTGCCTTTTTTGTTATCATCTTTTGACCAATCACGAGATTGATGCACAACTGAACTGAAATTTTGGGAGGATTGGTGGTGGTGGGAGGAGGTGGGGGTCATTTTCTTCGTCGGATGCCAGAATTTCATCCTTCGAAAATGGAAAGAAAAGGAGGTAAGATTTCTCTCGTAATCGTAACTTTTTTTTTCTTGCAGTGTTTCCACTACCCAGTATTGTTAGATATCATTTTATTCCATAAATATTTGTATTTCAGCTTGAAAAAGTTGGATAAATTTCGAAAACAGAAGTTGGATGGAGCAAAGATTTCTTTTGTAATCGCATCCCCCCCCCGATGTTCCCACTCCTATGTAGTTGTTTAACTTCATAACCCTCATAAATGTGTGCGTGTTTTAGCTTGATAAGGGAGGGGGAAATTTCCAAAAACGGAAGTGACGAAGTTCCGAAATTTGTAAGAATTGATGCATGGTGTTAAAAAAAAAAAAAAAAAAAAAAAAAGTGTTCATTCTCTGAAAATTACACCACATATCTAAAATAGTGAAAGCTCTGATATCAGAATTCATGGTTCTCA
Source organism: Macrothele yani (assembly GCA_039090855.1). Taxonomy (NCBI): domain Eukaryota; kingdom Metazoa; phylum Arthropoda; class Arachnida; order Araneae; family Macrothelidae; genus Macrothele; species Macrothele yani. The sequence continues at coordinate 182,696,864 of CM077030.1, read as the reverse complement.
GGCTGAAAGTTCTTTAAGCGTAATTGATAAAATTGTCATCTGAGGAAATAGAAAAAAATAAAAACGAAAAAAGAAAGATGGTAAGGGGAAACTATCAGCAGAAAAAAAAAAGTAAACAGTGGATGCTGTGCTGTGGCAGAGTCAACAAAAGACAAATATGGCTGTTGAACTTGCTGAGAAGTAAGTAGGGTTTGCTCGTAAGAGGAAACCAGAGCTAATTTTCTAGCAAGTACAAGAACAAAACCAGGAAAAAAACTGTTTGAAGCTATGTCTTTTGAAACCACCCTATTTTGTTTGGAATTCAGTAATTTTAGAATTGTGAATACAGTGGTGTGATATAGTTAAATTTTTTTATAAATAAATTACAGTGAACGATTCAGTTTTGTTCATGCTGTGTAATATTCACACTTTCTCACTGCACAGTCTGATATTTCACCAAATTAAAAAGTACAGTTTTTTTTTCTTCGTCAGTCTCGTGTATGTTAATTAAAATCACTCACGAGCGCTATGGATAAATGAAAGAATTGTTTATATCACATAACTTATAATCAGTTATCAGGAATACCGATCTTTTGGTTCTTACTTAAAGTCTGAATTTTGCCCGTACATTCAGAGAGCAGAATTTTTAGGAGGTTTCCTTTTTCTCATTTTGACCTATCTTGGGAAACATCTTCACCCTCACACTTTTCTTTTTCCAGATGGAAGGTGCGTTAAACCACTTACTAACTTGCAATCATCTGCTTAATGTCCATGTCCATACATACAGGATCCCACGTATGCAAGAGCAGTGGCTAGAAAACTATAAACTGATTCTACGATTCTACTACCACGAAAGAAGAAGGGGGGGAACCCCGCACCAAAATGTCACTGCACAAGCGTTAAGCAATGGAAGCAGCTTTTATCTAACCAACTTTACTAAATCTCACTGTTATCTTATAGTTTTGGTTCCAGTTGTAATTGTTCACAGCAATAAGGAAAGTTTCACATTGATAATTACTGGATGAAAAATATGGTATGAAGAGTATCATGGCACAACTGCTGAAAGGGGATTTTACAATTTGATTATTAAATGTTACATTAGTTTTCCTTTTATATTGAGGGTACGCTTTCCTTCAGAAAACCTTAGGAGTTTGTGATACACACACAAACCACGTGCATGTGGCTTGCCAGTTGTTTGGTTTAAGAAATAATGTATTTTCATCTGAATGCCATGAATCTCAAAAAATATGCTGCTAAAAACCAACCAAATAACAAACAGTAATTACATATTATTTATTCTTCCTAAGTGTATATTTGCAAACATTCAGTAACAATAGCATCAGTTCTTGGACACAGCAACATCATATTCGTGTTACAGAGAAACAAATGCATTCAGAAGAAAATCCCTGATATTAAAGTGTTATGCTTAAAATATTGCAGGTCATGTAGTTTTCAATAAATCGTGGGTAGTATAATTGTTTTCCTATTTATCTCACTGTAGGGATGACAGAAATGCTAATTAACAGTCGTAAGAGTAAAATGTCAACAAACCTGAAATATAACATGTTTTCATAGTTCGTAAAATAATGGTAATTCAGTATATAAACATAACTTAAAGCACAGCATGGACTTAAAACAATTAAAAATTCTAACATTAGCTGCTCCAAATCATGAGTTCTGCTCCAAAATGCAAATTTTCTCGCTCCAAAACCCAACGTTTCTGTTCCAAATTGCATATTTTCCTGCTCCAAGAAACAAGAATTGCTCCAAAACATGGTAGGGGCACTAACACCCCTGATATAGTGTACATATATGAAACTTTTTTTATCACTATGATCCAGAGAGCAAACAACAGAGCTCTTATATATAAATGGTATAGTTGACCGCCAATAGCGGCATAACTATACCATCGGGATTAGAGGAAATGCTACCCCACACTCACCAACCAGCTTGGCCAGCGTGGCGAGTTATGGCCAAACCCCTCCAAAATGACTCCACAACTTAAATCTTGGCCCTCAGTCTCCGGCAGCTGGAATGTACCTGGCCAAGGCAGCGGCCAGTGCGACATGAAGGCAGAGGGTGCTAAGAATCCCCGGAGGACCGGACTAGGCTGCCATCTGATGCTGACCTTGGCTACGTATAATGGACGCTCCCTATCTTCTGATTCAAGGCTTCTTGAATTGGAAGAGGAACTACAAAGGATCAAGTGAGACATCATTGGGCTAAGTGAGGTAAGGAGAAAAGGAGAAGATCTCATTGAACTGAAAAGTGGACATCTCTTCTACTAAAGTGGGACTGATACTGGCAGAACTAGTGGTGTTGGATTTATAATAAACAAGAAACTGAAGGATAAAGTTGTAGAAATTGAAAGTTCCTCTGACAGAGCTGCACGACTCGTTATCCAACTCTTGAGAAGATACCAGGCTCAGATTATTCAAACTTATGCACCCACCACACGTCATCCTGAAGAAGAAATTGAAGAATTTTATGAGGAAATTCGTCATAAATAATAAAGGTGAGCAGCACTTAAAGATAATTATGAGAGATTTCAATGCAAAAATAGGGCAACAGCAACAGAATGAAACTTCAGTAGGTAAATTCGGTCACGGCAACAGAAACCAGTGTGGAAATACTCTCGTTGAGTTTGCAGAGACAGAAGGATTTTTCATCTTGAACTCCTGTTTCAAGAAAAAGCCACACAGCAAATGGACATGGAAACATCCAAATGGGGCGACAAGTGAAATTGATTTTATAATGTGTAACAAAAAATTCGTCATAGAAGACTGCAGTGTGCTAAACAAGTTCAACACAGGTAGTGACCATAGATTGGTGAGATGTAAGATGCACCTCAACACTAAACTCGAACGTGGCAAGCTCATAAGACAAACAAAATGTATTGACATATCCAACCTTAAAAAACACCATAATACCTGCAAGGTGGAACTGAAGAACAGATTCTCTGCTTTAGAAGGCCTAACATCGGAAGAAGTGGATATTTCTGAAGTTAACAGAAAAGTAACCAAAGCTCTTATGGAAACAGCAACAAAATTAGCTGGGTCTAGGAACAAGTTGCATGTGAACAAATTATCAGGAAAAACAAAAATGTTGATGCAAAAAAGAAGAGAGATGAGGACAACTAAAGAAGATGTGACTTCCAAAGTGGAATACATAGAGCTATGCAAGACTGTACGAAAAAGTATCACTGAAGACGTAAGAAAATTCAACTGTGAACTAGTGAGGAAAGCAATTGAAAACAACCAAAGCCTAAAGATAGCAAAGGGACATCTCAGTAAGGGAAGAAAACAGATTATGGCACTGAGAAAAGAAGATGGTTCTGTAACAAGAAATAGAGGCGAAATTTTGACAAGAGTGAAAGATTTCTACTCCAAATTATATGAAAGGGATGATACATGTACTCCAGACATCATGAAAGGTACCAGAGTTCTTCCAGTCCTTCCAGCAGAAGTTGCACATGCAATCAAGAGCATGAAGCGGGGAAAATTTCCAGGAGAAGATGGAATTACTGTAGACATCATACAAGGAGCAAGTGGAGAAATCGAAACAGTACTCGCCCAAATTTTCACTCGATGCCTTAATGAAGGGAAGATTCCTGAGGATTGGAACACCGCTACAATGATCCTGCTACATAAAAAAGGTGACATTGAGGATCTCGGAAACTACAGACCTATCAGCCTCCTAACAGTGGTTTATAAAATCTTCACTAAAGTTCTTTCACACCGCTTGAAGGTAACACTGGACATGGCTCAACCGAGAGAACAAGCTGGATTCAGGAGTGGCTACAGCCCGATAGATCATATCCACGTACTGAGAGAACTAATTGAAAGAGCGAGGGAATATGAACTTCCATTGTGCATGGCTTTTATCGATTATGAAAAAGCCTTTGATTCGGTGAAACCATCAGCAGTTACAATGGCTCTGAAATCCTGCGGTATTGAAGATGCGTACATTAATATTATTAATAACGTCTATGAAAATGCAAGTGCAAAGATTCGGCTGTTTGAAAATACAACACACATAAAAATTGGAAAGGGAGTGAGACAAGGTGACACCATATCTCCGAAGCTCTTTAATGCCACATTGGAAAATGCCTTTCGATCACTGAACTGGGAAAACAAAGGGATAAAGATTAATGGAGATTATCTAACCCACCTTCGTTTTGCTGATGACATAGTCATTTTTGCAACTACCTCATCAGAGCTGCAGAGTATGATCCAGGAACTTGCTGACAAGAGTAAAGAAGTGGGATTAAAAATGAACTTTCAGAAGACAAAAGTGATGTTCAATGCTTTTACAAGAAATGAAGATTTATCGATTGATGGAGAAAAGCTGGAGATAACAGGCACGTACGTTTATGTTGGACAGCAGATATCAAGTGAGGGTCACATTGATGAAGAAATTAATCGGCGTACAAAACTTGCCTGGAGAGCTTTTGGAAGAAACAACATAATTTTCAAGAGTGATATGCCATTATGTCTGAAAAGAAAAGTGTTTGATCAATGCATACTTCCAGTGCTTACATATGCTTACATATGGTGCAGAGACGTGGACCTTAACTAAAAGAGACATACAAAGGCTGCAGACAACTCAAAGAAGCATGGAGAGGTGCATACTTGGTGTAACCAGGAGAGATAAGAAGAGGAACTCGTGGATCCAAAAAATGACAAGAGTGGAAGACATCATGATCAGAGTTAAATCCCTGAAATGGCAATGAGCTGGACATACTGCCAGAAGGACAGATCATCGATTGACAGCCGAAATTTTTGATTGGATTCCAAGGGACAGGAAAAGACCCAGAAGAAGACCACATGGGAGATGGGTGGATGAAATTCGAAAGTATGCGGGAGTGACATGGAGGAGACTGGCACAAGACAGACCGTTGTGGAGGAAACTTGGGGAAACCTTCGTCCAGCAGTGGATTGATAATGGTTGACAATGATGATGATGATATATGTACTGTATATATATATATATTATTCTAAACATATCTAACAAATTTTTTTGGTTTATGGAATAATTTAGATTTAGTGAAAAATCTTCACTTTTGATTTGTTCTTATTCGAAAACATAGTGCATTGGTCTCCACTGCTAGTATGATAAAGTCCCCACTTTTGTACATACTTACATATTAGGTGTGCAACTTAATTCTCGGCCCCTAACCGCAAGCGATCATAGAACATCGTCAAATGCAAATAGCTGTGTGTGATAATGACTGATTGCAGCGCCATCCAACAGCTTTCCAGGCAACCGTAACCGCTCACAGCTGTAGTGACAGAAGGGACAAAAGTTGACAGTGAAAACAATGTCGTTCGAGAAACAACATTTGAGGCACTGCCTCTTGTTCGCGTTTCAGCTGAAAAACAGTGCTGCGGAAGCCCAGCAAATGATCTGTGCTGCTTTGGGTGAGGCTGCTGTGTCCTACAGTACATGTAAAAAGTGGTTCCAATGGTTTAAGCAGAGAAATTTCGATTTCCGTGATGCAGAACATCCAGGATAGCCACAGAAATTTGACAATGAGGAACTGGAACAACTGTTGGACGCGGATCCCTGTCTCTCACAGTCAGAGCTCACCCAGGAACTCGGAGTAACAGGGCAAGCCAATGCAAAAACTCCTGCACAAGCTTGGACGGATTCACAAGAAGGGCCATTGGGTGCCCCACCAACTCACAGCTACAAACAAGTCTAGATGCTATGATGTTGCTGTGTCCTTGCTCTCTAGATTCAAGAATAAGGATTAACTCCACAAGATTTTGACCTGTGATGAGAAGTAGATCCTATGCGATAATCCTAAGTGGCACAAATCATGGGTTTATCCAAGTCAGCCAACCACCAGTACCGCCAAACCGAATATCCATCCCAGGAAGTTGTTGCTGTGCATATGGTCGGATCAGCACGGTGTTGTACGCTATGAGTTGCTCAAACCTGGTTAAAAACAGCCAGTGCTGAGCGTTATTGTCAGCAACTCATTCGTGTGAGTGATGCAATGGAGGCGAAAAGGCCATACACTGGCAAGGGCAGAAGGTCGGTCCTGTTGCTTCAGGATAATGTGCATCCTCGCACCATGAAAACGACTTTAAACACGATCACCAACCTGGGATAGGAGATTTTGTCCCACACGGCGTATTCTCCAGACTTCGCCCCGTCGAATTATCACCTCTTTCGCTTCCTGCAACATCACCTGAGTGATACGCACTTCACTTCTGTCGAGGAGGTCCACACAAGTATTGATGACTGTATCAACTCGAAACAGCCCTCTTTTTTCCGCAGTGGCATTTGACAGCTCCCTGACAGGTGGCTCAAATGTATCCAACACGGCGGGGATTATTTCCCTGATTAGGTACGTATTCGATTTGCTATAATTTGCTATCAACGTGTCGTGCCTGTAGTTGAGAATCAAGTTGTACACCTAATACATATCATTAAACTGTGCTCTGAGATTCAGAGGTTTGCTCCTCAAAGAAAGACCATGTGCCAAGTACACAGAGGTTCTAAATTAGGGTATGAGAGTGGCTTCACATTTCAAATGATGGAAGTAATAGTTCAAAGAAAAGCTGCAGGGAAAAGTTACTGGTGGTTAAATAGGAGTCAAAGAATATGCATTCCCAAGCCTAGATTGCTTTCTTCTTTTGGCCCTTACCTCCCCAGAAAGTTAAAGCCCAAAACTAAATACTATTGAGCTTTAAGTTTAGTTAATATGTTGAATAGAAGTAATTTTTAGAAAGTAAGGGTAAATCACACTGAAGTTGTTGGAAGTTTTTTCTTGTGTTATAAGCTGCAGTGCTAAGATCAATGTTGAAATGGTCTCAATATTGCAGTGTGTTGCTCTTGTACAACTCATAATTCACTGACTGTTTTGGTAGCACTTTTAAACAGTATTTAAAAGTACTATCAAAAACAGCATTTGTGGTGTTTATTGTGAGTAATACCCAGTCTTAGCATAAACACTGTTACAAACGTTTGACAGATTGCACACAACCAGTTGCAATGTCACCAACCAGCCAGGAGGCATGAAGCAGCTAGTGAATCATTGTGCATTCAGTCACAGAGATAACGTGTTTTGTGAAGTACTCGCCATGGAGTGGGGCGATTATGAGAATCGTATTTCTGTAATAGTGCTGCACAAAGTTGGTTAGTAGCTTTCGAGATTTTCAACATGCTGAAAATCAGCTGAATTTTTGTCTACTGGACCACAAAAAGGTTCCTTGAGACTGGGATGGGACCGTCGCTGACCGCCCCAGAAAGAGTCGGCTACATAAGATGAGGGCTGCTCGCCTGGTGAAAGCAGTGGCAGCCTGTATTCGACAAAATCCTGTCAGAAAACAATCGGGGATGGCTTGTGAGCTGAATATTTCAAGAATGTTTAAATCACGCGTGCTGCAGAGTGACCTAAGGGTGAGAGCTTATCGGCGGCATACACTGCACTTCCTCACACCACAACTGATGCAGCAGAGGGTGCTAAAGGTGAAATGTTTGCTGCAGTGTTACGCAGACAATCTCCACAGACAGATCCTTTTCTCTGATGAGAAAATTTTCATTATTGAAAGGGCTTTCAACTGCCAAAATGACGGTGTATGCGCCAACCTCATGAGAAGCTCAGGAGAAAGAGTCCAAGGATCATGAGGGGCCATCATCCTACTTCTGTCATGGTTTGGTGGGGAGTCTCCTACGAGGGTACCACAGAGCTCCATTTCTGTAAGAAAGGAGTCAAAACAGCCACCAAAGTGTACCAGGACAGGGTTTTGGAGCCAGTGGTAAAAAATGTGAGTCACACCCTCTTCCAAAACCGACAGTGTAGCTTTCAGCAGGATTCCGCACCTGCCCACAAGGCCAAGTCAACCCAGGAGTGGCTTCAGGCAAACTTGCTGAACTTCACTTCTCCAGGTGTTGGCCTTCAAGCAGCCCTGCCCTCAACCCATTGGACTACAAGTTGTGGGCCACATTAAGGACATGGCCTGCAGAAAGAGATTACCCAGTATTGACAATCTCAAACGCTCTTTGGTTCGAGCAGTAGCAGCTTTCTCTGTGGAGACCCTGCGTAAAGCTATTGATGTGTGGCCACAGAGACTGAAGGACTGTGTGAAGGCAAAAGGATGCCATTTTGAAAAGTGATTGGTGCCATGTATTCCATAAGTATGCTACTTACGTCATATCGCAGGTATATTAAAATATATTTAAATTTCCTTTGTTATTTCATTGAATACTTTGTAACAGTATTTATGGTAAGACTAGGTACACATGCATGAAAGTATAATCATGTATGCTTTATTTTCTTTTACTTTCTAGCATGTGTTTTTTTCATCATTTGTTTCTTTACTTACATTGTTTTCACTCATGAAAGTTCTTTTGTAAGAAATGGCTTGTTCGCTTACTTTTCAGAAGCGGAAATTATCCCCTTCCCCCTTAAATAACACTAGTCAATCCTCATATAAGATTCACATAAGAAGATTTGAGGACATCAAAATCCTAACAACCGCTAATACAGAATGGTAATTGCAAATAGCAGAATCTGTGGTGATTGAGAAAAATAAAGCAGATATACATGCAGTATTCATGACCAGACTGTTTTTGATAGTTACTCCCATACCTGTGGAGATGGCTTATTGAAAAGGAGAAGGAAATTAGTTTGGATAAGAGAAAAAAAAATAAAGAAATACACGGTGAGGGAAACAAATGGAAAGTGATACAGGATCAACCACCAGATACTATCACATGAGACGACATTTTGCAGTGAATACAACAGAACATTCATCATAAGATCCAACTGTCAGAGTGGAGAACATTTTCCAAACACAAGCACAGAGATATTGCTGTCTTCGAACAAGAGTCATTGTCGATGTGGGGTCAGCCATCGGCACATAACTGAAAAATAGGATCAGTAGTTTTGTTTTATTCCTGTTTGAAATGGGGGACCCCAAACCCGCAAAACTGGTTGGAAAGAAAAGATACAACAGTGTGGGATTAAAAGTGCAGTTTGACAGAAATTAATGAAGCACAACTTGAAAAGTTGTATTTTGAGGAGATTTTTACCTGGGACTACAGATAGCATTTCACAGTTTTTAGGTTTTTAACATGTTTTTAAGCCTTTAAGACCAGCAGAATAACATGAAATTTTATATAGTATTTAGGACTGTATGACATCTTATTTTCATTTCAGATTTTTAAAGCTTAATGAATGGAAAAAAACAACAACTAACTTTTATGATGTAAAACTAACCATCAATAAAATTACAGAGCCAAAGATATACAGAAAAGCTGGAAAGAAAGAACATATCAAATAACTGAAACTTGCCAGTCCTGTTTTGAACTGTCTTGAATTTGGGACCCATAAGCAGGCGATCATTGTGAGAGATGGGTTTGCCTCCAAGGCACTCCGCTGGGTAACAATGGCACACATGACAGCAACACAAGCATCTACGAATCTGAGATGCTGACACAAAATTAAGCTTTGGTATAAATATTGCTGAGGTACCAGCTAGTTCTGTGTGACATTGGCCAAAAGACTACAACTTGCTGGGTATTATTCTAGCTCAAAGGAAGAGCTTTCTAAAGCTCTATTACTCTTCAAACTGGTAGGCCTTTGAGAGTAGTGGCATAAGTGCTGAGATGTTAAAATATGGTGATGGTTCTGTAATTTAACTAAAATCTGCCACCTGTGCTGGGGGTTAGGAATGTCCCTCAGGATTGGAGGGATGCTCTCATTGTTCTCTTGCATAGGGGAAAAGGTGTTCAGACTGAATGCAAGAACTTTTGTGGTATCAGTTTGCTGAGTATGCCAGGGAAAGTATTTGTGAAGGCTGTTATTGATAAGGTACAAGGTCTTACATCAGAGAAAGTGAGGAATGTACAGAGTGGTTTTATGCCTGGTAAGGGCTGCACCAACCAGATTTTTGAGTTACGTTTGATGATCAAAACATATCTGTTTGCTGGTAAGAAAGTTTTTGCTGCCTTCATAGATTTAGAGAAAGCTTATGAGTGAGTAAACAAGAAACTTCTGTGGAAGGTCTGGAATAAATGTGATATAACTGGGGATCTATTTAAGTGTGAAAGTTATGTATGTTGGCAGAGTAGAGCATGTGTGCAAGTGAATGGTGTTTTATCAAATTGGTTTTCTATTGGTGCAGGAGTCAGACAAGGTTGTGTAATGTCACCATCGCTGTTGAATATATTTATGGATGTGTGTGTGTGCATGATTGCAAAATAGACAATACTGGTTTGTCTTGGGAATATCTATGTAATAATCCTCACAAAAGGGTTAAATTTTCTGTAGCCATTGTGTCTAGCAGGTTGTAAATTTTATTAGCCAAATTAGAAAAGCTACTGGCCACAGATCAGCAGAAAAAGAAAGGTTTGGAGGGGCATAATGTAGTAACACGCAGTATCACAAAGAACCTTATGCAATGTCATTGTATCATCCACGATACAAATGTCACTTCAGAGATGTCACCTTCTGGACATGGTTATCAGTAACCAACATGACGTTTTTCATACAGTAATTTTTGGTAACCAGCACATGGTGTCAACTTCATCCAGTACAGTAAATTTCAGTGTGTCTCAATATTGCAATAAGCAATATTTCTAAGGAAAATAAAGAAATTATCTTTTACACTTACAAAATCATTCCATGTGGTGTGGGCCAGATTACCGCCACAGATTTAAATACAAGTGTTCACCATTCTTCTATTGTACTGATAAATATTTCTGGTAGAATTCATTATTTTCAATGCCGTTTATCTATTTATTAAATTTAATTATAGATTGTCTAATTTATTGCAGTACCCTTGATTTTTGGCAATTTGAAGGTGTTAAGAAGATAAATATTTTTAGAAAGAAAAGGAGCCCAACACACACAGTTGCCTCTCTCTCAGTAGTAAGGCCAACTGAACTGTAGTTTCCAGTGATAGTGTGTGCTCCATTATCAATTCTGAAGGTGATCTCCAACACGAAATGTGTGTTCAAAAAATAAACATAAGGCATAGTCACAGATTTAGAAAAAATCATACAACCAAAAATGGATCGTTCATCAGAATAATTGGACTATTAATGTAACATTGTGTTGGCTGCCATAGTTTTTTTCATAAACTGCCAGAATATGAAAATTGGGGGCACATGGGGGCGTGAAAAGTGAAAAAAATGGCTTCAACTGCAAAAACTGAAAGAAAGTGGTGATTTTTATCAATATCAAGCTCTTTAGAATTTTTTTGGATTAATTCCTGGAGTGCTACCTTGTGTAAATTAGAAATAGAAGCTAGCTTTAAAAATGGGAGAAAATTTCAGTTCCACGTTCTGTAATTGAAAGAAAGCAGTTAATCTGATTGAGCTGAAAGCTATTTGAAGAAAATAAATTCAAATTTGTCGAAATACAAGTAATTTGTGTAATGACCTTTCGTTACTTTTAAACTTTTTGCATATTATCTTCCTAGTAAGCTCTATTTGACACATCCTGGAAGGATCGCCAATTTCTTGATAACGCTTTTTTACTATTGCAAGGTATAAAAATATATATAGTTAAAATATTATTAAATTATTGTAAGTTTCTTTGTCTAGAAATTCATATATTTTACATACCTTTCATATGGGAAGCAAGTAGTCATGCTGTCTTCTTTTGCATGATACATATCTTAAGGCCTCACATGCGAGGTTCGTATTTTGAAGAAATCTTGAAGAGAAGTATCCTTGTGTCCAATAAAAGTCGCATTTGTAATAAGGTTAAAAAACAATAGGAAAATATGTACATGACTAGAAATGAAATGCCTAGAACAGCTTAGAAGCAATGTCCTGAAAAATCAAGTGAACTAATACTTTAAAGAACTTAAAGACCTAGTCTTAATGACGGAAACAAACCAGGAAGCAAGCAGTCTACTCCACAAATGTGTCCATTTGCCACTGATGAAGGAAATGCTGACCCTCAAAAACATCCTCCTATGCATTTCGGCAATGTGTGCATTACCATCCTCAGGCAGAAAAAATGGCGGCTGTGTTCCCTTGTGGACATGTAGGATCTGCTACGTACATTGAACTGGTAATCTCTTCGCTGTCGAAAAACATGTCATTCTCTCGAGGTGTTGCTACTTCTTGTTCTTCAGCGTGTAAAATTTCTTGAGTCGATGTTCTTCTATCTACCGTCATATTCGGTACTGTTGTTTCCAACCTTCCCTTCTGTTTGTCCTAGTTTTTTTGCTCATCTTGGATTAGTATTTTCCAGGGTATTGGAAGTCAATGATTATCATAAATGCATAGGAGGATGTTTTTGAGGGTCAGCATTTCCTTCATTAGTAGCAAATGGACACATTTGTGGAGTGGACTGCTTTCTTCCTAGTTTGTTACAGTCGTTAAGACTAGGTCTTTAAGTTCTTTAAATTATTAGTTTACTTGATTTTTTCTGGACATTGCTTCTAAGCTGTTCCAGGCATTCCATTTCTAGTCATGTACATATTTTCCCATTGTTTTTTAACCTTATTGCAAACGCGACTTTTATTGGACACAAGGATACTCTCTTTAAGATTTCTTCAAAATACGAACCTCATGCGTGAAGCCTTAAGATATGTATCATGCAAAAGAAGACAGCATGACTACTTGGTTCCCATATGAAAGGTATGTAAAATATATGAATTTCTAGATAAAGGAACTTACAATAATTTAATAATATTTTAACTATATATATTTTTAAATCTTGCAATAATCAAAGAAGTCGTTATCAAGAAATCGGCGATCCTTCCACAACGTGTCAAATAGAGCTTACTTGGAAGAAAACATGCAAAAAGCTTAAAAGTAATGAAAGGTCATTACACAAATAACTCATATTTTGACAAATTTTATAGTCTAAGCATGCTTCAATAACTCAAATATTTCTTTGAGTAACATTGGAATAAAATTCAAGTGAATTGTGCCTGTGAGCTTTGGTAGTTATCATGATCAAAAGTTGTATTACACATTTTTAGAGTTGGCAATCTTTTTTTTCTTTTCTTTTTTAATTTCTGACAAAAACCTCAAAATGGAATAAAAAAATTTAATTACTCTATCACAATTGTTTTATTTCAAAAGAAAATTCTAATTATAGTATTTTTTTTTTTTTTTTTTTTTTTTTTGATTGGAGGTTTAACGACCACCGTGAGCAACTCAATGGGCTATAAGCAGTCGCCCGTCCCTAATTTAGGGTCACTGGTTCCAGGGAAGGGAGAGAGCCAGTGCCGTAAGACAAACACAACATCCATGCCGGACCGGGATTCGAACCCGGACCCCTTACGGACGAATGATCAGAGGCCAACGCCTTAGACCACTGCGCCACCGGGGCGGCTAGTATTTTTATGAGTAATTTCTTTGTTCTACAGAAATATCAACAAGCATTTTTTTTTTTATTTTACCATGTCTGTAATATCAATTAAAAAATGTAATATTATGGAAAATCAGTACTGCTGACTGATCGGACTCTTTATTTTTATTATAAAGTTCATCAAACTTTATTCTGTTTAATTTCCCAAAAATGCAGTTTTCTTTTGTGCACACGTGCGCTTGACATGTAGAGACAAAAAAAATGAACAAAACAGAATAAGATCTTCTTAGCTGTTTGTCACCTGTCCGGAAAGGACTTAGTCTGTTATCCTGTGATTAGCAATTGATCACCCCTAACCCTGCTGTGGTGTTAAAAGGTCAAGTTCAAAGAATGACTGCAGTGATTGTCCATGAAGTCTACCACAGCACGTCTTTCCCAGCCAACCCAATATTCTTTGTTCTGTACATGTTTATCCATATGGCTTTAGTGGAGCTAAAAATCTTGGCATTCTTGACCATGGATTATGTCATCCCCATTTGAGAGTTGTGAGATTCTTGACAGACTCACAATTAGTTTACTCTGGGGACTGCATTGATAAATTTGTGGAGTGACCGGTCAACCAGGTTCCATTGTGTTTATACTCAGGCCTGTGCACGAAGGGGGAAAAAATACAGTTCTTTTTATGAAAATCCTCTAAATATGTGGCGTCAGTTGAATAAATAAATCCATCGCTCTTTCCACGTTAAGCAATGCACAGCAACCGAGAAATTGTTAATCAGCCGCCGTCGGGGAATTGAATCCCGAATCTCTTGATATCCAGCCGAGCGTGTTAGCCTTGCACCACAGCAGCCAACAATTCACTGCATTATGTGTGTTTTTCTTTTTCAGTCAGCATCTGACATCACAAATAGGTAAGATGGGCTCAGCTACTGAGAAGTCTCCATCTGGTGGGTATTAACGGCACTGGCTATATATTAATTATAGCAATTTAATCCAAGGGTGAGATCCAAAGTAAAAATCCTCTAAATACGTGAAAAGAAAAACACACAGCGCTGTGAATTGTTGGTGTAAGGCTAACGCACTCTGCCCGATATCGAGAGATTCGAGGTTCAATTCCTTGACGGTGGCTGATTAACAATTTTTCGGTTGCTGTGCGTTGCTTAACGTGGAAAAGCGATGGATTTATTTATTCAACCGAGGCTACATATTTAGAGGATTTTCACCTTGGATTAAATTGCTATAATTAATGTATAGCCAGTGCTGTTAATACCTACCAGATGGAGACATCTTAGTAGCTGAGCCCATCTTACGAATTTGTGATGTCAGATGCTGACTGAAAAAGAAAAACACACATAGCACCATGAATTATTGGCCGCTGTGGTGTAAGGCTAACACACTCAGCTGGATATCGAGAGATTCAGGATTCAATTCCCCGACGGCAGCCGATTAACAATTTTTCGGTTGCTGTGTGTTGCTTAACGGGGAAAGAGCGATGGATTTATTTATTCATTTTTTTTTATCTCTTCTCATCCTCAATAAAATTACTACACCTGTAACAAGAACAAAAAAAATCTCGCTTACCACCTTTGCCAACTGCATTTCAAAATTTGGTAACCAGTGCAAAAAATTAAATTGCTAATTGGTGACTTGCATTCGCAAGGATTGGTTGCATGTTATCAGATTGCTGTATGCTGAGACACAGACCTGTTGGTGAACAGCTAAAGTGAGCTACAGAGTATGTTTTCCCAGATGTATGAAGTTGCATGCAATTAAAACAGTACAAATCAGGGGAAAACCAAAGTTATGGTTTTATGACCAAGGTTATGTTTTCTTTTTTCTTATGAGCGAGGAACTTCTGGTATTGAATGTTAGATCAGTCTAAATTGCACAGAGATATACCAGGTGAATGAATTTGTATGTTTAGGTAGCATGTTTGACAGAAACAATTAATTAGATGGTGAAATTAGTAGATGAGTGAATTCACCTTTGAAAGTCAATGTTGCTTCAGGAGGATTCAACAGGAATGACAGGTTCTCAAAAAATCCAGAATGGTTGTTTATGAAAGTTTAATTGTTCCTACTATGATGTATGGCAGTGAAACCAGGGTACTGTAGAAAAGACATAGGTGTCGTTTGTGTACTGGAGTGGTGCATTAATAATGAGAGCTTTGTGGCAAGAGATCTTCTGATCATGTGAGGAACAAAGATATGTTGCACATGTGTAATGTGAAGCAAAATGTTGTCAGTAAGGTGGAGGCAAATATTCTTAGGTGGTTTGGTCATGCTGAAAGAATGAATGGTGAGATGCTTACTAAGAGAATTTATTCAGCCCAAGTATCAGGAAAGAAAAATAGAGGAAGGCCAAGAGAATCATGGCATGGGATGATCTGATTCAGGAATGTCTGCATGAGAAAAAGATAATGAGTATGAAGTATGAATAGTCTTGCAAAGATGCCAACAATTATGGAATTTCTGTAGTTCCTACAGAAATAGCTCTTGTACTATGGAATACAGAAAATCGTGATTTTTCTGTGGAAAATTAACAGAAATTATTAATTTTTATTTTGCTTGTTCCCTTCTCAACGCAACGACGGCCACTTGATGATCCGTCATTCTTCTAGCTTGCGATGCTGCCTGCACCTCCAGTTCTGCCTCTCAAAGCTGTTCAGATCTTAGCGTGAGCGACCGGCACTTGATGAGTCATTCTAAGTGAAAACCCTCCCTCCACAGCATGCAACATTCTGGGGACTTTGAGCGTAGCTTGCTTTGGGGTACGTGGGCGGAGTTCGGTCTGAAGCAGCGACAAGCTCTTGAAAATCATTTGGTGCAGAGCGTGAGTGTCATTGCCTGGCATCGGAATTTGTTTTTTAAAAGCGTGCGTCAGCCATTCGTGTCAGTAATTAATATTTTGAAGTTTTTTTCTTGCGTTGCAGAAAAGTATGCTTGGATTTCGTTCTTATGTGCAGAGTTCGCCAAAATGCATTATTACGCGTCTAGTATGCATCGAAAAGCGTGTTTATGCATCGAAATTTTACCAATGCATAAAAACATGCATCCGGAATTTTTCGCGATGCAAAGAAACACATGTCGAGAAGCTCGCGAAGTACGCATCAACACGCAAAACAACGCATTGAAGAATTTTACCAACGCATAAAAATATGCATTGGGACAGCATTTCATCTTTCAAAAACAGAAGTGAACAAAATAAAGATTTTTTCCATAATCGTAATTTCATTTTCCTGCAATGTTGCCTCTGTCCAGTGTTGTTGTTATACATCATTTTATTCCATAAATCTTTGTATTTCACTTTGAAAATGGAGGGGAAATTTCCAAAAACTGAAATTTGACAGCGCAAAAATTTTCGTGTAATCTTCAGGCAAGAGAGTGCCATGGCTTCGAGGAATTTCTGCTTTTTCCGTAATTTATCTTCGAGATCGATGCATAACTGAACAAAAATTTTAGGGCAGTTGGTAGTGGTGAAGGATGATTTCCGCCTGAAACTTTCGAAAACGGAAATTTTGTCTTTCAAAACTTTCGGAAACAGTGAAGATTTCTCCTGTAATCGTAATTTTATTTTTCACGCGAGGTTCCCTCTGCCTAGTATTGTTGTTAAATTTCATTTTATTTCACAGATATTTGTATTTCACCTTGAAAATGGAAGGGAAATGTCCGAAAACGGAAATCGGACGTAGCAAAGGTTTCTCCCGTAACTGTAATTTTTTCCCCCAACGATGTTCTAAACATGTATCCTGTGTTTTTAAATATTCCCCCAAAAGAGGTTTGCATTTCAGCTTGATAAAGGGGGAGAGTCTGAAAATGGAAGTGATGAAGCTGAAAAATTTGTAAGAATTGATGCATGATATCCAAAAGCATTTGTATTCTCCAAGTTACTCTATCTTTTACCTAAAATAGTGAAAGCAATTGCATTCATGGTCTTCTTTCAGCATGATGGATAAAATTGTCATCCAAGGGATTTGAGAAGCCAACTGTCGTAGCTGATGGTGATGTTGAGCTTATTATTTCAAATTACAGTTTTTCAAAAAAGAAAAATCAGAAAGGACACAACTGGTAATTGGAGGGAAAACAAGAATGTATTTAACCGAAATCGTTTTAAACAAAATTGAACTTTCGAAGTTCTATACATCTGTTGGAAAATTTTACATTGAAGAACGTTCTTATATTCAAGAAAAGATACTGATCTATAATGAATTCTTAAAACATGCAGAAGTAGCAGATCATTCACTTAGAGCCAGAACATCATTTACTTCTGTATTATACATAGTCAAGCGCTTTCCATTTATAATAACTGAAAATGAACTTGATATACTGAAAGCGGAATTGCTTGTTATCAAGCTGACAAATTAGAGACCATAGAAGAAACAGATAGAATAGATGCCACTTGGTCAGAAATCTCAAAATTAAGAGGCTGTAATGGAGCTGTTAAGTATATTATTCTCTCGAAAGTAATGTTTGCAATACTTGTAGTTCCACACTCGAATGCTGCGAGTGAGAGAGGTTTTAGTTCAGTGCGAAAAAATCAAGCTCGTTTCCAAACTAATTTAGGTTTAGAAACTGTAGAAGCACTTCTTATTGCAAAAATGAATATGTTCTCCTCTGGGCAAGTGTGTTATGAAAAAATATTTTCTGCTGAGGAACTCAAATCTGCGAAACAATGTATAGCCAAATCACTAAAGAAAGCTGTTTAATCAATTTTTTGTTGTGTAAAGAAAAGTATCAGTCATGGTGTATATTATTTTCCATGTGAAAAATTTGGAATATTTTGATACAGATTTTCATGTATATAAATGAATAAGTAGTAAGTAAAAAATGCTAATTAAATTAAATGGGTAATACCATGTTTTCCTCGGTTAATTTTTTTTTTTTTTTTATGGCTACTGAAAAGTGGCCCAAACTACGGAAAATTTGTATGAGTACTACTGAAAATATCTAAAACAGGTTGGCATCTCTGGTCTTGCATGAAATGTGTGATGGATGCCAGTGAAGCTTGAGTTGTGTGCCGAGATCACTGTAAACGGAAATGTTTGATATGCCAACAGTAAGTAAAATCTAGTTCCATCAGTTTTAAACTTTAATCTGGCAAATGAGCTTTCTTCGAGGAGCTAACCTCTGCATCTCAGAGAACAACTTAGTTATATGTATATACACTGACGGGAAAAAAAAATCCCAACACCAAGAAGGAGTTGTGTTAGATAAACGACAGTTGGTAGGCGGTGAGAGTACATCTGTAAGATAACGTCTATGCAAATTTCGCGCTCGGCGCATACGAGTTGTGCTAGTAGCACCTCGGAACATGCAAAGCAGGTTTGCTGTAAATACGCACTGTGACGTTCGTGAGCGTTAGTTATCGTTGAGATTCGACGTAGGGTGTTGATGTTAGTCAAGAATGCCTTTAAGAAGACGAAGAAGCCATTATCAACAGCTCACGGAGTTTGAACGAGGTCGTGTAATAGGGCTAGGAGAAGGTGGATTTTCTTTCCGCAATATTGCAGAACGACTTGGCAGGAGTGTAGCCACTGTGCATGATTGTTGGCAGCGGTGGTCAAAAGAAGGTACTGCCTCAAGAAGACTGGGTTCCGGCCGGCCACGTGGCACTACTGAGAGGGAAGACCGCCGTGTACGGCGTATGGCCGTGGTGCATCGTACTGCGTCTGCGGCAGCAATTCGAGCTGCAGTTGCCACCACAGTGACACAACGAACTGTTACAAATCGGTTTCTTGAAGGACAGCTTCGAGCCAGACGCCCTGTAGCGTGCATTCCACTTACTCCAAACCACTGCCGTTTGGGACGTCAGTGGTGTCAAGCTAGAGCTCATTGGAGGACGGAGTGGAGATCTGTTGTGTTTTCTGATGAAAGCCGGTTCTGCCTGGGTGCCAGTGATGGCCGTGTGGTGGTTAGAAGGAGGCCAGGTGAGCACCTGCAACCAACCTGTCTGCGGCCGAGACACACTGGACCTACACCTGGAGTTATGGTCTGGGGAGCAATTTCCTATGACAGCAGGAGCACTCTCGTGGTTATCCCACGCACCCTGACGGCACAGTTGTACATCGGTCTGGTGATTCAACCTGTTGTGCTGCCATTCATGAACAGCATTCCAGGGGCTGTTTTCCAACAGGATAACGCTCGCCCGCATACCGCTGTTGTAACCCAACATGCTCTACAGAGTGTCGACATGTTGCCGTAACCTGCTAGATCACCAGATCTTTCACCAATCGAGCACGTATGGGACATCATTGGACGACAACTCCAGCGTCACCCCGAACCAGCATTAACCGTCCCTGTATTGACCGACCAAGTGCAACAGGCATGGAACTCCATCCCACAAACTGACATCCAGCACCTGTACGACACAATGCATGAACGTTTGCGTGCTTGCATTCAACATTCTGGCGGTTGCACCGGTTATTAATGTACCAGCATTTCAGATTTAAAATGGCTCTTCTCGCGCTTACAATAAGCTGTGATCTTGAAACCTTAATCGATTAAATATGTTACCTATACAAATGTATTGCCGCCATTTCATTCCTCTACAACTAATTTTTCGTGGTGTTGGGATTTTTTTTCTGTCAGTGTATGTACGTTGCATCCCTTTATGATCTT
Organism: Macrothele yani; assembly: GCA_039090855.1. Lineage (NCBI taxonomy): Eukaryota > Metazoa > Arthropoda > Arachnida > Araneae > Macrothelidae > Macrothele > Macrothele yani. The sequence goes on along the minus strand of CM077030.1, from coordinate 182,676,980 downwards.
GCCTCCCATTGCTCGTGGGGATACAACATGTGTTATATGCTCTTTATTACTTTGGGGTAAGATCTTTTGCAAATGTTTTGTTTCTAGAAAGTTATGGTACTTCTTGCTAAAATGACTTAATTTTTAATTGAAGTGTGTAAATTTGAGGATAAGAGTATCGGTAGTTTATTAATCACCTAGCATTTGATAATTATAATTTTAGGTAAATTATCTGCAATTGTGTTGTTCCTCAGTTCTTCTTACATGCATAATTTGACTACTTTCATTAATTTAATCACAGATACTTTAATATTCCAGTAGATTTTATTTTATTTATTTATTTTGCCCCTGCAAACTTATTTCAGTTTTGCATGCAACTTGTAAAAAAAGAAAAAAAGAAAAAAATTAAAGACATAGGCTAGTTATCCCTTGATTCCTTTCATTACTTCCTATCTGTGTAAAATTCGTTTTCAAGCATATATGATGAATGAGATGAAATACAAATCTCGTTCAAATGTTGGACATAGATCCTATACTTCAGGTCTCAGCTGGTATTCATTTGATTTGGTATTGCTTGTTCAAGAGAAGATCTTGTACAGTTGCCAATGAATAATTCATATGCCAAGTTACAGTGGCAGCAACAGGATGTAAACTTTGATTCTCTAGAGGAAAGACTTAGGTGGGCAAGAAATTTTGAAACACCCTGGGAGCTGTAATGCTACTTATGTGAATCAAATGATAGATGAAAAAACTTTTTGACAGACTGCAACTATAAAATAACAATAAAAACAAAGCATGAACTGGAAAGCTGACTGATAATACAACTTATGATGTAGCACCTTGTAACAATTAACCCAGCATTGTGCTGACATGGAACAAAAGGCAGTCAAATATTATTGGCATGATGAACAAACAGCACTGTCATCAGGAAACCGCAAAAGGTTACCTTTACGATTTGAAATTTGATCTTGCTGTGTACTGTGTGTGACTTCCAAAGTGTGTCTTTCCGCCGCAGTTGCGCAAGGTTTTATTTATGTTTCAGACTGTGGCTCCCATTCATTGTATTACTACACACTATATACAGTATAGTTCCAATCTGTTTTTACAGGAAAATTTTGACTTGGCTCCTTCAAACATTGTTTCAGGTTTGACAATAACATGCATGATTTAGAATTAGAAATTAGCTCTTTCTGTTTGCTGCGAAATACTTCTAAAGTATTAAGTGTATCCTTCTGCCACAGTTACCAGTAGGCTTTTTTATGTTTCAGACCATGACTCTCTGTACATTACTACGCTGTACCACACTATAAATAGTTCCAAGCAATTTCTAAGAAGATTTTGACAAGTTTCTTCCACAATTCATTTGAATTTGACATAGTGCATGCAATTTACAATTTGAAATTTGATCGTGCTGTTTAACCTGTTAGACTTACAAAGTGCATCCGCTCTCCACAGTTGATGTTAAATTTGTTTGTTTCAGACGACAGCTCTTCATGTGTTACTATTCGCTATCAATACTTCCAAGCTATATCCATGGGAAGACTTTAACTACGTTTCTTCTATTGTTGTTTTGAATTTGACACAACGCACAGGCTTTGCAATTTGATTTTGCTATTTACTGTGCTACACTTCTTAGGCCAAAACTGGACCTTGCACAGTTCTCAGGATGTCTTGAAAAAAAAATTTTTTTGCAATCCTTTTCTTTTCATCATTAGAACACATTTCATTTAAATGTTTCTGTGTTGTATTTCCTATTCATAATTTCAGGAAAGCTTGGAAAATGCTGTCTCAGAAGCTGATTTACATATTTTTTTGTTAAACTTGTGCAATGCCATGTATACCTCCACTATATAATGAAAGTTGGGATTTTTTTACTATCATTTTCTTCTTAACACACAAGTTTCCTTTTAGTATTGGGCTGTTTTTTAATTAACTTGTCATTGTAACATGAGTTACTGAAAAAATATTTTCTACATGACATGTTGAAGTTTGGTATGCATAGTAATGAGGTGTAGCAATTTTTTTTTTCATGTATTTGTGATTTTAAAGGGGTTTTGAGTTTTTAAGATGAATTATTTGTCTAATATCAGTTAGCATATGTATAGTCTCATTGAATAGTGAGTCTTAGGTTTCACTTTTGGGACCAAAATACAGTTTGTTTTTATCTAAAAAAATTGTTTTGTATTTATTTATTTATTTTTGACTTACTTTTTCCGATGTTTTAGGCACTCCGAGTGATGTCAAAAATTATGAAAGAATGTTGGTATCACAACTCTGCTGCTCGCCTTACAGCATTGCGTATTAAGAAAACAATAGCAAATCTTGGTGCTCAAGAGGACCTCAAAATATGATTCATCATAGGACCAAAATGGATTACTCTAGTTGATAGGCTCATATAAAGCTGTTTTGTTCGTAAATTAAGGTGCCTAGATTTTCTAAAAATCAAAACCTGAAGTAATGTGGTTACTGCTTTGACAGGTAGTAAATATTTTGCTTAAACTGCCACCTAGAAGCAAAACTTATCTGTAAGTCGAACAATTCGAAATGGTACAAAACACATTTAGTTACTGATCATATAAAACGAGTAGTAACTTGATATGTCTAGTGATCATGGCCTTTCCTGACCTAAGAATCTGGTGCAAAATTAAACACTGTTTACCCAGTGGTGCAGAAAAATATTTTTAAATGCAAAATTAGCAGTCATGTGCTATTTTATATGTGATAAAGATACTTGTGTAAAATGTTGAATACTTACACCTGTGTAATGGGTTACATGATATGAAAAGTCAGGAATATGTGTGACAGCTTACTTCTGAAATGAATTTAAATGTGAAATGTTTATTACTTTGCATACAAGATAAATATTGATTTACTGAAAATATTTTTTAAATCTTTGTTCAGCATGTCATATTTTTAAAGTACCATAAGTAAAGAAATATTCTAAATAATTTATTAATATCTTGTTTCTTCTTTATGCATTTCTCCAGAACATACTTTATTCTTACTAGAAACTAGCAGAGTGTTTATAGTATTGGGGAACTCTACATTGAAGTTACTAGAAAAAGAAAAAAGTCTTGAGATTCCCTCCAATCACACTGTCTCTTGACGTTACTTCCATGGTGCTTTTCCTCAGCATATATATATATATATATATATATACTTACATATATGTACAGGGAGAGAGTTGCCTTTCCTGTACCGTGAACAATAACTGATGAAATCTAAGTGTTATGTCACATATTCTGTGTTTTAGATATCTAGGCAGGTGATATGACTGTGTAAACTTACCCCGTCCGTAAAGCCTACATGTGTGCCATTGCTAGAACTACATTCATTGTTACGTAAGCATGCCATGCTGTATGTTAGCATGAGGATATATCTCTTTTTTGACATGTTAATGTGTCATCATGTGATATTAAATTCTTAGCTGTGAGCAAAATTGTACATATTCCTAAGAAATCAATGCCTGGGGCATGATGAAAGAAAGCAATAGTTCACCAGCCAGTGAGGTTGCATGAAAACTAAAGGTAAGACATGCTGATTCAAAAATTACATTGGTTTATTCCTGAGCTTCATTAACAAAAAGAAAAAATGCCCATCGAAGCTAAATATGAGGTGAATATCCTCTTTGTATTACTTTTTTGATTAGTACATGTTGCATTCTGGACTTTCAGAAAGAGTATGCTTTATGAATTCAAAATGGTTTTGCCACTGGTGCTTATTAATATCATCTGTATGTAATTGAGGGCAGTTGCAACCATTGGATAGATGAATACTTTTATTTGGTAGCTCAAATTTTTTTAATGACCATACATGTTTACCAGAAATTAAAAAAAATTAATCTTGTTGTATCTAGAGTTCCTAACTCAGAATGTATTTGCATCTGACCAAAAAGAAGAAAGCTCTTTCAGGCACGACATAGATATAGAAAATTTATTTTAATTAGTTTCATCTAAGGTTTTGATAACACAAACTTTTTTTATTTATTATTATTATTATTTTTTTTTTTTTTGTAAAACAACTGCTTTGGAACTACCCCAATTGAATAAGTTATTGAGTCACATAACAATGTATATTCAGAATGTTGTTGAACCATGGTTAAATTCTGGAACAGTAAAAATAAATCACTGAATGAAATATGTGATTACACCATTGTACAACACAAATTCGGAAGATGTGAATCCGTTTATTGGTGTAAATAGGACATGGATGTTAAGTCAGATAATATCCGAAAATTTCGTCATCCTGGAGCAGGAATCGAACCCGCGTCTCCCAGATAGCACCCGCGTATGCTAACCACTACACCACCCAGAACAACCAAGTTTCAAGTTTCCGATTGATTTGAATATAACCATCACAGGATTTGCTGGTCAAAAGCATATAGATTTGCTATATATGAATGCCAGTTGCTTCGACTAGCGAATCCTGTGATGGTTATGTTCAAATTAATTGGAAACTTGAAACTTGGTTGTTCTGGGTGGTGTAGTGGTTAGCATACTCGGGTGCTATCCAGGAGATGCAGGTTTGATTCCCGCTCCAGGACAACAAAATTTTCAAGTTTTCAGATATTATCTGACTTAATATGACATTTTACACCAATAAATAGATTACCATCTTCCAAATTTGTGTAGTAAAAATAAAATTTGTTGCGTAAGAAGCTTATTCGGTTTCATTATGAACTGTTTGTCATGATAAACCAAAGCAAAAATTTTAAATTCTGTATTCTTTTCTCTATATTTTTAGAGTTATTATCAAGGTTTAAAGAGTTCTGACATGGGAAACTTTTAATTGAAATAAAATATATTTTATCTGTGTTGGTTGCAAATAACATGGATGGTTGTTCCATCTATACACAATCGTTATTGTTTCTTAAGCAAAGTATAATTGTGTTTCTTTTGTTATTGAGTTGCTGGCATTATCTTTGCATTTGCTATGTAACTCCTTAATGAATACTTCATTTAGAAGCTTATTGATAAATGGGCATCTCTTATTTTGATGTTTTTTTTTTTTTCTGTTCAGTTCAATGCAGACCATTAGGTAACAAACAGATATTAAGTGTACTAGCAATTTCTGAATATTTTCCTTTTATGTAAACTAGTTTCATTAAGCCTGGTTTATTCAGACAGAATTTAAATTGCCAAAATTTTCGAGTGTGAGAAGCCAAAATTCTGAGCGACTCCATTTCTTTGTTTGTGGATTTTAGGGTATATTATAAAAGTAATAAACTGAATTAGAATGTGTGCAAACGGACATTTATCAGAAATATTTCATCTTTGGTTTTAATTTACTGAATAGGTAATACTTATGTTATCTGTAAGAAAGTAAGGTGATTTTTGAAGAAAGTAAGGTGATTTTCAAGTATTTGTAATAGCAAAGAATACTTGTGTACTTTTTAACAGAAATAAAATTGTATAAATTATCACTCACTTGCCTTGATCACAGTGGTTGCTCTGGGTATTTTTAAGTTTTCGCCAAATTCAATTTTTTTTCGCCAAATGTAAATTGAAGTCGCCATTTTTTACACTCTCCATTAGAAATATAAAGACCATAAAAACAAAGTGTTATAATAGTACAAAAGCAATAGGTTATATATTCTTTACAATTAAGCAGCATAATATTACTAAAAAAGGTAATTGCCAATATTTTTGCCAAAACTTTTTATCCATCGCCAAAATGATATTTCCCCCTCGCAAATTGTGAAGAACGTGATCAGCAGCGCGACCCCTGCTTGATCATATCTTGATATTGGATAAAATTCTGAAAAGTATGTAATCTTGAATCTGTAGTCTTGCCCAGCGATGAGTTTGCATAATTTGTAAATAATGAATATTAGTGTAAGTTATGAATAGTAACTTTTTTTCTGGTGACTGATTTTAATTCAAAATGGAGCATAGTTTCAAAATTTACACGGACTTTTGGTCTTGCAGTCTTCTGTTTGAAAAGATTTCCAGATTTATTGAATATTCAAAGCTGTGCCACGATTTTGCCATGATTTTTACCCTGACCCTGTAAAATTCAAAATCACTGTTTGCACTTCGGTAATTTTCAGAGCATGAATGAATGTTTTAGATTTCACTAATAATATTTTTTGGATGTAGACATAATATTTCTTTCAAACTTACTGTATTACAATAATCTTTCATGGCACTAATCTATAAGTAGAAAAAAGAAAAATCTCTCTGCCCACCATCTAGGATAGAGTTCAGTTATCTTTTGTTTGTGTGTGCAGTTTTACAATTTTTTTTTCCTTCTGTGACTTGTATTAAATATTTATTTTATTTAGTATTCTTAAAATGTTTCTTAATGGATTAGGCTGCCAATGACATTTTTAGGAAATTACTGCTTAGCTGCCCTGGTGGCGCAGTGGTCCTAAGTGCTGGCTTATAACCATTCGTCCAAGAAGGGTCCGGGTTCGAATCCCAGTGAGGCATGGATGTTGTATTTGTCTTACGGCACTGGCTCTGTCCCTTACCTGAAACCAGTGACCCTAAATTAGGGACGGGCGACTGCTTATAGCCCATTGAGTTGCTCACGGTGGTCTTTAAACCTTCAATCAAAAAAAAAAAAAAAAAAAAAAAAAAAGAAATTACTGCTTACAGCTGATTGTCATTATTGCCATTTTATGCATGATAGATTTAATTATTTTATGTGTAATACATTAAGATATTTCTGGAAGTATGAAATAATAAGTGGAATTACTTGTGAAAATTCATTTGTGGGAGAGGGGGATTCTATATTCAATTATATATTGGTGTGCTCTGTATGGAAAACTTCAGGCTTTCATTGAATATGCTGTTTCATGTACATTATAACCATTTGGTTATTAATTTTTATTTCAGGCATTTATTAGAATGTCTAACATTTTTCTACCTGTGAAGCTGAGAAAACATTGCTGATGTTGCAACCAAAACAGATAATACTAGAAATACCATGTCAGTCTGCAATACCACTATATATCTTTTATGTGGTGGCAGTTGTTAATAGTCTGTCAATGATTATCATACTTAGCAAGCATAGTAACCAGAAGTTTTGAGAATTAATGCCTGGAAGATGAGAGTGTCATTGAAGGAATTTAAAGGTAGTTTCTATCATATTGTGTGTGCCAATCCACCCACATAGTAAGTATATCCAACTTGGGTGGATTGTATCCTCTATGAATAAAGTGTACTGATGTATAAAATTTGGTACATGCTTATCAAATGTGTATACTGTGAAAATTGAATGGAAAAAAATTTTATAGTTGAAAGAAAAGAAAAAAGGCAGGCTTGGGCATGTGTATGATTAGCAAAACTTTTGCTTTGTGAATGAATTGTAAATATATGCTGGGCAGGTACAGCTAGCTGCATCTGAATACATTCTTTGTGCCTAACAGTAATGATTGAATAACTGTGAATAACTGTTAATGGTAACATTAGTTACTTCTATCTTAATTTTCTGTGAAATTTCCATCTTGGGTCTCTTTTTGGTATTGGTGTATTTTCAGTACATAAATTTTATAGGATTGCAAGTATATCAAACTATGTGTGAAGTTACATAATGATAAGCAAATAACATGTGAATGTTATTTTAAGTTTATTTTTCATATAATACGAAGTTGTTCATATCTTTTCATATGCATGACTCTTGAAAGTCTCATGTTTCTAGTGCTGTGTAATTTTCCTAGTAGTTTTGCAATTGCAGATTTTGCCTCCTGATATTTTGCTGTTAAGATAAATTAAGCATGTCTTTTTTTAGTATAAATGGTATTATTAATAAGACTTTAAAAAAAATTGTATACTCATTTGTAGTGCCTGTTGATGTCAATGTTTACTTGTCCATATTGAGGCAAGATCTAAATTTGATAAAATTAATTCCATTGTATGCATATAGTAAGATTGTAAAAATTGGCAAATTATACATATGAAAAGATAAGATTTGAACGTGAATTTTATTAAGCTGAGATGGAAGATGGTTTTTGTTCACTAGTTTGTAAAGATTTGAAACATTCATGTCGATAAGTAAATTTACTGCACCTGTGCTGAGGTTATACAGTGACTTACTATGTACATCAAGTTTTTGTATGACGCTTAGTCACACAACTATAATCCGGTGTAAGCCAATATTACAGTTACTCATGAATAATTCTACTTGCGCCAGAGATTATCAGAATGTGTATGTTATTGCCACAATGTAATTTACAGGTGCAGGTCTTATTGGTTTTGTATTTTAATAGATCAGAACATATTGCATTGCTTCTTAACTTGTTACATAGTAAAATCAATGTTTTTCTGTTATTTATTCAAGTGAAACTATATGTATTAAATTCTAAATGCTTGTTGTCTCCCCATTGAAATCATTGTTAAACTGGCAGTTTTGCATGTTAGATGGATTAATCTACAAGTTCACAACAATTCCCTCTACAGAAAGCATTTTTATCATAGATATTAAAAACTGCTTCATTTGTAGCATGATCATGACATGCAATTAAGTTTCTGAACAACACTGTTTTGCTCCTTTAAAATATGTGAAATTTCACTGCATTGTTACTAAAAATTTTGTATTTTAAATAATTTCAGGTGAGTATGTGACTGACAATAACAGAAAGAAAATAGTGTGTGCTATTTTACTATAATTTATAATGAAAATTATATGGGTTTTTTTTTCTAACATGAATCATTTGGTTACATGCTGTAATTCAAGAAGGAAACATTTTTATTAGCATTATTTGTAAAATAAAGTGAAAACTTTACAGTAATTTTAATTAGAACTATCTCTAAAATATCTTTGTTCCTGAATATCCCAAATGAGGAGTGTGGCTTGCAATTTCCTCTGTGATAGGATTAAGTTGTGCCATAAGTTTGAAGCTACACATACATTGAGGTCATTTCCATGTCAAGTTAGCTCTGCAAATGTGTGTGTACACCGAAGAGCTGAAACATTATGACCACTGCCTAATATGGCATTGGTCCTCTACACGCCATCAAAACAGCTCCTACCTGGTGAAACTTTACAGTAATTTTAATTAGAAGTATCTCTAAAATATGCTACAAGATTTCTGAAGATGCTACAAGATTTCTGAAGTGTCTTGTGGTATCTGGTAGCAACATGTTCCGGCAGATCCTTTAACCCTTATAAGATACTTGGTTGAGCAGCTGCAGATCGGATTTGCTGTTCCAACTCAAACTATAAATGCATGCATACATATCATTAAGCTGTTCCGTGAGATTCAGAGGTTAGTTCCTTGAAGATAGACCATCTGCCAAGCAAACATTTAACTGATGGAACTAGAATTTACTTACTGTTGGTGTATCAAATGTCTCCATTTACAATGATCTCGGCAAACAGCTAGAGCTTCATTAACATCCATCACCCACTGCACACAGAACCTTTTGTACTTCATACTCATAATCTTTTTCTCAAGCAGACATTCCTGAATCTGGTCCTCCAGGGATTTTATTGGCATTCCTCTACCTTTCTTTCCTGCCACTTGGGCTGCAAAAATTCCCTTAGTCAGCACCTCATCGCTCATTCTTTCAACATGGCCAAACCACCTAAGAATATTAGTCTCCCCCTTACTGACAACATTTTACTTCACATTACACATCTTCATTCCTCACATGATGAGAGTGTGTCTTACCCCCCCCCTGTAAGTAACATATCTCCCCAGCACACAAGCGACTCCTATGTCTTTTCCTAAGGTAGCTATGACTTTCAATGAAGAATTCCCTTGACTACTAATTTTGCCATCTAATTTGCTCTCTCTGTCAAACATACTTCCAAAATATACAAACTCATTCATCTGGTCAACCTCTGTGCTATTAATTAAGACTTATCTTGCATTCACTACTAACAGTTCCTCACTCAAAAATCATAACTTTGGGTTTTCCCTTATTTATACTCTGTTTCATTCAAACTTCATACGTTCAGGACAACATACTCTGCTACTCACTTTTGCTCCCTGCCAACAGGACAGTGTCGTCAGCATAAAGCAATTTGCACACACAGAGATATTACCAAGACATGAACCAGTATTATCCGTTTTGGCATCATGCATGCATGCGTCCATAAATATATTAAACAGGTGGGGGGGGGAGCATTACACAATCTTGTCTGACTTCTGCATCCTGCACCAATAGAAAACCATTTTGATAAAACACTATTTACTCGTGCACATGCTCTACTGCCAGCATACATGGCTTTCATACTATTAAGTAGATTCCCAGCAATACCATATTTATTCAGTACCTTCCACAAAAGAGTTTTATTTACTTTTTCATAAGCTTTCTCTCAAACTATGAAGACAAAAAACACTTTTTTACCAACAAACAGATGCTTTTCAGTCATCGTGCATAATGCAAAAGTTTGATAAGTGCAGCCCTTACCAGGCATAATACCATTCTGCACATCCCACACTTTTTTTTATGTAAGATCTCATACCTTATCAATAATGACCTGCCCAAACACTTTTCCTGTCACACTCAGCAAACTGATACCATGATAGTTCTTGCATTCAATCTGATCACATATCCCCTTATTCAAAGGAACAATGATAGCATCCCTCCAATCCCGAGGTACTGTCCCTAACTTCCAACATAACTGGCAAATTTCAGTTAACCAGTCAATAAATGCTCAATTCAATACATGGCTGAGGAATTTGGAGGCCAGGGCAATAGCTGGAAGTCTTCTTCATGTTCTGCAAAGCATTCTCAAACAATCTGGGCAGTGTGGTATGGTGCATCATCCTGCTGAAAGAAGGCACTGTCGAAGGGGAATGCCATTGCCATGAAAGGATGTACCTCATCTGCAATGATGCTTAGGTTGGTGGTAAATGTCTTAGTTTCCTGCACATGAATGATTAGACCCAGGGTTTCCCAGAAGAGCATTACCCAAAGCATTACACTTACTCCACTGGTTTGTTTTGATACCACAGAGCATTCACTTCTCCAGGTAAACCATGAACATTTACCCGGCTGTCTGCATTGTGCAACAGCAAACGAGATTCATTCGACATTCTTCCAATCATTCAAGGTCCAGCTTTGATGCTTGTGTGCCCATTGTAGGCACTTTTGATGTTGAATCGAGGTTATCATAAGCACTCAGATGGCCTGCATCTATGCAGCCCCATTTTCAGCAGAGTTCAGTGTACTGTATGTCCAGAGATGCCAAGTACTACGGATTGTCCGTAGTTTCTACGGATATCATGTTCAAACTATGGAGAGGGTGTGAAAAACTACGGATTTTCCCAGAAATCTTGGATATTTTCGGAAAACTTTTTTTTTTTTTAATTATTTGAAAAAAAAAAGTCAAGCATAGTCAAATGTAGTGTTTTTTGCGGTAACGTCATGAAGCCGTTACACAGCAAGCATGTTTGGCTGGCCGACAAGCAAGCGGATATGTTGCAGCGGAGATCGTTCTGTATGATCACGTGACTTTGTACCTGGCTTGCCGTAGAAAGGCGTTCGTAATGCACGACATCTGTTAACTTCGGGAAAACCTTAACAGCGTCCCGAACTAACGTAAGTTGTCGGAGGATGGAGGTAGACTAGAGCCGATTCCACGTTTTCTGTTCTTGTTGTTAAGTTGATTAGTTGTGGTGTGACGTGAATTGCTGTAGTTATGAAGCGTGCTTCAGTGGCTTCCAGTTCCAGTGGTATGAAAAATAAAAATTCGCAGCAGTACAAGGAATGTTATTCGTTGGAATTTCCATGTTTGCAGCGGTCGCGTGTTTCCATGAATTATGTTTTTTTTTTTGCTAAAATGTAATTTAAATAGCTAATTGCTATTGCATATTTGTTTCACCAAAGTAAGGGGCGGGCGGGGTATCAGAAAAAAAAATGCTCTGAGCAAATAGTCATCAGATTGAAGGAAACAATTGTGGATCAAAGAAATCCGGAATGTTCTTTTTTTCTGGCAGAGCACATAACTAAGCTACCTGGATGTGTGGACGCTGTTATTGCCTGTTTTTATGTTACATCCCCAGGAGTTTGTTCTTCGCGCGCAGTATGTTCTGCCCAGAGCAAGAGAAAGTCTCTCCATGTGTCTTTGGCAACCAGCCAAAGAAAACGTCTAGCAGCAGTTGCGATGAGACGTTTCTTAGCTGCTGGGTGTGTGCACACAGTCGTGACCTATTTTCCCACGCTCCTCACTGTCGGTAGAGAGCTTAATTGTTTATGTTACTTTGACAGATTTGCGAAGCGCAGTTCTTTTTTTTTTTTTTTTCTTGTAAAAATGTTCTGCTAAACAAAGGTATTTTTTATTTTATCCTTTTTTTTTCCAGAATTGGTTGATTTAAAATGCAATTTAAAATACCTTTTTGGTTAGTTTTTTCGTATCATAAGCATTTAATGCTAATTTTCTATTTATCCACATAATAAAGCTATGAAATCTTTCAAAGTTAATTGTTTTTTCTTTGCTCCCATTGTGTTTGTCGTATACGAATTTACTTGCAATAGCGTCGGGTAAAGGGCCACCTGTCTCTACTAATATTCTTGGATTTAAAACGCAAAAAAAGTTGTCAAAAATTCAAGGAGAGTTATTTGCAAAAATTTCTGTGTCTAAAATTGTCTCGGGTATCCAAAAACCATGAGTTTTGTTCCCCGTGTGCTGTTGATTTTTCAATCGCACACGGCGGAAAAGACGATTGCGGTCGGCATTTTCCCTCTAAAAAACAGGAGGAATAACCATAAGTGTGTGGCATCACACACTTATGACATAACATAATTATTAACATAACATATTTATTAAAAGGTGGAGTTGAAATGGTATGTATTGTTTGTGTATTTACTCAAGTTTTTTTCCCCCATTTTAAGGGGATTTAAATATGTTGCAAAATTTATCCAAGTATTGTCCTCGATCGAGATTAATATATTGCTAAAAATGTAGCAGTATATTCTGGGAAATACGCATGCTACCCTGCAAATTTTAATGTGGGAACTTGACTTGACTTGACGTCACTGCGGAAGAACTACGGGTGCCGCGCATATGGACTACTGATGACTTCCTTCAGATGTTGGCATCTCTGTATGTCATGACATTTTTTCTCCTGTCACCAGTATTCAAATTATCTGCAAATTCCTTCTATCTATATATAATTTGCTTGTATCATACAGGATAGTATCCCTTCTGTTAGCTCATAGCATACAGGATAGCTTTCGCTTACCTCTAGCATTGATGAGCCATAGTTGGCCCACACCTTGCTAGCGGCTCACGGTTTATCACTCCTGGGACCGCTTTTTGAAGGTACTAACCATGGTTGACCACGAACAGCTCACAAGCTTTTCAGTGTCCATTACAATTTGGCTTTTTGTCAAACTCCCTTAAGTCTGCTACCTTTCCCATCTGAAGAACAAGAATAATGCTAATTCACAGAACTCAATATCAGGTGTTATTTATACCATTGCATGACGGGCACCTGCACTGTCGTTTACCTGCAGTTGCTTCAATTTACATAAAGACACGCTGGTCCTAATGTTTTGGCTATATGTATATACACACACCTAACTCCATCTTGAATTTTTGAAAAACTAGGTAAGCTAGGTTGGTCCTCATGTCAAATAAAAAAAAATTAAACTTTTAGCTCATTTCACCTCGAAGTTCAAATGTCCAATCTGTTCAAAAAGTACTAAAGATACCAGTTCTTTGCATTTGGGAAAACAAAGAAACAAAAAAGCTGAACTCCCATCAAGATTGACATAGAAAGTAAATTTTGGTGTCCTATTAAAATGCTTGAAATAATTTTTTTTATGTGAATGTATTGCTCAAAGAAGGTACATAAAAAAATACAAGGTCTGAATCTTTTATTTGACCTTTGAAAAAACAAAACTAAAAAAACTTTGTTCCAACAAACTTTTTTTGGTAAATAAGCCATGTTTTTTCTGAGTGTCTGTACAAATTCTTAGAATGGGGTTCCATTTTTAAAGCATATGAGCTATGAATTTTCATGTAATAAGCAGCACATGTTAAACTCAAAAATTGTCTCCTACTCAAAATAAATGTAGGTTCAGCAGCAGCTACATTTTTAATTTCACCCAATGTGTTCCTCAAACTTACATTAGGATGTATTATTCTCTAGTTATAAAATGGAACTAGAAACTACATTGTTTTTTAAAGCAGATATTGTAACAATGTAGCTGTAGATACAAATACCAACTTCTTTTTTATCTATCTGTAAAATAAGAAGTAAGTATTTGTAACCAAATGTATATACCTGAAACAGCCAAAGCCTAATATGATGTTGGTCCTCCAGGTGCTGCCAAAGCAGCTCTTACCTCACAAGGCATGGATGCTGCAAGAAGGTTTCTTGTGGTATCTGGTACCAACACATTACCAGCAGATCTGTTAACTTTTGCAAGTTATGTATTTGAGTCCCAACAGGTCAGTTATGCTCTTCAACACAAACCACAGATGCTCAATTGCATTGATGTCTGGGAAATTTGGAGGTCAGGGCAATACCTGGAAGTCTTCTTCATATTCCAGGAACCATTCTTGAACAATCCAGGCTGTGTGGCATAATGTATTGTCCTGCTACATGGAAGGGTGTACCTGATCTGCAATGATGTTTAGGTAGGTGGTAGACATCATAGTTTCCTGCACATGAATCATTGGACCCAGGGTTTTCCAGCAGAACATTGCCCAAAGCATCCTCCACCGGCTTGTACTTGTCTCATGGCGCATCTCAGTAGCAACTTTTTCTCGGGTAAAAAATGCACACATACCTGGCCATCCACGTGGTGTAACAGGAAACAAAATTCATCAGACCAGATGACCTTCCAAGGCTCAGTTTTTACAGTCACATGCCCATTGTATGTGCTTTTGGAGGTGAACCAAGATTAGCATGGGTTCTTGAAGTGGCCTGCGGCTACACAACTATATTTTCAGTAGAGTTCGATGCATTGTGTGTTGTGACACATTACTCTAGTCAGCATTCAAATTACCAGCAAGTTGTACCACAGTACCCCTTCTATTGTCTCATACCATACAGGATAGCCTTCACTCACTTTTAGCATTGATAAGCTATGGTTGGCCGACACCTCACCAATGATTCATGGTTCTTTCCTCCTCGGACCAGTTTTTGAAGATACTAACCGCAGCTGACCATGAGCACCCCACAAGCCTTGCCATCTCGGAAATGCTCTGACCCAGTTGTCTGGTCATTATGATTTGGCTTTTGTCAAACTCTCTGAAGTATGCTGCCTTTTCCATCTGAAGAACAAGAATAACACTGATTAACAGAGCTCAGTATCAGGTGCTACTTATATTGTTTCATGACCTTCACACCTGTTGTCGTTTATCTGCAGTTGCTTTTATTTCCATAAAGATGCGCCGGTCATAATGTTTTGGCTCTTCAACATGTATATATATCAAAGAGCCAAGACACTTATACGTACAGTTTCAACTTCTGACCATTACAGTTGCTGACCCAAGAGAATCAGCAGCAAAGAGCATGAAGCAGTGTTAAAAGTCAAACCCCACCTTCAACATCCTAGTGGCTAACACATAGAGAAGTGTTCCTAGGTTGACTTCTTTGTTCTGGGTTTTATTGCTGTTTTTGCTCAACCTTCAACTAAAGGAACTGAAACAATACATAGTTTCAAGTTCTTGCCATTAATAGATATCAAGAATCAAAATATCAGCCAGTACAACAATTCCTGGGACTGTGATTTTTAATGTTTGAAGTAGTACCAAAACGTTTCCATTACCTCAGAACCCATGGAAGATGTGTGAAAACTTTTTCCAGACAATATGGTGTGGATTCTGGCATAGATATGGTAATAGTATATTTTTTTTTTTTTTTTTTTTGCAATAATGCCTGTGATACTATTCTACTTTAAAAACTACACTGCTGTTTTGTGGAGCACCAGGAGTGTCGTGAGAGGGGGGGTGAAAAGAAAAAGTCCCCTGTGATTAAATGTGGGTGGGCAAAGATGGAGTTTACACTTAAATTGGGTGTAGGTACTTGGACCAAGTGTTACGGCAAGATGTGTGTGGTGTGGGGGTGATGTGGGGGAGGGAGCAGCAGAGAGTAGAAGTTTTCAGTCACCCTAAATTAATTATTAGTGCAATTTTTTAGTTATTAGAGTTTGTGAAAATTGTTTTTCTGGGTTATGATACTTTTGAATAACTAAAGATGTCTTCTTTAGTTATTCAAGTAATTATTGATAGTAAATGAACATGAAGCAATGCAGTATATCATAAAGGGTGTTTTAGATTTGATTTACTCTAAAGTTTGAGCTGATAACATGCGAACATAAAAAAATAACAGGTTGTCAAAAATCTCTAAGGAGATTATCAAACTTTTAAACTTTTTGTGTGGTGTGTTCTTACTATTTAATCCACCCATGGCAGTGCATTTCCAATCAATCAGGCTCTTGTTACGTAGGAATCTGAATAAATTTCCTGTCTGCACTAGTTGAAGTGCTTACCTTCTCATTGCCAGAGATCAATTCATCTACCTTCTCACTACAGACACTTGGATAAACATGATATTGATAAATATAAAAAAATATGTTCCTATTCTCACTGCAGAAACTCAGATAAACAGATATTGATGAATGAAAATGTGTTCCTATTCACTACCTTCTCACTGCAGAAACTCAGATAAACAGATGAATGAAAATATATGTACCTGTTCATCTATCTTCTCATTGCAGAGGCTTATATATAAACATACTAATGAGTGAAAAATGTATTCTAATTCATCTACCTTCTCTAGCTGCAGACTCATATAAACATATTACTGAATGAAAAAAAAAATGTTTCTATTCATCTATCTTCTCACTGCAGAGACTCAGGTAGGGCTTTTAACCAGCCTCGTTACTCTGGAGAGAGAGAGAAAGAGAGAGATTATGTGAATTACACTCTCCTCACAAGTGAAGTCATAAAAATATTATAAACCAGTGCTATTACTTTTAAATGCAGTTTTCGTTTATGTAAAAAATTCCATAAAAATTCACAATTTCATTTTATGCTCATTTTATATTGTGCATTAGTTTTTTTTTTTTTTTTTTTTTTATTTTCTGTACTTAGTAAACAACTTCCAATATTTTTAGAAGTAAAGTGAAAACCTGCTGGCTGTATAGTCGGGATTAGTGAAGAATTTTGGGAGGGGGTGGTTAAAGTACCAGTCAACTAACATTCCTCACTGCATGGCTAAAGCAGTTTTCTAGGGAGAGTTCTAATATTAATGAAGAAAAGTATATGCTCCAAATCACATTGAAAGCACAGGAACTCGTTGTTTAATGGTATAGAAATGCCATAAGTAGCTTTCAGTTAAGTGCTCAATTTCCCAGAAAACTTAAAAATTGTTCTTGGAGTTGCCATAATTATGTTTATTCACTCCACATGTAGCAGTTGAAGGAGGTACAAGATGGCATGCAATCAATTGCTTGCTCATTTCTTTTACAGTGCATCATTTCTTCCAGTTTATCATTGAACCTGAACTTGACTATGTTTGCACTTTGGTGTACCATCTTGTTTTGCAATAGCTATGCTTAGGACTGACATATAGAAATATTTTAAAGCTGAAGTCATGCAAGAACATAATATTATAAAACAACTATGTATGTGAGAGAACTCACTTTTGTAAAACTTGCAAAATATTAGAACAGATATGCAGAGTGATGTGAAATGAATACTTAAAATGAACATGATTTCATGAGGCTCAGCTGTGTCTTACTTAATCTCTCTAGATTGGGGCATGTATTCAGACATGAACCATTGTTTTCAATGGCTTTTGTCCTTTATGTTGAATGACACACAATGTTTATTAATGTTAAGTTAGCTTCACTGTATAGTAATTCCTTAAATAATGTAGTAATGTGATTTATTTTCTGGGAAGCATTTTGTCACATTAGGTGCATTTAGTAACCAGTAACTGCAATAAACACAGCTCATGTATGCACACTGAAAAAACACACCCACCTTCTAGTTATTATAATCAATTCCCTTCATCTCCCTGTGTCTTTACCGTAGCAAACACTAATTTCAATAAAAATGTCATTCTGTAAAATTTTTAAAATCTTTACCTTTTGGCTTTATCTAAATTTAGCCATCTATGTGCAACACAATGTACTGATAAAAGTCATCCATGTTTACACACATAAACATTCAAGTTCATATGTACAAATAAGAAAATACAGCATATTTTTGCTATTGATATGCTTAGACAAAGATTATTAGCATGCATGCTGCTATGAATATTTGTACATACACATACCCTTCCCCCAGCAAACTAGTGAAAGTCACAACAGAGTGAATCTGCGCTAAAGTAATAATTATTTGGCAAAGTGTCTCGTCTGCAGGTAAATGAGTTTCTTGACAGAAAAAACCCAACCATAAAAGTTAAAAACTGATTTTAATCAAGGAGTCAAAATTTGTTTTTGCTCTTCTTAAAAATTTAGAGTTTGCACTTCTACTAGTTTGCTGGGGGGGGGGGATATTGTACTTTGAAAACAGAAATAACAACCACAAAACAAATGTATGTTTTGCCTTTTCTGTTATTTCTGACTGATAATTATAATTCGTTACTATAGAGGCCTCGTAAATGCATAAAATGTGGTATTGAATACACTGTTCGTTCAGTGCTGTGTTGATTAGGAAAAAAGGCTTTGGGAAGGAAATGAATCTGTAAATCATTCTCTGCTTCCAGTATCAGTGTCATTCACTTTTAATCGACTGTTGCCCTTAACATTATCAGAATATTGTAACCAGTTCTGTGGATCATTTCCCTAAAGATGAATCTTATTTTTGTATCCCTAGAGGAAGACTTATACAATTCTAGTACCTGCATATGAGGACCATCAAATGCGTGAAATCAAGTGGTGAACAAAAAAGAAATTTGGGAGAATGCCACGATTGTAAATTTATTTATGACAATTTCATTTTGTATGATGATCACCCAATTTACACAAAACACCATGAAGATAATTTATTTTTGGTTTATACAAACACCTCATTTAAATCACGCTGTCATTATAAACTGTTTAACATTTCCCAGCAGAAATCAGTATTTACACAAATCATTTTCCTCCTTTCCCATAGTACAGTATTACATGGCCAAATCATCAAGTGTGCTTAAGCATATATTCACTAAATTTCATAAATGCACTCAGTATCACTGCCAATTTAGCATCATATCTCGTGGAATTTCATCAAAGGAAGGTGATTTTCCTTTACTTGTATCTTAATTGTTGCAATATACAAAGTAGCTTATTATATTAACACACTTCTGGTGTTTTTCTTTTCCGTAAGCATTTGTTCCATGAAAATTCCACATTAGTAAAAAACTATTAGAGCATATGAGCTTCATGAGACTTTTCATTTTCAGGGCACCCCAGTAATTAGTCTTTTGATGTTTGCTAAACAGAAAGTATGCTTTATGAATAGGTACTGTATAGGTTGCATTATATTTTGATCATAATAAATTACTAAGAAAATCAAATTTGAGACAAAAATTTCAAGAGAGTTAAAATTCCTGCAGTAAGTAGAAAAGTAGCTCAATATTTGAAGACTGAAAATTCTCATGAAAATATGTATGCAAAGTGATTGATGTGTATAATTTCTCAATAGTTTGGTAGTGTGCAATGTTTATGTGTTATTAAACTTCTTTTGTGTAAAAATTTTGCATTTTTTTTAGAAAATTAAGATTTTTCTTGCTGAATTTGTGTGAAGGTGGGTTAGATCTTAAGACTTATTTTTTTAATGAATTTGTGTTCATGTTGGCCTTTTGTTTTTATAAGGGATATATGTTTAATACCATGTCATTTTGTATTTGTGTTGTATTTCAGAAAGAGGAAGGGAGATTAACTTAAGTACTATTTCATGACCATACATATATTAATTTACCTCATTTTTAAGTATTTTCTTCCCTTCTATTGTCATTTAAATTTTTGTTCTTCCTTTTATTTATTAACTTATTAAAAAAGTAAATAAAGATGCTGAAGAAGTTTTCTATCAGTGAAGGTCCTTTAAGTTAGAAAGCATTAATATTGTTTATCATAATGAAATGTAACTATTTCATAGTTTAAAGATGTTTTCCCTTTATTAAAATGTATAAATGTTCGAAGAACTGAGGTGACCTTATTATTTGCTAAATTTGAATATCAGCTTCCTCACTAGTTACATTTTTCTGAAGAGTGGAATTTTAGTTTGAGGTTGTAGTGTTTCTGTGCATTCATTACACTGACATTTATTTGGAACTGTGGTACTGAACTTGTATTAATTTCTTTATATTTGTATTGCTTTTATTGATTTTTGTTGCTGTTTAATAAAATAATATTCAGAATGTTATGTTCTAAATATTTAACATTACTATTTTACTTGCTTGGTTATTTTCATGGTATGTGTACATAACTGAAATATATATAATGTGAAACTTAGACTGTTTTTTGAAAATTAGTGTTATGAAATATGTGATATATTACTGTGAAATATGACTAAATTGCTATATGATGTTTGATTTCTTACTATCACTGTATAAGTCTGATACTCATAACTCAAGATGCTTAACTATCAAAATATTAAACTTTCTGATATTGTGTGAGCAGCACAACATTAAAAAAAAAGTCTGAAAGGTTTTGTCAAAGATAATTTATTTTAATGCAAACTCCTTATGAAAAAATAAATAACTTATAAAATAATTTTTTAATGTTTCAGTGTTTGAAATTTAGAAATAATTGGTATAAAAATTCATAGCCGCATTATTAAAAAATGAGTGGGATACCAGAATTTTAGTAATTTGTGCTCACCATAGAATCGTTGATGCTAGCTAGTTAGTAATAATTATGCACAGCGATCACGCATAAGTCTTAGATTTGATGCATAGTTACTTAAAAATTTGTGGTATTTGCAGGAGGTTTTTAGTAAATATTTAATATAAAGATGTGTATTCAGTAAATTTTTTCTTATCAGATTGATCAGCACTAAAAAGGTTTAGTCCATACATACCTGTAGCCCATTAAGCCTTTTGTGAAGGAAGGGGGATAGAAAAATTTGTTGTGGGAGCAGAATGCTTTGATAGGAAAGTAAAAAGAAAAATCTTAGGTATAAGAGCATATGGTTTCCCATTCAGAAAGGAAGTTATAAGCTGCTCTGCATCCTTACCTTTACTGTCACTGGTGTTAACATTTCTCAACAATATCACTCTAATGCCCCTGTACGAGCAAAGGAGAAAAAAAAATTCTCTGAAGAGCAGCAAAGCCTGTAAATTAAATAAAAATAGAACACAGCAAAGC
Organism: Macrothele yani; assembly: GCA_039090855.1. Classification (NCBI taxonomy): domain Eukaryota; kingdom Metazoa; phylum Arthropoda; class Arachnida; order Araneae; family Macrothelidae; genus Macrothele; species Macrothele yani. Next base: position 182,655,792 of record CM077030.1, on the reverse strand, counting down.
ACACACAAAAACAAACAAGAAACTTACCAACATAAAATAAAAAGAGCCAGTTTTTTTTTTTTTTTTTTTTTTTTTCCCTCCTCTGGGAGAGAAATTTTACTTCACCAATCTCGTCTCCCTGAGTTACAAATGTAAGAGATACAGAAGATTTGCTAAGTTTTTGTCTTAGAATAATTTGTAATGGTTATTTTCAGTTTCATTCCCCTCCACTATTTGAGTATCGAACACAATTGACCCAAGAGTTCTAAGTTTTAGACTTAGAGTAACATTTGCCTTTTCATAGTAAAATATTAGAAAAAGTTTTATTTTGTTTAAAGCCAGAAGAATCTTTAGATAGTTCTTGTAAGTGTTTGAAAGCTGGAAATTTAGTTAAATGTGAATTCTTTAGATTTCAGTATTCAGCTTCTTGAGCTGAGTTCCTAGGATCCATGATAATTTCTTTTTCCAAAATTTGGTTGCCGCTCCGGTGGCGCAGTGGTCTAAACGATGGCCTCTGATCATTCGTCCGTAAGGAGTCTGGGTTCGAATCCCGGTGAGGCATGGATGTTGTGTTTGTCGTACGGCACTGGCTCTCTCCCTTCCCTGGAACCAGTGACCCTAAATTAGGGAAGGGCGACTGCTTATAGCCCATTGAGTTGCTCACGGTGGTCGTTAAACCTCCAATAAAAAATAAATAAAATAAATTTGTTTGACCCTTAAAAGGGCCTGTTTTTTTTTCTTTCATCTTTTTTTTATTTAATTTAAAGACATATTTCCTAAGACCAAAGAGAAATGCTGCCAATTTACCTTTGGTTCTTTCATAGGTGTAGCATCATAGGCTAATGTGGATGCCTCTGGCTGAGCTGTTACTTGTGAATGTGATTAAATTTCTAAGGATGGAGCATTTGTGCCCTAGTTCTGAGGGGGAGCCTTGGACAGTTCTGCCCTTTGCCTCACTGGTGGTGGTTGGAACTCATCCAGTGTAATCTGATAGTTGAAAAGGACTGTATGAGTAGACTGAAGGAGCTGCTTTGAAAGGAAGGACATTGCCTCCCTGGGCTGACCTGTTGTGGATTTTAGGCTTGTGACCTCTGACACCTTGTAGCCGTTTCCTTTCAGCTCTTCATACACTTTGTCTTGTGAGTATGAGGCCAATACACACCTTTCAGTGCATACTTCTGTTGATGCCCCCGCCTCCCTCTTTTCTCAGGATGGTTTGTAACTTCTTGCTTTAGTTCATTGAATTCTTTCACAGTGATGCTTCTCATTCATTTTTCTTGTTTGAATGTGCTTCTTAATTTGTCAGAAGCCAAGTACTCTTTAACTTTTTTCTCTTTTTCTTAGTAAGGTAATGAGGTCAGGAACTTTGGCTTCTTCCACCAGAGACTGACCTTTTACTTTAGTTGCTTATTTTCTGTGTCCATTATGGTATTTACTAGGAGTGAGCCCATTCCATTCTAATTATACATACCCACAAAGTGCAAAATACAATAAGCCTACTTACTAAAATGTGGTAGCTCATCTTTCAAAACATTTGCGTCACATATAGTTCATAAAGTAATATCAAGATGGTGAGATGTCATGGCAAACTAACTGAACTACTAAAATATTATGTACCCACAAGGGTTTAGACAGCTGTATGCTTACCCTTGGTGAGGTCCTGGTAATTGGGAAATGATAAGAACATATGTCATTGTAGAATTTGATTAGGATGTAGGATACTCTGAGAAAAAAGTACAAAAGTAACAGCAATGAAGTATTAGAGTTTAAGGAGTATGTAGCATTGTGCTAGGAACTGAAGTAAGTTACCTAATAAAGTTGTGATCATGTCTATGATGACAACGATGACGGAAGAGATTTTAAATAAATTTCATGTCTTAGACAGGCAAAGTTCTGAGAAGGACTGAACTAAATTGATTTTCTTTATGCCATATTATTAAAGTAATTAAATTAAAACAAAATAACACTAAAATAATTCAGTTACTGCAACTGTGTAAAGCATAATGCTTTATACAATTGCAGTAATTAAACTGTTTTTATTTTGTTTTGCTTTAATAATATAGCATAAATAAAAAGGAATATAGTTCATTACTTGTTGTGCTCTAAAAAAGGCCATTTTCTAAAACTAGTAATTAGTTTAATGTAATGGGTCAGGTAATTATAAATTTAAATGCTGCTTTAGTTAAAATTAAGACTGTACTCATATGCTCTAAAAAGGGCTTTTTTTTATAATTATCAAATGCAAAATATTCTTGCAATAATCTAGTATTCTATTATCCTTTCTTTCCACAGGGCTTCAATCATTGTATATGTTTTGCTGGAGTGGCAGCTATGTTTTGGCAGCATTTCAAGTTCCTCAGACTATGATGAGACACTGAACTAACGACATGGATGCTCAATACAAAGTGTGCCTCATGAGGATACTAACTCTGACCAAGCTGTAGTATTTTTACACACTAAGTAATCCGTAATGCATTTCCAGGCATAACTGATTATTCAAAGCCTGGAAAAATTGCCAAATCTAAAAATCAGGAATGTACCAAGCTCTTTGTGGTGCTCTGAGGCCCGTGTGCAAAAGAACCAAAGAGTTTAGTAGACACAGAAGCAACTTCACCATAGCAGCAAACATAGCCCTGCATGACCCTGGGTGGCAAAATGAAATTTTTCTAGCAATGATAACTTCACTCAAAGGCAAATAAAATGCCTGTTTCATGCCAAAAGATACCACTGCTCAACCACACGAATGACTAGAATTTTCCAGCTAACACACAGCTGAGCTCCACATCACATCAAGGTATCAGGTCATGGGGAAGGAGGAGGGGGGATTAGGTATGAGTCCTGTATGTACAGAATTTCTTTAAATAGGATCAAGTTTCCTGATTCCCGTAGAACCAATGAAAAACTTTGTGTATTATCATTAGCTGTTAAATTCGAGCAGTTGAATCCTGCACTAGAATGATTTGAAACCACTTTTCAGTTCCTAGCTAGCTGTTGGATGTTAATCCTAATTTCCTGTTAGATATATTTTTTATCAAAAATATTATCAAGAATATGCTGAGGTATTTTATGTTTCTATTGTATGATGGTGCAACAGGACAGTGTTTTCCTTACTGATTGTACCAAGGGATTGGGGTAATTTTTGGTTTTGTATAGTTTCCTTTTTGCTAATTCATAAATCATATAGTCAATAGAGGTCATTTTTAAGAGTCATCTTATTTCATGGTTTTCATGATTAGATATTTTATATTTTACCTTCCAATTTCTGCCATCATATGCAGTATAATATTCTGGAATAGAAATATTTTTTAAGGTGTATTTCTGCACAAATATCTCAAATAGGAACTTCCATTGTTTATAATATGGCTAAAAAACATGCTTTCCAGTATAAAACTTCTTTATTTGTTAAGCTTATTTTTCTATTTTTAATAATTGGCCCTTGTGAGGGCCAATTATTAAAAATAAAAAATATTTCCTGTGGTCCCAGTAATATGTTTACTCCATCTAAATGGTTTACTGTGGTGATGCCCAGATATTTAACATTCTTCATTCAGGGTATTTTTTTTCATGAAAAATAATTTCCTCTTCTGGGTAGCAGTAATTGCCTTTTTAGGTAAATTAGATAACCTGTGTTTACTTTGTTTTTATTTTAATTTTCGAGTCTTGGAAATAGAGCTTTTTCTTACCTATTGATGTAGCACAAAGGCAGCTTGATTCTTATTTTTTGAAGTGTAGGCTATTTCTGTGTAATCAGCATATAGGGCTACATCTAGATTTCTGTTATTTTCTTTTGAGGAAATTTGAAGTAACAATTGAGTACATTGTGGAACCTACACTTGTATTTTTCTTAAAGTACATTTTCCCCATTTATTTTTACTCAGAATTTTCTTACCTGCAGTGTGGCTTTTTAAATTAGCATTATTTGCTTTGTTACATAAGTTAATTTATGTAGACTGCAGTTTTTTTTTCTGATGTGGGTGGACTGTATCAATGGAAATTCCTAAGAGAAATGTTGCTTTTTTGTGAGAATTTTTCTAAATTTTTTCCTTTGCTAGGAAGTAGAGATATTGACTTATAATTTTCCAGCAGAGCATGATTTTTGACATAGAATACATCTATCACTTCGTTGCCGTACTGGGTCTCTTGGTAAAAATCTGTGTGTCCCCAAAAAGTGTACAACAACCTTCAATAATTTGAAAACTATAAAAGCTAGCAGAAATATAATAACTGAGTTGAAGAGAGGAAGGTCCAAAGAGTCTACTGAAACAGCGTTCAAGGTCAGATGACACAATAATGAGTGGTGTGCACATCCCTCTTTTTGTTGTTAAATCGGCGCTCGGCGGGCGCGATAAAATTAGTATAACTTGGAACCGCGACGTCGTAGCACATACAGCGGGGTGTCATTCGTTTTGTCTATGCAAGATCTATCGATATCTGTAATAATATTTGTGAGAAAACTTGATTAGGTGTGTGAAAAATTGCGAAATAGTTGAGAACTTTGTGAAAATTTTCGAAATGTCTAAATATCTTAATTTAAATAGATCGACTTGAATGCGAGAAAACAGATAAGACTGTGCGGGAGACGTGTGCCTCGTTGACACGACACTGAACGGCAAGTCACGTTTTATTCACCCGAATGTCTCCATTTCAGACCTCGAAAGGTTTCTCTTTGTGATGATGATCAAGTGCCCTGAGAGTGCCAAGAAAATCAGCAAGAATATGATCCGGGACACAAACGTACTGATGATAATCATGGGAGCCTTTAACGTCGACGCTCAAACGAATCTACACGAGCTCGATTTCATGAAGACTCAATTCATCTTGAACTTGTGCCTACGTGATCGCCAACCACACTGGGAAACACATACATCGACTTGACTTTCGCAAGAAACATCGTCGATGACATACATGAGCTACTTCTCGTACCATCAGCTCCTCGTCAACAAGACCATTCTCAGCATAGAATAAGAAAGCCATTCTCTCAAAATACATTACTCTCTGCACCAGATTTCTATAAACAGCACACACACACACAAAATCTCTCTAAATCTAAACCCTGCATATTCACTCATTTCTAACAGCCGTGCAACATATTCTATGCCCAAAAGACCTGTGGCCGTGGCTCCGACACAGCCACCGCCAATTTTTATTTAATCTTGGAAGTAGGATGACTTTATGAGTTCTCTAGGCGTTTGAGAAATAACATAGTTTCAATGCAGCATTGTAAATATGTTAGAACTATTAGTTCTAGTTTTTCTTTGGCAGTTGGTAGTTTTTTTCATTGTTTTATTCAGAGTTCCATCTTCCCAGGTGCTTTTTTACTTTTAAGATTTTAAATGTTGAACATTAGTTTTTCCACTTTAATGTGTAACAGATTTTTAGCTTTCAGTGAGAAAAGTTTGTGCTTAAAAATTCCCTTTGTGTTTTGTACCCCTATTTTTGGAAGTCTTTCACTTGACCAGTTTTTTTTGTTTTTTTTTGTTCTCCCTGTAAACTGTAAATTCTTAAGGTACGAGTGCCTTCATATGGTACTCGTTCTGAGTGGGAATTTGCAAATTACAGGTAAATTCAGTATCATTTTTGAGTGAATATTAAGCATTTCTGTAATTTTCTTAGTTTTTTGAGTGTGAAGTATATAATTCAGCTGAAATTGATTTTTTAGTAAGTCAGCAAAAATTTCATTTATTTTTCATCATATCGAGCTAAATTTCTGTCTGGTTTATGGAGAAGATGGGTGATTATAAATGTATATTTTGCAGTGACTCCATTTATTGCCAGAAGTTTTTTTTTTTTTTTTTTTTTTTTTTAATTTTCTGAATTCTCCAAATAGTCTGTGCGAGCCTGTTCCATCAGAATGTTCTAAGATTTGTTTATGTGTTTTTTAATGGCATTTTGTAGTTTTTAATGTAGTTCATAATATTATTTCTTTGTCATTAAGGTTTCTGCTTTGCCATTTGCTACATGCCTTGCTTTATTCTTTAAGTCTGTTATCCAGTTTGAGAGAGAGAGAGAGTCTCTCTCTCTCTCTCTCTCTCTCTCTCTCTCTCTCTCTCTCTCTCTAACATACACAATTTTTTAGCTCCATCTATGTTTTCTTTGGTAGAACAATTCCTTACTGATGGGGGTGATTTCTTTTTTCCAGCACATGCTAATTTTAGGTGGGACAGTAATTATGTTGTCAGTGTACAAATTTATCAGCGGTGGATTATTATCTGAGGATAGATCAGCTTCTGTTATGATTTCAGAATGATGTTTTAGATTTTAAAAAAAGGAAAAGTGTCTAGTACATTCCTTATGTCTGTTTGTATTACACGTATGGGTTCAGAAGGTTCCCCTATATCACTATTTTTATTAAGCAAATATTTAGAAATAGTGGTGCCACTTTTGTTTGCTTTTTTAGTGCTAGTTGTTTAGTGTTAAAATCACCAGCCAGTGAAGTGGTACTGTTTTCTTCAAAAAGATTGTCCAGATTTTCATGAGTTATGTTATGATCTGGATGCTTATACAGGGCTATTAATTTGAGAGGACCAGTTTTAAGTATTTATTACAGTATAACTGAATGTACTTTTACTTCTTCCATACTTTTACATGCTAATTCATGGAGTTCATTTTTAATTTCAATTAAGATACCCTCCACTGTGTGTAGCTCTATCTTTATAGTACACATTGTAGCTGATTATTTTGAACTTAATACTGGAGCTAGCCAGTTTTTCATTGACTAAGGCTATGTCAATTTTTTTCCTTTTATGTATGTAATATATTATTTGTGCTGTATTTTGATTCCTTGTGCATTCCATACTAAGACGTTTAATCTGTTCTTTTCTACTTCCTCCTCAACACTAACCTGAGGTTGAGGTACATGTAAAGAATTTACCTGAGAATCACCATGAAAAAGTGTCTGCCCCCCCCTTGTTTGCTCTCCCTTGTTTCACAATTTCATGAGAAGGAGTTGTAGCAGCTGTGTTTTTGTTTTGTTCAGTTTCAGTAGCATTTGATTCATAATTGCTCAGTATAAAGTAGAACTATTGTATAATATTTGTGTGTGTGTGTGGGGGGGGGCGACACTCTTAGTGTTTTAGAAATTTTGTTACTTTCTGCATTCTTTTTTTGTTTCATAGTTTTGTTAGAGAAAATTTCTTTGAACATCATTCTAAGACGTTCCATTTTATTTTGTGAAACGGAATTCAGATAATCAAATTATTTAGGTCTTTGAAAGGTTTTGAATTACTTGCTGCAGGTGTGCATGTGTGAAAATTTGGGTGCTTTTCTCTTTGTAATACAACTGAATCATTTAGGGTAGCTTTCCATGAATTCTTATTGGTTAAATTCTCTGTATTTTTTTAGGTAACTTCCTGTGAATGGAGATTTTTTTTTCTTTCTTTTTTGTCAGCCCTGTTAATTTGATTCCTTAGTTTCATATGCCCCTTTTTTTTCTCCAAGCTTGTTAACTTTTGTAATTTCTCTTGCAAATATTTTTAAGTTTTTGTATTTTCATCAGTTTGTGACACAATATATGGGATTTCTGTATTCCTTTTTTTTTCTTCAGGTAAACTTCACTTGATTGTGTTTTTGTTTTTTACTTTCCCTGTTCAGTTGTCTGATTCTGCTTAATTCTTTTTATAGATTCCAAGTGACAATTTCAGCTTGCCATTTTTTTTTTGTCAGTTTGTGGTACAAACTGGATTTGAACTGGCAGAAGAACCTTTGTTTTTCATCTTCATCTCAGAAGGAAGTTGCCCAAAAAACTTGGGGGGGGGGGTCAGCACTTTGTTGCAATTTTACCTTAGAAATCTGTGAGTAAGCAACCAGAGCTGGAATAGCATACACTTTGGCCTACACCAGGGGTTATCAAACTTTTTTGTCCCACTGCTCCCTTCACTCTATATAAATTTGCAACTGCTCCCAAATATACAAAAATATACAAACCATGTTATAAACTCATATATGCATGTTTTCATTGATAATTTTACATTTGTTGATCAAAAATGTGTGAAAAGCTTTCCTTTAAATATAATTTTTTTAAATTAAATATTAACTTAAATATTGTTACTTATTGTTATTAAACGAAATAGGAAGGTAGTCGTAACATTTTAAAATGAAAACAATATTTTCTACAAAAAAAAACCATCTTAAACTTAATCAACTTACATTTCTGTATTAAGTAAAGCAATGTCAGTGGGAAGGATGAGCTTGTTTTTTCTTCATTACATGTTCAAATCAAGTTTGGAAACTGCAATTATCATCTCCTTCTCGACGTTCACTGTGGACCTGTACTTGGTTTTGATGGCAGCCACTGCAAAAAATCCGTTTCACATAAATACAATGATGCAAAGAGAATCAAAATTTTTAAAGCCTTGTTGCATGACACATGGGGGCACATCTCCAAGAATGTTTTCTTTTCTATTTGAAGGGAGGGGAGTGATGTGTGGCTGCCATTATCCCCTCATTTCCGGCCTTTTCAACAGTGCGACGGCAACTCCCTTGACCAAAACCTGCGCCGCACAGTTTGAAAAGCCCTGGCCTACACCTTTGTAGGGAATTTGTATCTCCAGATTCCCTATTTAAATTCTCTCCACATTTTCTCCTTAAATATTTATTCCACTGTGCTGGAAGATAAGTAAGTCAATGCCAACTTAGTTTCACACTATCTACATTAAACAACTCAACAAAACTTTTTTATTCATGAAATTCTATGCGAATCCAATCACGTTCTATTCGACCCCTTGACTGTAAACAAGCATTCACAATTGCTTCTTTTTGTAAGAGGAGTCATATCATGAATGCCAGTGTTGATGCTTTTTGAGTGCCTTCCTGCCTTCCACAACCCCTCAGACAAACAAAACCAGTTGTACATGTTTTACTGAACTCTGCTCTTGTGCTTGTAGTGCAAATGGTGTTAAGCACTTCATAGTACAGCTTTTGATTGAGTAAAAAAAAAAAGTTCATGTCACAATAAAGTCCGTACAACTTTCACAAGCTTAGGTAGACAATATTACTGATCCATGATGACTTCCTAGAGTCAATGTTACTGAGTTTACATTAGGCCCAATATTTGCCTTCGATTTTTTTACTTGGCTTTCTTGCAGACAGCTCCACTTTATTCAGAGATAGATTTGTTAACCTCAAGGATGCTCTATTTCCTTCGGTAGTGATGGATAGTATGATTTCATTCCCCTCAGTGTCAGTACAATTCATTAAATCATTAACTTTGGTGCTTCTAATTTTTGACCCTTTAGAACCTGAAAAGAAAATGGAGAGTCAATTTTTTTTAAATAAAGCTTTTAAAAGCTAACCACTAAAAGTCCCTTTACCAAATTGATTCTGTTACACTAGTAATCTAGACAGTACCTATAGGAGTGTATGATCAGCAGAAGAGGAGAAGGGCTGCCACTGCACTTCAGGGAGAGAATGCAAATATGACCACTCTGTATGCCAATCGTGAGATAACTCTGAAGAAACTTTTTGTTGAATAGTGGTTGCCTAATAAATAAGAAAGCAGAGTGGGTATGATCCAGGTGGGGAAACTCAGTTAGTTAAAAGATTGTGGAGTTGATTTCGTTAACTCACTGCTATAGCCCAAGATATTAATGAAGTGGAAAATGTTACTATAATAAGTTTTACATAAATTTCATATAAAATGTAATGTCAGAATTCTTTCTCTGAAAGTGGCAACAGTTAAATTTACAAATAGATACACTTCATTTTAAATAGACATTGTTTGTTATTACACCTAGTTAGCATAAATTGTTTTCCTGCATTTATGCTATCTAAAGAAATATAGCTCATGTTACTGTACAAAGCTTCTCTGTAGGGTGTTGATACTCCACACATAACAATGAATTTTATTTGGCAAAATTATGTGTTTAAAATTCATGGGAAAGGAAAGAGGCGTAGTGAATCTGACCACATTTTGTATTTCTTTTTAAATTTCTTTTTGCCTATGTTGATAGGCAGTCTTTCATTTAGTTATGCAAAATAAGTTCCAACATTTATGTTTCAGCTAAATTAACAACTGTGTATGATTTGGTTTGGGGAAATGCCACATGGTGTATTGCTGTTTATATTAATCTTTGCATTGATGTGATTGTTTTACTTTTTTTTTTTTTTTGCTCTACAGTTTAAACACAAAATATTAAGTATTATATTGAAAAATTATATATTTAGTTTTGAAAGGTAAACTTTCCTATAAAATATGTGTGTGGACAAAAGTTTTGTAGTAATTGGAACAAAGAATTTTACCCCAGCATGTTTGTCATGTTCATCATAAATGCATCTTCTTTACTTGTTTTTTTGCCTTAATGTACAAATGGCACTTTGTAATACATCATAGCTAACAGTAAAGCAGTCTTACTAATGCCTGTTTTGGTGCAACGGTTCTGACTATTTTTCTTGGTTGTTGATCATACATTTATGTACATTTTACCATTTCTTTACTCCTTGTATATATGGGTCCAGCTTCATTTATGTATAGAGCTTTTTGTATTTTACACATTTAGATTTTAATAATATAGCAGTGTTCTTTATTTGCCATTATTTTTTCATATGCCTGTTGATCTGTTAAATTTCACCTTGGCAAACAAGTGTATTTAAATGTATTTCATCTGGATACAAATTGTTATTAAAAAATTTCAAGTATTCTGCCACGTGTATTTAATTCTGTGTCATATCTTTTCTGAGGTAAAACTTTTCCATATTTTTGTTTCATACCTGTATTATGTTTTAGGGTATGTAAAAGAGTATTCTTTGAATAATGAATAAAGTTTTAAGCATATTGCTGAAAATCTTGACAAATTAGGAATGGGCAGGAGTTTACCATCCAACCTTCAAAATGTACAACATTTTTTCAAGTGATGTAAAATAAGATGATCTTTTATGGTGATATATGCAATTACTCTAATGAACCTTATGGTGATATATGCAATTACACCATTACATTATGACCACTAACCTAATAAGCTGTAGAACCTCCTTTAACCCACAAAGCAGCGGCCACTCGGCGAGGCATCGATTCGATCAGGTGGCAATAGGTATCCTGGGGTATCTGGTACCATAATATCAACAACAGGCCTTACAGTTCCCGCACATTTTGTGGCGGTGGTAATGTAACGTGAACACGCTTTTCCAAGTCGAACTACAAATGTTCGACTGGGCTCACATCAGGTGAATTTGGTGGCCAGGGCATTAACAGAAAATCAGCAACATGTTCCTCGCACTACTGCTTGACGATTCAGGCAGTGGCATGGGTCTTTATCCTGTTGGTAATGACCATCACTAGCAGGGAACACAGTTGCTATGAATGGGTGAACTTGGTTCGCAACGATGTTCAGATACCTGACAGCTGTCAAGGATTGGGAGAATGGGGCCTAAAGTGTCTCGTGAAAGCAGTGCCCACAGCATAATACCACCACCACCACCGGCTTTTTTCCGCCTAACAGTGCATCGAGGTGCCATAGCCTCCGTTGGTAATCATCGTATCCGCGCTCGGCTGTCTACGTGATGCACCAGGAAACTTGATTCGTCAGGCCAGGTCAGTTTCAATAATCCACGGTCCAGTCTCGATGATCTTGGGCCCATTTCGTGCGTTGTTGGCGATGACGTGCAGTAAATATGGAGACCCAGCTGAGTCTTCGGCTGCGCAGGCCGATGCGATGAACTGTGTGCTGTGACACATTGGCCTGATCACCACTGTTGTAGCTGCGCGTGATTTGTCCTACTGTGGTAACTCTGAACAGTGCGCGACAGTTTCCGCTCCCATCTGGCATCAGTAAGCTGGGGACGACACATGGCTACACGACGGTTCGTCGTTTGACTATCTGCACAATTTTTTATACGTTCTCACTACAGCGGCACGTGAACAAGCCATGCCATCACAATTTGTTCTTTATCAAACTCCGATAAATGGGCAGCTTTTCCCTTTCTGACTCCGAGCACTACTAACCGAAAGCCGGTCCTCGGGTTACTGCTCTGTGAACGCCATCGTTTGGTCTCCAGGCGCGTTTATTTCTCTAGGCTGGGGGTGGTCATAATGTAATGGCACATCAGTGTATGTAGTTTTAATGTGTTGTATCGTGAATTTTCTGGGTATGTATGCAGTCTGGAGATATTTTCCAACAGTGGGGTGAAATTTGTCATAGTAATATTTCACTTCATCCATGAGTTCTTAGTATGTAAAAACTCAATATTTTCATGTATATTGTCCGAGTAGAAGAGAGATTTTAACTGATTTGGATAGTCTTGTGGAAAATATTCAATGGGAGCCTTTTCCAATGTAGCAGCAACTGCTAAACTTGTTGTGGTGAAGTATTATTATTATTGCAAAACTTGATTCTTAAGGTGGACGTCTAGTGATTTTGCTTCCTATACTTCCAATGGGCAAACTTCTGTACACATTTTCTTCATAATTAATACGTTCCCAAAGATGAAAATTTGAACATCAATTAAAATAACCTCATATGTATAACTTGGAATACTTAATATATTCTAAAACATAACCATAATTAAGCAATCCAACATTTGTTTGTCTACTGACGTCGTCAATGTACAGGTCGCGCCATCTTTTTTCTGGTCTCGACACCACCAAAGGAAAAGTTATTGATTTTTAATATAATTATGGTTATATTTTAGAAAATATTAAGTATTCCAAGTTATTATATGGTTATTTTAATCGATGTTCAAATTTTCATCCTTGGGAACGCATCAATTGGGGAAAAAAATGTGTACAGAAGTTTGCCCATTGGAAGTATAGGAAGCAAAATCACTAGACGTCCACCTTAAGCATGTGCTTGTTAGTCACTGGAAATTGATAGGAAATAAATTGTAATATCTATGTAAAAGTAGTGCTAAATCAAATCTTTTACATTGGCATGCGAATTTTACAAGATGTTTCAGAATATTTTTGGGAGAAGTTCGCAGGCTTTCAGAAAATTCTGTAGTACTTCAGCTAAAAAACAAGGTAAATAAGAGTTCCAAAAGTAGTAAAATAATAAGTTCAAATATTACAAGAAATGCTGAAATTACCTAACGGTTCTGAATAAATCGAAAGCATTTGGTTTTTTCTTGAAACTTGTTTAAGCAAAGATGGAAATGAATTAAATGTTCTTCAGATTTGAATCAGCACATCTAATTGCCAGATTCTTGATACAAGATGATAAAGTGAGGTTTTGAGTTTTGACTTTTTGAAAGCTGTGTACATGATATTTAATAATTGAGAGTAACTGAGGCTGTCAAAGTTTAGTGTTGAAGTCTGAGCTTTATCACATGCCTTCACCCAAGGAACTAAACTTCCTTTGTTTCCACAGCCATGATTTATAATATGAAACCAAGAAATGTCTGTCTGTTTCACTGTGATGCATGTTTCCCCACCTCCTATCATGAGTGAGAATCGAGTTTCTTCAACCCCTTTATCTTATTTTCAGTTTTTACAAAATTTTCATCTAACTAAAAAATAACTCCAGTAGTTTTGTATAACAGTGCGATATTGTACTAAAGGAATTATTGCCTATTTTGAGCTGAATTAAAATGTCACTGTTAGCACTTGAAGTAAAGTTTCTTATTACTAACATTATGGATATGTTGAAGTATGATACTTTACTTGAAGTGCTTCAATTTCTATGAAAAACACAGCTAAAACTATGAAGAAATGACAGCTCAGTTGCTTCAAGCATGGGCCATTGGAGCTGTAGTGAGTAATAGACCTAGGTTGAAGAACCAGATCAGGAATAGGGTGTGTGTTTCTACTACCTTGCTGGTTCTGTCCCTTCCCTGGCAAAGTTTCTCCCGTATGGTACTTGGCCCTTTTGTTAGACCCATTCTTCATGGCAGAAATAGCTCAGTAGGTCTTAAAACAACAGATAACCAGAATTTAAAACACTCCTTAATTACTCCTTAGAAAGCTGTAGATGTTCGTCAAGATTGGTAAACTCCCAAACAATGCATAAATTAAAATGAAGGAAATGAAGAATAATTAATTTCAGTATTTATCAGTCACCCTACCCTGTAAAACGTCTGACCCAGCATTTGGAAATATACACCGTTATCATGTTGGGGATGTAAGGTTAGGAGATGCGTAACATCACAGCCTCTCCTTGACCAATGTCAACCCCGCCTTCTCGTGGTGCATCCTGTTCCCACTAAAGGGGCTCTGACGACCGCCAATAGCGGTATAACTATACCATCGGGATTAGAGGAAATTCTATCCAACACTCACCAACCCGCTTGGCCAGCGTGGTGAGTTATGGCCAAACCCCTCCAAAATGATTCCACAACTTAAATCTTGGCCCTCAGTCTCCGGCAGCTGGAATGTACCTGGCCAAGGCAGCGGCCAGTGCGACATGAAGGCAGAGGGTGCTAAGAATCCCCGGAGGACCGGACTAGGCTGCCATCTGATGCTGACCTTGGCTACGTATAATGGACGCTCTCTATCTTCTGATTCAAGGCTTCTTGAATTGGAAGAGGAACTACAAAGGATCAATTGGGACATCGTTGGGCTAAGTGAGGTAAGGAGAAAAGGAGATCTCATTGAACTGAAAAGTGGACATATCTTCTACTATCGTGGGACAGATACTGGCAGAACTAGTGGTGTTGGATTTATAATAAACAAGAAACTGAAGGATAAAGTTGTAGAAGTTGAAAGTTCCTCTGGCAGAGCTGCACGACTCGTTATCCAACTCTCTAGAAGATACCAGGCTTAGATTATTCAAACTTATGCACCCACCACAGTCATCCTGAAGAAGAAATTGAAGAATTTTATGAGGAAATTCGTCATCTAAATAATAAAGGTAAGCAGCACTTGAAGATAATTATGGGAGATTTCAATGCAAAAATAAGGCAATGGCAACAGAATGAAACTTCAGTAGGTAAATTCGGTCACGGCAACAGAAACCAGCGTGGAAATACTCTCGTTGAGTTTGCAGGGGCAGAAGGGTTTTTCATCTTGAACTCCTTTTTTAAGAAAAAGCCGCTCAGGAAATGGACATGGAGACATCCAAATGGGACGACAAGTGAAATTGATTTTATCATGTGTAACAAAAAATTTGTCATAGAAGATTGCAGTGTGCTAAACAAGTTCAACACAGGTAGTGACCATAGATTGGTGAGATGTAAGATGCACCTCAACACTAAACTCAAACGTGGGAAGCTCATAAGACAAACAAAATGTATTGACATAACCAACCTTAAAAAACACCATAATACCTTCAAGTTGGAACTGAAGAACAGGTTCTCTGCTTTAGAAGGCCTAACATCGTAAGAAGTGGACATCTCTGAAGTTAACAGAAAAGTAACCAAAGCTCTTATGGAAACAGCAACAAAATTAGCTGGGTCTAAGAACAAGTTGCATGTAAACAAATTATCAGGAAAAACGACAATGTTGATGCAAAAAAGAAGAGAGATGAGGACAACTAAAGAAGATGTGACTTCCAAAGTGGAATATATAGAGCTATGCAAGACAGTAAGAAAAAGTGTCACTGAAGACGTAAGAAAATTCAACTGTGAACTAGTGAGGAAAGCAATTGAAAACATCCAAAGCCTAAAGATAGCAAAGAGACATCTCAGTAAGGGAAGAAAACAGATTATGGCACTGAGAAAAGATGGTTCTGTAACAAGAAATAGAGGCAGAAATTTTGACAAGAGTGAAAGATTTCTACTCCAAGTTATATGAAAGGAATGATGCATATACTCCAGACATCATGGAAGGTACCAGTACCAGAGTTCTTCCAGTCCTCCCAGCAGAAGTTGCACATGCAATCAAGAACATGAAGCTGGGAAAAGCTCCAGGAGAAGATGGAATTACTGTAGACATCGTACAAGAAGCAAGTGGAGAAATCGAAACAGTACTCGCACAAATTTTCACTCGATGCCTTAATGAAGGGAAGATTCCTGAAGATTGGAACAACGCTATAATGATCGTGCTACATAAAAAAGGTGACATTGAGGATCTCGGGAACTACAGACCTATCAGCCTCCTATCAGTGGTTTATAAAATCTTCTCTAAAGTTCTTTCATACCGTTTGAAGGTAACACTGACCATGTCTCAACCGAGAGAACAAGCTGGATTCAGGAGTGGCTACAGCACAATAGATCATATCCACATACTGAGAGAACTAATTGAAAGAGCGAGGGCCGCCCCGGTGGCGCAGTGGTCTAAGACTTTGGCCTCTGATCATTCGTCCGTAAGGGGTCCAGGTTCGAATCCCGGTCCGGCATGGATGTTGTGTTTGTCTTACGGCACTGGCTCTCTCCCTTCCCTGGAACCAGTGACCCTAAATTAGGGACGGGCGACTGCTTATAGCCCATTTGAGTTGCTCACGGTGGTCGTTAAACCTCCAAAAAAAAAAAAAAAAAAAAGAGCGAGGGAATATGAACTTCCATTGTGCATGGCTTTTATCGATTATGAAAAAGCCTTTGATTCGGTGAAACCATCAGCAGTTACAATGGCTCTGAAATCCTGCGGGCCGCCCCGGTGGCGCAGTGGTCTAAGCGATGGCCTCTGATCATTCGTCCGAACGGGGTCCGGGTTCGAATCCCGGTGAGGCATGGATGTTGTGTTTGTCTTACGGCACTGGTTCTCTCCCTTCCCTGGAGCCAGTGACCCTAAATTAGGGACGGGCGACTGCTTATAGCCCATTGAGTTGCTCACGGTGGTCGTTAAACCTCCAATCAAAAAAAAAAAAAAATCCTGCGGTATTGAAGATGCATACATTAATATTATTAATAACATCTATGAAAATGCAAGTGCAAAGATTCGGCTGTTTGAAAATACAACACATAAAAATTGGAAAATTAGTGAGACAAGGTGACACTATATCTCCGAAGCCCTTTAATGCCGCATTGGAAAATGTCTTTCAATCACTGAACTGGGAAAACAAAGGGATAAAGATTAATGGAGATTATCTAACCCACCTTCGTTTTTCTGATGACATAGTCATTTATGCAACTACCCCATCAGAGCTGCAGAGTATGATCCAAGAACTTGCTGACAAGAGTAAAGAAGTGGGATTAAAAATGAACTTTCAGAAGACAAGTGATGTTCAATGCTTTTACAAAAAATGAAGATTTATCGACTGATGGAGAAAAGCTGGAGATAACAGACACGTACGTTTATCTTGGACAGCAGATATCAAGTGAGGGTCACATTGATGAAGAAATTAATCGGCGTACAAAACTTGCCTCGGGAGCTTTTGGAAGAAACAGCATAATTTTCAAGAGCAATATGCCATTATGTCTTAAAAGAAAAGTGTTTGATCAATGCATCCTTCCAGTGCTTACTTATGGTGCAGAGACGTGGACCTTAACTAAAAGAGACATACAAAGGCTGCAGACAACTCAAAGCAGCATGGAGAGGTGCATGCTTATTGTAACCAGGAGAGATAAGAAGAGAAACTCGTGGATCCGAAAAATGACAGGAGTGGAAGACATCATGATCAGAGTTAAATCCCTGAAATGGCAAAGGGCTGGGCATACTGCCAGAAGGACAGACCATCGATGGACAGCCGAAATTTTAGAGTGGATTCCAAGGGACAGGAAGAGACCCAGAAGAAGACCACATGGGAGATGGGTGGATGAAATTCGAAAGTATACGGGAGTGACATGGAGGAGACTGGCACAAGACAGACCGTTGTGGAGGAAACTTGGGGAGACCTTCGTCCAGCAGTGGATTGATAATGGTTGACGATGATGATCATGTTGCAAGTCCCTGTGGAGAAATATTTTCATGTATTTATGATACTTTTTTGCATAATTATAAACACAGTTGCAACCTCAATGCAGAAAAGAACCTTGGCAATGGAAGTTGGTAAAATTTATGTTCAATGTATTGTGTGGCATGAGGTTCGGACAGTGCTAAATATTGCACGTGCTTGGAGAAACGCAATATCCGTGGAAAAGTCTGTTCGTCGGAAAAAAACTATTGCTACTGGTTTAAAAAATTATGCTGATTTTTCAAACCAGTTGTGACAGAAAACATTTAGGCTGGCCACCAGAGCTCTGGAAGCAAGCCACAGCTTATTACACGGGCGTGCCAAAATTAAGAGCGAGACGGTTTTTCGAGTGTAACGTTCAGAAGTGCTCCACATCCACTCAAATCATACCATAAGATCCCCAAGTTGTAAGAATATGGGACAAGTGAGCAAAACCGTCCAAACAAGGAATCCAAAGGATACAAAGGCACTTTATTGAAAAGGTAGCTTCGAGCACAACTGGACAGAAGACAGAAACGTCCATGTGACATGCGGCTGCCTAGAAAAATCCAGTCTTTAGTAGGAGATATGATCATCCCCGACTGCGTTGCAAGATTATCCACGTCTGTCCATGCTGAGGACGAGGTTGTCAAGGAGCTGTTGAGGCATCGCGGCCCATTCCTTTTGTAGCGCCAATCGCAGCTGCGGAATCGTTGCTGGCGGCTAGTGACGTGCTGCCAAGCGTCTCCCGAGAAGGTCCCACACGTGTTCGATTGGATTTAAGTCCGGGGATCTTGCGGGCCAATCCAGGGGCTTAAATATCTTCACTCTCCAACAGCTCTGTGACAGCCACTGTACGATGAGGTGTAGAGTTGTCGTCCATGAAGAGGAACTCAGGACCCACAGCACCTCTAAACAGAAGCACGTGAGGCAGGAGAACCTCGGTACAATATCTGACACCAGCTACTGAACCTCATTGGAAGATGTAGAGGTCAGTACAGCTACCAAGCATGATACCGCCCCAAACGAGAACTCCAAACCGCTCCCTTTCGATGATGTTGGAGGTGTGATTGCTTGTTCCCTGCTCTCTCCAGATGTATATACGTCCAGAATCGCTCGTCAGACTAAATCGGCTCTAATCCGTAAAGAGAACTCGACCCCATTGCTGATGTGTCCAGTTCTTGTGTTCCTGGCAACACAGAAACCGCCGTCTTCGATGAGCAGGCGTTAATGGCACGCACCGTAATAGACACCTTTGTGCAGCCTCCTGCCCACGGTAAAACGCGGTAACGGACGTCCAGTTGCATGTGCCTTGCGATTTCTCCCGCTGTCTGCCGTCTGTCTCTTCTCGCCTGTAGGACAATATGCCGGTCGTCCGCCGCCCGCGGTGGTTGCTCGTGGACGACCACTGCTAAACTCTCGGACAGCTGTTCCTGTCGTTTGAAATGCTATCCAAGCTCGTGAAACGATGCTGTGAGCGATCCCGAACTCCTCGGTCACACTTCGACCTTCTTCCAACTTCCCAATGACACGACCTCGGGTAAAGTCATCCAGATGTCTACTGGATTGCCTGTTGGCCATATCACACGGTGGCAGCAACTCGACGTCGTTTAAACCGATGTACACCGTGCAGTAGGTTTCACCGAATTGCTGAGCGTACACCTCCAGTGTGCTTTATACCCTTCCGACCCCCCCCACGTCATGCTGTATATATGCGCATGCCCTACCGTACCGGACCTTAGTCTATCTCCTGAGTGGTCTTTCGGTCCGTTCTGCCTGCTCGTTGCGCTGTTATGCTAATTTCTCCTCTTCGTCCTTAATTTTTGCACACCAGTATAGAATGGGTGAAGCAACTCTTTGTGAGCCGCCCCGGTGGCGCAGTGGTCTAAGCGATGACCTCTGATCATTCGTCCGTAAGGGGTCCGGGTTCGAATCCAGGTCAGGCATGGATGTTGTGTTTGTCTTACGGCACTGGCTCTCTTCCTTCCCTGGAACCAGTCACCCTAAATTAGGGACGGGCGACTGCTTATAGTCCATTGAGTTGCTCACGGTGGTCGTTAAACCTCCAATTAAAAAAAAAAACTCTTTGTGACGTGTTCAGTTGTCTATCTTTTGTCAATAGGAAAAGTTTCCAACTTCAATTGGAGGTTCGCACGCAAGCCGTCATCGCAAAACTTTATCCGGGCAGCATCAGCCTTTTATTGGAAAGCTGTAAATGCATGGCATAATGCTTGGACTGCATTGTTACTGGGGACAAAAAAAAATGGGGTTTTTATGACAACATCAAACGCAGATGGCAGTTGACCGACTGTAGCAGTTCAACACCTATATAAGCCAGATGTCTTCACATACAGCTAGCAGGTCACGAGGAACTTCGTGAGAAATAAGCAATTGTCTACTTCAGCACCAAAGAATTCATCATTGTTGAGATCTGTTGTCGTCAGCTTGAACCTTTTGAATGCAGCTTTTTCATCAAATTCAAATGATTCTTCAGCAGGGTAATACGTATTCCTAATGCCAAGAAGGACATTCTTGGAAAACGAGTTTTTCGCGGAACCAATGCCCGTTACCCCTATAATTAGCGAATCTTGCATCTATTGAAATGTCACATATTTTCGGTATTGCTGCATAACCTTAGTGGTGAAAGATCAAGGAAGGCCAAATTCCTACATTGTTTTTTTCTTCTGGTTTCTTTCAGTATGGTAAATTTTATCTGGTAATCCAGAAGAAACAGGACCAAAGAGAACAAAAAGGGAATGAAAATTATACTTAATTGAATCCATACAAGGGCAATCAGAAATTGAAAACAGCAGTGTGAATTAAATGCAACAGCTTATGTTAAAAAAAGTGCTGTGAACGAAGATGTTTTGAACACATTTCATATCTTAAGTGTATGCTCCGAAGTGATACGCAGTGCAACACAAGCTGGATCTCGGTTTTCAGATCACCAATGTCAACAAACAGTGAATCACCATGAACCTGTCCTTTAGTTCTTTGTTCAGATAGCCATCGAGGGAATGAGTGACTCGTGCTGTGTATGAAGGAAATAGATGTCACCTTGTAGATGATTCGAGAAATGCTGTTGCAGGATCTGCAACATTGTGCTGTAGCTGCCCTAGTTGAAACCAGTGAGTAACCAAATGCGAATACCTTTTTCTGAAAAAAAGCGTTTTTCATCGTGCAGCAAAGGGTTGGTTGTATAGTGCTGTTTCGTAGTGACACACTTACTCTAATTGTGTTAAACGCATGGGCGCCCATAGCTTGGTTTTCAGGAGTGGGCAAACAGGAATTATAAATACGAATAACGCACAAACATGCAAATTTCCCCTTTATCTGTTATCCAACCGTTTTTACCTCACTCTCAACACACAAATTTAACGGGAAATCACATGACAAAAAAAAAAAAAACTACATGAAAGTGATGGATAAACGAAATTTAGTTAGCTTGTATGCACAATAAGGACATTTCTTTGTTGTTTATTCCTTTACCCCAAAAATCACTCAATCGGTCATCAAGAAAGAAAAAATACCTTCAAAACAGATTTCTGGGGAAAATTTCGAAAAATATTTGTCCAGCAGTAAATACACTGCTGACCACCGAAAATGCAACACCAAGAAGGAAGCATCCGATTGGCCTGAAATTCACATTATGCGTCGCCCGTGAGAGGACATGCAAACGATTAGCATTTCACGGCATATGCAAATCATGTGCGCCCGGCACGCCACAGAGAAACCCTATAAGAAGGGTGCACAGAAGGCTGGGTGTAAGTAGTGAAAGTGTGTTGTGCTGCCGGACCTGTGCGTGGGAAGCTTCCTGATGCCTCGTCGCAGAATACGGCAGCCATTCCAGCACGTTTCGGAGTTCGACAGAGGACGAATAGTGGCTTATCGCGACAGCGGTTTATCGTACCGAGACATCGGCGCCTGCGTGAGACGACATCCAGCCCCAGTGAGTCGAGTATGGATTCGGTGGGTGCAGGAGAGACGGACGGACCGACGAGAGCGATTGCCGCAGACGCGGCACACCACCGAACGAGTGGACCAGCGTCTTGTGCGGCGGGCATTGACGGCTCGCACCGCCACATCACGAACGTTAGCGCAGGAATTAGGGTGTGTTGCGCAACAACCGTGTCAGCACGTACCGTTCGACGTCGTCTGCAGGAGCGGGGACTTGTCGCACTGCGCCCATTTCTACGATTACCATTGACGTTACACCATCGGCTAGTGCGGCGGCAGTGAGCCGTTGAACGCCGCACCTAGACTACGGAATGGCCCGACATTGTATTTTCCGACGAATCCCGCTTCTGCCTGCAACACCACAATGGTCGGATCCACGTGTGGCGGCACCGCGACGAGAGACTGTATGACGCCTGCATTATGCATCGCCATACCTGTCCGTCTCCTGGCGTTATGGTTTGGGGCACAATTGGATATGACACCCACACCCCTCTGGTACGCATCGCCGATACATTCAACAGCCACCGCTACATCTCCGACGTTTTGGAGCCTGCAGTCCTCCCTTATCTGCAGGACCTGCCAGCGGCCACTTTTTAACAGGACAATGCACGCCCGCACGTGGCACGCATCGTGCAACAATTCTTCACGGCCTACCAGGTGTCACTGCTGCCGTGGCCCGCCTGTTCTCCCGATATGTCGCCCATCGAAAACGTCTGGTTGCTGATCGGCAACCGAGTAGCTCGGCAAGCACCACCCGCGGCTACGCCTGATGAACTGTGGCAACGTGTGGAAGCAGCCTGATCTGACATACCCCAAGCCCACATCCAAAGACTTTCGTTCGATGCCGCGGCGTGTAGCGGCCGTTATTGCCAGCCATGGGGGCCACCCGAACTATTGATGTCTGCGTGTTCCGCAAGTCGCACGGGCCTGTAAGCTCAATCGTTGCATCTGTTGTTATGAGTCCAGTAAATCTGGCTTTGCTATCTCGTGTCCTTCTTGGTGTTGCATTTTGGGTGGCCAGCGGTGTATGGAAATATGGATCGTTTATAAGCTGCCTTATCTGGGGACCATCGAAAATCCCTGCTTTCAGTTTTTCCGTGCTCAGTTCAGGGAATGTACGTGATGAACAGCCAAAGCACAAACCTTCTGTGTTCAACGCCTTTACAAATTGTTTCATTAGGCCTAGCTTGATTTGTAAAGGTGGCAGGATGATTTTGTCTCTGCTTACCAAAAGTTCCTTAATGACATTTTGTTCTCCAACTACCATATCTTTTCTGAGAGGCCACTATTTTCTTATCCAGTGGTTGTGTTTGGCTCTGCTGTCCCAAAGACATATAAAGCACGGATATTTTGTGTAGCCACTTTGCTGACCAAGGAGAAAGTTCACCATCTTTAGGTCTATACAAATCATCCATTGATGTTCTCGATACTTCAGGTTTCCCAAGACTAGAGAGATTGTCTCGTACATCTCTGTCATGCTGGCTAAGTGACCAATTAGAATTGAGCCATATCTGTTGCCGTTGTATAAAAGAACACATTTTAAACTCCTCTTGGAGCTATGAATGAAAAGGCGCCATTCATTTGGCATGCATGATGATAAACCCATTTTTCTGAGGAGGCCACTGACATCATTGCAGAACACTAGGTTGGTGTCCTTAGAGAAAAAGGGCAGCAAATCCTTTTCTCTGCTACGGTAAAACGTAATGTTGTTCCAGATTGAAGTAAATTCTTTTCATTCAACCTGTAGGCCAGGCAATTCTGAAGACTTCTTTGAGAGTTTCAGATCCCTGATGAGGTCACTCAGTTCATGTTGATTAAAAGGTTGAGCACTTGATGAACTTCCTACGAAATCACTGTCACTTTCCCCACTGCTTTTATCTTGTTTGTGATCAGACATGCTTGATTCCTCATGCACTGGCAGCTCTGCTAGGTGTGTGAAAGATGGAATGGGTACCTCATTTGAGTGTGGATGCGGTCGTCTTGCTGAATCGAGGTCAGTATATGTCCAATTGCTTCGATTGTTTCGATTGATGCCGTTGGTGTTGACAAGACAAAAATAAGTCACCATGTTGGCTTTTAGGTTCCCTCCACAACATTGGTATTCCAAATTTCAGAGCTCCCTTTTCCCTTTGTCCACTGCCGTAAATGTTCGGTGCGAGTTTTGCATACAATATGGGGAGCCCACGACTTATCTTGGTCTCCAAGCTGAACACCAAAATAACCAAAATATGCCTTCTTCACGAACTCAGAAATAGGTTTCCTACTTCCTTTAAGGGTGTACTAGCCGCAAATGTAGCAAAAGACATCTGGATGATTCAAGCAACTTCTTCGTGGGGAAGCAATGGCGTCTACTCCATCTGCAAAAAAATTAGATCACATTAGATTATCTGGTTGTATAATTGTTCACAAACTCCCGATTAGACTAACAGACACTGATGATTGATTGGAGGTTTAACGACCACCGTGAGCAACTCAAATGGGCTATAAGCAGTTGCCCGTCCCTAATTTAGGGTCACTGGTTCCAGGGAAGGGAGAGAGCCAGTGCCGTAAGACAAACACAACATCCATGCCTGACCGGGATTCGAACCCGGACCCCTTACGGACGAATGATCAGAGGCCAACGCCTTAGACCACTGCGCCACCGGGGCGGCTAACAGACACTGGCTTTACACTCATAAAATAACAATATTTCTGCACATCAACATATAGGGCGGTTATGCCCCATCTCCAAAACTAGAGCTGATAGGGCAAAACTGATGCCAATTTTGGAATCAGCGCCCCAAATATACCCAAGAATAGGTCTAACTTCCGAGGCACCAGAATTTTTGTTGTTGTTGTTGGTCTGTGTTATATCAGTGTTAGAATTAGAAATAAATTTTTTACTGGCCTAGCGGACCACTAGAATTTGCAAGCCACTAGTCCACCAAAATGCCCACTGGTCCGTAAAAAAATAAAAAATAATAAAAACTTAGTCATCTACATTATATGCAGAAAATAATGTATCACTTCATATATGTATACTGATATATACATATGCACTTCTTCTCTCCGCCTCTATTAAGAACTAAACCACGCCCGCTTGTTAACGTGAACTGTCTTTTCGTTAAATTATATTTATATAATTTAATTTAACGAAAAAGACTAATTTAAAAAAAAGAAAGAAAGGTAAGATTAGTCCAGAAAAGGAATGTTGTGTGGGGGATGAAATGGGATATTAGCATCTTCCTCGTCTGACAATAAGTCCCTATGTTCGAACTTCAAAATCACTATCGTTGGGTCAAATAGTAGTGATTTTGAAGAGCTGCTAGGTTTTTCGTCCTTGTATCTTACCTTGCTTTATTTATTTAGTACATTCCTAATTTCAGATATGTGCGTAAAATTCCTAAAAGCTGAGTGTGTCTTTTGTTTTTTAATGTCTTAGTCTGTAAGTTAATTTTTAATTAAATGAGTAAAGCAAAATGTTCAGCATTTTATTGCTTTCAATACATTTCGGAAATGCAATAGATAATTTCTGCATTTCGATCGCAACTGATATAAAGAAAACAAACCTTTCTGATTGTCAAATGCTTTTCATCTCATTCACTTAGAGAATGAGAACAAACAAGAGGTTAGAAAAATTGAATATATATATAAATATAATTTAACGAAAAGACTAATTTGTTTCTCTGTGTTTAGTCCAAGAAAAAATGCTTTTGTGAAAGAGTGAAATTATGACTGTCTTGCGTGCTGTTCTTGAAATACACTACTGTTTTTGAACATTGCAACACAATGAAAGACTGCTGGTATTAGCTTGAAACTTACAGGATATGTACAACAGGTTGGGACATGCAAATGATTAAAATGTGAATGAAAAATGTGCATGCGGTTTCGGAGCAGCGCCGTCTGAACTGTCCAGTCTTGGCTAAAAGGAGATGTTGTAGTCGGTGAAGAGCCGCCATTGAGAAGAAAGGGTCCTTGTGTCTCACTATGCCTTGTCGCCGAAGAAATTTATATTATGAACACCTGGCAGACTTGAGCGAGGAAGGATCGTTGGGATGAGAGAAGTTGGATTTTTCTACTGCGAAATTGCTACTTGAATGGAGCGAAACGCCAGCACAGTGATGCGAATGTGGCGTCAGTGGACAAATGAGGCTCGGACTTGCAGAAATCTGGAAAATGGACCGAAAAATCCTACGATTGCATGGTATGACAGACTCCTTTACCGCATGGCAGTGACCGATCGCACAACGACATCCACGGAATTAGCGTAGCAGTGGAGCACTGTCAAATATCAAGCTTTGTCCTCCAGAACAGTTCGACGTCGTCTGCTTAACAGAAAACTGGTCGCTAGCAACCCGTTGCTGCGCATTCCGTTGACCCTCAATCACCGACAACCTCAGGCTGCAATGGGGTCTCGAACGCAGACACTGGCGCGCTGACTGGCAGCAAGTAGTGTTTTCTGGCGAGTAACGATTCAACTTGATGCACCATGATGGTCGCATACGTGTTCGAAGTCATCGTGGTGAACGGCACCTTGCAGCGTCATACCAGCCCAACGACAAGCGTCGGTTTGGTGCACCATTGAGTTTTTTTTTTGAATGGAGGTTTAACGACCACCGTGATCAACTCAATGGGCTATAAGCAGTCGCCCGTCCCTAATTTAGGGTGACTGGTTCCAGGGAAGGGAGAGAGCCAGTGCCGTAAGACAAACACAACATCCATGCCTCACCGGGATTCGAACCCGGACCCCTTACGGACGAATGATCAGAGGCCAGCGCCTTAGACCACTGCGCCACCAGGGCGGCCCATTGAGTTTAATTCGCAATCTCGCCTGATACCTCAACAGCCAGCGATACATCAGAGATGTCTTAGAGAGAGAGGTGATATCATTCCTTCAGAGTTGTCTTGGCGCCATATTCAAGCAGGACAATGCCCGGCCACACATGGCTCATAATGTCCAAAACCTCTTCCATGCACGGCAGATACTGCTTCTTTTCTGATCTACACATTCGCCGGATATGTTCTTGAACGAACATGTCTGGGACATGGAAGCCAAGCGACTGGCAGGTCAAGTGCCTCCGTCAGTCACACAAACGAACACGTCTAGGACATGGAAGCTAAGCGACAGGCAGGTCAAGTGCCTCCGTCAGTCACACAAGCGAACATGTCTAGGACATGGAAGCTAAGCGACTGGCAGGTCAAGTGCCTCCGTCAGTCACACAAACGAACATGTCTAGGACATGGAAGCTAAGTGAATGGCAGGTCAAGTGCCTCCGTCCCACAAACGAACATGTCTGGGACATGGAAGCTAAGTGACTGGCAGGTCAAGTGCCTCCGTCAGTCACACAAACGAACACGTCTAGGACATGGAAGCTAAGCGACAGGCAGGTCAAGTGCCTCCGTCAGTCACACAAGCGAACATGTCTAGGACATGGAAGCTAAGCGACTGGCAGGTCAAGTGCCTCCGTCAGTCACACAAACGAACATGTCTGGGACATGGAAGCTAAGTGACTGGCAGGTCAAGTGCCTCCGTCAGTCACACAAACGAACATGTCTAGGACATGGAAGCTAAGCGACTGGCAGGTCAAGTGCCTCCGTCAGTCACACAAACGAACATGGAAGCTAAGCCACTGGCAGGTGAAGTGCCTCCGTCAGTCACACAAACGAACATGTCTAGGACATGGAAGCTAAGCGACTGGCAGGTCAAGTGCCTCCGTCAGTCACACAAACGAAAATGTCTAGGACATGGAAGCTAAGCGACTGGCAGGTCAAGTGCCTCCGTCAGTCACACAAACGAACTCTGATCTCGCATAGAAGCAGCATGGCAGACTATTTCCCAGGACGATATCAAAAACCTCTTCCATTCAATGCCACGCCGTATAGGAGATATTACTCTTGCTCGAGGTGGCTTCACACGATACTGAGTTTTGAAGCAAAGAACAATCTTGTATAGCTGTAGAAATGTAATCAGTAATCTCCTGTAACACGAGGAATCGGTGATATAATTTCATTTCAATAGCGCGATTCTTTCTTGGTGTTGCAATTTTCACAAACAGTAGTGTATATTTAGCTGTGAATGTCGCAGACTGACATTTAAAGTTAAAACACTCATACGAGTTTCAAGTGGTGGCTAATTTGCACAAAGCAGCGTCGTTTTTTCTTCGTGATTTAACAACCACTATGAACAAATTTGTCCCTAAATTTTAGGGCCAGTAAATGCAGGAAAGGGACAGAGCCAGCGCTATCATACAATCACACTACCAATGCTTCATTAAGGCCCATCTCGGACGAATGGTCAGAGCACTGCGCCTCAGACCATTCGTCCTTCAACACACACACAAAGCCATTTTGCCGCTACAGGAAACAATGCGTATACATATCGTATATGTACATGCAATCAAAAGAATTGAAAGATTTTAAAGTTGCTGAAACTCATTTAGATTAAAACATCGTGAAAATTAAAAATTTAATCCCCAAAAAAAACATGACAAACACAGATCATTGGTTTTTGGTGTAAAAGTGTCATTACCTATTTACTTCTGTGTCAACAATTCGTTTGAAAATTTGAAAATTATGTTTTCCTGGAGTAGGAAATCAAGTTCCCTCCTCTCGATTTCTTTTTCAGAGCATCCTTTTATTCCCATGAGCGTACAAATTTCTTAGTAAGTGAAATACGGAAAGCTGAATAAGCATCCAGAATATCTTAACATCTGATTAGCACTGATTCCAGGGACGGGAAAGAGCCAGTGCCGTAAGGCGAACACACCACCCATGACGGATTCGAACGCAGGCCCAGTTGGACGAGCGTTTACACCACTGCTCCGCCTGAGCGGCAATCAAGAAGAGCAAGTTCGGTTCCCATTCCATGATAAGACAATTTTCAAACTTTCGGAGTTAAATTATATGTAAAACTGCGTGTCAAAAAATTATGACCATTTAAATCCTACCACCGGTATAGCGCAGTTGATTAAATCGCTGTGCACTGTGTGGGTGGCAGACGCTTTTGACGGGTGTTCGAATCCCGATCCTGCCGGCCATCTAGTCTGCGGTTTTTCCGGGGTTTTCCTCAGAATCCCCGTGTTTGCGGACGCGAATGTGTGAATGGTTCCCTCTCAAGTCAGTCCCGATGCACTTTGCCCTTTGACCCCCTTCCTTAGGATGCCTGTGTTTATCAGATGCGTGCCGATGCACTGGTAGTGAAACAATAAAAGGCGATTGTATTCTGATGACTCATGGCACCAGATACCTACGGGAATCTTCCCATGTTTGTTGTTGATGATGATAATGATGATTTAAATCCTAAAATTCGATAAACTACCTTCTCTTTCACTCAGATCTCCTTAAGTAGGACGAGTCTGTATTACGTGGCTGCATTTATGTTCTCTGTATAGGCCAGAGAAAATGTGTAAATGAAGTCTTTGAAAGAATTTAAAAGCACAAGAATAAAATTTTTATAGCAAACTATCATCATTTTATTTTATTTTCTGTAAGAATTCTGGAGCAGATAGCAAAGAAGGCCTGGAAATTAGCTTAGAAACACACTGTGAGAATTCTGTTGCTTTTCCTTTATACATCCGCTGTTAAAAATATTCGAACCTTTATAAGACAGTCACAGACAATGAACCCCAATATATGCAAATACAGCAGTCACATGGGATGATGATGATGTTCCTCATCGTTTATAAAAAGCGTACAGATAATTCTGTTGTAGTAATTCATGCAAACATGCAGAAAGTATAGGATCTGTCTAATCTTAGACCAGTGTTGTATTCAGAGAGATTTTTCCGGGGGGGGGCAATTAAAAATTGGGGGAAAGGGGGCAATTACAAATTATTTGGGGGGGGGGTGGCTGAAATCTTTTGAGTGATTTACATACATATAATCCCAATTTTGTTATTTATATATACATTAACACATATACAAATTTTAAATACAGTATAAAAATTTTCTTATGCTCGTATATCTCAACTGCGAATTCCAAATGATTAAAAATGTAAAAATGATTAAATGATTAAAATTATACCTTCGCTTTAATTCAGTTACGCACCACGGATTTCACCATGGGATTATGTAAAATATTGAGGATGCTAGTAAGATAATGCTGTGTTGAAGAAAAAACCCCACTCCCAACATTAAGAATGGTAAAAATGTCCTCGCCTTACTACAAGAGTGTTTCTGATTACTAAGGAATCATTAGAGCGTTACATGAAAATATATGGTGTGAACCATTCCCCTGCAATTTGTTTCAGTCCCTTTAGATTATTTAGATTAGTACATAGTATAAACAAACAAAAACTAACTAACCGTTTGTGTGTGTGGATGACAGTTTGAGGTGCTTTGATTTTTTTTTTTTTTCAGTGAGCGTAAATTACCCACCGCCATGGAAAAAGACACCCTTTTTATGGTAACAATTTCTCATAATTTGCTATTGTTAAAAATTAGTTAGCAAATATTTTGTTGTATTAGAAGCACTAGCATAACGTTAGCTACACTGAGGCTTAACCGTATACGTGGAAAGTCGGCATCCAGAAGACTGAAATAAAGCTGAATGCCAGCTTCCAAAATATGATGATGTATTGCAGTGCAAACATCCCTACTTTGTGGCATTAGTATTGCGGAAGTAGTCTGAGTTGTCAGTGCTTCAAAAATTGCCCCTTCAGCGAGGACTGTTTAAGGTTGTATTGAAGGATGATAGAAATTTCAGACTGAAATCCATGTGGATGTTGTTCTTTTATTATTATAATATTTTCCCTCATTTTCTTAAGTTTTTCCTTTTAATTATGATTTCTCCAAATATACAGCTATAAACGAAAATAATAAGATTAAATGCAACAAGAGATCGTCCAAAAACCTACGGGGGAGCGTTCATGGATTTTCGGGGGCCTGAGCACCCCCCGAAAAGATGCCTGAATACATAACTGTCTTAGATGCACATTTAGAGGAGAGACAATTAACGAAAGAAAAGGAATTACTGGTTTCAAACGCAACTGTAACAAAGTAAATTTCTCCGTCACTTTTGTCCACGCCTTATAGGGGATATTACTCTTGCTCGAGGTGGCTTCACACGATACTGAGTTTTGAAGCAAAGAACAATCTTGTATAGCTGTAGAAATGTAATCAGTAATCTCCTGTAACACGAGGAATCGGTGATATAATTTCATTTCAATAGCGCGATTCTTTCTTGGTGTTGCAATTTTCACAAACAGTAGTGTATATTTAGCTGAGAATGTCGCAGACTGACATTTAAAGTTAAAACACTCATACGAGTTTCAAGTGGTGGCTAATTTGCACAAAGCAGCGTCGTTTTTCTTCGTGATTTAACAACCACTATGAACAAATTTGTCCCTAAATTTTAGGGCCAGTAAATGCAGGAAAGGGACAGAGCCAGCGCTATCATACAATCACACTACCAATGCTTCATTAAGGCCCATCTCGGACGAATGGTCAGAGCACTGCGCCTCAGACCATTCGTCCTTCAACACACACACAAAGCCATTTTGCCGCTACAGGAAACAATGCGTATATATCTACCAATTCAGCTACGCGGACGTTTGTTCTGACTGCTATCTGCCTTTATGTCGTGTGCGTCCTGCTGGGCAGGCACGTCACACAACCATTTCAAAGTTGTTCATTGACTAGAAGGCAATCGTATTTTCCATATCGAAAAGGCATAAATGTGGTCAGAAATTGGACTTATAGCGCATGACTATCGTGCTGTGAGGATGATTGCATGGAAGATAGTTTTCTAGTGTGCAGCAACATACTGTCCTTGAATTGAAAGTAGAGCAATTGATATGGTCAGGTGAATCACGCTATACATTATTTTGCATCGATGGTTAGTAGAGCAATTGATGTGGTCAGGTGAATCACGCTACACATTATTTTGTATCGATGGCTAGCAGAGAGTGCGCGAGAGCCTCACGAAACGTGAACGCAATCCAAGCATCTGGAGGTGGCACCATTTAAAGGTATGTTTTA
The DNA here is from genome assembly GCA_039090855.1 of Macrothele yani. Classification (NCBI taxonomy): domain Eukaryota; kingdom Metazoa; phylum Arthropoda; class Arachnida; order Araneae; family Macrothelidae; genus Macrothele; species Macrothele yani. Next base: position 182,624,227 of record CM077030.1, on the reverse strand, counting down.
CCGGTATGAAGTAGGTCAGCTGGTACCAGTGGAAGGTAAGATGCCATCCAAGGAATACCTGAGTGTCATAGCAGACGAAGTGCATCCTCCAATGTTACACTTTATTCCTGCCTCTTATGCCATCCTAATGGATGACACTGCAACAGCACATCGTGACAAATAATTTAGAGCTAAAATGAGAAAACGCTGGGTGTCATGCATGGCAAAAGAACTTTGTAATTTCACCAAAACGGACAAAATGCTCAGGACAGCCTACAGTAAAGTCGCAAAATGAGTGCAAAATTCTTGGTTCGCGGTGAAGACAAAAATAATTACTTCCGGATTCCATGTAGCGGACATCTTAAAGGACACTGCGAATGAAGATGATATCAGTAAAGATGAGGAGGATGATTATGGTAATGTAAGTTTGGCGGAAGATGTTCTCCTGTTATTTGACTCAGAAAACCAAAATTCTGATTTCGATGGAATGATTTTTTCCTCTCTCACGTGAGTGGAAGTTATTTGAAATAGTTTTAATGGATCTGTAAGAGGATGTATTAGTGAAGAGTAGAAATTTACTGATATTAAAATTTAGTAAATGAGTAAGTTCATAACATTTTACCATTTACTTTATGGCTTGCAAAAGTTCTGTACATGAGTTTTTCGTATTTACTCATGAATCAAAAACCAGCAGGCCGTGATGCAAATTACGGCCTGCTAGTGACAGATTCGTGTATTTTTATTTACATACAGCGATTTAAATTACCAGTATATGGTACATCCCATTCTAATGATAGTGAAATAGTTAGATGCATTGTTCGAAATAAACATAATCACTAAGTTCGACGAGAAATGCGATCGTCGCCTATGAGGACCCTCTTCTATTACATTTTTTCTTTAAAATTTAAGAGACAAATTTTTTGTTTGTGGAAAGTTTAACCTCATTTTAAAATTTTTCCTTTTTTTTTCTCTCTCTCTTGAAATTGGTCTCAACTGTTTGTGAGATAAAGCCGCTGATTGTTGAAGGTTGTGCAACTTGAAGTCCACTCTTGGTGAGATAAAGCCGCTGATTGTTGAAGGTTGTGCAATATGAAGTCCACTCTTGGTGAGATAAAGCCGCTGATTGTTGAAGGTTGTGCAATTGAAGTCCACTGTTGGTGAGATAAAGCCGCTGATTGTTGAAGGTTGTGCAACTTGAAGTCCACTCTTGGTGAGATAAAGCCGCTGATTGTTGAAGGTTGTGCAATTGAAGTCCACTGTTGGGGAGATAAAGCCGCTGATTGTTGAAGTTTGTGCAATATGAAGTCCACTGTTTGTGAGGAAAAGCCGCTGATTGTTGAAGGTTGTGCAATTGAAGTCCACTGTTGGTGAGTAAAGCCGCTGATTGTTGAAGGTTGTGCAATATGAAGTCCACTGTTGGTGAGATAAAGCCGCTGATTGTTGAAGGTTGTGCAATTGAAGTCCACTGTTGTGAGATAAAGCCGCTGATTGTTGAAGGTTGTGCAATATGAGGTCCACTGTTGGTGAGATAAAGCCGCTGATTGTTGAAGGTTGTGCAATTGAAGTCCACTGTTGGTGAGATAAAGCCGCTGATTGTTGAAGGTTGTGCAATATGAGGTCCACTGTTGGTGAGATAAAGCCGCTGATTGTTGAAGTTTGTGCAATATGAAGTCCACTGTTGGTGAGATAAAGCCGCTGATTGTTGAAGGTTGTGCAATATGAAGTCCACTGTTGGTGAGATAAAGCCGCTGATTGTTGAAGGTTGTGCAATATGAAGTCCACTGTTGGTGAGATAAAGCCGCTGATTGTTGAAGGTTGTACAATATGAAGTCCACTGTTGGTGAGTAAAGCCGCTGATTGCTGAAGGTTGTGCAATATGAAGTCCACTATTGGTGAGATAAAGCCGCTGATTGTTGAAGGTTGTGCAATATGAAGTCCACTGTTAGTGAGATAAAGCAGCTGATTGTTGAAGGTTGTGCAATATGAAGTCCACTGTTGGTGAGATAAAGCCGCTGATTGTTGAAGGTTGTGCAATATGAAGTCCACTGTTGGTGAGATAAAGCCGCTGATTGTTGAAGTTTGTGCAATATGAAGTCAGGGTAGCGACCAGAGAAGAGCTTTCTAAAAAACTGTAGCACAGAAAGGAAACCGAAAGTTGCATAATGTCAAGCAGAAGCCAACTAGCACATGACATGGCTGACCCTCAGGTGATTCTTTCTTTCGTCCCCTCCTAACTGAGAGGTTAAAGACAAGGACTACTATTCATGATAAATTTGGGGGACATTTATGTCATACTGGTCAGCTGCAATTTAAAAGCCAAATATATGAATGTCAGGAATTTGTAGCAGGGATCAAGCTTTTCTGTTATGTCACAACCTGCAGCACTCTTATACTTCTGTTCTACAAAACAGGATTCAAACTGTTATGAAAAATAGCATTCATGGTTTTCACATTGGCAATAAAGTACTTAAAATTAAAAACAGAATTAATAGTTTTTTTTCTTTCCAGCACATTTTTCTTCATTTGTCCATTTATTTATAGTGTTTTCATGCACACATCCCTCTGTACGAAATAAATATTTAACAATTTTTACTTTACTTTCTATCGCTTTTTTAAAGCACAAATCAGTTTATTTTAATTAGAAAAGCCTTTTCAGCACGATAGGGTATTTATTAATACTATCTGTACTTAAAATAGACATTTTTAAGGTACAGCAACTTACAAGATCTTTCAAAGCACCAAGTGATCCATCGTCAGGTATTTCAATATACATAAACAAAACAACGGATAAAAGCAAGAAGCATTTTCAAATTACGCGAGCACGTGATAAGAATAACGAGGTTTACAATAAATATAGTGGAAGTTTGGTCATGCGCTAAAAGGATTCAACAAATAATACTATGAATTGCTATTACATATGCGAAGAAATATATACACAGAGTCTAATTAATAAGTTGACATTAATCGTCAAACTGTAAGTGAATTATTAGGAGTTAAGTGCTGTTGGAGAGGAACATGCTTTTCTGGCTGCATTAACATGGTCCAAGATACTGGAACAAAACGTGGAGTTTCTTCATTACAGCAGTCAGAGGTGTGCGATAAAATACATAAACTTTCAGCAATTCGGAGGAATCGCTCTGTACGATTTGAGCTCGGCACACTGGCATTGGTCCAGTCTGATCGGAAGGTACGTCTATTAACGTATTGTGCAAGAGAGGTAGCATCAGAGTTATTAGTAATCGAGTACTTGTGCTCATATAGTCTTGTGCGCAATGGGCGTGCAGTGGATCCTATATATGCTATTGCTGGATCTTTTGGGTCAAAAGGAATTAAGAGTATTTTGTAAACCCCATGTCTGTTGAGTGTGGAAACTGGGTCACGGTCGCTTCGCACGATGGATCGAATACTTTTCGTACTTTCTCCAAAGGCAATGGGGTTTTTTTGCATATGTTCTTTAGTATTGTAGTGACTTCAGGTATATAGTCCACAGTGCCAACATGTTTTGTAACTCTGGTTTTCTTTTGTAAGGTACTTTTGACTAGACATTTCACTGATCGAGCAATTTTTTTAACGATCGCTTTATGGTAGCCATGCGCCATCGTAATCATCTGGGTTTTTGTTTTCTTGGGTGCGATGAATTATGCGGAATAATAGCAGATTGTGTTGTAGGCTTTCTGTATACTGTATAGGATAAACAATTGGTATCGGGGTGCCTTTTTAGTAAGATGTCCAAGAATAGAAGCGTATTATCATTTCAATGCTCAATGGTAAAATTCATGGAACTGTAATGTTTTGAGAGCTCTTTAGCAAACTCTTCAATTTTGTCTTTATGATGCGGCCAGAAAATAAGTATGTCGTCAACATATCTAATGTAGAGATCAGGCTTGAGTTGGAAATATTGTAAAACCTTGTTTTCTAGGTCTTCCTTTAACAATTCAGCGAGTACCCTTGAAAGTGGGGAACCCATCGGCGCACCTCCAGTTTGGCGGTAAATGGTTCCTTCATACCGGAAGAATGAGTGAAAACAAAAACTAGCAGCTATAGAGTACATGGTCCGAAGAGCGTTCACCCACTCCTGCAATATTCAGGCTAGAAGAAATGAGTTAAATCATATCCTGATTATTACGATGGCGCATGGCTACCATAAAGCGATCGTTAAAAAAATTGCTCGATCAGTGAAATGTCTAGTCAAAAGTACCTTACAAAGGAAAAACCAGAGTTACAAAACATGTTGGCACTGTGGACTATATACCTGAAGTCACTACAATACTAAAGAACATATGCAAAAAACCCCCCATTGCCTTTGGAGAAAGTACGAAAAGTATTCGATCCATCGTGCGAAACGACCGTGACCCAGTTTCCACACTCAACAGACATGGGGTTTACAAAATACTCTTAATTCCTTTTGACCCAGAAGATCCAGCAATAGCATATATAGGATCCATTGCACGCCCATTGCGCACAAAACTATATGAGCACAAGTACTCGATTACTAATAACTCTGATGCTACCTCTCTTGCACAATACGTTAATAGACGTACCTTCCGACCAGACTGGACCAATGCCAGTGTGCTGAGCTCAAATCGTACAGAGCGATTCCTCCGAATTGCTGAAAGTTTATGTATTTTATCGCACACCTCTGACTGCTGTAATGAAGAAACTCCACGTTTTGTTCCAGTGTCTTGGACCATGTTAATGCAGCCAGAAAAGCATGTTCCTCTCCAACAACACTTAACTCCTAATAATTCACTTACAGTTTGACGATTAATGTCAACTTATTAATTAGACTCTGTGTATATATTTCTTCGTATATGTAATAGCAATTCATAGTATTATTTGTTGAATCCTTTTAGCGCATGACCAAACTTCCACTATATTTATTGTAAACCTCGTTATTCTTATAACGTGCTCGCGTAATTTGAAAATGCTTCTTGCTTTTATCCGTTGTTTTGTTTATGTATATTGAAATACCTGACGATGGATCACTTGGTGCTTTGAAAGATCTTGTAAGTTGCTGTACCTTAAAAATGTCTATTTTAAGTACAGATAGTATTAATAAATACCTTATCGTGCTGAAAAGGCTTTTCTAATTAAAATAATGTTTAGCGCACGAAGAATCCTTATTACAAATCAGTTTTTTCAACTAAAAATAACACTAGTAATTCAAGACGAGAAAACTGTATTTACTAGCTGGAATTAATAATCATTATCACCCTCTAATACTACCATGTATTAACCGTAAATAAATAAATAAGGTAATAAAGAGAATTCTGGATTTTCAATGTCATCATCCATATCATTTTCAGATAGTGATTTTTATCAGGTGCAGCTCTTGTCCCGAGAATTAGGGCAAGTGCATCTTTTTTGTAGATGATCCTTAGATATGGGCTCTGAGACCTTTCCCCAAAGTTAAGGCGTTTGATTGACGGCACGCATCAAATCTGGAGATATGGCATTTACAAATAAATATTTCCGTCTTGAAAGAAGCTGTTATAATTATGATTTTCGAAATACTCGATCTTATGTTCAAATGTACTATATTTTGAATTCTGAAAAATGAACTGAAACTATTTTTGAACGAGTTGATAAGTTCTCAGCTTCAAGAAGTGATATTTCAAAATACGAAGACAAATTCTAAGCTATTGCTGCAAGTAATTGAGCCCAACTTCAACTAGAATTTTTCCAGTGAAGAAAGTTGCATTCCATCTTTCATAGACCTGGATCAAATTACTATTGCGAGAAAAAAATTTCTCTAGTTAGATAATACTCTCAGTCCCATTCACAGAATTTTGAAAATAAAAAAACTTTGACGCTTCTTTTATTCACTATACCAAAATATCAACGAGACCTGGTAAAAATTTCACAAAAGGATACAAATATGCTGAACTCTTGTACGTTTTCAATATTATTTTCTTAATTTCTTCATATTTTAATTAATTACCATTCGAATTTTAATATTCAGTAGTGATTTAAACAAATGAAAATCTAATCAGTGGAATGAGATTAAAAATACTAGCAGTGTGCGAGGAAGTTTTAGAGACGGTAATTTTTGGCGACGTTAAAAGTGTTATATCACTGCCACACGTAGCTGCTGTGACTATATCACGCCACACTTCGTACAGTTCCTCTATTTTTTTTTAAAGTGCACTGCATAACATATGGCAATACAATTATTTTCAGTGTACAACGTTCCCAGCTACGTTTCGATTATATTTGAATGCAATTTAAGTTGAAGGGGGTGTCTCATGTAAAGACAGAACTGAAATGTACGAAAAAGAACTTACAGGTTGATGTCTGCCTGACTCTCATTCGTGAACTAGCATTAAGGGTCGAATCTTAGCATCTGATTTCACTCAAAACATGGTAAGAAAAACTAATGAGATACAAACCAATAAATAATACTTCGTAGAAGTGTCAAATCGCTAAAAGGACATTATTAAAAGGTTTTTGTAAGCGTACACGGGATTTATACTTCCCGTTTGGATTCAATATTTGAGCCTAACTGCTCCTCGTTGCAGAAAGTACATCGAAGAGCCAAAACATTATGACCAGAGGGTCTTTATGCAAATCGAAGGAACGGCAGGTAAACGACGGCGAGTGCGAAGATAATGAAACAGTGTAAGTAGCACCTGATACTGAGCTCTGTTAAGCAGTGTTGTTCTTGTTCTTCAGATGCAAAAGGCAGCGGACTTAAGCGAGTTTGACAAAGGCCAAAGTGTAATGGCTAGACGACTGGGTTAGACCATTTCCGAGACGGCAAGGTTTGTGGAGTGCTTACGATCAGAAGTAGTAAGTTCCTTCAAAAAGTGGTCCCAGGAGGGGAACCCACGAACCTCCGGCAAGGTGTGGTCTGACCACGGCTCATCGATGCTAGAGGTGAGAAAACGCTATCCCGTGTGGTGCGAGCCGACAGAACGGATTCTGTAGCGCAACTCCTCGGTAATTGGTAATTTGAATGCTAGTGATGGGGTTAATGTGTAACAACACAGAAGAGATTGAACCCTGCTGAAAATGGGGCTGCGTAGCCACAGGATTCTCCAAGTGTCCATGCTAACCTCAATTCACCATCGAAAGCTCCCACAGTGGGTACGTGAGCATCAAAACTGGACCTTGAATGATTGGAAGAAGGTCGTTCTGTTCGATGAATTCTGTTTTCTTTTACGCTATGTGGACGGCTGGGTATGTGAGCGTCGTTCACCTGGGGAAGTGTTGGCACCAGGATTCACCGTGGGACGAAAACAAGCCGGTGGAAGAAGTGTAATGTTTTGGACAATGTTCTGCTGGGAAACCCTGAGTCCAGTCATTCGTGTGCAGGAAACTATGGTGTTTACCTTCTGCCTAAGCATCATTGCAGACCATATACATCCTTTCATGGCAACGGCATTCCTCTCTAGTAGTGCCTTCTTTCAGAAAGGTAATGCGCTATGCCACTGTGCCCGGATTGTTCTAGAGTGGTTCGCAGAAAATGAGGAAGATTCCCTGGTAATGTCCTTGCCTCCAAATTCCCTAGACATCAATCAAATCGAGCATCTGCAATTTCTGTTAGAACATCAAATCCAATCTGCGGTGACTCAGCCACGTATTACAAGACTTGAAGGATGTTCTGGTAACGTGTTGCTATCAGATACCACAAGACACCTTTAGAAATCTTGTAGCGTCTATGTCTCTTCGAGTAAGAGCCGTTTTGGCCGCACGTGGAGGACCAACATCATATTAGGCAGGTGATCACAATGTTTCGGTTGTTCGGTGTATATAATGAAGAAGTAGATGAGAAAAGTTAAGGTTTCAACGTATTTGCTATTAGCTGAAACTCATCATGTTGGTTGTATTGGTTGTACAACTGCTACAACTCAAAAGCTAAAAACTGTAGCTCAGACTTACTCACAGGTTGTAACAACCTGTTGCTAGTTCGTCTAGTGGCATATAACTCCTCCTGGAGCCCTGGTACTAGATTACAAAAAGGTGGAGTTAGCCTTCTTCCTTCTTGGGCAAAATAAGAAAACAACATTAGAAAGATAAAGAGCGTGGTGGAAAAGGTTCTTTTAAGGGCTAGAACAAGTCGTGCAAAAAAGATTGTCATTATTGTACTTATTTTTTTGAGAGTAATTGGAAGAAAGATTTGGTTGGATAATATCACGCACCCAGAGGTGTAACTAGGGTGGGCCAGGTGACTAATTGGAAGAGTAATTTTGAGAGTAATTGGAAGAAAGATTGGGTTGGATAATATCATGCACCCAGAGGTGTAACTAGGGAGGGTCAGGTGAGGCGGTTGTCCCGGGCTCAGCTCAAGATAGGGCGCACAAATTACTGCATAAAGTCTGATTAAAATTGGATTTGAAACTTTTGCACCAGTTTCTGGTAGGTTTTTTTTTTATTTATTTTTTTGTCCGGGCTATTCTTTGTCGTTTGTGCATTTACGGAATTTGCTTATAATATGCTTCGCCAGTTTCGGTAGCCTTGACAAATTAAAATTCGCATTTTTTCCGCAAAATTTTCAGTGGATGTTAATTGATCACATTCAAAAATGAAGGCGCAGTTGCACGTACGTTGCAAGAGAAAAATGTCGTTCACGTTGTTGATGATTCTCAGGGACTATGTGATAATTACCGCGACTAGGAGCCACGACTTCCAGACATGGCAAGTCACCCATCAATTTCTTGTAAGGTTTACACCCACAGGGAAAGTTCAGACGTAACTACCTATGTCCTATGGGACTTTTGTCCATGACTTCCATTTGCATTCGGTCCTTTCAATTTAGTACCGGAAGTCCAAAAAAGTGGGAAAAACCGTACGTACAGTCAGTCAGTCTGATAGTGCCTTTCCCCATGGAATTAACATTTGGGTGTGACGTTAATTTTGTTTTGTGGAGCAATGTATATTCATAAATATATGCATACAAGATAAAAAAGACAGATGGGGCGCAATATTTTGTGGATGTTGTTGCTTGTGATTAGCACGCACCTAAAACTCGCAAGTAGGAAAGCTAATGCTTACAGCAATATTTTTTGCTTGTTATTAGTACGCACCTGAAATTCGAAAGTAAAACAATAGATACAGCAATGCTTCTGCTTGTTATTAGCCCGCAACTCAAATTCACAAGTAGCGTATGCGTTAGTAAAGAATTAGATTGAGAGGAGGGGGGGGGGAGGAGTTCGAAATGGGCGAAAATGTTGAAATGTTTACTCCAGAAACTTTTTAACTTCCGATGCGCATTACGTTCACAAATACATTTTCGTATAAGGCGAGCAAAGTTAAAAATAAAATAAAAATGCAAGGGCCTTTTTCAGGGCATTTTGAGTGAAAAACTATGTGTTGCTCTGGATTTACTTTTCGGTGTCTTATATTATCTATCTTTATGCTCCTCCCTTCCCCTGCCTTTGTCCCCTTTTCCACTTCTTGGCGCCTGGGTACTCTTCGGTATGACTGCACGTACAGTATGTAAAACAGCTTACAACTTCACATTCTTAATAAGAAACCGTATACAGTCAACCCTCGATTTACCGCCACCCTTGCATAACGCCATTGGACTGAACAAATGTGACCGCCTTGATGGCGCAGTGGTCTAAGCGCTGGCTCATGACCGTTCGCCCGAGAAGGGTCCGGGTTCAAATCCCGTGAGGCATGGATGTTGTGTTTGTCTTATGGCCTTGGTTCTTTCCCTTCCCTGGAACCAGTGGCCCTAAATTAGGGACGGGCGACTGCTTATAGCCCATTGGGCTTTTTACTTTGGTCGTTAAACCTTCAATCAATCAGAAAAAACAAAACAAAACAAAAAACGTACTCTACGTAAAACATCCCTTGATATACCGCCACACATGGCATCCGCCAACCGCTAACCACCAATGTATGTTATGCACCAACCTGCCTTTTCCAACACAAAATATACTTGATGTACCGCTGCTTGCAAGATGCGTGTGAAGTGCCTTCCCGTTTCTAAGGACCATGATTCAATTGTGGTGAACCTTTTGGCGGAGAAAATGGCAGACGTTGCCTGCAATGGCGCACCAACGGCATTTGACACCCGGGCGGCAAATCCAGATTTGCCGCCCCTTGTACGCGAATATTTAAATAAAAATATTAATTTTTACATGAAATACGTGTCTTCAGCAACATCAGTTCCTATTTCCCCGTAAAGTAAGACTTTTCATAATATATATACTGTACGTATAGGAGTATAAAACATCGAACATGACCGGCGTCTGTTTAACTATTCTAATCAACTAACCAAAAATCTCTCACATGGGTTCATACACAAATATGTTGTTTAAAACTAAAAAACAAAATTCAAAATACCTGGTTTTTACATTTAAATAAACATATTTTTTTACGCATAGGAATAAGTTGCATAAAACTAAAAATAGAATTCGAAATAACTGAGCAACAAATATTGAAGACTCGTGCGACATTAATCACTGAAACGATGAAAGATTTCCGTCTTCAGCACGATTTAATGATTAAAAGATGAGAAATATATACAATTAAAACCATGAGCACTTTCGAGGCAGCGGCTGCCTCTTCTTCAGATGTAATAAATAGATACACATTTAATCTATATATAATATAGATCTTTGCATTGTGGGAAGCAAGGTAAGTTATTAGCCAATATTAATCTACATGCGCCAAAATGTTGCGTATACTGTTGGCCCAATGGTCTGAAGAAAACATGGAAATATATTATAAAAATAAATGGCGTAGGATGGGGTGCCAAGGGTTGGCCCAATATCTAGCCACTTATGCTGTGGATTCACTTTATCCTATTAAAAGTTCCACAAAGGCTATAGAAAGCCTGCGATCGCTTCAGCCACAATCGCAGCCTTTCATTTTGGTATCTCTTGATGTGGTCTCATTGTACCCTGATTTACCTGTTGAGGACACACATCAGATTATTGAGGCAAAACTTGCTGATTCTCATATCCCGAGTTCCGAAATTAATGCTATTATGAACGCACTTCGTCTTGTTAAGAAACGTTCATATTTCAAATTTAAAGACAGCATTTATCAACAGTTGGAGGGCTCCCCAATGGGTTCCCCCTGTCTGCTGTTCTAGCTGAAATTTTGTTACAGCACATTGAAAATCAGGTCCTTAGTTCCTTCCCTCACCGCCCGTTGCTTTATTTAATGTACGTTGACGACATCCTGGTTGCATGGCCTCACAACCGGGATGATTTATACTTATTCGCCAACCAACTACAGTATCATCCATGTTCCCAACTATCAGGCTCACGATAGAATTTGAAGCTAATAACTGCTTACCTTACTTGGATATTCTTATTCGTAAGGACTATAGCCTTAATTGCATTACCACTTGTGTATATAGAAAATCATGTCATACACCTGTTTTAATACCTTATTATTCATCACACCCTAAACAACATAAGTTGACAGCATTATTCTATTTGTTTAGAAGAGCTCATTCACATTCATCAACTACTGAATAATTTCAGCAAGAAGTTAACTACATTTTTGGTTTGGCTGAGCAATATGAGTTCCCTAAATATCTGATTAGGCAGGTGTTTGGCAAAGTCAAATATGCCCTACATACTAACCTGTTAAGAAACTCCAACTGCAATTCCACATATGTTGGCTCTATGCAATACAATCCACATTTAACGAGAGCCTTAACACAACTATGTAAACCATATAGCTTGAAATTTGGTTCACGAACACAAAACTTACTTTCAGTAGTTCGTAAGGATCGTGAACAGAACAGCAAAATGGGACAGTGGGGTATTTACAATATCCCTCTGGTTAAGGCAACTACAGGACAAGCAGCCTCTAATTATGTGGGTTCTACAAAATGCAATACTGCATTACGAGTTAAAGAACACAAATACAATATTAAAACAGGCATGTATTGTACATCCCTAGCCAAATCTGTTATACAAGATGATCTTAATCCCGACTGGAGTAATGTAAGAATAATTAATGCTCCTAGTAAACCTGGTGACCTTTTAATTGCAGAAAGTGTGTATATAGTAGCCTCCGGTGAGCAATGTTGTAATGCACATGCCCCCTATGAGTCACATAACGTTTGGAAATCCCTTATTAAAACTGTAAATTATAAATTGTAATATAAACTTAAAATGGAATGTTCACCCCATCCTACGCCATTTATTTCTATAATATATTTCCATGTTTTCTTCATACCATTGGGCCAACAGTATACGCAACATTTTGGCGCATGTAGATTACTATTGGCTAATAACTTACCTTGCTTCCCACAATGCAAAGATCTATATTATATATAGATTAAATGTGTATCTATTTATTACATCTGAAGAAGAGGCAGCCGCTGCCTCGAAAGTGCTCATGGTTTTAATTGTATATACTTCTCATCTTTTAATCATTAAATCGTGTTAAAGACGGAAATCTTTCATCGTTTCAGTCGAAATAACTGGTTTTCATATTATTTTTTTCCCCTGTAAACCTCGATACCCTTGTTGCATCGATTTCCCAACTTGTTTCAGAGCATGGTTTTACGGTCAACCCTGGAAGTTCTTTCTTTAAAATTTTCCATAGGTAAGGTAATTCAGAAAAGAAAGCATATATTTCTTGAATAATGCTGAAAACTTCTAGAGAAAGTTTTTCGTCGTTATTTACGACCAGATTTAAAGTATGAGCCGCTCAAATTATATGCATCAGGGTTTTAGATCGAAAAATTATTTTTCTTGAAGCCCACTGTGTTTTTCCTTCATATTGGGCCCATTGTCATACCGCTGGCCACACATATCATGATGCTGAAATCTTCAAAATTTAAAAACAGTTTTAAAAAATTGTTAATCCTTTGCCCACGGTATCCGTTGCTGAACAAAACAATAAAAATTATTCTCTGATTTCAAGTCGTTTTCTATTGAATTATATAATGAATAATTTAGGGTCACTGGTTCCAGGGAAGGGAGAGAACCAGTGCCGTAAGACAAACACAACATCCATGCCTGACCGGGATTCGATTCCGGACCCCTTACGGACGAATGATCAGAGGCCAACGCCTTAGACCACTGCGCCACCGGGGCGGCAATGAATATCTTTACTAGGTAAATAAAGGTACCACGTAATATTATGATTTCTCAGAGTAAAGCGTTTTCTTAACTTCTCCCACGTCACTGACATTTGATTGAGGCGTCCTGCCGCATCCTGAAGCTGGAGCCAGGGTGCTTCGCACCAATTGAACCCCCGCTTGGCGCGTCCCTGGTTGTCTTGGGTAGAAGTCAGCTGCTGCTTCTGAGAACATGCCACAGTGAGGGAGTCCATCTGGACTGCTCCTGCTCTTGAAGAGTGGCACAGGTGTCAAAAGATGAGGAAGAAGACACAGAGTTTTATCTGAGATATCATAACGGCCTGCATTTATTGCAATTTTTTGGGTGTTAATCTGTTTCCATTTATTAAGACTTAATGGATGCCTCACAACCTTTTACCCCTTTACCATGTCCTCTATTTGCGTACAGTGAAGCGTCAGCGAAGAGTGCCTGCAGTGGGCATGGTTACCTTTGACTCAAGCGGCTGACTTGTGAGTTTGAGTGTTGCCTTCTTCTCACCCCAGTCCTGTCCTCTGTAGCAGAAGAGAAGTGCTTATACGTTCTTTACCCTATGCCAACTGCCAGTTAAGATGACAAATGAGTCGATACCTTCTTCCATGGATATAATGCTTCTTTTATCACACATGATGCTTGCTGTATTTAGTTTATCTTCTTGGCTCTGCAAATCAGTCTGCAACTGTTTACAAGAATTGAAATCAGAAACGAAACTAAGTTTTTCTTGTTGTTGTTTGCTGTTTAGGGAAAAAAATGTTGAAAAGAACAGTCGTCACCAAAAGCATAAGACTGAAGTTCGTGAATATTGCAATGAAAATATTGAAATCAAAAGCACAAATAAAAAATAGACGATTATTTTAAAAGAAACTGAGTATGTAAAACAATTTTGTGTAATGCTCTTACTTTTCACCTGATAAAGTTTTAGTAACTTAGCATGATTTTTCATTCATTGCCTTGAAATTGAAATATTAATTTTGTCTTTCTGCTATATGCAAAGTAAATTTCCGTATTCAATGCGTACCAGAAGCTTCCGAGATCAAAGCGGACACTCTGAACTACAGTGTGCATTAGGTATACAATATATAACTGCATTTCCCCCGAATTAACATGTTTTTAACTGAATGCTAATTATGATGTTCAAGGAATCATAATTAATAAAATTTGAGTTGCCAAAAATAATTGTCAAATTTGGTACAAGGCCACCCCTGGTATAACGCCACCCTTGATATAACGTCACCCCTGATATGACGCCACCTTGATATAACGCCATAATGTAATGGAACAAAGGGTACGGTACATCAAGGGTTGGCTGTACTTCTAAAACTAATTTTTTCCGCTCTATTTTTCTTCAGGCTCTGTCCTATCAGTAGGGCTCTTTCAAGTGACTCGTCGAGTGGCAACTATAAAAGGGCTCTCCATCTTTTGAAGTTTTCGTCGTTTCTTTTCGTTTTTGTGTAGGATATGGTCGTGCAAATCACATATGAAGGTTCAAAATTCTGCCGTCTCTACACGATATAAAAAACTGGAATTATAATAAAATCAATTCTAGTTAAAACGTTTAATACATTTAAAAGACTGAAAACCACACAAGATCTTTTTGGGGTTTTAAAGTCTTTTAAATGTATTAAACTTTTTAACTAGAATTGATTTTATTGGGTGTGTGCAAAAGTTCTACCCATTTTTGTAACAGATGCAAATTGCGATCGGAGTAGTTACGTCACAGATATCCCCGATGCCGAATTTTCGGCCAATAAAGCGTGAAGCAGTAGAGCGTATAGAGACACTAGGTTTGTCCGAGTAAGTCATTCGTAACGGGAATCACAGACGGTGTAACATGGCATGAGATAAGGAGTACATTAGACATTGTTTACAGTACTGCAGCCGCGACTTGCCGCAACATTTGTCAAATTGGAGGTCACCGTTGGTTTCAGAAATTCCGGGACGGAGACAGAAGCTGTAAAAATCAACAACGTCCTGGACGTCCATCCGTGGTTTCTGACATGGATGTGGACCAAGCCATAAGAAATGACCCAAATCCAACCGTTCAGGAATTAGCGGAAACGTTGTCGGTACATAGAACAACAGTCGAAAGACGAATGCATTGCCTTGGGTTCATCACCAAGTACGATAACTGGGTTCTGCACCAGCTTTCTGCAACGCAACGAGAGGAGAAAATCCTTACTTGTGTTTCTTTGCTTTCTCGTCACAGAAATGGACCGTTTTTGGGACGAATTGTGACGGGCGATGAGAAATGGGCACTTTACCTTAATTTAAAGCGTCGACGGACTGTGTGCCAAGGTGCGGAGCCTGCTCCATTGACCTCAAAAGCAGGACTGCATCCAAAAAGGTTTTGTTGAGTGTTTGGTGGGATATCCAGGGAATAATCCACTGGGAGGTGTTGGCACCTAACCGAACGACAAATGCTGACCTCTACTACCAACAGTTGGACAGATTGCGAGAACAACTGACATCGAAATGGTCAGCACTCGTCAGTCGCAAAGGCGTGATCCTTCATCATGATTACGCCAGACCTCATGCTGCTTTAATCACTCGGCAAAAATTACTGAACTTTGGTTGGGAAGTTTTACCTCACCCGGCGTATTCCCCTGACCTGGCACCTACGGACTACCATCTTTTTCGATCATAACAGAACGCTTTCGCTCTCCAAACTTTCGATGATGTGGGCGATGTGAAAATGGTATTACATGACTTTTTATGTCTCTAGAACACAAGAGTTTTTCCGGCGGGGGATTCACCTACTAAAACGAAGTAAATTACTCCTTCATTTTGATCCCCTCACTCCAGAGTAAGTCGCTTTCCTAACTGAGCTACGCGGATGTATGCTCTCGCTGCTATCTGCCTTTATCTCATGCGGATGTATGCTCTCGCTGCTGTCTGCCTTACTCCGGAATAAGTCGCTCTCCCAACTGAGCTACGCGGACATATGCTCTCGCTGCTATCTGCTTTTATCTCATGTGCGTCCTGCGGTGCAGGCACGTCACACTATTCATAGACAGATGGCAAAAGGTGATACAGAATGATGGCAATTATGTGAAATCCTACGTACTTTATTTGTTGTATTATCCTCCTTTCTTTGTAGCCTACAAAAGCGAGTAGAACTTATACACACACCCAATATTATCATTCCAGTTTTTTTATATCGTGCAGAGATGGCAGAGTTTTGAACCTTCATCTTTTGGTTTCATCATGTTGGTTGTACCAAAATTATCTTAGTTAACTATTTATTTCTTAAGGCTTTCAGCCATCTCGCTACTTATTCTGTTTCTTAATTACTCCTCTTTGGTATCAACTCTAATTCTACGTAGCTTTTTATTCGTTCGCACTAGCCAACCGGAAGCCATGTCCTTCTCCGTCCCGCTCTCAAAACCTCTGTCTCCCACTCCTTTCTCCACATGACTTCCCGTTCTCCCCTCTCTCTCGATCCCTAGCCATTCGTTGCTTGTACATATGCTAGGCCTTGTCGCCAAGAAAGGGGAGAAACTCATTAAGTAGTGTTACTTCGCCTTCTCGATCACAAAGTACTGATTGCAGAAGACAGTATAACGATAAAGCACTTTGACTGTGGCTGTTGGTCAAATTTGATGTGGGCAAACCTCATGAACGTTGATGTAAGCGCAAAGTGATACATCGTACTATTTAAAATCATTCGCATTTCCTGAATAATGGATCCACGACTATTACTACGAATTCCAGACAAAGAGGCTCAAAGACATATCAGTTACAGTAATTGTGAGAGAGAAAGTACTGGTCGCTTGCTGTGACCCTGCCTCCTACTTATGACTCGGTGGCGTCATCCTATATGTGCTTCTCACAGTCACAAGGAAGCATTTTTGTTTATCTGAAACACTCCCTGAACTCTGTTCGGGTGAACAAACTAAGCCTTCCCCACTTTGACATAATATCTGTGAATCAGGAAGGCGGATAGAAACGGCTGAACGAGCAGAATAATGATCACTACTACAATAGAAGAATCTCGAGAGGATTTACCAACACAAAACAAACTTTATTGAATAACAGTTAGGTTCTGCCGGCGGTGGATTAATCCTCCTCCTGAATCAGGTTTTACTAAGTTCTAGTTCTGACGGTTATTGGGATTAGAAGTCTAGGAGAATCATTCTTGAAGAAAAATGTCTATTTTCTAGCTTTAGACGTTGACGTTCCAGAGAGAATCTGCCTATTATTAGGTAGTACTGTGTCTCTGAGAATGTTACTACTTTCTAACTCGGGCTTCAACTCCGTTGCGAACTTAATCTTCGTAAGTACTATAAATTATCTTGTACTGGATAAATATCTCTAATGTAAGCGGGATTCCCTGACCGGGACCTGTGCCGCTGCCACATAAACCTTATCTCCGTAAGGATAGTACGCTGGTAAACATCATTGAGAGCCTCGGACCTCCGTATACTTGGAGCGACCGCTTGCTCAATAAGAAGGAAAACGCTTCCCGTCTCCTTACCGGTGAACTACGCTCTCCACTAAACGAAATCAGACTAACTAACTCGTTCCTCCTAAAAGCCTCACGCTTTTTCCCGCCTCAGCACTACCCATGCGCGAAGCCTCCGGCGTTAACACTCCTCTCTCGCCAACCTGCTGACGTGGCGTTCTTCCCCTGCCAAGCGTCCCTCCGCTGACGTCACGCGTCCGCTGATCCTTGGCGTCGGCGAAGCGTACTTAACCGATGTTTCTACTCCCACCCTTCGCATCCCGTCGGTCCGTCAGATCTATCCATTACGAAGTGCACTCTTTGAGAAAGTAATTCTACCGCCGAAGTACATCCTTACATTAACACAATATACACTGCTATAGTTATACAAAGGTAAATGGATGAATTTTCAGACTTTTAGGTGTCTGTGCAAAGCTGACAATCTGCAGCGGAAGTCGCGGTATAATTGTAGATGCTTATCAGTCCGTTGGAAAGGCCTACCCCTTTCTAATTCGTGCGAAAACGGAATTCTTTGTCTGAGACCATCGACATCGAAAAATGTTTTCGAACATTCTATTGCCTTCGTTGGCTTTGTACTCTGTTTTCAGTTTCGTAAATAATTATACAATTATAGATATCCTTACCTCTGGTGTCGAACAAAGCACACATTAACACAGTATAAAATCAACATTCTAATCACCTCCACAAGCCCTTAATATATGTCTGTCCTCCTTTTCTTTTGTGTAAAAGTAGCATAATATTCAGTTCATTAGTGTTTATCATAGTTAATGTGTCCGCTCTTACAGGCCCCTACTTCCCAGACGAAACATGTATGATGTCATATTTCACATGTAGAGTCTTAAACAAAATAAGCAAAGTTCGCTCCGTAGTTTCTCTACGGCGTCTTCTTAAGCAGACACGCCCACAGGTTTCTGTTGCGACTTACACATATACATATATACACTGGGCAGTACCACCAAAGAACCTCGCTGGGTTACTACCTGAGCAGTGACTACTCCCCCTTTCAGTTATCCAGGGTGCGACGCCCCCTCCTTCTTCACTGAAAGCTAAACCTGACAGTGCATCTGCACGGGGAATTAATTTCCCTGCGATATGAGATATGGTCAAGTTAAACTGAGCGATGGCTAAGCTCTACCTTTGTAGCTTTGAACTTTGTGAAGCCACGCTGGTCAAATAAGTGAGAGGGTTGTTGCCGGACATAATCTCAATCTGATGTCCGAAGATCCAACACTCAAACTTTTGTAACGCCCACACTATCGCGTAGGCTTCTTTATGACTCGCCGCCCAGCGTCCCCGAGTGCTAGTAAGTTTTTTACTAGCGTATGCTACTGGTCGGACTTTCCCCCTTTCATCTCTTTGCCCCAAACAACACGCTACTGCGTAGGCGCTGGCGTCCGTGTGTAATACGAACGGTTTATTAAAATCTGGGGTAAAGATCACGGGCGCCGTGCATAATAGCCCCTTTAGAACTATGAACGCCTCCTTCAGTTCGGGTGTTCAAATAACCTTCTCTGGCCCCTTCTTTCCGGTCAGATCGCTTAGCGGTTTTGCTACCTCTGCAAATCTAGGCACATCATCCCGGTAGTAACTACAAAGTCCGAGAAAGCTCCGTACCTCCCTTTTTGTCTTGGGTTGTTCTAAGTCCCGTACCGCCTGAAGTTTCTCGGGATCGGGCTGGTGGCACCCAGACTTTACTACGTGCCCTAAATAATGGACGCTCTCCCAGGCGAAAAAAACATTTCTTTAAGTTGCCCGTGAACCCGGCTTCCTCCAGACTCCCTATCCCCAATTTCAAATGCAGCAGGTGTTCTTCCGAGCTCTTTGAAAAAATTGCCACATCGTCGAGGTATGCCACGGTATACTCCTGGTAGGGGAGGGGGGGGGGTGAGAACCCTGTTCATGATCCCTTGAAAAGTGGCCGCGGCTCCCGACAAACCGAAAGGCATCACTTTCCACTGAAATAACCCGCGGTGGGTGGCGAATGTGGTGTACCCTCTGCTCTCCGGGTCCATCGGTATCTGATAGTACCCTTTGAGCATGTCCAACGTGGTAATAAAATGCGCCGCTCCCAACCTAGCTAGCAGGTCAGGAATGTGTGCCATCGGGAACGCGTCTGGGATGGCTTGCGAGTTCAGCATACGATAGTCTATCACATCCCGACGTCCCCTGAGCGTTTTAAAATACAAACGATGGGATGACTAAATTGCTCCTTAGACTCCTCTAGCATCCCACGGTCGCACAATTCCTGAATTTGGCTTTCTACGGCAGATTGCATGGCCTGGGGCACCTTATACTTATGCTGCGTACCCAGTAAACTTCCCGATTTCACGGTTATTACGTGCTCCCCTTCCGCAGTAGCTCCCACCTCTCCGGAGAAAAATTTGTCCATACTACTTACTAATTCCTGTAGTTCTCGTAATTGCTTCCGTGTTATCTTTTGGCTTCCTACCCGTACGTCCGTCGGACACGCCCTCTCCTCCTCCGTCATCCTCAATGGCACTTCCTTTATATCCCCGAAATCCTTGTAGTCTGAGCTGGGATGTCCCCCATCTATCAGACTCTCTCTCGGCATTCGTGCGCCGTCGACTGCGAAGGTCCCGTCCCGGGACCTTCGCAGTCGACGAACTGATTGGGCAGCCAATCAGTCGGTAACTGATTGGCTGCCCGTCGCGCGCTCCGTGGATGCACCGCCTATCTCGGTAACCTCTCTCTCTCTCTCTGTTGCCTGGGGCGAAATCGGGTCTATCGACGTTTCCTCCGTCCGCACCCCTTTTGCGACGCAAATATCCTGGGTCTCTTTCAGGTCTATCCCTACAGGCTTTTTCCTTTCCTGCAAATCGTCTTTGTCGTTCTCCTCTCCTGAAATTGTAAATGCCCCCCGGGTTGAAACTATCCACTCGGGACTCTCTTGCCTAGCTTCCTTCATTTTTGCGTAATCTAAAGGCGTAATTAACGCGTCATTACTAAGCTGGGGTACGACCGCGCAAATTATTTCCGTCATACCCATTACCTCTTTCCCTGCTTTTTCCAAATCTGGGTCTATCAATATAACTTGCACTTTTTTTATGTGAAAGTTGGCGGTCCACCAGTCAAATCCGGTTAAATTTATCCGCCCAATCTCCTCCTCTTCTCCTTCCTCTAACTTACCCTCTTTTACACAACAAAGTTAGGCCCCGCTGTCTACGATTATTCCGGCCCGAATTTTTTCTCTGTTTCTATCCTTAATTGTCCTCCTACGGGTATCTCCATTATCTCGCATTGGCTACTCTCGAATCCCAGTATTCTTCCCATTTTAGCATTTAATTTCATAGAGTCCTTTTCGGGTTTCGTCTCGATGCCCCCTTTATCTGCTAATTCCCTTCTCTCCTCTCTGGTCGCTAACGGACTTATTTTTTGATTCCCATCATTTCTCCAATAGCTTGTTGATCCCTTGTTATCCTGCCCTAGTGTAACTCTCTGATTGCATTGCGCCTTCCGGTGTCCACCTTACCGCAAAGAAAACAAATCACGCCCTGATCAAAATTAGAGTTCCTTGATGGTCTATTAATTGCCTCCCTATTTTAGAACCCTGATCCGGTTGTTGGAAATTTCCCTGTCTGGGGTAGCCCATTATTCGGCTGATTATCTCTCTTTACCTGGGTTGTTCCTCCCGTATTATAGAAACTCCCCTTAAAATTAGAGCCCGGCGCATAATTGCTTTTTGGTCTCCCTTCTCCCAATTCCATAGCTTCTACATGAGTCTCATAAAGGTCACATAGCTCTCCCAGTTCGCCCGCTAAAACCAATTTTCCTACGGAACCCCTCTGCAGCAAATAAGTCTTCAAACTTGGAAAACGCAAATCCTTGAATTTGTCGCAAATTAATAAATTCATTAATTGCTGGAACTCTGATACGCCGCTCTTCTCCACTTAGTATTGGAGCGCTTGCCCAATACGACCTGCTATTTGCTGGAAGCTTTTCCCTTTATTCCTCTTAATTGTCTCAAACTGTTTGAGATATATGTCGGGGGTCAAGTGACACTCCGCCAAAATTGCTTCCTTTACGGTGTGGTAGCAGTCACACGGCTCCAGGGTTAGCCGTCTGAACAAGTGGTTCACGCATTCGGCGTAAAATAAAGCCACGACTAGCCGTCTTTGCATCTCTTCTGGAACAGCATGAAACAGAAAAGTCCTCTCTATGGAATCGAAGAAATCTAGGATCTCCTCGGGCTTAGAGGGACTCTTTGGAATTGTCCTCCCTATGATTCTCATAATGTATAATCGGCCAGGCGCCCTGATCTTTCCCCTTCGTCGCCGGAGACGGACTTTCTAAGGATAACTGTAGTTTACTCAGCTCGAAGTCCCTTTCTATCAGCTAATTGCAGCTGAAGCATCCTCTCAGCCCGTTCAGCTTCCAGCTCGATTTTTCTCAATTCTCTTTCCGCTTTCTTTTGCTGCAATTCCCTTTCCGCTTTTTTTCCTGCAATTCTAGCATTCTAAATTTAAATTCCAATTCCAACCTAGATGTATCCCCTTCCATCTTTCTTTGATTAATCTGTACCTCTTGATTAGAATCTGAACTGTTATTTAGCTCTTTATCATTTTCCCCTTCACTTCCCTCTACATTCTGCTCTTCGTACTCCTAACTCTTTTGCCCGTCCAAAAGCTGATCCATATTTCATGCAATATTCATATACAATACTCATAAAAATCAATATACATGTAAAAATACACTCAAATTTTCGATATCAGCCTATGCTCTCAAACTGGTTAGACTATTCACTCCTAGCCTTCCTACATGCCTATTTCAACATATAATAATAAAACACAATTGATTTCCTAACTTACTAGTGACCTTTAACTTTTACACATAAATACACTTTGCACTTCAACAATTGATAATATCCTTGAACATATGGTCTCTAACTGACCGCACCCTAACGCGAATTCTATTAGCTTTAGGTGGCTAAAATACTACAGGTAGTGCCCAGGAATTAAAATTGCGGTTCCAAAGTGGTACTTACCCGCCGAAGCGGTTCGAGCTCCCTTCTGTGTCTTGGGATGGCCGGGCACTTAACTTTGGTTTGAGTTCTTTACACAAAATAAGTCCTGTAGCACGTGAGGCACTCTGGTTGCGAGCTCTCTTCACGGTAGTCGTTCTCTCGTCGTCCGTTTTCGAAGAATGAGTCCTGTAGCACGTGAGGCACTTTGGTTGCGAGCTCTACTCACGGTATCCGTGCTCTCGGTTGTAGGTCTCCTTCGTTGCACTGGATCTCTCGTCCATAACGGCGTGCGAGAAGCGTCCTGGTTTCGGACCTCTTCTAGCCTCCCGTCGTCGGTTAAAGTTCTGTCGGTACCTTCTCTTTCACCTGTGGGTACCACAGGTGAAAGAGAAGGTACCGGACCCTTTCTCCTATTTACCTAACTAAAATTTCTCCTTTAATTCTTATCAGCCTGCCTCTCTCCTCAAAGTTCGTTTGCTCTGGATCCTGCCGACTGCGCCATTTTTACTGTTTTGTGAGAGCGAAAGTACTGGTCGCTTGCTGTCACCCCGCCTCCTACTTATGACTCGGTGGCGTCATCCTATATGTGCTTCTCACAGTCACAAGGAAGCATTTTTGTTTATCTGAAACACTCCCTGAACTCTGTTCGGGTGAACAAACTAAGCCTTCCCCACTTTGACATAATATCTGTGAATCAGGAAGGCGGATAGAAACGGCTGAATGAGCAGAATAATGATCACTACTACAATAGAAGAATCTCGAGAGGATTTACCAACACAAAATAAACTTTATTGAATAACAGTTAGGTTCTGCCGGCGGTGGATTAATCCTCCTCCTGAATCAGGTTTTACTAAGTTCTAGTTCTGACGGTTATTGGGATTAGAAGTCTAGGAGAATCATTCTTGAAGAAAAATTTCTATTTTCTAGCTTTGGAAGTTGACGTTCCAGAGAGAATCTGCCTACTATTAGGTAGATCTGTGCCGCTGAGAATGTCACTACTTTCTAACTCGGGCTTCAACTCCGTTGCGAACTTAATCTTCGTAAGTACTATAAATTATCTTGTAGTGGATAAATATCTCTAACGTAAGCGGGATTCCCTGACCGGGACCTGTGCCGCTGCCACGTAAACCCTATCTCCGCAAAGATACCACCCATCTCCCACGTGGTCTTCTTCTGGGTCTTTTCCTGTCCCTTGGAATCCAATCTAAAATTTCAGTTACCCATCGGTTGTCCGTTCTCCTGGCAACAAACATATCCAGCCCATTGCAATTTCAGGGATTTTACTCTGATCATGATGTCTTTCACTCTTGTCATTTTCCTTATCCACGAGTAACTTTTTTATCTTTCTTGGTTATACCAAGCATTCATCTCTTCACGCTGCTTTCAGTTGTCTGCAGTCTTTATCTGTGTGAGAGCGAAAGTACTGGTCACGTGTCTTGGCTCCGCCTCCTACTTATGGATCTGAGGCGTCCACGCTGTAGGGCTTCTCACAGACACAAGGAAGTGTTTGTGTTTCTCTGAAACACTCCCCAAACTCTATTCGAGCGAACAAACGAAGCCTTCCCCACTTTAATATGAAATCTGCGATTCGGGAATTCGGATCGAAACAGCTGAACGGACAGAATAATCTCACACTAAGATATAATGATATCAAGAGGAGTTACTATTGAAAACACACAAACATTTATTACCTAATCAGTTAGGTTCCTGACGGCGGTGGATTACTCTTTTTCTAACATCAGGTTTCCCTAAGGATCAGACCTGACAAGAGGCGTGAAACACGAAAGTTAGGTTAACCACTTCCGAAGAAAATCTCTCTCGGCGTTGATGTTCTAGAAAGAATCTACCTACTATTATGTAGATCTATATCTCTGATAATGTTATGAATAGTAGTCTAACTATACTACTCTGTCAATACGTTTCAATCTTAGCCTGTGCCAAGATCGGATTCACTGTAGAAAAATATCTACTATGCCAGCGGGATCCCTGACTGGGGCCTATACCGCTGCAGCTAAGCACTCTATCTCTTCTATGATAGATGCTCGCTAAACTCAACCAGAGCTTCGGACCTCCGTGGTTTGGAGCGCCCCTCTGCTCACACACAAAAAAAGGCAAACGCTACGCGCCCCTTTTACCGGAGAACTACTCTCTCCGTTGGATGAAAGCAGACTGACCGACAGATCCTCTTCAAGAGACCTGCTCATCTCCCCTCCTCCGCGCTACGCATGCGCGAAGGAGGGGAGATGAGCAGGTCTCTTCGGCTCGTCTTCTCCAGCCACGTGGGTCACCTTTCGCGCCCTTCGCCGACCACACCCTGGGCGTTGGCTCGGCGGCCTCGCTGATGGGTTTTAATCCTACCTTCCGTGTCTCCGCGGTTCTGTCAGATCTGTCCGTTAGTAAGTGCCCCCTTTGAGAAAGTAATCCTACCACCAAAGTGCATTCTTACACTAACACAATGTACATTGTTATATTTGCACAAAGGTAGATGGCTGTTTTCCATACTTTTAGGCGTCTGGCCGACGCTGACAATGTACAACAAAATTCGCGGTATCATCGAAGATGTTATCAGTTCGTCGAAAAGGCCTGTCCCTTTCTAAGGCGTGAGAAACTAAAGTTCTTTGTTTGAGGCTCTCGACATCTGAAAAATAAGAAATGTTCACGAACTTTCTGTCGCCATCTTGGGCTTGTAATGTCTTTTTCTTCATGAAAAAGTAACATAACGTTCAGCATTATTATAAATTAACATAGTTAATATGTCCGTTCTTTTACAATCTGTCTTTTTTAGTTAAGGTCCACGTCTCTGTTCCGTACGTAAGCACTGGAAGTATGCATTGATTAAACAATTTTCTTTTAAGACATAATGGCATATTGCTCTTAAAAATTGTTCTGTTTTTTCCAAAAGCTCTGCAACCAAGCTTCATAAGACACGTCGATTAATTTCTTCATCAATGTGACCCCTTGATATCTGCTGCCCAAGGTAAATGTAGGAATTGTTTATCTCCAGTTTTCTCCCTTCAATATAAATCTTCATTCCTTGTGAAAACATTGTACTTCAGTTTTGTCTTCCGAAAGTTCATTTTTAATCCCAGATAAATTTGCTGCACCTACTACTCCCTTTGAAAATAAAGAACTTGATGGCTACAATTTCATATAACCAAAGCGATCTTCCTTTACCTAAGCAAGAAAACTTTTATCGGGCTCCAAAGAGTGATGCTAACACCCCACTCGTCCCCCGCACCCCCTTCGTATTCATTTCAGTTCTTAAGCATAGTCAAACAGATAAACATATGACCAACATATGTTTGTCTATGGTTTCTCAAGTCGAAGAGGAAGGAAGGGATTACGAGAATTCGGAAACAAAATCTTGTATACAGCAGTTTTCGGACTAAATATTAGTTTCCACTTTCATTTTCATTTTAAAATTTTCTTTCATTATTTTTTAAAGATTTTAACAAATTATTAATTTTTTTACTACCCCTAAAATTTCCGCCATAGGCCCGGGCCTATAGTAGGCCTTTTGGGAAATCCGTCTCTGCCTCCAGACTTACTATGCCCCACATGGAAGGGTAGGATCCGTAACAGAAGGATTAACATTTCCCGTTCCTTAATTTTTTATATGCTTTTTCTATTTGGAATGCGCATGACTCCTGTCTTCAGGACATTTTATCTTGATATATTACCAGCATGTCGATTTCGTTAAAACCTGCCGGAAACATTTCCGAAAGGAAAAAAAAAAAAAAAACTAAGCAAATTATTTAAAAAAAAATGTTGGTATGTTATCTTTGATTCCATTTCTTCACGGACTACGTTGTTATGCGCTGAAGTTCTGGAAAGACTGACATTTGCAGCGTCGACGTCGAAAAGTTTGTTGCCCGTGAATTCCGAGCTTCTCACCAATAAGGAGAGTGAACCTCTTTCACTCGTGACCAATGATGAAAGAGAGGCGTGGCTTGAATTCTTCCGGACCCAACGAAGCCCAGTTTCGTTATCCATGAGCTCAAAACGCTTCAAGTGGTCGCCACGCTGCTCTCGTGGAATGAGTAACAAACCATGTGATCACGGTTAACTAAATATTAAGAGGCTGCTGCTGAAGAAGTAACCAGGTTCTTCTAAATTTCTTGTTTTTATCTTCAGGATTTCTGTGAGATATGGGACTAGACTGAGTGAATTAATCAAATGATCTGCATTTTTTTCCTGGCGGAAATCGACACGCAAATGGGATCGTGCAGTGCTGTGAATAAAGAATTACCCGATCGCCCACTGAAAGTGAAGAAGCCTCCGTGTCGTAAGAATCCATGGGGAAATCGGTCATATGCTGATCTCATTACCCAAGCTATTCAAAATGCTCCTGAAAAGAGACTTACTTTGTCGCAGATATATGAGTGGATGGTGAAAAACATTCCTCACTTCAAAGACAAAGGGGAGAACAACAGCTCGGCCGGATGGAAGGTAAGTGCTGTTTTCGGAAATCCATATCGCCAAAAAAATTATTTCAGTGCAGCCAGCTTTTTCTTCTCCGAAACAGCAGTGCATAAGAACAGGATGCTGCTTAAAAAATACATCTCCAAACAGTAAGTATCCTAAATATTAGATTGAGACATTTTGTTGAGGTATTTGCTCAAGAAAATAGGCCTTTTTCTGTTTGCATGACAAATTAACCGAAGTCCTGAAGCATTGCTGTACATACGCATGCAATGAAATTTATGCAAGTCTCGGTTGCAGCTAGTAAAATATGATTTAAAGGTCGGCACAAACCACAAAAAAGCGTGGCGCTTCTGTTTTGAGAAAACGTGCGCATACATGAAAGTAGAAAACTGCAACCACATATTTAATTAATACTTAATTCTGTTTGATGTTGATGCAACCGCATAGTTGTTCTGTCACGTTTGACCTCGTACTGTACGAATATATCACAATATTTTCCCAGGTAAATGATAAACGTAATAACGCTACGAAGTCTTTAGCTTTTACCATGTTTAACTATAAGTTTTTTAGACAGTTTTTTCTTCTTCTTCCTTATTTCCTCCCACCGGCATACAAAGCTATAAGGAGTCACCCATCCGTAATTTAGTGCTATTGGTTCCAGGGTAGGAACAGAGCCAGCGCCAGGGTAATATATGGGGGAGGGGGCAAAAATAGAAGTTTTTGAAATCCACCAGGACAGAATAAAAGTTAATGAAAAATAGACGAAAAAATTACAGCATTTTTTTTCTAATGTAAGTTGATGGATTTTTATTAAAATAAAGCATTTTTTTCTGATGTAAGTCGCATGTTAACAAAAAATATCAAAATGAAACACTTTCGGGGAAGGGGGACAAAGCCCTTGGCTTCCCCTCTAAATGCGGCCCTGGCCAGCGCTATGGGACATGAGATAACTGGGAACCAGTTTCTCATTTGTGCCTCTAAGCCGGAGGAAAAATATGTGAAATTTCTTTCTACAGGAAAAGATGACAATAAAACGGGACAATTTATTACAATGAAACCTCACATTTTGTTTCTCAGCGTATTGATACTTTTGATTATTACAAGAGCAAAAGTGCTACATTCATTTGCTTCGGCCTGTTAAATGGTTCTGGTTTCTAAAATTATGCATAAGTTTATGTGATCTTTGAAATGCATGTGCAACCTTGCAAATATGTCCATTCTTACTTTATTTTACTGACCTACGATGATATATTAAATGAATTTAACGGAGATAATTTTTTTATTGCTAGTTTAGAGTATTTTGTAAAATTCACATAAATGTTATTTTTTTCTAAAAAAACAGAATCCTGTATTCGGTCATGTAAATCAACATTTTCATATTGTTTTGAAAATATTCCAAAGTATGCTTTTTTTTTTAAATATGCACCTGTGATAATACTTTTTATAATTCGCTGGGAAAGAAACAAAAAATGGCGGCTACATCATGATCGGCATCGCGTGTTTCTGATAACACATCACAATAACGATGATTTTGATGACAGCAGCTTTTTAAGATGGCACATGGAGTGTTTCTCCATTGCTAAAAAATGAAGTGATTGTTGTATCGTGGCACGAGAAATTTAAGAAAAATATCTACACTTCCTGTACAGATGCCCAGTTCAAGTTCAATAAATTATTCACCAAGTAAATGAGCAGAACCGAAATTAAAGGCGTAAACGCTGAGGATCACAGGATTTTCTCTTGTTTATGCCTCCAGAATTAATATTTAAACTGGCGCACTTTTAGTTATTGTAAAATTAACGAAAAAAAATAAAAATAGGCGCTTCAGGTTGATACAATCGTGAGCTGTTTTCGCCTCCCCAACCCCTCCCCTCCTTCTGTGAATTTCAAAGTTTGATAGTTTTGGTTTTATAGAAAAACCCATTATGTTTCCTTCTCTGGCGTACTGGTGTAGATTATTTCGAATCCGACAATTCACCGTGAGTTCACATTCGCGTTTTTTCACTTGCCATCCATGCCTTCTGTTTGACCACACACGTGTAGGTAAGGGTTTTAGTTGCCACTGAAGAAACGCGTGCTTACTCACAGGTGTTCCCCCCGACTGCTCCATTTGCATGCGGTCTTTTTACATTCCCGAAAGGAAAGGAAAGTAGAAGATTGTTTTTATTTTGGGGTGTAACAATCTGTTTCGTGTGTTTGGGAGATTTTAAAAGATTTTAAGCTATGAAGTAGCAAGGGTAATTAGAAGTTGTAAAAAAATGTTCACAGGCAGCCTTTCTTTGTATTGAAGAGTCGTTTCAGAAACGTTAAGTGCTTTTATTGTTTTATATATCATCTACATAGTGATCTGCAAAACGCATTCGAGCGAGCTTAATTGTTTTATCCGAGGTGGGGGTCAGGAAAAATGCCATTCCCTTCTAGCTGGGGACGGGCACGGGGGGTCAAGCAAAGAAGTCTAAAAAGGGAACATAGCTGGCGGGATGATGATTTGAGAAGGAACATTTTATTTATCGGGTCTCCCGGACCAGGATAGTGAAGTAAAGCGAAAGGCGTAGAACTGTAGAGTAAGTACGAAAGAGCGAATACTTAGGAAACCGAATAAGTGCGAGAGAACTGAGAGATTCAGGTATAGTATTTTAGTAAAATAATTCAAGGACAACCTGCACGATAAATCTAAGCAAAACAAGGTAATAAATAATTTGAAACTACAGCTTTCTCAACTATTCCTTTGCTATTTATTTTTTGCATAGAGCTGCAATTAGGCATAAAATTTGAACCCGAAGAGTGCTTATAATAAACGGACAGCTTTCATTTGCAATATATGCTCCGAACGCTGTTACAGACCACCGTGTGTAATTCAATGGGTTATAAGCAGTCGCCCGTAACTAATTTAGGTCCACTGGTTCCAGGGAAGGGAGATCATAGCCATAAGACAAACACAACATCCATGTCTCATCGGGATTCGAACCTGTACCATCTCGGACGAATGGCCAGAAGCCAGTGGTCAGACCACTTTGCCACCGGGGTGTCAAAGTAAGGGATTTCTCGTGTTCGCAGTAAGATAACGCGAAAAAATTTACTCGCAAACTTGGGTCTAAATATGTGACATACGTTCTAGAACTGTTTTGTTTTTAAGAAAGGGCTGAGGGGGAATCCAGTCCAGATAGCAGGAGAGTAAAGAACGTGCTGAGTGCAACAGTATTTCCAGAAGAATGGCGAGGAAATTCAAGTCCATTTTCCCGGAATATAAATTTTAATAAGGTCTATAAAAATGTATTATTGGCCTTTTCTGGTTCATACTGAAAATGATTTTTTTTTTTTTTTAATTTTCTCTGTGAAATTTCTGAAATGCATGCTTTAGATTATGGCTTGGTTTAAAATAACATTTTCGACAACGTGATAGGATTATATATGCTTTTATGTAAGTATATTAAAAGCCTGGAACAGTTTTAGTTAGAATCCGTAAATTTCACTCCTACGGACTTTTTTTCTATAGTCCTGGAAATCTATCAGTTTTGAAAGAAATCGGTAAAATAGAGTTCAGTTGAAATTGGAATTTAAACATATCAACGTGGACTAACTCCTGGCCAGACAAAGATAGGTTTAAATTCATAACATACTGCATACCTATAATATAATTTATATAATTTAATTCAGAAAGTTCATAATTAGGAAGGAAATAGTTCATGTTTTATGTAAAGATAAACTGTGACTCCGAAAGATTGTTCACTGAAGGGTAATTTCTAAATTTCCCGTATTGTAAAACGGCGTTTAGGTGTTTAAGTTCTCCTTTAAAGAAATTAGAAGATTACTGATTTTTACTGTACCCCTAGGTGATTCAAACGAAACCAGCGAAGTAATTTTTTCGATTGCCTGAGTTTAGCATGCAGTGTGTGATGAAGTTGTACTTGTCTTCTTTTTTTTTTTTTTTTTTTTTTCTGCTTTTTTTGTAGAGACAGTAATGCTTAATTAGTTAGGCACGCTTTTGGAGTGAGCATTACATTTTCTGAATCCTCTCCACCGAAAAGTCTTGTCAGTATCTGAACTAGAAAGCATCAAATATTCGTTCTTTTCCCTATGCAAAGGCAACCCAAAGAAATCGTGAGTGGAAAATACAAAATTTCGAAGGCGTAGATATGTATTACGTCCGTATTCATCCGTTCTTTGGAACGGGCATAAAAAAACCTATATTACGAATGAAAATATTTATCTGAACAATTAAGAATGCTTATCCACATGTACGCTGTTAAAATATTGTGGTATGTTGCACAAAAAGTAGTACTACACCAGCTTCACCACCTTTTGAAAAAAGGTACACCAATATGTGGTGCACGGAAAACTCAGAAATAAGGTACAATTATGCACCACGTTATGGTGCAAATTTACGCCAGTTTTGTTTGAAAGTGGTGCAAATTTACACCATATTGTGGTGTAGGACTGCACCACTTTTGAACATTTCGAGAGCAAAATGTCACCCTGATATTTTGCATAATTGCACAACGTTGTTGGGTTTTCCGTGCATCATATATTAGGGTACCTCTATTTAAAAAATGACACTGCTGGTGTAGTACCACTAGTTTGCTGGTGTAGTACCACTTTTTAGTGCAACATATCACCAAATTTAAGTATCGTTATAAATCTTTTCTTTTTAGATGACTGATTTACGGGACAAAAGATTTTCTAAACTGGGTTTCTGTACTGCAATTTTGAAACGATTCCTTTTACAACATGAATATATAGTAAAAAAATAAATCTGTTTTGTTTTGTTTTGTTTTTTCTCTCGCACATTCGGAAGATTTTAATCTCCAACGCTAATAATGGCACCTGATCCCAATCTGTAGCTTAATACATTGAGCCAATTAATGTCGCAAACGTTTACAACATGAATTTTTGTTGACAAGCGATTTTCACGCAATTCAACTTCATACACCTTTTATATGGACTGAACTGTTTCTAACCATAGATTATTAAACTCGAACTTTCTGAGCTCTGAAATTCGTCTTCTGAGCTATAGCTCAGAAGGCGAATATACAGTATATACAGTATTTATAGTTGTTCTCATGGAAGAAATTTCAAGACCGGTATCAAAATTCCTCCAGTCCTCCCGGCAGAAGTTACACATACAATTAAGAACATGAAATGAGAAAACCTCTAGGAGAAGATGGAGAAATATAAAATACGCTAGCCCAAGTTTTCTCTAGATGTGTCAATGAAGGAAAAGTTTCTGAGGATTAGAACAACAATCCTGCTACATATTTTAATTCATGTTCGATACTTTTGTAGATGTTACATATTCTTGATCCAGCACAAAACTTGCCTGCAGAACTTTTTTATTGTGCTGAACATGTACTATAGACATAGGAATTTCAAAGCTCTCATATACTGAAACAGGAATACAGCACTTGCACGAATTATGAATTCCATTCTTTTAACTATAGTGAAAATTAAAAAGAAAGCATCATTGCAACATCTTTCGAAAATGACCTGATGACTTTTTATCATTTTCAGCAATAATTAACAGTTTAAACTGTTATATTCTTAATATATGTAAGCTTCACCATGTCTGTTTTGACAAATTAGAAGACACTGTAAAAGTCTTGTCAAAAGTGATGTCATGTAAGAAAATTCGCTGGTTAGCTCTCTGGCGTTAGGTATGGGCTCTTCGGAGGCCAATCTAATCATCTGAGTAGATTTTCGAGCGTGCGGGATGAAGTCCGATCCCCACGTTCTCTACTGGACCTGGTTTAGTCCTACACTTCCGGCATCAGTGTGTGTGTGAAAACACAAATTTGTCCATGACGAAGATCGAACCCGCGACCCCTCACTCCGGAGTAAGTTGCTTTCCCAACTAAGGTACACGGACGGAATGTATCGCTGCAGATTTGTCATCCTGACACGTACTTTACATTTGTAGTACGTCACATGTGTTAATTTCAAAGTTAGACAAAAGAATAGCATAGTCCTTCGAACTAAAGAATAATCAGTCTGGTTCTTTTTTTTTTTTTTTCGTCTTAAAGTGTCAAAGACGTTTCTATGAGTAAATGAAGATGACACCTGTAATCTTCACCCGTAATCCTCACCCCTAAACCCAAGGGAGCAGTGAAATGTTACTTGGTTATCACTACCCTACAAAATTTAACTTTTCAACTGGGGTTTACATTACTTCAAGTGATTTAGATTAATTTTGCTATGCTGATATCAAAAATAACATTTATTTTTCTCTGTCACGTAAGAATTTTTCACTATCGTAAAAACAAAATCACGAATATGCTGTATATATGTATGTATATACTGTATATATATATATTGTTTATCAGTAATTTATAGAATTCGTTTTATTTTCTTAAGAGAATATACAGTCCGCGACCCATTGATATTGATACAATCTATAAATACAAATCATATGTGTGAAGATAAAATATAGTTAATGAAAAATATATAAAAAATAAAATTAATAAAAATTATTGTGTTCTTAAAAAATCATTTTCCTTTTCCGTCAAACGAACGTTTACAGCTTTTCTCTCACGGTGAAATGTCAGAAGTAGAATCTTTCTTTAAACCCCAGCAGTAATCCGCCATCATATTTACATTCCATCGTCCTCAATGTCGATTTTCATACATTTTATATCTTGGTGAAATCTCTCACCTGGCTCTTCACTCACAGTACCAAGATTTTCGGGGGAAATAATCAAGGTGAAAATGCAGAAAATGAATTTTCAAGCTCATGTTGCAAACCAGGTTCTTAATTTTTTTTAGCATAGTTGCTACGATGGCTCTGTAATTAGGATCCTTGTAATTGCCTAGAAAATTTTGAATGACATTTCTGAAACTAACCCATGCTTCTTTTTCTGTTGTAGTCATTTTCCCCTCAAAAATTTTATCTTTAGTTAACCGGCTTATATCTGGGCCAACAAACACTCCTTCTTTGATTTTTGTTTCTGATAAATGTGGAAAAACATTAATCAAATATTGAAAATATTCACCATTTTTGTCCAAAGCGTTGACAAATTGTTTCGCCAATTCTAATTCAATATGCAACGGTGGTAAAATAACTTTTTCCGGATCGGCTAGTTTCGAGTGGAGAACGTCCTTTGATTCTGGAATCAAGTTTTCTCTTTTAGGCCATTCCTTTTTTGCGATCCAATGTTGCTTATAATGTTGCTCATAAGCTCTACTGTCCCATTCACAGATGAAACATGGCATTTTTGTGTAGCCCCTTTGCTGCCCTAATATCATGCTCAGAATTTTAAAATCTCCACAAATTTGCCAGTTGTATTCCTGATATCTTACTTTATTGAAGAGAACGTCAAGATTTTCATAAGATTATTTCAGATTTACTGAATGAGCAACTGGTATTGAGGGAGAAATATTGCCATTATGCAAAAGAACTCCTTTTAAGCTTCTCTTACTAGAATCAATGAACAATCTCCACTGTGATGGATCATGAACAGTGGAAGACAAATGCATTTTAAGTCCAGGAATGTCTCTGCAAAATACAAGCGATTCTTCTTGGGCGAAATATTCAACAAATTCCTTTTCTCAGTTTCTGTACCATGAAAGTGTTGTTCCTGGAGCAAGTAGATTTTTGGTTTTGTGTCTTGATCCTAAAAGTTGTGCACTTTCCTTTCGCAGATTTAAATCCCGTACCAAGTCATTTAATTAACTTTGTGTAAACTTCTGTGGATCACTACTATAGTTTCAGGATTGCTGTACAAGTCCTCAGTTTCACTGTAATTTAACTCAGCTTCTGAAGCTGATGAAAAATCTAATGAAACAGGTAAATCAGGACCATGAGGTACATGATGGAACAGGTAAATCAGGACCATGAGGTACATGATGGAACAGGTAAATCAGGACCATGAGGTACATGATGGAACAGGTAAATCAGGACCATGAGGTACAGGTCTGATAGCACAGGGAGTCATTGGGTAGACAATGTTATTTACGTTCTTGCAATTTTATACCTTTACTGGTGTGTTTAAGCTAAAAAAAAACATTCCCCATGACTCACTGGCTCCCGCCATACCATTGGAATTGCAAATGGAAAAGACTTTTTCTTACCTTGAGTCCATTTTCTCAGTTGCTGAATACACGTGTGACAAACTTGATGTGGTACCCATTTCTTGTCCTGGTCTCCAAGCTTTATACCGAAATAAGCCTGATATGCCTTTTTGACAAAATCCGTTATTTTGCGTTGCCATTTTTTCACCACAAAACTAGCACATATATAACAAAATGAATCGGTACTATTAACACAGCCTCTTGACGCTATAACGCAGTAACAACGAACAACACAACAATTAAAATGAGCGAAATACACTTCGGTCTTATTGCTTGCAACACAGTGTTCAAAATGGAAAAAGCACACAATGTTTCATTCATTGATATAGACGCGCCATCTATTGTATCACTTTACAATTAAAATTTATCTATCGATTGTATATTTTCCAACTACTGCGATCTGCTTTATTTAGCAAATTTCAATTTTTAGAATAAAAAAATAACAGATTATTTCATAACATTTTTGTCATATGATGTATAAACAAAAATAACATGGGAAATTGTGAAAATTCTGTGAATTACAGAGAAAAACGGATGTGATATTCGTGATCAGTATACCTGAATTAAAAGTTTGCAAACCCCAGAATCATGTTGGGTTGTGAATTATCGTTCGCTGTCATACCGCCTTTTCAACTAGAATCCGGTGCTTGAACAATGTCACCTGGATATACTCACTGAATCCCTTCTAAAAACACTCACTGAAATGAAATGCATAGGAACAATTGTGTCAAGACATTTGCAGTGTGCTCCAAGGCTGTAGCTACCGAGACGGCGGTTGCTCTCCCAGAATGTTCATTTCAGGGGAGTAAATTCATGCTCTGGGTGATGTTGAAAAATAGAAATCGTAATTAAAAAAGAAAGGTGCACCCTTCAGTATTTTCCTTTTCAAGACTTTAGTCTCATACAGTATTCCATGCAGTTAACCGAAAATTCCCTTCATGGATATGAGGTGTGAACATCTCATAACCACGAAGGGAATTTTCCAAATCAGTGAATGGAGGCATAGAAAACAATATGCTGATACGCCTAACCTCCATGACCTTTCCAAACATGTAGTTGGGATGAACAGCTAATTAAGAATTTGCGTTCTGTCGCAGGAAGTCTATCTGAGCGTTTAACCTTGGACGGAATTTTTCCAAGCCCTACCCCTAAAGCTTCTTTCTATTGTTGCGTTCGCTATCCGATACTCATTCGTTCTGAGCTGGTTTGTTTTTCGTTCTGCATTTCTGTGGAGTGTTGTGTTGTCGGCGTTCACATAACGTTTACTATTTACTTGGTATTTACAACCTGTGGTTCTTGGGTATTTACCTAGTTTTTACATTTTTAATAAAATTATGTCAAAAAACTGAAGTGCGATTTTTGAACGATCATAATACTTTCCTATAATGGTGGTGTGTGACAAAGTAAAAACTCGTATTATTTGAGTGGAACTCGAAGGGGCGTACTTTTGAGTCCTAAGGGGCGTAATTTCAAGTCCCGCCCTCCCAGATAAGAAAAGCTTGCTACAGTCCTGGTGTGCTGATTGTTCTAACGCTGACAATCCTACTTTCTTTGTTATTTAAATCTTATGTGGTGAAAATGTCATGCTATCAATAGTGTGAACATAGGTTACAAGTAACTATTACCATCATACGCCAAATCCAAGTTCTCCGAATAGAAGAAATCAAGCTGTTCGAACCTCTTGCAGAAGGTAGCCTTATCCCCCCGCTTCTCCTGTATATATATATTTTTTACTTGGTACTTGACTATAATGGAATCGCCTATTTTTGTTTTTGGGGGTGCAAGCATTTTGGGCGCGACGTGTCGAAGGAGGTGATTTCCGATGCTTAGAGACAATAGGCGAAAACTTTCCCAGTCACTTGTTCCCTGCGGGGACTAAGATTTTAAAACCCATTACCACGGCAGTCCCACCCTTTGGTTCATCCCCCATCCACTCCATTGTTTTCTCACCCAGTGTCTCACATTGCTTGCTGGGGACATAATCGCTGAGGAGAGAGATCTCAGTGTTCCCTTAAGAAGGATAACTTAAGGGACAAAGAAACCCCCTTTCTCCTTTAATATTTAGCAATATTTACTGCCACGCTTTCCACAAGAATTCCGCCTTAGGGTGAGATCACTACGGAACCCTTCACTTGCTCCCTTCTTGCTGCAAATCACATCTGTTTAGACCCGAGAAGTGCTTGCTGCACCCCGCAAATCAGGCGATTCCATTATCGTTAAATGCCAAGAAAAAAATCCGACTATATTTAGCGTGTTCATTAGCATATAGGAAGAAGTGTCTTCACCCCTTGGAGCCGCAAACATTGATCAGAGCCGTGGTTCTTTTGCTAGACAGACCATACATTAAGTGTTTTAGATCAGGAAATTTGTTTCTCTGCAATATTTCAAAAGCTCTGTAAGTTCGAGAGCCGAAAATTTACAAAGTCGCAACTCTCTTAAATCGCATTATTAAAATAATTAAATGTATGCTTAGATGAATTGCAGTAGACCGCGGGACCACGGGAAAATAAAAGGAAGAAGCAATGAAAATTGTTTTCTGCATGATTAAATTTTATGCAAAAATGGTATGTTTATTCTCAATAAGGCATACATTATCAATTTTCCTGCCTGTTGTTCTCATGGTTTTAACTTTTGTTAAGTTTAATCGAGAATCTCTGAGTGGAGCCAACAAGGTTTTGCAAAGAGATGATAAAGAGCGTGATGTACAGTAAGATTTTGCTGGGGAAACTTCTAATACTGCGACACAGAAAGCCCTGCATTTGATAATGTGGGAGCTGATTAAAATATTTACTCTTAAGGCGCAATCTTTTTCTTTCTGTTCCTATGAACTTAGCTTCACGTTTTATTCAGCGATTAATGCTTTCTCCCCTAAAATTTTAGCCTTAGAACGGTAACTTGTGGTGTTGTCAACGACGCAATTGAATAGCGTTAATAACTTTTTATTTCTGGCCTTCAGGAACGATCTTACCCCTGGGTCATGACCAGGGAGCTGCAATATTGAGCGGCACCAAAATTTTGGAGTTACATGCAAGAAAAGACGTTTTACCTGTGACGTACTGTAGAGGAAAAGCACGTTTCAAGACGGCAAATCTGCAGCGATACAGTTTAGCTTAGTTGGCGCGGACAAATTCCTGTTTTCAGATTGGCGCCCGAACGTAAAAATGGATGCACTGTCCGTTGGGTTCTTCGAAAAATGTGGGATGTTTGTTCCACACATCGTCTAGAATTAATAAAAGTTCGTTGTTTGCTTACAGAAAAAAAAAAAGTGAGACGGAGATTATGTGACATATTACAAAGGAAAAGAATGTTTCAAGACAACAAATCGGCAGCGATACATTCCTTCCGTGTAGCTCAGTTGGGAGAGCAACTTACATGGAGTGAGGGGTCGCGGTTTCGATTTTCGTCACGGACAAATTTGTGTTTTCAAATACCTTATAACGAAAACAACAACAAAAAGAAAATGTAGAGAACATTTCTTTAGCAGAGCTTTCTGACAGCCGGGATTGCGTAAGAGTGGGAGGTTTGGAGGCGGAAGAATATATTTTTTACAAGGCATTTGAACAAATCTGAGGGTGACGGTGGAAGACCGAAATCGGAATGGTTAATTCCATCAGGCAGGTACTTGTATAAGGTCAAGGGCCGGGTAGTGAGGGTGGCAGGAGAGTAAAGGAACTTGTTACAATACATTCTGCATGTAGCTTCAGTTGGATTATTTCTGTAGTGACTGACATGACAGCATGTGCCTGCTTTTCGATATCCCATAGGTTTTGTGTTTGTATTTTAACTTTTTCTTTTCAGGTAAATCATTAATTCTCTTCTTCCTGTTATTATTCATTAGCGAAAAGGTCTACTGAAAAATTTTCTGGATGTGAAAATGGAGAATGAAAGCTCAAAAAGATCGCAAAAAGGTCAACTTAAAAAAATGCGAAAACTAAAAAGTTTTTTTTAAACAGGCAGATGATGACGAAATAGGGAAAGGCTAGTGCAGTGTTTAGTCACGAGTTGTAGTGATGACGAAGCGGAAGATTCAGCGGAACCATTACACACTGAGTGGCCACTTTATTATGACCACCCCCTCAGTACTTCGTTGGGCCACCTTTTGCCTTTAATACTGCGTTGATTCTTCGTGGCATGGACTCCACGAGATGTTGATAGGTGGTTTGTGGAATCTGAGACCATGCTTGATGAATAGCACTTTCCAGGAGTGTGAAATTGCAGGTTGTGGATCCAGCTGTCTGATGGCTCGTTCAACTTCATCCCACAAATTCTCAATGGGGTTGAGATCTGGAGATTATGGGGGCCACCTAAGCAAACCAAACTCTCGGGCATGTTCGTGAAACCAATCCTGTACAATACGAGCACTATGGCAGGACGCATTATCTTGTTGAAAGTAGCCACCGCCATTGGGATAAACCATCCACATGACAGGATGCACTTGGTCCGCAACGATGTTTAGATATTATGTGCCAGCCAGACGTTGATCAACACGAATGAAAGAGCCCAAAGCATGCCAGGAAAACATTCCCCAAACCATAACGTTGCCTCCACCAGCTTGAAGGGTTGTAGCAATGCATTTGGGGTTCATGCTTTCGTGCTGTTTCCGCCAAATTCTCACTCGGCCATCGGCATGGTGCAACTGAAAACGTGATTCATCGGACCACATAATTTGTTTCCAATTATCGACTGTCCAATCCTTGTGCTCCTGTGCGAACTGGAGACGTTTTCTCTTGTTAACTGCACACAACAAAGGTGTTCGAACAGGCCTTCGGCTGCCGTATCCCATCCGACGCAGTGTACGGCGAACAGTGCGTGCAGAGATCATTTGAGGGGTTCCTTGATTAAGATGGTCTGTAATTTGCTGCACTGTTGACCTTCTGTTGTGTGTTACCAGTCTAGACACTCTCCGTTCCGCCCGAGCAGTCACTAGTCGATGACGATCACACGTTGCACGTAGAGATCCAGTTTTTTGGCTGACAGTCCAGTCTTTAAACACTTTAACAACAGCTGCTCTGGAACATTTCACGAATGCGGCGGTTTCGGTGATACTCGCTCCATGGCTCCGAGCTCCTACAATCATCTCACGTTGAAAGTCCGTCAAATCGCATTTTCTACCCATCTCGTCACACAAAAATCACTTCTACTACTCTCGCAAGCACTAAGCTTTCCCTTTTTATACCAGACTCGCCCTCTGGCGGCAACAGCGTGAAGCCATAGATCAATTGTTTAAAACTGTCAGGTGGTCATAATAAAGTGGCCACTCAGTGTATTCGTCACAGTACGAGGACTATAAGGAAAATGTTACCATAACCCGTAGCAGAAAGCTGCAATTTCAAGAGCTGGCGGGCAGTAAAGAAACTGCTTTCAGTAGAAAGGAGCATGCTGATAAGGTCGTAGCTACTGGGAGGGCATTGTCCCCCCAGAGCGGTTATATTACGGGCGTAAATTTGTGCTCTGAGGGACACAAAAATAGATATGCGCGATGTGTGAGTAGCTTTGCTTAAAATTTTAACTAGAAAACAAAGTTATATGCTTAACTATTTCATTTTTTAAAAACTTTAGTTTGCCGCACAGAGTATTCTCCAGAGCTAATCAGGGTCCAGAGTAACCTACTGCATTAGGTATTATAGCTCGGGTTCCGAATTGGGTTCCCCCTGCGTAATATTGGGAACCAAGGGGGTGTCGAGTGGATTGTGATTCTGCGATTCCCTGATTTAGGGCTGACGCAGCTTCAGAATCCACTGACGGGGCGTTGTGATTCACACAGCAGATTTTCCTTTGGGAGTCACAGGGTCCGCTGTGTGCCGCAATGTTTTCGTGAACGTCTGGTTTAAAATAAAAAGCATAAGTGAACGGATTTTCTAAGTCCCTGCCATAAAAAATATATATTCTCCAAAAATCCAGGGCTGAGCACACAATTTGTAACTAACGAAACACTCATGATAGAACGCAGACCAATTAACAAAGTAAACAATTTATTATTTAGGTTTTGCATGATAATAAAGATACACTCACGATACTAGCAAAAATGATTTCGACTCTTTGACAGGAACCTGTACTCAATTAACTATTTGCTTATAAAAATATTAACTCTACCGGAAAACTTTCGTATGGACTGATCCGATAAACCTATTATGAGGGGACACCAAAAGAAAGAATAGGATGGATTTCCTACCTTAACATCCGAATCTGGCCTGGCGATCCTATTGCGGCTGAGGCTTCATCCGGGGTATGGCGTCCTGCCGGTTACACACAAAAAAGTAAAAGTTCTTTGAACGAGGTTGGCTACACCTCAAGGTAGTCGCATCTTAAAGTCTCTGGGTCCGCGCCGCTGACCACTCCTGACACGAGAGAATTCTCGTTCGGTGGGTGTTTTCTTCCATCCGCAGCTGCAACCCTCGTATGGGCCCTAATGATCCTTAGTAGGGTCCGCTCATCCGGAAACCTCGGTTGAGATCTTCCATCCGCAGCTTGGAAAATTGTATGCAGCTTACGGTTGTACGGCCGTAATATTTGGCAGCGATTAAGTTGCCAGTCTCTGATACCTCATGGCTGTGACCACGTTTCGGGCCACACAAAAAAAAAAAAAAAAAAAAAAAAACTCCAAGTGACAAGTCACAAGGAATAAAAAGTAAAAGTCAAGAGTTCCGTGTTGAACGTAAAAGTAAAGTGACGAAGTTCTTCTTTTCCCTTGTAAAAAGTTTCAACGACCCCCAAGAAGACCCACACTACCTCAAAACATCCCATCATCCATTCACTAGCTGGCGAACGCAAGCCTCCCTGAATTAAATTCCCAAGTGTAAATCCTATTGGTCAGAGAATTAACATTTTGTTCATCCATTCGTCAGGGGGTCAAAATTGCTACCCGTTCTCGTGAAAATTCTGAGAACCGCTCAAGTTACGTTTGCCGCGTGATATAACCACCGGCCATAAATCTTAACCCAATAAAGATGTTGGCTCCGGTTCAAAAAGTCTACGGTCTACCCAACACGCATTGTGGATGCTAGACACGGTGGACATTATTGCCCCAATAAAACATACTACAAAGTCAGCTCGCCGATGGATGTCGCCAGCGTTGTCTCCTTACGCTATGCGGCGCCTTGTGCTGGGAGAGGG
This sequence comes from Macrothele yani, assembly GCA_039090855.1. NCBI lineage: Eukaryota > Metazoa > Arthropoda > Arachnida > Araneae > Macrothelidae > Macrothele > Macrothele yani. The sequence continues at coordinate 182,582,172 of CM077030.1, read as the reverse complement.
GGTCGGTTTAAAAAAGAAAAGAAAAGAATCACCCGAAAGTATATGGCAAAATAAATAAAAAGTAAATAAAACGTACTCTTTCTTCAAAAATTGCATTAATTAATAAAAATGAATAAATAAATAATAATTAAATAAATAAATAAACTAGGAAATGGATTTTTGACCTAAATGTGCAGCGCTCGAGTCTGAGCGCTGTCACATAGGTGTGGTAGGGTGCTCCAAAAAAAACTTCTCTTTTCAAAACCGTGCTCCTGGCTATTTTCCTATTTCTATACCGTATATAAGATCTCACCAAAAATTTGAATGGAATCGGAGCATTTTACGCCTTGCCGCCAGTGTGTCACTAATTTCCAAAAATGTTCGCACTCCGTGAATGGCTTTGATATGTAGAAGTGAAACAAAAATGCAAATTTGTAAATTATAATTGTTTAATTAATTGAATAATCGATACAACACAAATCTAACTAAAGCTTCTTAAATCTTTTTCAAAGTCTTCTTTTTAGAATCAGGGATATTCCGACGGTGATTTTCAACCACCTGAAGAAAAAACTGTCGCTGTTCTTCATCCTTTGTGATGCTTTTGGCAAAATCTTGGATCAGCTGTGCTCATCTTTCTGCGAGATCATTCACGACTTTAACGTGACGTATGAACGCTTCGGCTTCTAAATAATCAGAATGCAGACTCCACTGACTTGGTGGCTTATTCAACCAATGAGAATTCAAACCAAGCGCTTGGAAAATGAACCACGACTTCGGGCCGATTAGGGACACTAACCTAGTAGATGAGTTGACTGTTGGGAAAACAGGAACTCCTCTTTCTAATAGATGATCTGATTTTACTTTGCGAAGTTCACAAGAAATTTGAAGCTTTTCAGCTTGGGACGGGCTATTTGTAAATAATGAGAATGGAGCTATCTCTTCAGTCAAATACCAAAAATGTCTTTCCAAAGCCTTAATAGCAGCAACGTCTGAATCCACCTCGCGGTTATCATTCAGATCATGCCACAGTTGAAGATTGTTAACTGGAGCATCTACCCCAATAGGAGCTGAGAACCATGCTTTTACATAAAAAAAGCGCATTGAAGAGACATATGCGTTTCAGCAATTTCATTTTGACGGCATCACACTTCAGCTGATGTCCAAATGCATACATCTTCGCTAAATAGAGGACAGTAGACATCCAGCGAGCAAAGGCTTCTGGCCCAGAAGCCTTTCACCATGCACGCTGGATGTCTACTGTCCTATTTTCAGCAAAGATGTATGCATTTGGGCATCAGATGAAGTATGATACCGTCAAAATGAAATTGCTGATACGCATATATCTCTTCAATGCACTTTTTTATGTAAAAGCATGGTTGTCAGCTCCTATTGGGGTAGATGCTCCAGTTAACGATCTTCAACTGTGGCATGATCTGAATGATTACCGCGAGGTGGATTCAGACGTTGCTGCTGCTGCTATCACGGCTTTGGAAAGACATTTTTGATATTTGACTGAAGAGATAGCTCCATTCTCATTATTTACAAATAGCCTGTTCCAAGATGAAAAGCTTCAAATTTCTTTTGAACTTCGCAAAGTAAAATCAGATCATCTATTGGAACGAGGAGTTCCTGTTTTCCCAACACTCCACTCATCTACTAGGTTGGTGTCCCTAATCGGCCCGAAGTCGTGGTTCATTTTCCAAGCGCTTGGTTTGAATTCTCATTGGTTGAATAAGCCACCAAGTCAGTGGAGTCTGCATTCTGATTATTTAGAAGCCGAAGCGTTCGTACATCACATTAAAGTCGTGAATGATCTGGCAGAAAGATTAGTACAGCTGATCCAAGATTTTGCCACAAGCATCACAAAGGATGAAGAACGATGACAGTTTCTTCTTCAGGTAGTTGAAAATCGCCGTCAGAATATCCCTGATTTTAAAAAGACTTTGAAAAAGATTTAAGAAGCTTTAGTTAGATTTGTGTTGTATCGATTATTCAATTAATTAAACAATTATAATTTACTAATTTGCATTTTTGTTTCATTTCTACCTACAAAGCCATTCACGGAGTGCGAACATTTTTGGAAATTAGTGACATACTGGCGGCAAGACTTAAAATGCTCCGATTCCATTCAAATTTTTTGTGAGATCTTATATACGCTATAGAAATGGGAAAATATCCAGAGAGCACGGTTTTGAAAAAAGGTTTTTTTGGAGAGCACCTTACCTGTGGACCACACATATATGCATGAAAGGAACTGCACAAAACAGCGGAGCGAGAGATATAAAACGATCTACTGATATGACTAACTTCCGTATCTTTTCAGAATAGACTAAAGAGATGAGCTAATTAGTCATCTGTGCTCCATTGTAGAAAGCCTCTCTGAGCGCTTAGCCTTCAACAGAATTTTTCCAAGCTTCCTCCAAAATCGTCTTCTTATCGTTACGTTTATTGTCTGATACTCATTCATTCTGTGCTGGCTCGTTTCTTATTGTGCATTTCTGTGGAGTGCTGTGTTGCTGGCATTTGCGTAACTTTTACGTTTTACTTGACTCTTGGGTGTTTATCTAGTTTTTACGTTTTTGGTCAAATTTTGTCCAAAACCGGAAGTGATATTTTTAAACGATCGCAATACTTTCCTATAGTAGAGCTATGAGAAAGTAAAACTGGGTACTGCAAAAGTGGAAGTAAGGAACTTTTAAACGCGGGGCGTAATTTCTAGTCTCGCCCTCCCAGATGAATATGCTTTAATATTTCTTACTCTGGCCCTGCATGCGGACAGGCGTTTTTCTGTGATATCATTGATAACTTAGCGTAACAGTTAAAACGTCAAAGAAACACGGATTCCGATGTAGAGAACATGGTTGGTTTTTTAACACGGTTATCTAATGTTGGTCACATATTGGGTGTGTGCATAAGTTCTACTCGTTTTTGTAGGTTACAAAGAAAGGAGGAGAACATAACAAATAACGTACCTAGGATTTCACATAATTGCCATCATTCTGTATGACCTCTTGCCATCTGTCTGTGAGTAGGTGAATCCGAAAAAACTCCTATGTATTAGAGTAAAAAAAAAGTCATGTAATGCTGTTTTCACATCGTCCACATCATCGAAGGTTTGGGGAGCGAAGGCGTTCTGTAATGATCGGGAAAAAAGGTAGTCTGTAGGTGCCAGGTCAGGAGAATACGTCGGGTGAGGTAACACTTCCCAACGAAAGTCCAGTAATTTTTGACCAGTGATTAAAGCAGCATGAGGTCTGGCGTAATCGGGATGAAGGATCACGCCTTCGCGACTGACGAGTGCTTTCCACTTCGATGTCAGTTGTTCTCGCAATCTGTCAAACTTTTGGTAGTATAGTGGTCAGCATTTATCGTTCGGTTAGGTGCCAACACCTTCCAGTGGATAATTCCCTGGACATCCCACCAAACACTCAACAAAACGTTTTTGGGATGCAGTCCTCCTTTTGAGGTCAATGGAGCAGGCTCCGCACCTTGGCACACAGTCCGTCGACGCTTTAAATTACGGTACAGTGCCCATTTCTCATCACCCGTTACAATTCGTCCCAAAAACGGTTCATTTCTGCGCCGAGAAAGCAAAGAAACACAGGTACGGATTCTCTCATCTTTTTGGTTTGCAGAAATCTGGTGCGGAACCCAGTTATCGAACTTGGTGATGCACCCAAGCGCATGCATTCGTCTTTCGACTGTTATTCAGTGTACCGACAACGTTTCCGCTAATTCCTGAACGGTTGGATGTGGGTAATTTCTTAAAGCTTGGTCCACATCCTCGTCAGAAACCGCGGATGGACGTCCAGGACGTGGTTTATTTTTACAGCTTCTGTCTCCGTCCCGGAATTTCCGAAACCAACGGCGACATGTGCATCATCAACTGGTTCTCCTTATATACTTGACAAATGTCGCGGCAAGCCGCGGCTGCAGTACTTCCTTCATCGAACTCGTATAGTAAACTATGTCTAATGTACTCCTTATCGCATACCAGGTTACACGTCCGTGATTTCCGTTACGGAAGACTCACTCGGACAAACCTAGTTCTTCAATATGCTCTAATGCTCCACGCTTTTTTGCCCGAAAATACGGCATCGCAGGGTCATCTGTAACGTAACTACTCCGATCGCAATTTGCATCTATTACAAAAACGGGTAGAACTTTTGCACCCACGCAATAACAGTTTCTGAAACGGCAAAAAACCTACTGAGAGTTTACGCTCAAGATTTAGGCATGGAATTCAAAAAAGATTGTTTTCATTTGCAGAAATTTTGGCATAATTTAGATAGACCAGGGACAGATCCAAGTATTCCTGTCGTGGATATGTCGCGATTGATTAGGAAAAAAAGAATCGATTCAAATTTTCCGAACATTGATGTTGTTCTGAGGATTTACCTATACATAATCACTAGTAACGTCGTTGGAGAAAGAAGTTTTTTTATTTGGAAAATCACCTGTAATTATTTTGAGGACATCTAGCTCTCAGAAAAGAACGAGTGTATTGGCAACTTTGTCCCTTAATTCGAGCATCGCAGAAACATTGACATTTGATGATATAATGGAAAAGGTTTGCACAACGAAATCAAGAAAGAAAAAGGTAAGTTTTTTGAGCTGTAAGTGATTTTTTTAATTTATGTTTATTTATTTCCTCTTTCTCTCAGTCATTCAATCGATTTACCATGAACACTGGTAACCGTACTTTATTTTTATTTTTAAATCCTAAAGATAACGTTGCGTGCGTTGTAAGTTTGAATCCAAATTTTTGTTTGTTTGGGAGTTTAACGACCACCGTGAGCAACTCGATGCGTTGTAAGCAGACGCCCGTCCCTAATTTAAGGTCATTAGTTATAGGAAAGGGAGAGAGCCAGTGCCGTAAGACAAACACAGCATCCATGCCTCATGGGATTCGAACCCAGACCCAGCTCGGTCGAATGGTCAGAATCCAGCGCTTAGACCACTACACCACTGGAGCGGCATCCAACATTTTTAGGCAAATGTTTCTGAAGTATGTTGAAATCTAGCAATGACATTTGTAAATATAAAAATTGACCACGAAAGTTTCAAAATTGCGCGAATTAAACTTACGAGGAAAGGACATTCGAAATATTTATTTGAAAGCCCAGTTTTAAATAATACATGTGCTAAAAATTCTACAGAGATGTTCTTGAGAATGTACTGATCCTTTCGTGATGAAAATTCTCTATATACATTAAATACGTAATTCAATCTTAACCGAAAATTCGTGTTACAGAGATGAAATTCAACAATTCAGTCACACGTTGCGGGCATCCCGAGAGTTCCGGTGTAAAGAGAATGACAACATTTGCTGAGAAGCCAGTACTCAAAATGAGGTTATCGGTGGTCATTTTTCTGTGAATTATAACTGCATTTCTGGGAGAGTAAAGGCAACGCAGAAAATTTTCAGCGTAAAGGCTGAATGACAAGATATTGCATGAAATGAAGAATGTATGTATCTGGCTCAAGTAACATGCACTGAAATAACATCAGTGAGGCTACGTAACGCAAACGATAAAAGACTGCGTTTACGAAAGCAATTTATTGTACAATTTCTGCACACAACAAAGTAGCATTGCAACGTAGACAAAATGGTAAATTCGGAGAATGTCCATACCTCTTGATTTCAGTACCAGGTAACACCACCTCTGTGTCGAAGTAAGTCTTGAAACCTACGAGGCATACTTCCAGTGACATTATTGATGAGTGTCAGAGGCAGCTCATCCTATATTGCAGGCAACACGTTAAGGAGATCTGCCAGTGTACTGGGGTATAGAACGTGATTATCCTGACGTCGCTGTACAGCGTCCGAATGTTCTCAATAGGATTAAGGTCAGAAGACCTGGGAGACAGCTGTAACGATTCAATCCCATGATTTTCAAGCTGTTGAAACACTCTCCAGATACGGTGATTAGTTGTATTGTCATCGAGGAAAGAGAATGCATGTCCAATAGCAGCGTGAAATAGTGTTGCAATGTGTACAATGATCTCGTTTTAGTACACTGAGGCATTTATGTAGCCTTGACAAACATACAAGGAAGTATGGCCATTAAAATACACTCCTTCCAAGACCAGAACTGACAGCCGTTGGTCAGGGTAGACGAATTGTACATAAATGCACATAGTTTTATCGCGCTTGGCATGAGGTTCTTAACACATAGTTGGGTTCCATTCAGAATTTAAGTGGATCAGGATTACGCAGTAACATTATTGGTGCACCAATTTTTAAAATTAAGTTGTGCGGTGATATTCCAGATGACTATAAAGAGTTCAGGAACTCAGCTGGATAAAACACAGCCTTCTAGCTATCTGTGACAGTGTCGATGGATTTGTATGCTGTGGCAGATAGATTTCTATGCTGTGGCAGATAGATTTCTATGCTGTGGCAGCTGGTTTTGTATTTGTAGACTGATACTACATGTATTAACGCTCTCATTCTTAGGTGCTGGAATTGCTCTTTTGCAAAACTATTTTTGGTTTCTAAAGTTGTTGCGAATGTTTGGAAAAACTTTGTTTTGTATTGTAACGTACCGAGCTTAACAACGATTTCAGCGTTCGCCATCAGGGTGATGTGAATCGCGCGTGATTCTTAAGAAAATACAAAAAGATTGTGCAGGTTCTCCCACGAAGACTGCTGTAATGAGGACATGCACTCACTTAAGCTTAATTTTCCTATTGCCAAAGCATCCACTAATCAACTGGAAGGATTGCCGGCACATAAATACACTTTAATTTAGAAACTAATATTTACATAATTTATGATGATGAATTAGGCTGAATCATGGCTATAGACAGGTCACTACGACCAACTTGGAAAATTTAAAGATATTTCACTGTCCAATCATCGATTTCGAGACAGTCACTCAAATGTCTTGTTATAGGTCTAATAATTAGTTCTTTTTGTCTTTCTAGATCATAATTCCGAGCAATAAACATCCAACACTTAAAAATCAAAGAAATTGTTGCTTACTGTTTTTCTTACGATGTATGATCCAACAGCATCGAGCACGTTTCTCGGAGATGTTCACTTAAAACCAATAATTGAATATGGTAACCTCCGTGCAGGCTCTTTTGATAGCCGACACCACGTAACTAGGGTATGAGTAGGTAGGGGCTGCATTATACGCACACACACCTTCACTGGTCCAGCTGAGGGAGAGTAAGTGTTGCACCACAGACCCCCGTATGATGTTCTCGTCCGAAGAAATGAACCGTCGGTAAACGGAGGCGCGACCCGAGCTAGCGCTTATCATTAAAACAAAGAAGATTCCTGCTTGCTCCTCTGATATTTGGAACTTTTGAATGCAGCGGGGAACGATCTCGACCCCTGCTCACTTGCCGCTGCGTAAGATCATTGGCGCTGGCGAATAGATTGTATTTTCGGACTCAGCACTTCTTGCAATGTCAGGACAAGCTTGGCCATTCGCAACTTTTCCCAGCGTTGTTGAATCAGGCAGACTACTTCGTCTCCGCTGTTTTTTCGGATCAAGAAATACAGCTACTTTTTCTGTCGTGCATCGGGAAACAACTGATTCTTTCTTCCTTCTGCTTATTTAAACTCGCACACCAGAGCTGAAAACTGCTTTTCCTCCCAGTGTAAACTAGGACAAAAATACTAGGAGCACTTAAAACTGCATTAGTCGGCGCTTAAACATTACCCAGTGATGTAGCTCTAATTAAAAAATATTAGCGGTGAACTGATTAGGTAAAAATGCCTTGAAAATAAGAATCATAGTTTTCAAAAGCATTGTGAATTCCGATTTGCTGTTTCGGTTCAACATATTTTATAAAAAATATTACTAATTAGTTTTATTGAAATCGTTTAATTTGAGCAGTTTTTAATAAAGGAAAAATATCGTTTGTTAGTCACATCCCAAAAATATGCAGTTTTTTAAGTAACGCTCTGCCATTGCACACGATTACAAATGTTCAGTGTGATTCAGTCACACTGAATAGATGTAACTTATATAGTCGTCACAGTGAATAAACATAACTAATATTGTCACACCTATTCAATGCGACTAACAAGCCTTTTCCCTAAGATTCTGAGGTAAATGAAGGAGATATCTGCTGTGTTATTCTTAACGAATAAGGGAAAGGGTAGCTCAGAAAAAATATTCTTCACACGCATATAACTTTCATCGCTTAGCCTTAATGACTGCGTAGTGTCTCTCTGGAGTTTTTTACTTGGAGTAATGAAATAATTTTGAGGACTACCGTCTACACAATGGACTTTATCTTCTCTTTACGCTATCCCGGGGACCGAGTGGTCAGAGGTGTAGGTTTTTTCTTAGTGGTCTGAATCCGCATGACGCATAGGTGGTGCGCCACCCCCGCCCTGAATCAGGGACGGTCAATGGAATATAGCCCTTAGTAGCTCACGGTGAAAGTTAAAACAGAAACAAGCAACAATCTCTTTACCCGTATGATCCGTGAGGTGTCCTATTTTGTGATCCGACGGTTTAATCTCATCCTTGCAATACGAATATTTTGGTTATGCTTGCATATAAATACATAGCATTCCCTATTTTCGAATATATGATCATCTAAATAATTTGTTTACTCATCATCTGCAACCACCTAACTACGAAAAGCACCTTAGCGCCGCTAAGCTTACAAAAATAGTGCCTTAGCGCCGCTAAGCCTACAAAAATAGTGCCTTAACGCCGCTAAGCCTACAAAAATAGTGCCTTAGCGCTGCTAAGCCTACAGAAATAGTGCCTTAGCGCCGCTAAGCCTAAAAAATAGTGCCTCAGCGCCGCTAAGCCTACAAAAATAATGCCTTAGCGCCGCTAAGCCTACAAAATAATGCCTTAGCGCCGCAAAGCCTACAAAAATAGTGCCTTAGCGCCGCTAAGCTTACAAAAATAGTGCCTTTGCGCCGCTAAGCTACGTTAAGGCCCTTCTACATCTCTGAGTATTGCAAGTACACGACAGTTCCTTGACTCAAGCTGCAACCTCTTTTATAAATCTGTCCTACTAACAGCGTCCCCGACCCTTTGTTTAGTCTAGGAGCCTGACACCATCGGTGGAATTGCGACTGTTTTCTTCGTCTTGGAATCCAACACCTTTTGGGAGGTGCCTGCTTGACTTTGGAACTTCTCTTTCCTTTGTTCAAAAACCAATCAGAGCCCATGAGCTAATTAATCAACTAGTTAATCGGCTTGATTAGTCACGCCCATTGTATTCAAAATAATGAGGGTAAACTCATAACCGTATTTCTTGAACTTTGTAAAAATTCCACGGAAATGAAATCAGATTAGATGTAGGATCCATCGGACATTTGCCGCAACAGGGGCTCAACAGTTAAGAAAAGTTTTGCGCAGTATTATCCCCATTTAAATGAACTTGTCTGTATAATGGTGGTCAGTCACATTTACTAAAAGTGTCTCCAAAGTGTGATACTTTGAGGCAAGCAAGCATTTGTTCGTCTCTGGTGTCGATCGTGGATTTCACTGAGCTACAGTATTCCACTCATCATGTGCTTGAAACATTTTTGAAAGGAGGGGAATAAAATGGTACACCCATTTGTTGCGCACCTCAGCTTTACACTGCTGGCCACCCAAAATGCAACACCAAGAAGTACACGAGATAGCAAAGCCAGATTTACTGGACACATAACAACAGATACAAAGATGAAACGATTGAGCTTACTGGCTCGTGCGACTTGCGGAACACGCAGACATCAATAGTGCGTGTAGCTCCCATGGCTGGCAATAACGGCCGCTACACGTCGCAGCATCGAACAAAAGAGGCTTTGGATGTGGGCTTGGGGAATGTCGGTCCAGGCTGCTTCCACTGCCAGACCACTCGGTTGCCTATCAGCGACCAGACGTGTTCGATGGGTGACATATCGGGAGAGCAAGTGGGCCACGGCAGCAGTGACACCTGGTGGGCCGTGAAGAATTGTTGCACGATGCGTGCCGCGTGCGGGAGCTCATTGTCCTGTAGAAACGTGGCCGCTGGCAGGTCCTGCAGGTAAGGGAGGACTACTGGCTCCAAAACGTTGGAGATGTAGTGGTGGCTGTTGAGTGTACAGGCGATGTGAACCAGAGGGGTGCGGGTGCCATATCCAATTGCGCCCTAAACCAGAACGCCAGGCGACGGACCGGTATGGCGATGCATAATGCCGGCGTCATACAGTATCTCGCCGTGGTGCCGCCACACGCTGATCCGACCATCGTGGTGTTGCAGGCAGAAGGGGGATTCGTCGGCGAAGACAATGTCGTGCCATTCCGTAGTCAGGGAGCGGCGTTCAACGGCCCACTGCTGCCGCACTTGCCGGTGGTGTAACGTCAATGGTAATCGGAGCAATGGGCGCCGTGCGACAAGTCTCCGCTCCTGCAGACGACGTCGAACGGTACGTGCTGATACAGGTTGTTGCGCAACACACCCTAATCCCTGCGCTAACGTTCGTGATGTGGCAGTGCGAGCCGTCAATGCCTTATAGTGCTTCTCGGTGGCGTTCCGGGCGCACACGATTTGCATATGCCCTGCAATGCTAATCGTTTGCATGTCCACTCGCGGGCGACGCATGCTGGGAATTTCAGGCCAATCGGATGCTTCCTTCTTGGTGTTGCATTTTGGGTGGCCAGCAGTGTAGTTGTTTATCTTCATTTTGTTGGTCGGTGTATCTCTCACCCATACCCTGCTTTTCATTTTCTGTAGAATGGAGGGCTGTCATCTCCAGTTTGAGTTCCACGTTTTAGTTTCCGGAGGTATCTTTTTGTTCATCGTCCTTCCTTCTGCAAGGCGAATAAGAACTGGGTGGTGCACTCCGTCGATGAATCATATGCTTAGTGATGGTTTAAAAGGGTAGGATCTTTTTAAGGATTGGGGAGATTAGCCGAGACAGCACTGTCTATTTGAATTCAATGAAATTTCTCCTTCAGCCATATAAGATGTGAGCATGCGGAAGGAATTTCTTCTCCCACTCGATTGAATACATCCAACAGCGAGATTCCTCATAACTATGACTCTTTGTTACTGCAACCATAAGCAGTGCCGGATTTAGGCCGAAGCTAAATAAGCTACAGCTTAGGGCCTCACAATCTGCAGGAGCCTCACATTCCGCAGGGTCCTCAAACAATTTCAGAATTTCTTCGGGGGAAGGGAAGATTTTAAAATTTTATGTGTACAATGTACAATATAGACTTTTCCCCACTGAATTGGCGTTCCCGTAAAATTTTCGGGCTCTTTAATTTATCCCCAAACCAGCAGGCCCGTAAAATCTACTTGCTGAAACACGGGCTCATCGCCGGAAATCCCGTGTCATTTTTATTTTGCTTTTAGGAAATCAAGAAAGAAAATGTTTTAAATTGTACGCCTATCTAGTATAATTTTTCTGATTTTGCAAACAAGTTCATTATTATACTCGTATTAATAAAAGTAACCATGATTACTTCTTTTTGTCAGCATTTTGTATGTCAAAATTGCTTTAGAAATTACATTTAAATATTGTTTCCAATTGGTGTACTATATTATAATCTATGATAGAGGTCAAGGCAACCAATGATAAATATGCAATCAATAAATGCATTCATTTGAAAATAATTGTATTTTTCACTTAAATATCTTGCTATTAAATAATTAAAAGGTACACCACTATATGTTTTCAAGTTTTGTGAGATCTTCTGGTGTAACTTTTAACAAAGGGCCTCCAAGCTTCGTATAGCTTAGGGCTTCATCATGTCTAAATACGGCCCTGTCCATAAGCTTCGGGAGTTTTTGTTTAAAAACTCTATGACGTAGAAATCTTTTCGTACTTCTACGTTATTTTAAAAATAACGTAGAAGTACGAAAGATGAAATAGTTCCTAAATTAAACCTTAACGGCCAGACGAAACACGTAAACAACAGAAGTCAAACTTACGGAAAAGAAGCTTTATTCAGGATGTAGCACTTCCATAACAAATCGGTATCAACATTAAACACACCACACACCAACAACGCTACGTTCAACATTAATCGCTCTCCAACACAACGCTTTTTTAGCAACAGTTTACTCGTAGTTTATATCTCTCGTTCTTATCAAATAACAGGCATACCGTTCATTCAACCTCAGATATGTTGCCAACAATATTCGTTTGAGAGAAAAGATATCTCGTTAAGTGTGAAATACAACTGAGAACAAACTCAAGATTTACATAGGGAAAGAAACTAAAAAGGAAAGTTAATTTAGAATATACGTCACATCATCTCCCACGTAATTTCTTTTTTTTTCTTTCTTTTTTTTTTTTTTGCCAAGAACCTATCAATTTTGTAGAGGTATCCTTTGAAACAATCTGATCATTCATTCAACTCTTTCAGATAAGAACTTACAAAATGGATGACGAGATTTGTTGATCAGTTGCTGTAGCTGACTTTATATCAGTACACATAGTCTCTAGACATCAATAGTTCAATATCACGAACATCCGTAGAAAAAAGAAACTTTATGTACATCAAATTTCCATATTATAAGTCGTGATAAATATTTTGTCACAATATGTGCGGAGAACACTCATCAATATACATGTCAGAGGTAGCATAGTAGTAAAAAAAACTACGTATGGCAGGAAAAAAAACTACAACATTTTTAACGTGGTTAATTTACACATTCGTCCACTCCTGATAACTTCTCAGGGAAGACAAAACATTTAAACTAAATTAATTGAATTGTCGAACATTGTAACATGGGGTAAATTTAGTTAGTTGAAAAAAAAACTGCACTTGCAGAAAAAAATTCAACGCCAAACACCGCAAGTGTCAAGCACACAAAAAGGTTAATCATAGAATTACAACACAAAAATCTTTAAGTGAACACTTGGCGGCCAGGGATGACTTCGAACTACTCCCATGCATTCGCACATCAATTGTTGATGGGATAGGGGAAACCCTGGAAAACCCTATCCTGGGAGTGAATCATTATACATAGATATCAACAAAGGCAATGGCTGATATTTATGTTATGCCGAAAAGACAACATGCACAAAATGAGTTGACAAGCATTTTAGTACAAAAAAAAAAAAAATAGTGTTGCGTCGCGTCACACCAAACCCCCCCCCCCCCCCATTGCATACTGACAAGGAGATAATGCATGCGATATTTTGTCCTCAAAGTCTGTCAAAAAGTTCTGTGATATTTTGAGTACAGAGAAAAGTTCAAATAAATAGCCTTTATAAAGCAAAGCTCTCTGCGACATTTGTTTGTCTTCACAGTCCATCACAAAGGTTCTGTGATAGTTTTTGAGGACAGAAAAGTTCAAATAAGTAGTCTTTTGATAGCGAAGTTCTGTGATACATTTTGAGTATAAGGAAAGATTCAAATAGTCTTTATAGAGCAAAGCTCTATGTAGTAAAAAGTTCCTTTGAGCTTGAAGGTCAATTGTAATAACAAAAAACATGTTTTAACAGTATCTTTTACTAGCAAAGAATACCCGTATGCGGATATGCTTACTTTGCTGTCGGGGCGACAACGGCACTCTCGAAGCTTCACGCTTCACAGGCTGAGGTTGCAGGACACTGGATCGCCGGGATGTGTCAGTATTTCTCGTGGACAAGGCAAGTTGACCAGAAGAAGCAGGGTCATCAGGCTGTCGCAAGGAATTCCCAGGCTGGAGCAAAGAGGTCCCAGGCTGGAGCAAGGAAGTCGCAAGCTGGAGCAAGGAAGTCCCAGACTGGAGCAAGGAGGTCCCAGTCTAGCTTGGAGACGAACCCGGAATCTGAGAAGGGTGAAGATCCGGTCGTTTCTTTGGCGGTCGAAGAAGCGGTGTAAAACTAGAAGGGCGCTTCCGTGAACGACGAGGAACGGTGGAGGAAGGTATAAGCTCCGTCCGTCCCGAGCGAAGATTCCGAGGACGAAATCCTGGCGGATGCAAATGCTGGACTCTATGTCTGGATTGTAGCCCAACGCTAGAAGTTGCACTAGGAGACTGTGGAACAGGAGGGTAAAATTCAGGCGGCGGGCACTTGGTAGGTTTAGATGGCACAGATGGTGAAAGAGGACGTTTTTGCCCTACTGCAGATTGATTAAATGTTCCTAAAGTAGGCAACTGCTCAGTAGAAACAGAAGGAGGGATTTATTTACTTGGAGATTGAAGAACCTCAACAATATTGTCCGATGATTCAGATTCAGCAAGAGATACGACTCTTTCAGGCACAGGACAGATGGAACTACCTGAAGATGAAATGTCAGTTCTTGTTCTTTTTTACTTTTTTGATTTAAAGCCAAACGGAGGCACTATGTGTGAAGAAGTAAATGGAGCGATTGAAGTATGAGAAGCAGATGAAAAAGAACCTCGTTGCAAACGACAAAAATATCCAGAGGAACTGGAAGTACTGGAACTCTCGTCTTTTGTGAAGGCAGGAGATGGAGGAGTTGAAATAATAACAGCACCCCGAGTGAATGGAATAATGTCAGAATGAGAATCGTTAAAAGTGGAAGCAAAGACCCGCTCAGACGAAGGTAGAGAATCGGACAGGAAAGGAGTGGGGTCAATAATTTCATCATCCACTATACATACTTGTGAAGAAGTCCCACCCTCTGCCTGAGGACTTCTACTAGATTTAGGGTCAATAATTGCATCATTGCTTCTAATAACCCATTTCCTACATTGCTGCACATGGGCAGAATGTATGGAGCCATATGACTTCTTTAATATGACATTATTATTGTACAATTCTACCAATTCAAAGGGGCCTTCATATAAAGGTGCACATTTCTTTACGAACGTGTGTGCAACAGAGGATTGAAAATGGGTTTCTAACAAGATCAGATCTCTAACTGCGAGATCTGGTTCTCTCCGTTTCGCATTATAGTGCCTAGCTTGGCTTAATTGAGCTCGACTGATAGCAGCCCGTGCCTTTTGCGCAAGTAGTTTTACAGATTCAGGTGTTGGTCTTTGGTTGATTTCATCGATAATGCCAGTTAAATTCTCAATGGGGGTGCGGATTTTGCGCCGTAGAAAATGTTCAGCGAGCGTAAGCCGCGTTGATTCATGAAATGATGAGCGAAGGGCGAAACAAAACATTTCAACGTGTTCGTCCCAACGCTCATGATTATTGCCAATGAAAGTTGAGATCATCTTTAGTAAGGTTCTATTTACACGCTCAGTCGGATTGGCTTGAGTGTGATATGGACTGATAAATTTGTGTTTTATTTGAAGCCTCGCACACATTCGCTCAAATAACTCCGAAATGAACTGAATCCCGTGGTCCCAGACTACGGTACGGGGACAGCCAAAACGAGAAAAACATTATGTATTAAAGTATCACATATTACATCAGCAGTAGCTGCTTTAATGGGGAAAGCTTCCACCCATTTAGAAAAGTTATCTGTAACAACTAAAATATAACAAGACTTAGTTTTAGTTGATAATGGATAAGGGCCCAATAAATCTATAGATATGGTTTCAAATACATAATTATTTGAACTACAAATAAGGTGACCGGCCGGTGGTTTATTATCATAATTGTATTTTTGACAGTACTCACATGAGCGAATGTATGCGAGTATACTATTGTACATACCCGGCCAGTAGGCTACGTCTCGAAGTTTAGTACGAGTTTTCCGTATGCCTAAGTGGCCGGCAAGAGGAATATCATGGAACTCGTGGAGTAAGGCCATGCGGAGAGACTGAGGTATCGCAGGGCGGTACTCAGCTCTCGAATTCACAAATTTTGTATGATACAAAATACCATCGACGATCTCATAATTTTGACTACGACCCCTAAAGAAGGTTCACTAGGAGCAGAAGAACCAGCGAGTAAGAAATTATAAATTTCTCCAAAATCTGGATCATTCGGCAGTTCAGAAATCATTTGCTCCCTTGAAGTGATTTCTGAAATGAGAAATAGGGAGGGAGGTTCAGTATCCGCCTGGCCACCAGAACTGACCGGACAGCGAGACGGTGCGTCAGGCAGTTGGTTTGACTTACCAGGGCGATACTGAATTCGAACATTATATTCCTGAAGTCGAAGTGTCCATTTTAACAATCTTCGAGACAGATTCTTTGCAGTGGTTAAAAATTGTAGTGCCGAATGATCCGTAATGACATTGACAGTTAAATGATTGAGATAGCATTTAAATTTGGTGACAGCAAATAAAATAGCTAAGCATTATCGTTCAGTAGCAGAGTAATTACGTTCTGCTTTGTTAAGAATTCGAGAGGCATATGCAATAGGATGCCCTCGTTGAAATAGAACAGCTCCTAGACCAACACCTGATGCATCGGTAAAAATATTGAATATTTCTGCATGGTTAGGAAAGCCTAACACAGGTGGCGAAACCAAGGCATGTTTAAGAGCATTAAAGGCAGTCTCTGCCTCCGTGGACCAAAAAAAGTGTCTATACCTTCGTTTTAACGCTAGTAAAGGTTCGCATAGAGTAGCGTACCCCGGAACGAACTGTTGATACCACCCGGTCATGCATAGGAAGCGAAATAATTCTTTCGCTGACTTAGGCCTCAGGAAGTCCGAAATTGGCTTGACCTTTGAGTCGTCAGTTAAAAGACCATTAGGGGTCATTTTTAGACCGAGATAGACTAGTTCGTTTCGTCCAATTTGACATTTGGTAGGCTTTAAAGTCAAACCCGCATTATGTAGCAGTTCGAAAACTTGGTCCAACAGAGACAGATGCTCCTCAAAAGTCTCAGAAGAGACAATAATATCATCCAGATAGACATGGACATTAGGTCCGAGCACAGGACGTAAGACTGAGTCCATTAGACGCTGAAACGTTGCAGGAGCATATGCCAAACCAAAGGGCATTTAGGAATTCATATGCTCCAAACGGGGTAATAAATCCAGTTTTTTCTACAGAATTTGGGTGGACAGCAGCCTGCCAATAGCCACTGTCTAAATCCAAAGTTGACAGCCAGTTTGTTGACGATAAGTCCTGAAGAATATCGCTAATTATAGGCAGTGAATAATTGATAGCTTTAGTCATCGCATTGAGTTTGCGATAATCTATCACAAAGCGAAACTCTCCAGATTGGGTTTTTTTTTTTTTTTTGGAACAAGAAAAAGCAGGTGCTGCCCAAGGACTAAGTGATTCTTTAATTATTCCCGAATAGAGCATGTCGTAAATTTGTTTTCGGAACTCAGCTTTTTTCTGGTTCGGACATGGATAAGGCTTACATGCAATGGGATTAGCCCCTTCCGTATTAATGGTATGATACACCACCTGTGTAAACCCTGGCTTACCAGAAAATAACCCTGGTCTGCTGTGTAAAACCTAACCAAGTCGGCTCTTGTGTTCAGGCAATAATCTGTCACTCTCAAGAACTGCAGAAAAATCAAAAGGCTCTTCTGGGGTGGGAGGACTAATCTCAGGCATTAAGATTAAGCCATGCTCGAAATCAAGTGTAAGCTTAAACATTTTAATGAAATCCACCCCCAGAAGGCAATCCAAGGGTAACTCTTGGATCAAAAAGAAAGTATAAGAAACTTGAACTTTGCCAATCTTGACAGGTAAATGAACTGATCCAGAGATTGAAAAAACATTATTATCGGCACCTCGCACACATTGCTGGGAGGGCTCGACACAAGCATTTGGAAAGGTAGCAGCACATAAATCAAAGTTTAATGCAGAAATGTCAGATCCAGAATCAATTTTAGTCGACACCACTACTTTACCCAAGGTGACAAGAATATCAGGCAATAGCAGAGCTTGAATTGTTAAAAAGATATTTGAGGTCTTCAGAAAAACGAGGAGATAGACTCGACCCATCTACCTCCTGCTGAAGTTTAAATTGTCGTGAAACCTATTAGTATTTCTTGATTGATTTTGCAGATTTGCCGAAGCACCAGAACGTACTGAGTTATAGTAACGTGCAGGAGAGGCAGCATCAATATCATTAGGTCTGCCTTGCCCCCCAGCACGGTGTTTTGGATATGTCTTGTCAACCGGGTAGTAATTATCTCGGGGACGAGAAACTTGGTTGTTTTCCTGGTTCCCATAATAGTAAGGATGTCGCACCTCTGGTGCCCGATGATGCGGCGGCACGTAGATAGACTGCTGATAGGCGTTCTCCACCCTTAACTGATAAGCAGCCTGCCGAGGCTGATTGAAAAATTGTCCTTGACGAAAGTTCTGTTTTGGCTGCTGATGCCTATTAGTCTGAATAGGAAGTTCATGGTACTGCGTAGGTTGACGGTACTCTTGAACCTGTGAAGATTGCCCTTTGCTGTGGCGTTCTTCATAGACTTGAACGAGTTTTAGGCACTCGTGAATGGAGACAGGAAGTCGAACTTCCAAAAAATCCTGCAGGAATGGGTTCCAGCTGCTGTAGCAAGGTATCGCAAATGTCAGACTCGACTGCAGCGGGATCCCATAACTTGTAAAGTCGAACTGTTTCCAGGGCGAACAAGACTGGACTATCTGACGCTCGCTGTCGCCTGGAAAACAGTTGTTGTGCAAGGCCGGCCTTATTGGTGCCAAAAGGAAAGACATCCAAAAATGCAGCTCGAAATTGCGGATATGAGCCCTCTGGGTTCATTCGACGCCACTGTCTGTACCAGACCTTTACCGTGTCTTGCAAACATGTACGAGCAATAGGTATCTGACAGTATTCAGGAACATTATATAAGTCAAAATGATCATCAAGATCCTCCAGAAACCTAAGCAATCCGCCGTTTTCCCTGAAAACAATAGAACCCGCATGGGGTACGTAATGAGCCAGAATTTTGCTCCTTCTCACGGGGGGGGGGGGGTAAATTGCTTTTGAGGCACTGCAGTCGAAGTACGCGGTACATAAGCTTCGTACGGCGCGTATTCGCTGTCTGGTAAGTCGGAACCGCAGGCCTCGTACAGAGCACTTGCTGAATTATTTGGAACTCTATAACGCTGAGTGCGTAGATTGTCTGTTGTAGAATTATGAGCCTCATGAGCATGTCTATAACAGTCATAGAAGAGACCGATATGATCCGTGATACTTTCTATTTTCCGTGACTTCTACTATGAATCTGTTCGACTGAAGTTCGGGCGCCAATATGACGTAGAAGTCTTTTGGTACTTCTACGTTATTTTAAAAAACATAACCATAAGATGAAATAGTTCCTAAATTAAACCTTAACGGCCAGACGAAACATGTAAACAACAGAAGTCAAACTTACGGAAAAGATGCTTTATTCAGGATGTAGCACTTCCATAACAAATCTGGATCAACATTAAACACACCACACACCAACAACGTTACGTTCTACATTAATCGCTCTCTAACACAACGCTCTCTTCACAACACTCGCCAGCAACAGTTTACTCGTAGTTTATATCTCTCGTTCTTATCAAAACAGGCATACGTCACGTTCATTCAACCTCAATTATGTGGCCAACAGTATTCGTTTGAGAGAAAAGATATTACGTTAAGAGTGAAGTATACCTGAGAATAAACTCAAGATTTACATAGGGAAAGAAACTAAAAAGGAAAGTTAATTTAGAATATACGTCACAACTCTTTCTATTAAATCATAGCGATCAATTGGACTTTGCCAGACAGAAGTTCTTTAATTTCAGACAAGTAAAATCACATGTGAATATAATGAAGAGGTCAGGGCCTCCATACGATTGAACACATGCCATTGAAACTTGAACATATTCATGCCTTGGACTGTCTGTTATACAGCCATTTTTTCAATTAAATTCTGTCGAAGAAATCTTCTTCTCCTAATACGTGGAGAATACGTCAGAATTATTAACAGAGCAATCAAACATCTCTGATCTACCTGCATTTACTGTTCATCACGTAACATTAATCACATCAGAAAACGTGAAAATTTCATCGCCTTGGAAGCGAACTCTCACCTCCCGATTTTCGTTCAAGCGTGTTCATCATCCAGGAGGATGAAGTCCGAAGTATCTGAATGCTAAGAATCAGAACATCCTCTGATTTTTGCCAGTCGAAGCAAATTCTTCTTTCCTCGTAGTGTAGTTCAGTAAATCACAAGTCTCTCAGGTAAATTGCCTGAATTTGAACTAAAGGAAATAGTTAAACTTTCCCATTTGAACAACACATTACAGGTGCTTCAGTTTTAAATTTCATTGCTCTAAAAGGATCTTATATTATATGAATTTTTCCAGTCAAAAGCCTTGGTTGAAATTGGTAATCGAAATTTGGATTATAACCAAATGTCGCCAATTTCAAATCAAATTCTGTGAACTTTTCCCTTAATTCGGCTTGTGTTATTCTGCCGTCATCAGGCCAGGTTTCGCGCTGTTGAGGGGGTTTCTGAAGTCCTTGATTCGGCTTGCCTTATTCGGACTTCAATAAGACGGGCCCCACCTTCTTAGAGGATTTCCCTCACTCTGGATTTGGTATGTCTTTGTTCGGTCGTCTTCAAGGAGGGATTTACGCTATTAAACGGTTTCCAAAGCCCTTAATTCGCATTGTCTTATTCACACGTTATCGAGTTTAGCCTCACGTTATTTAGCTGCTTCCGTAGCCCTTGATTCATCATGTCTTATTTAGTTATTATAATGTCTGGCTCCAAAATGTTGAGGATTTCAGCTCCTCTTAAAAATTTAACTTTCTTGTTTTCGGGATTAATTTCTTCAATGTAGGCTGTCTTTTTTTCGACGGCATTTAAAGCTAATTACTGTAATGGTCTAAAAAAATTACGAAAATTTATTTGAAGAAAAATTATTTTAGTTTTAATGCACTATCACAAAATAATAGCTTGTACTTTATTTTAAAAGGCAAATGCATAGTGAAAACGTGTAGACTCTGTATCACAGACGGAAGAATATCTCGACAACATTGAAATATTATTACGTAACCTTATGACGCAGTAAACAGAAAGATCAATTTTTAAACCGTAAATCGCGTGCGTTGTGTCAAATTCAAAACAATGAATAAATTATCAACGTTTATTCATAATCAAAAGCTTTATTAACATCGACTATAGTTTCGCTGATCTTCTGGCTCGGCTTCATCAGGAAGAATGGTACTTTATTTTAAAAGGTAGAAAAAAAAACATTTTTTTTATTTTAAGACCATTCGTCCTGATGAAGCCAAGCCAGAAGCTCTGCGAAACTATAGTCGATGTTAATAAAGCTTTTAATTTTGAATAAACGTTGATAATTTATTCTTAATCAATATCACAAGTGTGTAGTCTTGAATTATATTCAAAACAATGGTTGAAGGCATCAAATCGAAATCTTCTCGTACAAATACACTGACGGAAAAAAATCCCAACACCACGAACAAATAGTTGTAGAGGAATGAAATGGCGGCAATACATTTGTATTGGTAACATATTTAATCGATTAAGGTTTCAAGATCACAGCTTATTGTAAGCGCGAGAAGAGCCATTTTAAATGTGAAATGCTGGTACATTAATAACCTGTGTAACCGCTAGAATGTTGAATGCAAGCACGCAAACGTTCATGCATTGTGTCGTACAGGTGCTGGATGTCAGTTTGTGGGATGGAGTTCCATGCCTGTTGCACTTGGTCGGTCAATACAGGGACGGTTAATGCTGGTTGGGGTGACGCTGGAGTTGTCGTCCAATGATGTCCCATACGTGCTCGATTGGTGAAAGATCTGGTGATTTAGCAGGCCACGGCAGCATGTCGACACTCTGTAGAGCATGTTGGGTTACAACAGCGGTATGCGGGCGAGCGTTATCCTGTTGGAAAACACCCCCTGGAATGCTGTTCAGGAATGGCAGCACAACAGGTTGAATCACCAGACCGACGTACAACTGTGCCGTCAGGGTGCGTGGGATAACCACGAGAGTGCTCCTGCTGTCATAGGAAATTGCTCCCCAGACCATAACTCCAGGTGTAGGTCCAGTGTGTCTCGGCCGCAGACAGGTTGGTTGCAGGCGCTCAGCTGGCCTCCTTCTAACCAACACACGGCCATCACTGGCACCCAGGCAGAACCGGCTTTCATCAGAAAACACAACAGATCTCCACTCCGTCCTCCAATGAGCTCTAGCTTGACACCACTGACGTCGCAAACGGCAGTGGTTTGGAGTAAGTGGAATGCACGCTAGAGGGCGTCTGGCTCGGAGCTGTCCTTCAAGTAACCGATTTGTAACAGTTCGTTGTGTCACTGTGGTGGCAACTGCAGCTCGCATTGCTGCCGAAGACGCGGTACGATGAGCCACGGCCATACGCCGTACACGGCGGTCTTCCCTCTCAGTAGTGCCACGTGGCCGGCCGGAACCCGGTCTTCTTGAGGCAGTACCTTCCCTTGACCACCGCTGCCAACAATCATGCACAGTGGCTACATTCCTGCCAAGTCGTTCTGCAATATTGCGGAAAGAAAATCCACCTTCTTGTACCTATTACACGACCTCGTTCAAACTCCGTGAGCTGTTGATAATGGCTTCTTCGTCTTCTTAAAGGCATCTCAACGATAACTAACGCTCACGAACGTTACAGCGCGTATTTACAGCAAACCTGCTTTGCATGTTCCAAGGGGGCGCTACTAGCGCCACACGTATGCGACGAGCGCGAAATTTGCATAGACTTCATCTTACAGATGTACTCTCACCACCTACCAACTGTCGTTTATCTAACACAACCCCTTCTTGGTGTTGGGATTTTTTTCCGTCAGTGTATGATGGTACGGTAAATATTTCTGTTTGCGCGAATTGAGTGCCGGGGCTCCCGGTTCTCCTATGTCACCTCTTGAATCATACGGAGTGACTGCAGAGTTCGGTCCTGTTAGGTCAAAGGTTACGGAAATGTATAGGGAACACAGAAAAACATATACAGTTGAACACCTATTTAACGCACTACGGTTTAACGAATTCCGAGATTTTACGTACATTTTTATGGTCCGGACGGAACCACATTGAAATTAATGCTTGGCGTTTCTCGATTTAACGAACACACTTCCTCAATTTAGCGAACATTTTTTTATTTTTTCTAAACCACCAAACTATGTTAACCAGCATTTTTACCTCAAGAGTTAGCTAGAAAAAGAGCCTCGCGTAACAGAAAATTTTCACGCATGCAGTTAACCAGCGTTTCAAAGAACACTATTTGTGGCACAGCTTGACGGAATCATACATCAGTTCGCCTTTCCTCCGACTATCAACGAGTGAGCTTTTTACAGGGGAAAGCCAACGACCAACAAGTTCCAAAGGAGCGCAACGTTCTTTGCATATGTGAGAAGCAGGAAAAGAAAAGACGGTGTGGGGGAGGAAATCTAGAGTACCTCGGGAATACTTGTTTTCAGCTACAGACAGAACAATAGCTTTCTGTGAGGTTATAGGACACACATTGTACGTTCCCATTCATGAACCTCTGGAATTCTTCCCCAAATTGCGCCGCTTCTCCTTTTTTCCTTCATAGTGTTAAATCTACAGGTTAAATTAAACGACAATGCTCGTTTATGAATAAAGTTTTGATGATGAACGTACTGTAGGTAGCACTAGAAAAGTTAGAAATGAAATTGACTGAGCACTGTAGTTTTACACAAGTGCATTCTGTGAGAGCATTTTAAAAAAATGAATGACTGCAGCAAAAGAAAGCGGAAAATATTTTCAATCAGTGAAAAAATGAACATTTTGTCGCATCCTGTTGCGAACCCAGGATCACAAACTGCTGCAGCAGAGAAATTCGGAATTTTCAAATCAACCTTGTGTACCACAGCGAAAAGTAGGAAAGGAATTGAAAGCTGTGCATCAAAGTGTGGGCAATTTTTGAGTAAGAAGAAATCTATGAAAGCATCGGCCCTGAGTGAGTTGGCGAACGCTCTCGTTACTTGGTTCCAACAAACACGAGTTAGTAATTTGCCTATTAGTGGATCACTTCTGAAGGAAAAAGCAGTTCATCTTGCCCACAGATTTCAATTAAAGAATTTACCGCATCAAATGGATGGATTGATCGTTTTAAGCAAAGACGTAACATAGTGCATGGAGCACTATCAAGCAAAAGCAAATGTGTTGATCCCGTGACGGCACAAACGTGGGAAAATGAACAGCTGCCACAAATCATTATTGAAGAGTACATGCTGTGTGAAACTTTTAATGCTGATGAAACGGGACTGTTTTACATCCTGCAGCCAGATAAAACACTATGTTTTCGAAATGACACCTGCCGTAGAAGAAAGAAATCAAAAGATAGAATCACTGTTCTTCTAGCTGCCAATGCAGACGGGTCAGGAAAATTGCAGCTGTTAGTTATAGGTGAATTTGCTAAACCAACTTGCTTCAAAAATGCAAAATATTTGCCCATCAAATATGAAGCAATAAAAAGTCGTGGGTTACCACCTTTTTATTCAAAAATTATGTAGAAGCCTTGGATACTCAGATGCAGGCAAAAAAGAGAAAAGTGCTCTTATTCATTTACGTACTTATCAATGTGCTGCGCATCCTCAAGTAAGCAACCTGAAAAATGTTCAAATCATTTTTCCCCCAGCTAATTGTGCTAGTGAATTGCTACTGCCACATCTGGGTGTCATTAGGTCTTTTAAAGCCCATTTTCGAAAGCTTTTCATGCGAAAAGTTCTTTCTGTTATCGATGCAAAGGATTATACACATAAAGTTAAAGTTAATATTATCGATGCAATGCATTTCGCACGATAGTCGTGAAATGCAGTTACGGCAGATACCATTAATAACTGATTTAGGCTTCTCAGGTTGTGAACAAGAAGAAAGTGAGTCCAATACCGAAAATGCTGCTGGTAATTTTGCGGATGCCGATCTTGCAAAATCGAATGAAATTCCTTCATCAGACATCAGGTATTGTGTTTTCCGATTATGTTGATTGTGACGCAAATATGCATACCTGCCAAATGCAATCCCTTTATGATGTTTTGGATGAACAGATCGGACAAAATGCATCAGATTCTGATGAAGAAGATGAAACAGAACCGAAAGTTAGCTGCTTTAGTGATGCTGCTAACGGTATAGGATGTGTTAAACTACTTTATGAACTTCGATATCAATGATGACGTCTTTAATGCACTTCATAAAATTGAAGCTGCAATTTATAAAACTAAATGTTCAGAAAAACATCAGCAATCTTCTTTAAAGCATTTCTTTTCTACAGTGTAAAAAGGTAATCAACGCATATTCTGTATTTACAAGTTAATTGGTACTAATTGATGTTATGTTTCATGCAGCTTATAATACTGAAACCGTTATTTAAGAAGCCAAATGCTCGGAAAGAAATCAACTATCGTAGTTCTCTCGTAATTTTAAAGTACGCTTAAATTTTGATGCTACATTTTTTTTTTTATTGGAGTTTTAACGACCATCGTGAGCAACTAAGTAGGGTATAAGCAGTCGCCCATCCCTTATTTAGGGTTACTGGTTCCAGAGAAGGGAGAGAGCCAGTGCCGTAAGACAAACACAACATCCATGCCTCACCGGGATTCGAACCCAGACCCATCTCGAACGAATGATCAGAAGCCAGCGCTTAGACCACTGCGCCACCGGGGCGGCACTACATATTGAAGTCTAATATATACGAATTATGTATTTAATATGCAAAGTAAATGTGCACGTATTACTACATTTTGGTAATAAATTTCGTAATTAAAAGTACTATACTAATTTAAATTTCACTGAAAGAAACAGAACTTAACTGCTTAGGTATCCTGTTATGAACACTAGCTGAATGTTTCATTCCAAAGGCTTCCTTCCTCTATTTAGTGAATTCCGCGATTTTACGACGTACATGACTGTCGGTTCTTTGAAGTCCGTTAAATCGAGGTTTGACTGTATCCAGTTACATACACTATATAGATAAAAGTTACCAGAAGACAGCCCTCCAGAATCACAGTGCTTAATCCATCTGCGCATTATGATGTGAAAATTATTGTAGGTTGGTATGAAAGGAAGCAGGTCCGGCCTTAAGTGTAGGCGAGCCTAAGGCCACTATTTCTAGGAGCTGATGCGGATTTTAATAATAAAAAAGCTAATTTTTATCATAATCCAATTTTTTTATCTGTATCATCTATGAAAAAATAAATATATAAAAATCACTAAAAAGATAAACACAGTAGAAATACGTTTTTTTTATTATCCTTCTTCCATACCCTCTCGGGATGCCATTAAGTGAGGCATGTGGAAATAGGTTTTCCTCCCTTATGCGTTGCAGCGAAGGTTAATATTGCCGGTAAATTTTTTTGCACATTTTCTGCCGGCTTTATAAACGCAACGCCAATAACCAAGTAGAAATACATGATGTGATGAAATATGTGATGAATAAACACAATTTCGTGGGTTGAGTGAAAGCAGAACGTCTCAGATTTGCTAATTTAGCAGGATTACAGTTACCACGCTTTAGAGCAATACATAACAAAAAGGTTCCTTATCAGAGTATTGCATAAACTTTATGCATTCCTAATCATGAAAGTTATGCACACAATGACGTTTACTACAAAGCATAATGTAGGCAGCATTCGGAGAAGTTTGGATTACAGGTATAAGCTTTAAGTACATTATTCATGAACTTATATACATTTCTTTTTATTTCAGTTTCTTGTCATTGGGAAAAAAATACGTTTCTCAAATCTGATTGAAAATCGATATTTTAACGCTGCAGGCTATTCAGTGAAAAATACTATTATGGGCCACAAAGTCGGTCTTTACCTAGGGCCGCCAAAGTGCTAAGGCCGGCGCTGAAAGGAAGCTACTGATGTCTCAGAGCGAGCATTCGAAGGCAGGATGTCCTGAAGGGAGCGCACAGAGTTTGAGAGAGATATGACTGGAGGGTGCTACATTAGTGGCTTTTTGATAAGAGAGAAAATTAGTTAAGCATTCTCAAAGCAACTGTGTTGGGCGTAGTGAACCGCCTGGCAGAGAGAAGGTGCTCCCAACCATCAAGACGTACTGGGAAACACAAAAAATTGAGTAACAGAGACCGTCGGAGACTAGAGACAGGTGCAAACTCTTTGGCGTTGTACGGAAGAAGATATGCGTTTAGATGTCAAGAGAGCTTCTGGTATTCTCGTTTGTACAGACGACGCACAATGCTACAGAGGACGGGTTGTCACTATCTGGTTTACGGAAAATTAGGTTTCATGATTGGTCTGGCCTTCACAAAGCCCTGGTCAAAACCCTGTTGATACTTATGCAACGAACTGAAGCGCTGTATTAGGACTTAGAAAAATCCTCCTATACTTCACCGCAAGAGCTATCGAAGGCATTACAAGCAGAATGGAAACTCATTCGCGCAGACTGTTTTCATCATTTAGTGGAAAGCACGTCTTGGAAGATTAATATAAGTACAATAATCAGCCCAAAAGGGAGCCAACTCGATACTAATTTCTTCTAATAAAGGATTTTTTCCACATGGTCCTGGTGTCGGTGACTTTTGACTATATACACTCTTCGAAAAACAAAAAAACATAAAAAAAATAAACTAAGGACCCCGAGAAAGTCGTTCGATCCTAATTAAACTCCGCATGCAAGTTCCTCAGAGCTGAATATGCAAATGATTAAAAACTAACGACGAATGACAAAATAGTAGCCAGCTACATTGCATAGGAACTACGCATCTAGGAGGGTATATCAAGAGCAAAGCTCGCACACAGGGATAATTGTAACAGCAGATTGCGGTTGGATAAACCTCCACGGTCTGTGAGGACGCCTCAACGTCGGATCCGTACTCAATACGAGCAGTTGACAGAGTTTGAGAGAGGAAGCATAATTGGACTGAGAGAGGCCGGTTGGTCAAGTCGCCGTATCTCCAGGCGTTTGAGTCTGAGAAACGCGGCGACCTAACGATCTTGGCGCCAATGGGTCTTCAGGGCCTGTTCAACAACATAACGCCAACTCCATTTCTTTCAAGCGCATGGAAACAACTCACCAAAAACCGCGCTGTCAGAACTCTAATGATGTCACAATGATTTAAATGTCTCCGCGCCATTCGTCCTGATGATGCCGAGTCAAACTATAGTCGATGTATAATAAACCTTTGATTGTGGTAAACGTTGGTATTTTTATTTTACCTCAGCACCACAAGTTTTATAGTCATAAATTATATATACCAACCAGAGGCTTCATCACAAGGCTATGTATATTTTTGACTTACAACACGCTTTCACCCGAGGGAGTGGACCACTGCGTCGGAGTGATCTCGGTGGCGAAAGCACGTGTAAGGAGTAAAAATGCCTGGGTGACTTCATCGGGAATCCTACCATTACACGGAGACCTTTACCAGAGGCTTCATCACAAGGCTATGTATATTTCTGACTTACAACAGGTCCTCACCTGAGTGAGTGGACCACTGCATCGGAGTGACTCGGTAATGAAAGCACGTATAACGAATGAGAATGCCTGGGTGATGATAGCGGGAATGCTACCATCAGACGAACACCTTTACTACAGGCTTCATCACAGGGCTATGTATATTTTTGACTTACAACAGGTCCTCACCTGAGTGAGTGGACCACTGCATCGGAGTGACTCGGTAACGAAAGCACGTATAACGAGTGAGAATGCCTGGGTGTCCCGACAATTCGTCGCGTGCGTCAATTCGTCGACTACGTCAATTCGTCGCCTGCGTCAATTCGTCGACTACGTCAATTCGTCGCCTGCGTCAATTCGTCGCGCGTCAATTCGTCGACTACGACAATTCGTCGCGCGTCAATTCGTCGCGCGTTAATTCGTCGACCACGACGATTCGTCGCGCGTCAATTCGTCGCGGACAAATTCGTCGACTACGTCAATTCGTCGACTACGTCAATTCGTCGCGTTTGCAGATTTTGGTTACATACAAAACGAATTCAGGAAAACGTACGATTTCGAACGTCTTGCTCCCTGATCAAATTTATAAAATTTGGACACGCAGACAGGATAGGAATATTACGTTTTTCTTTGGCACTAAAAATATTAGACGGTAAACGGTTTTTGGAACGGGGCAGGGCCCGGTTATTCAGAGCCCCCCATATACAAAATTTTCGTAAAATCTACAGTTTTCAATTCAGAACCACCAAATCTGGTATACTATTTCGTGGTATTCTAACTTAGACTGTAGACGGTTTTGGGAAGCGGTTGCAGAGAGGAGGGGGGGGTTACAGCCCCCCTACAGAATTGCCGTAAGATATAGTTTTCAATTTAGAACTACCAAATTTGGTATATTATCTCATAGCGCTCTAACTTAGACGGTAGACGGTTTTTGGAACGGGTCAGGGGCCCGGTTGGTCAGAGCCCCCACACTACAGTTTTCAATTCAGAACCACCAAATCAGGTATCCTATCTCATAGTACTCTAACTTAGACGGTTGTCGGTTTTTGGAACGGGTCAAGGCCCGGGGAGTCGTAGCCCCCCCCTCCCCCCATACATACAAAGTTTTCGTAAAATCTAGTTTTCATTTCATAACCATCAAATTTGGTATCATGAAACTCTAACTTAGACGCTAGACGGTTTTTGGAAGGGGTTGGAGCCCGCGGGGTCGGACCCCCCCCCCTCTCATAAAAAATTTCGTAAAATCTACAGTTTTCATCTTAGAACCACCAAATTTGGTATACTATCTTATGGTACTCTAACTTAGACTGCAGACCGTTTTTGGAACGGGTCAAGGCCCGGGGGTCAGAGCCCCCCACATACAAAATTTTCTTAAAAACTACAGTTTTCAATTCAGAACCACCTAATCTGGTATACTATCTCATGGTACTCTAACTTAGACGCTAGACGGTTTTTGGAAGGGGTTGGAGCCCGGGGGTCAGACCCCCCCCGAATAAAAACTTTTTCCTAAAATCTACAGTTTTCAATTTAGAACCACCAAATTTGGTATACTATCTCATGGTACTCTAACTTAGACGCTAGACGGTTTTTGGAAGGGGTTGGAGCCGGGGGGTCAGACTCCCCCGAATAAAAACTTTTTCGTAAAATCTACAGTTTTCAATTTAGAACCACCAAATTTGGTATACTATCTCATGGTACTCTAACTTAGACGCTAGACGGTTTCTGAAAGGGGTTGGAGCTCGCGGGGTCGGCCCCCCCTCATAAAAATTTCGTAAAATCTACAGTTTTCATCTTAGAACCACCAAATTTGGTATACTATCTTATGGTACTCTAACTTAGACTGCAGACCGTTTTTGGAACGGGTCAAGGCCCTGGGGGTCAGAGCCCCCCACATACAAAATTTTCTTAAAAACTACAGTTTTCAATTCAGAACCACCTAATCTGGTATACTATCTCATGGTACTCTAACTTAGACGCTAGACGGTTTTTGGAAGGGGTTGGAGCCGGGGGGTCAGACTCCCCCCGAATAAAAACTTTTTCGTAAAATCTACAGTTTTCAATTTAGAACCACCAAATTTGGTATACTATCTCATGGTACTCTAACTTAGACGCTAGACGGTTTCTGAAAGGGGTTGGAGCTCGCGGGGTCGGCCCCCCCCTCATAAAAATTTCGTAAAATCTACAGTTTTCATCTTAGAACCACCAAATTTGGTATACTATCTTATGGTACTCTAACTTAGACTGCAGACCGTTTTTGGAACGGGTCAAGGCCCTGGGGGTCAGAGCCCCCACATACAAAATTTTCTTAAAAACTACAGTTTTCAATTCAGAACCACCTAATCTGGTATACTATCTCATGGTACTCTAACTTAGACGCTAGACGGTTTTTGGAAGGGGTTGGAGCCGGGGGGTCAGACTCCCCGAATAAAAACTTTTTCGTAAAATCTACAGTTTTCAATTTAGAACCACCAAATTTGGTATACTATCTCATGGTACTCTAACTTAGACGCTTGACGGTTTTTGGAAGGGGTTGGAGCCCGCGGGGTCGCCCCCCCCCTCATAAAAATTTCGTAAAATCTACAGTTTTCATCTTAGAACCACCAAATTTGGTATACTATCTTATGGTACTCTAACTTAGACGGCAGACCGTTTTTGGAACGGGTCAAGGCCCGGGGGTCAGAGCCCCCTACATACAAAATTTTCGTAAAATCTAGTTTTCATTTCAGAACCATCAAATTTGGTATCATGAAACTCTAAATTAGACGCTACACGTTTTTTGGAAGGGGTTGGAGCCCGGGAGTAAGAGCCCCCCCCCTCCCATAAAATGCCGCGTAAAATCTACAGTTTTCAATTTAGAACCACCAAATTTGGCATACTCTCTCATGGTACTCTAACTTAGACGGTAGACGGTTTTTGGAACGGGTCGGGCACGGGGTCAGAGACCCCCGCACATAAATTTTTTTCGTAAAAACTAAAGTTTTCAATTTAGAGCTACCAAATTGGGTATACTATATAATGGTGTTCTAAATTAAACGGTAGACGGTTTTCAGAACGGGTCGGGGCAAGGGTGGTTACCCCCCCCCCTACACACAAACTTTCGTAAAATCTATAGTTTTCAATTTAGAACCACCAAATTTGGTATACCATATCATGGTACTCTAACTTAGACCGTAGACGATTTTCGGAACGGGTTGGGGCCCGGGGTTAGATCGTTCCCCCATACAAAATTTTCGTAAAATCTACAGTTTTCAATTTGGAACAACCAAATTTGGTATACTATCTCATGGTACTCTAACTTAGATGGTAGACGGTTTTGGGAACGGGTCAGGCACGGGGTCAGAGCCCTCCCCATAAAAATTTTCGTAAAATCTACAGTTTTCAATTTAAAACCACCAAATTTGGTATACTATGTCATGGTACTCTAACTGAGAATGCAGGCGATTTTTGGAAACGGTTGGAGACAGGGGTTCAGAGCCCTCCCCCATGCCAATTTTTGTAAAACCTACAGTTTCGAATTTAGAACGACCAAATTTAGTACACTCCCTCATTGTATTGTAACTTAGACCGCAGACGGAAAGGGTCGGTGCCCGGTGTGAAGGGGGCCCATTCAAAATTTTCGTAAAAATTACAATTTTTACTCTTAAGAACTGCATCCCAATACAGCACTCCATTACCGCACCTACGGTCTAGGTTAGAGGCCGTAGATAACAATAAAGTGAAAAAATATCCGGTTCATGATGTATTAAAAACACAAATTAATAAACGTTAGCTTTCACCACCAACGGTTGCCTTATCAGGCAGAAATACAATGTAATGTAAATAATGTAAATTCTTTTTTGCTTCGTATAATTAAATTAACTAAATCAAAATATTTAAAATAAGTTTCCTGGAAATTTACGGAAATAACTTTTTCATTCATTAACTTTCACCCGCTGAACTTGGTGATTTTAGAAATAGTAATATTTACCTGGGAAATACCGGGTACCCCTGCTAGTAAGAACTAAAGATAATGTTACACTTTTAGTCAGGTACAAAACAATAATTAGAAAACCCTAGGACTGGGCCTGTTTAGCAATTTTCAGTGTGCCGTGCTAATTTTCATAATGTTTTCATAGAAGTCCAAGATTTTTGCAATGCGCTTTTCTGAGGTTGGAACTATTAAGCAGACAATAGGCCTAGAGATTTTTGATAGTTTTCAGTCCTCCGAGCTGATATTTATGTAGTTTTCATAGAAAATAAAATGAATTCTGTTTAAATGTTACTCGAGCACAAAGCATTAATAGCTACGCCCGAGACCTAGGCATATGCATTTACAGTAATTTTTATAATGCTGTGATTATATGAGGTTTGCATGACAAATCAATTTAAGAGTGTTACGCTTATCAAAAATTATTTAAAAGGCCTAGGCCTAGCGGCCAATAATTAGCATTTGGTGCCTAAGTGAAAGCGCAACATTATTAACTTGATTTGTTATGCAAACCTTATAAATACGACCACAGCGATTAAAAGTTACTAAAGAGTCCTTGTAAGTAATATTTTTTGACCGAGTGCAAGTACAATTTACGAAATGTCAACAGGTCAAAATATCTAAAGTAACAATGAAATTTGGAATATTTCTTTTTTCTTTCTTTTTATTTCAGTTTTGACACTTGTATTAAGTTTTAAAAACATATATTTCTCCTATCGTATACCTTCATTGTGCTTTCAACAGAATTTCTTACCATGTTTTGGGTATTTTGTTTCGTGTGGTTGCAGTTTTTTAATGTTTTGGGCATTTCATTTTGTGAAATCAATTTTACTAGAATATGCAGATTCTGTAGTTCAGTGGTTTGAGGAAAATTATGTTCTTGGAAAATTTTGTGGAAGCAGAAGAAACAATCCAAGCAGAAGCCCTCCGCTGTTCCCGCCAACAATTTGGTCAGTTAGTGAAAACAATTTATTTGGCTTTCCCAGAACACAAAACGAACTTGAAAGATTAGACAGACGCTGGAATACAATTCTGGGAGAGAAAAAACTGTGACTGTACGAAATAATCAGCGAAATTGCGAAAGAGCAGAGAACAACTATGGCTAAAATCGAAAGAGTGATAGCACAGATTCCAACAAATCCACCCAGAAGAGAAACGCTGGCAAGATAAAAAGGAATTCGAACTTCTTTGGTGCACAGAGACAATGTTAACATGCTGGACATTTTAAGAGGAATTTCATATAATTCTACCCTTTACTAAAATGTGCTGGTATTTCTCACTAATTGAATTATACCTTTTACTAACTTGTATTTGAATTTTTCAAGAATGTAATTCCGCCGAAGATGCAAGAATGTAAAACCAACGCAAAATTAAAAAAGACAAAATTTTCAAAATAGCATGTCAAAAACATAAAATGTCAAAAAGTAATCCAAAATGTGAAACATATAAAAATTCAAAATGCAATCCAAAATGTGAAACAAATAAAAATTCAAAATGCAATCACAAGTCACAAGCATTACAAAAATGCGAAACGCTATGTAACAAGTACAACACAAAATTAAAACAAATGCCAAAAAAAAAATGCATACGCTTTGTAAAATGCACAAAATAAAATAAATGCCATATTCACAAGGATTTCATGACGAGTCGTGTTAAAAATGAGCTTTTATTTAGACTTCAAATAATAATTACTAGCCTCTACACCTTTTTAAGTCTTTAATAAGTGCAACATCATTAACCTGACTTGTCATCAAACATTATCAATATGACCATAGCATACAATCACTTAAAAGACTTGTTAATGGATGAATTGAGGAATCACCAAGTTCAGCGGGTGAAAGTTAATGGCTGTTTATAGTTTTGTACTCGAGTAAATGCGCAACACAGTAAACTTGACTTTCTCTGAAAATTTTATGTATATGAGCACGGTTGATTGAAAACTGATAAAAGGGCTTAAGGCCTGTTTATTAATTTTTGTGCCTCAGTCAAAACGCAGTAGTACCATAACCTTGGCATGTTATCGAAACCTTATGAATACGTCGGACTAAAAATTCCTAAAAAAAGTTTACGCCTAAGGTCTTGTAACTAAAGTTTTGTGACAGGGTAAAACTGCAACATTAATAACTTGACATGTTATGTTAACGTTGTGAATATGAGCACGGCGGATTAAAGATTTCAACAAATAGCCTTCGGGATTAATGTGTTGTAGCTGAGTAAAAATGTAACATTATCTTGATTTTCTATATAAACCAAACTACGTGCTGAAATGGCCCAACTATATATACGTATACTTCAACCATATACCGAAGCGCTGACAAGGTGAAAACAAAAGTGCAATTTTGTACGGTCTCCTAACATTTTATGGCCAGCCTACATGGAAGTGGACACCTTGATATCAAAAACATACTTTTTGTACGGTCCACAACAAATAGCAATGGACACGTCGCAATCTTTGGGGGGGGGTTAACGACCACCGTGATCAATTCAGTGGGCTATAAGCAGTCGGACATTCCCAATTTTGGGCCACTGGTTCCTGGGAAGGGGGACAGCCAGTGCCAGAAGTCAAGCACAACGTCCATGATTCACCGGGATTTGAACCAGGATCCTTCTCGACAAGTGGTCAGAAGCCAGCGCCTAGATCACTCCGCCGCCGTAGCGGCACACGTTGAAATGTATTTTTCATACGGCCCCTAACGCTCTTATGGACATACTAGATTGAACTGGACGCAAATAAATCATTAATATAATTTGTACTAGCAGGGATACCAGTTATTTGCCAGGTAAATATTACTATTTGTGGAATCACCAAGTTCAGCGGGTGAAAGTTAATGAATGAAAAAGATATTCCTGCAATTTTCCAGTAAACTTATTTTAAATTTTTTGATTTAGTTAATTTAATTTTGCGAAACAAAAAAGAAAGAAAAAGGAATGGGAATACTTACCTTCTAGGAGACATCTATAGAACTGCCGTACATCTGGCGTGTGCTTCTGTGAATCCCGCGACACAGAAATGCAATGTACCTATGTGATGTCGCATGCATACGACTTCACATTGGCATTGATCATCAAAGGAATGGGAGTACTTACCTTCTAGGAGACATCTATAGAACTGTCGTACATCTGGCGTGTGCTTCTGTGAATCCCGCGACACAGAAATGCAATGTACCTATGTGATGTCGCATGCATACGACTTCACATTGGCATTGATCATCTTTTTCTTACCGTTTTGAATTTTGAATATCTGGAACTCTCTGTTTACATTACATTATATTTCTTTCTGATAAGCCGTTCGTTGGTAGTGAAAGCTAAACTATATAGATTTGTGTTTTTAATACACCATTAAACGCATATTTTTGCACTTTATTGTTATCTACAGTCCCTAACTTAGACCGTAGGTTAGTTAGTTGGTTGGTTGGTTGATGGTTTATGGTGCAAGGCCCTCAAAGGGCCAAAGAGCGCCTTAGAACGTAAATAGGGTATTCTTAAGAGTAAAAAACGGAACTTTTTACGAAAATTTTGCATGGGGCTACCTTGACCCGGGCCCCGACCCCTTCCAAAAACCGTCTACCGTCTAAGTTAGATAACCATAAGTAGTATACCAAATCTGGTTGTCCTAAATTGAAAACTGTAGATTTTACGAAATTTTTATGAGGAGGGGGAGGGGCTCTCACCCCGGGGTTCCAGCCCCTTCCAAAAACCGTCTAGCGTCTAAGTTAGAGTACCATGAGATAGTATGCCAAATTTGGTGGTTCTAAATTGAAAACTGTAGATTTTACGAAAAACTGTTTATTCGGGGGTAGGGTTTGACCCCGGGCTCCAACCCCTTTCAAAAACCGTCTAGCGTCTAAGTTAGAGTACCATGAGATAGTATACCAGATTAGGTGGTTCTGAATTGAAAACTGTAGTTTTTAAGAAAATTTTGTATGTGGGGGGCTCTCACCCCCGGGTCTTGACCCGTTCCAAAAACGGTCTGCTGTCTAAGTTA
Organism: Macrothele yani; assembly: GCA_039090855.1. NCBI lineage: Eukaryota > Metazoa > Arthropoda > Arachnida > Araneae > Macrothelidae > Macrothele > Macrothele yani. The sequence goes on along the minus strand of CM077030.1, from coordinate 182,546,094 downwards.
GAGTACCATAAGATAGTATACCAAATTTGGTGGTTCTAAGATGAAAACTGTCGATTTTACGAAATTTTTAATGGGGGGGGGCTCCGACCCCGCGGGCTCCAACCCCTTCCAAAAACAGTCTAGCGTCTAAGTTAGAGTACCATGAGATAGTACACCAAACTTGGTGGTTCTAAATTGAAAACTGTAGATTTTGCGAATTTTTATGAGGGGGGCCCTTACCCCGGGGCTGCAACCCCTTCAAAAAATCGTCGAGCGTCTAAGTTAGAGTACCATGCGATAGTATGCCAGATTTGGTGGTTCTGAATTGAAAACTGCAGTTTTTAAGAAAATTTTGTATGTGGGGGCTCTGACCCCCGGGCCTTGATCCGTTCCAAAAACGGTCTACTGTCTAAGTTAGAGTACCATGAGATAGTATACCAAAGTTGGTGGTTCTAAACTGAAAACTGTAGATTTTACAAAACAAATTTATTCGGGGGGTGTCTGACCCCCGGGCTCCAACCCCTTCCAAAAACCGTCTAGCATCTAAGTTAGAGTACCATGAGATAGTATACCAAATTTGGTGGTTCTAAATTGAAAACTGTAGATTTTACGAAAAAGTTTTTATTCGGGGAGTCTGACCCCCGGCTCCAACCCCTTCCAAAACCGTCTAGCGTCTAAGTTAGAGTACCATGAGATAGTATACCAGATTAGGTGGTTCTGAATTGAAAACTGTAGTTTTTAAGAAAATTTTGTATGTGGGGGGCTCTGACCCCCGGGCCTTGACCCGTTCCAAAAACGGTCTGCAGTCTAAGTTAGAGTACCATAAGATAGTATACCAAATTTGGTGGTTCTAAGATGAAAACTGTAGATTTTACGAAATTTTTATGAGGGGGGGCCCGACCCCGCGGGCTCCAAGCCCTTTCAAAAACCGTCTAGCGTCTAAGTTAGAGTACCATGAGATAGTATACCAAATTTGGTAGTTCTAAATTGAAAACTGTAGATTTTACGAAAAAGTTTTTTTCGGGGGTCTGACCCCCGGGCTCCAACCCCTTTCAAAAACCGTCTAGCGTCTAAGTTAGAGTACCATGAGATAGTATACCAAATTTGGTGGTTCTAAATTGAAAACTGTAGATTTTACGAAAACGTTTTTTTCCGGGGGGGTCTGACCCCCGGGCTCCAACCCCTTTCAAAAACCGTCTAGCGTCTAAGTTAGTGTACCATGAGATAGTATACCAGATTAGGTGGTTCTGAATTGAAAACTGTAGTTTTTAAGAAAATTTTGTATGTGGGGGGGCTCTGACCCCCGGGCCTTGACCCGTTCCGAAAACGGTCTGCCGACTAAGTTAGAGTACCATAAGATAGTATACCAAATTTGGTGGTTCTAAGATGAAAACTGTAGATTTTACGAAATTTTTATGAGAGGGGGGGGTCCGACCCCGCGGGCTCCAACCCCTTCCAAAAACCGTCTAGCGTCTAAGTTAGTTTCATGATACCAAATTTGATGGTTCTGAAATGAAAACTAGATTTTACGAAAACTTTGTATGTATGGGGGGAGGGGGCTCTGACTCCCCGGGCCTTGACCCGTTCCAAAAACCGACAACCGTCTAAGTTAGAGTACTATGAGATAGGATACCTGATTTGGTGGTTCTGAATTGAAAACTGTAGTGTGGATGGCTCTGACCAACCGGGCCCCTGACCCTTTCCAAAAACCGTCTAAGTTAGAGTACCCTGAGATAACATACCAAATTTGGTAGTTCTAAATTGAAAACTATATCTTACGGCAATTCTGTAGGGAAGGGGGCTGTAACCCCCCCCCCTCCTCTCTGCAACCGCTTCCCAAAACCGTCTACAGTCTAAGTTAGAATACCACGAGATAGTATACCAGATTTGGTGGTTCTGAATTGAAAACTGTAGATTTTATGAAAATTTTGTATATGGGGGGCTCTGTCCAACCGGGCCCTGCCCCGTTCCAAAAACCGTTTACCGTCTAATATTTTTAGTGCCAAAGAAAAACGTAATATTCCTATCCTGTCTGCGTGTCCAAATTTTATAAATTTGATCAGGGAGCAAGACGTTCGAAATCGTACGTTTTCCTGAATTCGTTTTGTATGTAACCAAAATCTGTAAACGCGACGAATTGACGTAGTCGACGAATTGACGTAGTCGACGAATTTGTCCGCGACGAATTGACGCAGTCGACGAATTGACGCGCGACGAATTGACGTAGGCGACGAATTGACGCGCGACGAATCGTCGCAGTCGACGAATTGACGCAGTCGACGAATTGACGCACGCGACGAAGTGACGTAGAACCGAATGCCTGGGTGATGGTATTGGGAATACTACCATCAGACGAGCACCTTTACCAGAGGCTTCATCACAGGGCTATGCATATTTTTGACGTACAACACGTCCTCTCCTGAGCGAGTGGATCACTGCATCGAAGTGATCTCCGTGGTGGAAGCACGTGTAAGGGGTGACAATGCCTGGGTGACGTCATTGGGAATCCTACCATCACACGGACACCTTTACCACAGGTTTCATCACAGGGCTATGTATATTTTTGACGTACAACACATCCTCACTTGAGCGAGTGTATCCCTGCATCGGAGTGATCTCGGTGGCGAAAGCACGTGTAAGGAGTGAGAATGCCTGGGCGACGTCATCGGGAATTCTACCATCACATGGAGACCTTTACCAGAGGCTTCATCACAGGCCTATGTATATTTCTGACTTACAACACGTCCTCACCTGAGTGAGTGGACCACTTGCAGCGGAGTGATCACGGTAACGAAAGCACATATAACGAGTGAGAATGCCTGGGTGATGGTATCGGGAATGCTACCATCAGGCGAACACCTTTACCAGAGGCTTCATCACAGGGCTATGTACATTTTTGACGTACAACACGTCCTCATCTGAGCGAGTGGACCACTTGCACCGGAGTGATCTCGATGGCGAAAGCACGTGTATGGAGTGAGAATGCCTGGGAGACGTCACAGGAAATCCTACCATTAGACGGACACCTTTATCAGAGGCTTCATCACAGAGCTATGTATATTTTTGACGTACAACACGTCCTCACCTGATCGAGTGAACCACTTGCATCGGAGTGATCTCGGGTCGAAAGCACGTGTAAGGAGTGAGAATGCCTGGGTGCAGCATAGGGAATCCTAAAATGACACGGACACCTTTACCAGAGGCCTCATCACAGGGATACGTATATTTTTGACGTACAACACGTCCTCACCTGAGCGAGTGGACCACTTGCATCGGAGTGATCTCGGTGGCGAAAGCACGTGTAAGGAGTGAGAATGCCTGGGCGACGTCATAGGGAATCCTACCATCATAAGGACACCTTCACCAGAAGCATCATCATATGGCTATGTACTGCCGGTTGGTCCCTGCGTAGTATCGTGGCGGAAACCCATCAAGGTGCACCAAATGTTGGCGGAATGTGGAGACAAAGGTCGGAGGAAGGTAACGAGTGTCCGCGATAGTAGGACTGTCGCACGTAGGCGGACGAACAAAAGCGTTGATTGCTACATTCGATGGCAAGCGGTAGCAGTTCTGCAATCCACAGCGGACCATACTCGACGAGATATACGAGCAGCTATGGACATCCTCGTAACGACAGGGTCTGTGAATAGCATATGACTGAGGCAGGTTTGTGCCCTCGCCAGCCACTGCAACGACTGCCACTAACCACAGCACATCGTCGTCAAGGATGCAGTGTTACCGTACTTCACATGGGTGGCAGGACAAATGGAAATGTGTTGTATTCAGTGACGAATCTCGCTTCTGTCTAAGCGCCGATAATCGCCGATTGAGAGTCTGGAGATGACGTGGTCACCGGGCTAATCTTGCTGCAATCCATGGGTGTCATGCGGCTCCTCAGTCTGGTGTCATGATTTTGGGCGCAATTAGTTTCCACAGCCGTTTATCATCAGACAATGCCTACAAGATGTCCAGGTGCTGCGATCCCCAGACTTCTCCTCAATAAAAAATGTGAAAGGCGTCATTGACAGCCGACTTAATGTATCTGCACCACCCTCTTACAGTGTCGATGAATTGTGGACACAGGTCAACGACCCATGGTCAGCGATAACTCAGGACATCACCCAAAAACTTTTCTAATCAATGCCACGCCGTGTTGCCGAATGTATGGCCCAGCACGTCGGTCGTACGACCTACTGACTAAGGGCATGTTATAATTTCGCCTCATCCATTGCATTCATGTAATCCTTCAGAAATTTAATCCCTTCTTTCCCACCTACTTCTCTACATGTGGGGTAAGTTTCTTCCCGTTTCGTGCATTCCTTCATGGTACCACATTTTTTATGTAGAGCAGTGTAACTGTATGACTGTGTGAAATATAACTGTACGTATGACTGTATGAAATACAAATTCATGTGTATGACATATAACTGTGTGTGTGTGTACGACCACACAGCCTAGGCACTTACGTAGTTGTGTGTATGTGACTACTAATTTCGTGTTCAATTATGTTCAGTCGGAGCGATTGTGTTGGGTATCATTACGAAAAAAAGTTCGTGTCTTTTTTCTTCCGATTTGTTTTGAAATTTTTCTTTCTTCCTTGGAAAGCTCTAAGATATTTTATTTAAACTGCGGTCATAGAAAGTACAACTTTCTGCTACGAAAATAAAGAAATTAAATTAACAAAAAGAAATTATTAAACACGGGTCTAGAAAATCAGGGAGATAGGAGCATTTCAAAATGCAGAAGAAGACCATTACCAGTCCTACTGAACACGTAGGACAGGGAGATAGCTTTGTTATCTAATAGAGGACAAAGATCACTTGAGAGACTGTTCAGTGGAATGGTCAATATGGAGGTAGCCGGCTAAAACAGGGAAGTGTAGTGGAAGGCCGTGGCAAATTGGAAGGAAGACTATTATCGCAAAAGTCAAAATTGTGCGACTGCACTGCGTTTTATTCATTCCCACGGTAACAAAAAAGTTCGAAATTTTAATTTATTGACAATTATTGATCATACAACCATTTGAAATCTTATTTTGCCGTTTCATTTGAAAGAAAGAAACGAAGAGAAAATGGGATTTCTTTATCATTTTGCTACGTCACGGGGAGCCACCTTATCTAAGAGAATATAACTTCAAGAATTTAACTGGCAGCGTGTTGGGCATGACCTAGAAGTAGGCATTGGAATTTAGAAACAGTTGTGGATTGTTTACTGCCGAAATATTGATGGTTAGGTATGAGAATTTAGCCTAAAAACTTAGCCAGTCAAAATCAAATTCCTTAGACACTTAAAAAATGACTCATTCAACTCCATGACTGGCACGGGACAACAGATGTTTAATTAACTGACATAAAACAGATAATCAAAATGATGAAAATGTCAGTATACAGAGGAAGAAGGAGAGCTGTCAAATAATGTCGGCCCTTTTAGTTAACTCTTAGGCTGAATGCATTGTTAGAGTTCAACGCATTTCACGGGTTTATACTTGCCCGACTTCCAACAGTTCTCAGCCGATGTAGTTTTCTATTGGCTGACCGGAGCCAATATAATCAGAAACTGGCATGCATAATGAAATAAAGTACTTAAAGGGAGGCTTTGTGTCCGTAAGATCTTAATTCGTAACGGAAGCAAGAACTTGCACGTGTGGTGCACTCACTGGTCGATTACCCACTTGCTCGACTAATTGAAACTTGCGCTGTAAACGATGGGCATGGTAGTTGAACCCCATCTCGCTTTACGCACACTCGCTCGAACAGATGATTATGAGACGCACTTTTATCAGGAAGATACATGATACCGTATACAAGTCTACGAGCACGGATGTTGAGATCAACGGATGCTGTTGGCTTAAAGCACTCCTCCCCACAGGTAAAAATGGGACTTTGTTTAGACAAGAAGTCGTGCACATCCTCCAGAAGGTTTCATTTCGAGAGAATTTGATGATCTCTCCAGCGGCTTACATGAAATCATACACCAGGAAAGGGGTATCAACAACATCCTTTCAATTGCGGTAACATCAACCGCTTCGTTCAGTCACCGTAACCCTTCCCACAGGCTCTCTCTAGCTCGTAACGGCAGAACTTCCTCGCCCTTTGGAATCCATCGAATGCTGGTCTTCTTTTCCAGCTTTTTCTTCTTCAAAGGCTTGTCAAGACTACTTTAGTTCTGCTATCCGCATTTTCCCTGTCTCCCATTCTAGGGGTCTGTCTTCACTCAGTTGCCAATTTAATTGCTTTGAAAAAAAATTTAACACCGTGAAAAATGGTAACAGTACAGTCTCTGCGTTCGGAATATGTATTGCGGTCAGGAATCTCATTAGTGCCCAGACACATAACTAACTATAGCTCTTCTTTGTCCTTCCAAGATCCGGCATCGAGAAAGCTACAAAGTACGATTCTCTTTACTCGGTTGACACTTTACCGGTTCTCCAAATGTCGGCCGAAGTGCTGCTCTTTTCATACTGACACGGACCTCCCAAATAGGTAGACTGAAACACGTGGGGCCACAATTTGCGTTCACCCCCACAAGCTACACAAGTTTCTCTCTGGACTTCAAAGACCTCCCAAATAGGTAGACTGAAACACGTGGGGCCAGAATTTGCGTACACCTCCACAAACTACACAAGTTTTTCTCTGGACTTCAAAGACCTCCCAAATAGGTAGACTGAAACACGTGGGGCCACAATTGGCGTTCACCCCCACAAGCTACACAAGTTTCTCTCTGGACTTCAAAAACCTCCCAAATACAGTAGGTAGACTGAAACACGTGGGGACACAATTTGCGTTCACCCCCACAAGCTACACAAGTTTCTCTCTGGACTTCAAAGATCTCCCAAATAGGTAGACTGAAACACGTGGGACCACAATTTGCGTTCACCCCCACAAGCTACACAAGTTTCTCTCTGGACTTCAAAGACCTCCCAAATAGGTAGACTGAAACACGTGGGACCACAATTTGCGTTCACCCCCACAAGCTACACAAGTTTCTCTCTGGACTTCAAAGACCTCCCAAATAGGTAGACTGAAACACGTGGGACCACAATTTGCGTTCACCCCCACAAGCTACACAAGTTTCTCTCTGAATTTCTCTCTCTCAAGTCAGGGGGAAGTCACGAACTCTCTTTTTGTTCTTATTTCCTTCCTTATGCAAAGAGAAAGCAACTAACTGCTGATTTTTGCAACCAACAATTGACGCTATCCCAGCCTCAAGTCCGCAACTATATATATAAGGGATTCCACTGAACAGCTTCTACGTACGTGTGCACCGCATACACATACACATGCGCAAGCACACACGCACGAATTAGAAGAGACCCCACGTATCTGGGAAAAGACAAAAAAGCAATAAAGTTCGGGTGTGGGATGTGGGGTTCAGAAAACATTTTGCTTGACATGTCACACGCAAACCTGGATCCAGCACTGATAATGACTTAACCACAAGTAATTTAAGCTAACCTCAGTATACATAGTCACACATACAGATAGATAGATAGCTAAAATAACAGAAGTAAAATAACCCTAAAATAACAGAAGTAAAAGCCCTTACACAGAAATCGTTTGTCGCTCTTCGAATATAAAACCAGGCGAACCAAGAGATGAGAAAGTCGAGCTTTAAAACACTAGTTAGACGAATTAGAGTCTATTCGTACATTAAAGAAAGTATGCATTGTGTGTGAGAGAATTAAAGCGCTGATTATAAAAAGGGATTTCGGTCCAGAAAACTAATTGCTCGAATGATGAGTGCCGCTTTCATCAAAAACAAAGTTAAACAGAATGCATTCTATGTACCCAAAGCGAATTGGAAAACAAGAAATACTTTGTGTGTTTTCATCATGGTCACGTTAGGCAGCGAAGATTCCATTTCTAATATGAGACAAGTTAGAGTTCTATATGCAAACGTTTCTTCAAAAAAAAAAAAAAAAAAAAAAAAAGAAGAAGAAGAAGCTAAATGTGTTGTTTTCAGAAATTATATAATATATTGTTATAAAGTTTTATTCAAGCCATTTTAGAGAAAATAGTTGGGCTTTTTCTAAGGAAATCTCCATTGCACATAAAATTCTTGCGTAAAAAAACTCGATTTAGTTCGTTAAAAACCTGTAGACATTTTTTTAAATAAAAAAGGATATCGTTGAAGATCTACCATTTTCAAAGAGACAGTTATTGTTGCAAGGACAACTCTTTTCAGATGCTGTTACAATTAGTTCATCTAAAACTTGCATCACATGAGAGTGCTCCACTCAGATATGTTGGCAGATCGCAGTGAATTAACTTAAAAGTAAAATACCTCCCTCGACCATTTGGCACTCGCGGGCAGTATTTTACTTCTAAGTAGTATAACGTAACCCTTTTACGTTATGCAAGATTTGGCGTTATGCTAAGTTCCAAATGTCCGGCTGAAGAAATGTTGAACTAAGTGTAACTTTGATGCGCTAGTTGCACCGGATAGCTCATTTAAATTAACGACACATAAGGCGTTTTAGGGCCAGACGAAACACAGACGGAAAACAGTACCACTTACGTAAACTTTTCTTTTATTGCTCCAGCTCGGCACTTTCACTTTAAGCAACTTTAGATGAAATCACATTACTTTACATAGCGTGATACTATAGGATATCTAAAACATATCACAGCGAGTTTCACCCGCACACCACACCCACAGCTGCTGCTTAGTCATATTATATATCTCTCGTCTTGTTCTTATCTCTACAAACATACGTCACTCTCACAGACCTCAAGTGTTGCCAGCCGTATTTATGTAAGAGAGAAGATATCACGTTAAGATTGAAAGGTGCTAAAGAGAACGAATTCAAATTTACGTATATAGAAAGAGGAACTAACAATGAAAGTTAAATTACAGTATACGTCACATCATCTCCCTCTTAGATTTTTCGTCTTTGAAGCGAAGTAAGAATTTTTCATTAATTCCAGACAATGTGTGGAACAAACATCACACATTTTTCGAAGAACCCAACGGCCAGTGGATCCATTTTCTACAACCTGGTGCCAATGTGAAAACACATATTTGTCCGCGACAAACATCAAATCCGTGTTCCCTCACTCCAGAGTAAGTCGCTCTCCCAACTGAACTACGCGGACAGAATGTCTCGCTGATTTGTCGTCTTGACACATGCTTTCACTTCTGTAGTACATCACAGTAGAAATAAGAGGGTTCCAAGCGTGAAGGATACAAGAAGATGAAATGAAAAGTTTTTGAGAATGTTAAAAAAAGTGCCGAGACAGCCAGGATTCATTTACATTACAAAAAAAACAGCAGAGAAAACATAAGAAAAATGAACTATTTTGCTTAAAAATGTAAAATCGTACCAGAAAAATAACATGAAGAGAAACACCAAAATGCAAAAGAAAAGCATTGCTTAAAAAAAAAAAAAGACAAAAAAACATCACTTTCAAAATTAAATGCCAGAAAAAATACTCAATGTTTTGCTCTTTCCTCACACTATGTTTAATAGGATTTTTGAAATTGTTTATCCTTAAGAACAAATTCACATCGCAGTATGTAAATGTTAATCAATTAGTCAAGAACAAAATTTATTTCACAAATATTTCAAAAATTCTTTTTTATCGAACAATGTTTCGGGTGAAGGTATTTTGCGTAACATTTATAATTTTTAAGACACAGTTTTCCCACCAGAAGGAGATATTATTTTGTATTGCATGCCATTCGCTACGCTAAAGTTTGCGAACATTCTTCTCTTTAGATAACGCATAGCTTTTCTGCAAGGGAAAGCTATGCGTTATGTGTAAAACTTTTATGTTTTTAAGTAAAACTTTTTTTCTGTCTCTGCTTCTAGAAGCTGTATTGAAAAAATCGTTTTTCCATAGCATAGCTTCTTCTATAAAGAATTTTTCTGCTTTTCCTAATTCATAATTCTGCCGCCAGGGGAGTCAGCGTGTATTTATATTTAAAAGAATATCTCCGATTCTAAAAATTCCTAGGGAAAATACTTTCTCATTATGTACGATTCTTTCAATATGAGAATGTTTTGTCCCAAATTTTTTTTCGAACAAAGCACAGCGATTTTGGTGGAAGCGTAAAATTATATCACGTTTTCCTCCATACATAATCATCTAATTGTTCAATTTGAAACAAATTCTTAAGCCTCGGATACCTTCCACTATGAGGAACATTTTATGTACCATTTGTGACTTTGATAACACACATTTCTGCGCCTAGTGGGCGTAAATGGTTATTTCAATTTGGGGAAGTTTTACGGATTGTGAATTTCTCTTTTCAGTTGCTGGTTCCTTTCAGCATGAGTAACACTGCTCATATTGCATATTTAAAAATAATGCACAGTCTTTCCACTAGGAGACATAAATGCATTCTTCTTTTCTCTGAATTTTTTCGTTTTCTAAAATTCTTCTTTGAAAAATTATTTTCGTGCTGGAAATTATTCAAAAAGCATACCCATTACACCCTTGAACTCGGTGCCATCTTTCTTTCTTTTTTTAAAATGTAGAGAAAGTAGTTTGAGTGGGCAATTTATTCTGTAGAGAAAGTAAGTTAGAAATAGTGGGCATTGATTCAAGATAGCCCAGCCGAGAAAGTAAATTGCGTACAGCTCAGACAGTATCACTTAACTACTCTGGTGTATTACCGATTTTTCCCAATTAAAAGGAACCATTTGGGCGATCGCAAGCATCTGATACTGCCAACAATGAAGAGTGTAGAGCTAATTGAAAAAGTAAAGGAACGCGTGGTGATTTTACGTCTTCAATACCTTCCCTTCTACCCCCCACCCCCGCCCCTTCCTTTCGCCTCTGCTCCTTTTACTTTCTTATATTTACAGTAAAAGAAAATATAGTGTCGGTCGAAATCCGACTTACGGATTTACTCGTTTTGGGATTCAAGGAAAAAGATCTCACCGTTTTGGCAAGAAAACACTGAAACTTGGGGCCCAAATTGGAGCTGTTTTAGGGGGCAAAAACTGAAATTCACCCCCAATTATCGAATAAGATATCGAATAACATATCGTATAAATTCACCCCCAATTATCGAATAAGATATCGAATACCATATCGTACAAATTCACCCCCAATTATCGAATAAGATATCGTTGGAAGCGAAAACTAATTTAGAAGGCAATGGTGAAAGCCATTTATTGCTGAGAGCGTCAGTGCTCGAGATATTTGGATCGTGGCAGTTTGGATACAGAGCAGTGCTTAATTTCTAGAGAAAACAGTACCGGAGCTCTAAAAATATTTCGGGAAATCGTACCGTGAATTACTGATGGACCGAAATGATAAAAAAAAATATCTCGGTAATTGTTCTATGAAAAATACGCATCGAGGGGGGGAGTTACTTCTGTTGTTCAGTTTGATATTTTTGTGTTCTTAAAACTGTACATTTCATTTAATTACTGCCTATCTAAACACATTTCTGTTGAAATATATATAATTGATAAATAATAAAGACTGACATTTTGACATTTCTCATGAACAGCTAATTTTTGGTACCGTATTGCTGTCATGCATGCAAATAATGAAATTTCTTTAAATTTATTAAAAGCAATTTGACAATTTCTTTTTCCTCTCTCTTAAAGTATTGATATGGTTTACAAAATGCAGAAACTGTTGTTTACAATTGCAAAATGCAAAACTTGCCGGAATAATGGAACTTTTTAAATCTTACCACAGTAATGGCTATATACTGTAATTATAATTCACAAAAAACTCCACCGGACTAACATTTCCGAATTTTCTTCCTTTTTACTGGCCACTCTGCAGTTCAAATCATCAGCAGCGTGATGCCCCTTTGCCAGCCAACTTTTCCCGTATTCTGTTGAATTGAAATGTTTTAGTGAAGGCCCAATTAATTTTAAGAACATTAGTTCGGACACTATGCCAGTGTTCAATGAGGTTCTCTGTGGCGTTACAATGTTGGTCATTGCAGAGAAGCCCCTTTCACATTCTGCAGTAGATATGGGGATACAGTTCACAATGGAATTCAAGGTTTTCAAGCTGTTTTTTACTCCTCTCCCGACAGTGGATTTATGTATTCTAAAATCTTTAGTCACCTCTCTAGCGTTCATTTTAAAACGGTCACAAAGTTTTTCCAGCTCCTTTTCTCCATACAAAATATCTCGGGAATCAAGCCTGTAGCTGGTACGTAAAACTTTCACTTGCGTTATAAGTTCCTCATACTCTTATAGTTCTTCATAAGTATAACACGGGGAGTGTGTTGTTTACTTGCTTGAACATGCTCAAGTTTGACAGATTAAAATGTTTTTTTTTTTTTTTACGGCACACCACAAACTCTTGGAAATTTGCCACCCAGATGTAAATGTGAGACGAGGGTTCGTTACAAATTAGTGGGGAGCTCAGCTCCGGTAGGGAAAAAAGTACCGGAGCTGCGCTCAGGTGCGCTCCGGCACAAGTTAACCCCTAGTACAGAGTAAAACAAACTTAAGTAAAAATTTATCGAGAAAGATATCGTTTTAAGCGGCATTTAATGGGGGAGCAATGGTGAAAATCTCCTCTGCTTCAGCTTAATTAAGGGACACTCGTAACTGGACTAAATTCACTGAGACTCACAATACACTCCTTAATAACGACAAGATTTATTAAATTCCCAATTTCAATAATTTCCCCACGGGAATTAATATCCCCACCTTAACGTTCTTAACAACAATAGAAAAAGGAGTTTCAAGTGACTCCAAGTGAGAATGGATTTAGAGACTAACTTTCTAGTCGGCATGTGTTACCCAGAACCCATGCTGACTAGAAAAAAAAAAAGTACCAGAACACAGTTCCGAGGTATTTCGGCCCCACTACACCACTGCAAACAATCGTCTGAATTTAGCATATCGCACAGGTATTAACACTTGCAATTTTAACAGCCAGTCGAATATGTTCGTTTGGAGTTTGGTATTTACAGAATACCAAACTCCAAACGAACACATTCTGCACTTCGGGGAACATTTCATTCTGTTTAACACAGCAACACACGTGAGTTGTTACGAGTCATAGGTTCTGAATGCTATGTGCTGATAAAGTTTATAAACTTTTAGTTTATAAACTTTATCAGCACATAGCATTCAGAACCTATGTGCTGATAAAGTTTATAAACATGTGTGACAGCTGAGCTTATGGAAAATTCTGTACATGCATGAATTGGGTTGTTCACTTTCGATTTTGAATCTCCGTAAGCACTCTGCAGAAACACAGCTGTTTCCCAAACCAATCACTTTGTAAAACGTTAGGCAGCTATGTTCGTATATATCTTTATTGTGTTAAACAAACACAAAATAATTGAGGATACAGCATGCAAATCAAGGGTTATGAGGAAAGAATGCCCACCGAAAAAATGGCCACAGAAAAAAGTGAGGCCTTTCTTAATATCACGAAAAAATATCTTTGATTTCAACTAAGCAATAGACAAAAGTAATCAGAATACTGCCTCTGCTCAACCATACAACGTTATCTAGAGCCATCGGCCCTAGATAACGTTGTATGGTTGAGCAGACAACAAGGCCATCGTAATTTGTTTCCAGAATGGCGGAAGCTGTTCATTGTTCAAATCAACACGTGCTTTTTACGAGCAGAAACATGAGGTATTTTTCCGTGGGCATTCTTTATGCATTCCTTTTCCGGACATAGCATGAGTCATGCTGTAATTCCGTTGTTTGGTTGAACACCGTCGTTTTTAAAAAAATGTACTAAGTCATGGCAATTTATTTCCCCAAATCAAAGTGCAATTCTCACTTGACTTACATAGAACGTTTTCTCGTAACTCATTTGAAGTTCCTAATTAAATTCTCATAATCGAGTCAGGAAACTGCAATTTTTATACGGCCCCTTAAACTTTTGCGGCCAGTTATCCGAACCCCGATCTGATCAACTGCGTCGGCTGCTTAGTTAAAACTAAGGCCTTTTTTAAATAAAAAAACAAACAAACCGTGTTTTTAACAGACATAAGAGATATCAGTCGACAGTTAACATATTTTCTAGAAGTGAGAATTTTTTCCATGGGCGTTTTTTTTTTTGTGGGTATTTTTTCTTACTTTCGAGAAGTTGGCATCTTTTCTGTGGGCATTTCCCCCGTGGGCATTACATTCAATCTCAGGAATCTTAAGCTCACGCATGAGATCAAAACATTTGTGAAACGAGTCGCATTAAACGAGATACAACTGAATTACTGAATTATGTAGGTCAAAATACATAACAGCTTGCGTATGTAATCACCGAACGAAAGCATTTTACGTAATTTTTTTAGTCGAACCCGTAAAATTTAAGTCAGAAAGTGTGGTTAGATTCCGCGTTATATTTGTTCCAGCATGTTAAACATTTCAGAAGCATGTTGAATTTCACCGATTCTCCACCATTGCGATGAAATTTGCAATCCTTTAAAATTACCGATTGTATATATCTCAATATATTTGTATAAAGAATTACGGTAAATGTGTTTTAAAATTACGCTTGACAAATATTTGCACCTATTTTTAACTACCGACAAATAAAGTAAGTGGTAGTCAATTGTTGAAGTAGATTTTGTTTTTGGAAAGACAGCTTCGAAACTCGATGACCGATAAAATCAATTTTTAGAGAAAAGAAACACACACACACACACACACACACACACACACAAGAGAGAGAAGACGAAAAGAAATGACAAAGATTTTGAACGTGTTAAAGTCGAATCTAGGTTAAAAAGTCTGAGGAAAAAAAGTCCAAGAAAAAAGTCCGAGACTGTTGATAAACGCGGAAAAAAGTCCAGGAAAAAATGTCCGAGACTGTTGATAAACGCGGAAAAAAGTCCAGGAAAAAAGTCTAGGAAAAAAGTCCGAGGAAATAAAGTCCGAGGAAATAAAGTCCGAGATGAGCGTTTTGATTGTCATCATGGGCTAACTAATAAGTCGATTTGACATACTGTTTGAATGTTGAGGGTGGGGGTGGGGGGACATACTTTCATTATTTACCTAGTGTGATGGGGTTGCCAGAAAACCGCCTCACAGGAAAACTGCCACACGTGTTTCGTTAAGGGGCCGGGCAGAAAGTGCTATTCCTCCGAGGAGCACTTTGAATGTGTGGCAGTTTTCCAAGTTTCCTAATTATGTTTTAGTTTCCCAAGGCGCCTAACGACGGGAAGGAGCTCCTTTGTTAGTCTGAATTTTCACGCCGGTTCATACCAGTTTAGGGTGACTGGCTACAAAAGTTCAACAGGAGGGAGCGGGGTATAAAGATCGCCGTACATTTCTTAAAACTACAGTGTTCGACGAAACAACAGAATTACACATGACTCATGCTGTGTTTAGAAAAGGACGATAAGGTGGAATTTTTTAATAACGTTACTTGTGCTTAGGCACTAAATATTTACATAGCATGTCAAGTTTGCAATACTTTTCTTTTACTTAATTAATTCATAGGGCCTATACCTTGGCCTTTTTAACAGCTTTTAATCCGCCGACTTCATATTCATAACGTTTACGTATCAAATAAAATCAATAGCATTGAGCTTTTGCTTAGGCACTAAACATTAATTTATAGGTCCCAGGCCTAGGCCTTTTTAACATTTTTTATTCTACCAATGTAATATTGACAGCGTTTACACGTCAAATCAAGTTAATAATAATGCGCCTTTACTTAGGTACGAAATATTAATTCAAGAGCCTAGGCCCTTTTACTAGTTTTTTATTTAACCAATGTCATATTCACAACGTTTACACAGCAAATCAAGTTAATAATATTGGGCGTTTACTTAGGCCCGAAATATTAATTATAGGCCCTAGGCCTAGGCCTTTTTAGTGGTTTTTATTCTACGGATGCCATATTCATAACGTTTACATATCAACTCAAGTTAATAATAGTCCGCTTTTATTTAAACACTAAATACTGTTTCATTGGCCCTTGGCTTAGGCCTTTTTAACAGTTTTTATTCTAACGATATCATATTCATAACGTTTATGTATGAACTGAAGTTAACCATATTGCACTTTTACTTAGGCACTACTTATTAATTTATTGGCCCTATGCCTAGTAATTAATACTGAATGCGTAAGTAAAAGCGAATGCTATTAACCTGACTTGGTACATAAACTTTATGAATATGACATCGGTAGAATAAAAATTATTAAAGAGGCCTAGGCCTAGGGCCTATGAATTAATACTTAGTGCCTAATAAAAGCGCAATGCTATTAACTGAAGTTGATAAATAAACGTTATGAATATGGGGTCGACGGATAAAAAACCCGTCAAAAAGGCCTAGGCCTAGCTAGGGCCTATAAATTAATATTTTGTGCCTAAGTAAAAGCGCAGTATTACTAACTTTATTTGATATGTAAACGTTATGAATATGGCATTCGTGGAATAAAAAATACTAACCAGGCCTAGGCCTAGGGCCTCTGAATTGATATTTAGTGCCTAAGTAAACGTCCAATATTATTAACTTGATTTGCTGTGTAAACGTTGTGAATATGACATTGGAAATGTTTAGTGCCCAAGCAAAAGCGCAATGCTATTGATTTTATTTGATACGTGAACGTTATGAATATGAAGTCGGCGGATTAAAAGCTGTTAAAAAGGCCAAGGTATAGGCCCTATGAATTAATTAAGTAAAAGAAAAGTATTGCAAACTTGACATGCTATGTAAATATTTAGTGCCTAAGCACAAGTAACGTTATTAAAAAATTCCACCTTATCGTCCTTTTCTAAACACAGCATGACTCATGTGTAATTCTGTTGTTTCGTCGAACACTGTAGTTTTAAGAAATGTACGGCGATCTTTATACCCCGCTCCCTCCTGTTGAACTTTTGTGGCCAGTCACCCTAAACTGGTATGAACCGGCGTGAAAATTCAGACTAACAAAGGAGCTCCTTCCCGTCGTTAGGCGCCTTGGGAAACTAAAACATAATTAGGAAACTTGGAAAACTGCCACACATTCAAAGTGCTCCTAAGAGGAATAGCACTTTCTGCCTGGCCCCTTAACGAAACACGTGTGGCAGTTTTCCTGTATGGCGGTTTTCCGGCAACCCCATCACACTAGGTAAATAATGAAAGTATGTCCCCCACCCCAACCCCAACATCCAAACAGTATGTCAAATCGACTTATTAGTTAGCCCATGATGACAATCAAAACGCCCATCTCGGACTTTTTTTCCTGGCCTTTTTTTCCTCGGACCTTATTTCCTCGGACTTTATTTCCTCGGACTTTTTTTCCTAGACTATTTTTCCTGGACTTTTTTTCCGCGTTTATCAACAGTCTCGGACTTTTTTTCCTCGGACTTTTTTACTTGGACTTTTTTCCTGGATTTTTTTTTCCTCGGACTTTTTTACCGATTACCGTTAAAGTCATTAATGCCATTTTTAAAATAAAGCTATGAAGCAAAAAATATTTTTTTAGTATTACTTTCACTCGGATACGAGTCAGCTCAAACAGGCTGACCCTCTTAATGTAATAACTGCCATGAAAGAAAGAAAAGTACTTATAATCTACGTTTTCGGCAGAGTCTGGAGATAGTTGTATCGATAAAATTATTTTAACCGAAACCTGCTTCATTCTCGTGTTTTAACTGATGCAGAATTCACAGGAAGTTAGCATGTAACACGGTTATTTGCACCGAACAAGCTATTAGATCGAAAAAAAAAAAAAAAATCATGGGAGTGTGTAACGGCGTGTGCTCGGGATTTGGAAGAAATCTGTTTACTTTTGTAAGATGACCTAGACCTTCTAAAGCGGATTATAGCTGGGCACAAAGGTCTTGCGAAAGGGAACGCCATCTGCTACCTGCTGCCAAGAATGATTTGTGTGCCGCGTCAAAGAAGAAGGTTCAAGAATTCTGGCGGAATCAGGGGCATTAGTGCTTCCTAAAATCCTGAAAAGACCGAATCTAACACCTTCTCTGACCTGCCAATAAATATGCTTAACTAGGAAAGTCGAGACCTCAGTTCATTCTTCTTTAAAGGACGAAGTCATTGATACCCCTTTCTGTCCAAAGGGAACTCGCCGTCATGCGGACGGTCAGCGCACCTTTTGGGACATAAATCTCGTTTTGGGCAATGTCACCTCCTGCATACTCACTCGCTCTCCTTTCCTACTGAAGTAGCAAAAGGCCGGTCGTCCTTTTGGTTTTCATGACATGTGGTGCCCAGAGGGGGAGAGGAGGAAGGACAGAAAGAGTGGGAGGGAGATTTTCAGCTTTATAATATCAAGGAGGATTCCCTCACGAACAAGATATACTGCATTTGTACTCGACCTGAGCGAAAGGTAACTTCTTTTCATAGAAAACTGATTTGTTTCACATCAGCAAGATATCGTAAAATATTTGTCGTCGATTTTTTCTCATTTGTGAATTTCATAGGGCTTAGGAGAGAAAACCGGATGATGCTTGTTGAAACGACTGTTATTAAAAAAAAAAAAATCCGTTGGGCAATAAGGGCGCTCCGATGACTTGAAAAAGGTAGAATCATAGAAAAATGTTTCAATAACCTTAATGTTGAAGTAGCTGCTTGCAAGTCTTCTTCAACTGATTTTTTCTTTTCTTTCTTTTTTTTTTTTTTTTTTACTGTACACGATAAAAATATGCAACAGTTACTTGCTGTATTTTTGTCTTTTTGGAGATCAGTTTCCTGTAGTGAAATATGGCATTTTCTTAGTTTTCTCCGTTACGCAGCCGTATTGCGTTAAAGCAACTCGAACAAACTGCCCAACCTCTGATTTCCACATAGCATCTTTAATATTAAATTATCTCAAGAATTCTTTTATCGCAGGCTAATTCTCTTCATTTTTCTCTCTTGTAATCTTAGCAAATGCACAGGCAAGCATTCGCCTCTAAAGCAGTTATCACTTGCGGTTTTTTTATTAATTTACTTGAAACATCCGTGGATCATTCATTTACAATAATTGACGCGTTCATGGAAACATTGAAGGTAACAACTATTAGCGCAGACTAATAAGCAAAACACGCAGTGCTGCCTCAGTTTGTATCTTTTACGCACCTTATATTTCAATAGTGTCACATAGAGATAAACTATTGGGAGTTCAGATATGACGTTAAGCACAGAGCTGTACTCGATAGAAAAACAAAATTTATATAAAAGACAAGCACAAAAACGGGAAATGAAATAGGTATTTATGTCATGCACTTCTTGATAAAACTTTGGTAACATGATTTAGAAGAAGTGGGGGTGAGGATAAGACCCGAATGATTTCTGATAAATCAGTAAAGGAAAAGAAGAAAGGTCTAGTGCATTACTTAGAATAAATGAAATTTTGAAGGCAAGATTTTCTCATGAACAACAGTTTTTTCTTCATTTATCTGCAAAGATGTCCACCGTCTTGCATTAGATCACTGAGCAACAGAAGCCTTACTCTTTGAATATCTACTAGTAAGTAATGCTTTAGAGGTGTCGAACATCAACTGATACTGACTGGTCTGAGCTTTCAACCTCCTTTGATGCTTACGGATAACAAGAATGAAGTGCGTGGGTGTGTTCAACAGAGATACGTGAGGTATAGGAGAGAAATTCAAAATTTAGTTACCTAGCATTGAGTTATTGCACTAGCCGATAGCAGCAAGGAAGATAATTTAAACCACACTGCCCTATATTGATATCCATTAGCTGTCCGTAACTCTGCGTGAAACTTTTGTACTTTGGCTAAGGTTCCGGCTTTACTCAGCAGTACGAAATACAGCCCCATGAAAACTGTACATTTCGAAAGGTCGAGGGCGAAGAAGCCCAACTCATTTGGTATAAAAGCAACAAAAAGTTATACATACGAAAAAAACACGTACCAACAGTTAACTCAGGAAACGAGACATCTAAAAATAAACAACTTACCGAGCATCCGGTGTCTCGTCTTCATGTGGACTTCACGGAAGGTTTACTATTAACGAACGCGATACTAATTAACAGTACACATTTTTCCAAGTTAATTTTTCTATTTCTTTCGTAGTAATCACCAACCGCTGGAGATATAAGCTGAGACTTAATATTCATGGGGCAACAAAAACCAAATGGCTCATTTTTTTGTAACTGTATGTGAAATGCATATACAGTAGCGAACAAAAGTATTTGGCGAAACACTTTTTCGACCATAACTTTTTTCTGCTGGACCAAATCGGGTCATTTTGGGATATGATATGTGTTATTCAGTTGTAAACATGACCCATATGCAGATGGATCGAAAACCTTAACACAGATCAGGTACCGAGCTTAATCGCAAAGATCATACAAATTGACCAACAAAGTAGGTGTGTATCACATTCATTTAATGCAACGATAACAGAAAACAAGTACGAGAAAACGACAAAACAATAACTAATACTTAGTGGGATAACAACGAGACTTAATAACAGCTGCACAACGGGTCGGCATCGAGTCCACTAGCTTCTCGACGGTGACCTGCGGAATTCGCGCCCATTCTGCAGACAGCTGGTCAAACTTCTGGGCCCAGTTCCGGCAGGTTCTCTCCAGTTCCTCCCACATGTGCTCGATGGGGTTGAGGTCTGGAGATTGGCTTGGCCAGTCTAGAAGTGTGACCTGCTGCTGCTGGAAGGCTGCCTTCGCTACTCTGGAGGTGTGCTTTGGGTCGTTGTCTTGCTGCATGATCCATCCGAGTGGCATGTTCTGGTTTGCCCATGGGAAGACATTGTTGATGAGCATGTTCGTGTAGCTCTGGCCGGTCATTATTCCGTCAATCTTGATGATGGGGCCTATTCCACTGCGAGAGAAGGCGCCGTAAACCATGAGCGATCCTCCTCCGTGCTTGACAGTCGGCTGAATGAACTGGTGATTGAATCTCTGGCCACACGGACGTTGTACGTATCGGATGCCATCACTTCCGAACAAGTTTAACTTGCTCTCGTCGGTGAAAAGCACCTTACTCCAGTTCGCCGCGGTCCAGTGTCGATGATGGCGCGTGAACGCGACTCTGGCTCGTCGATTCTTGACTCCTATTAGTGGTTTCTTGGCGGGGCGTCTTCCATTCAATCCACCAGCAATGAGACGACGGGAGATGGTCATTCGACTGACGTTCAGGTCGTCGCTGTCGCGGAATTCGGTGGCGATATCCACAGTAGTCAAGGTGGGATCAGCACGAGATCGACGGAGGATGCGTCTATCCTGACGCAACGTAGTGGAACGAGGCCTACCACATCGCGGATTGTTCTCGACGGTCCCAGTATTCATATAACTTTGCAGGATAGTTGAAATGGACTGGTGTCGGATCTTCAGGGCCCTCGCAATGTCGGTGACGCGCATTCCGGATTTCATCATGTTCACGGCCGCCGGGCGAGCTCCAACAGAGATCTCCGCTTTTTACCCATTTCTGAAAACCTAAGATTGACTTATTATCACACCACACATCACAAAACCTACAAAAATCACAAGAAAAAACATTAATACATGCAGCAAACAAATGGGTAATAATTGGCGACTCTTGAATATGGCCCACTTAGAACGACAAATTCGCTCTGAGGGAAATACAAACTGCGCGGCATTGTAACCCACGAATCAACACATATCATATCCCAAAATGACACGATTTGGTCCAGCAGAACAAAAATTATGGTCGAAAAAGTGTTTCGCCAAATACTTTTGTTCGCTACTGCACTTAAAAACCGAAATGTTGAAAAAAATAAAGTGATTAACAATCCTTGACTATGACAAACCAAAATTCACGTCCCGGTGAGATTCGGTATATGACATAGAGATATAGTATTCGGTATATGACATAGAGATATAGATTTCAGATTTCATTTAAAATCCTCCAAGCAGACGCGGTGGATTTCTCATAATATTTCCATTATTTAAGAATGATCAAATTAAATCAAATTAATAAAAGTGACACAAATCGTTAATAATAAAAACTTACTAAGTAGTAAAACAACTGAACCTAATTTCAAATGGCTTTTGAAAAAATTCAAGGATTTCTTTCAGGTGCGCTTTTAATAATTTCTTCACCGCTAAGACCCTATATTTTTAGAACTACATCACTATTTGGAACAGATCGTACTGATGAAAGAACTATAAATAACTATATAAGCAGCAACCTTAAGAACTACATAAACTACTTGACACTTTCAATTCTCATATCACAAGTCATATCGAGCGGTGTGTTTATCCAGGGCCGGATGGAACTTTTGCGGGGCTTGGGGCGAAATTTCATTGGAGGGGGGTGACAGAGAAAAATCTCATTGCCTAGGAAAGGAATATCATATTTTACTAAAGTTGTTGCGTGAAAAATGCCGTTAAAGAACACACGTGATGTGAAAACACAAATTTGCTGGTGGCGTAGATTGAATCAGTCTCCTTCTGCTCCGGATCCAAATACCTTCCCATTTAAACTACACCGACGGAATTTATTGCTGCAATTTTGCCGTTTTGACATGTGCTCTGTAGTACGTCATAACGAAAACTATCATAAAGATAAAATGAATATCTTAAACAAGAATTTGCTTTAAGCTTAAGAAAAAGACCATAATATGGATTGAAAGTTCAGAGAGAGAGAGAGAGTGAGACAGACAGGCAGAGATGATTATCTCAAAGAACTATTTGCTTTAAGCTTACGAAACGACCATAATATGGATTGAAAGTTCAGAGAGAGAGAGACAGACAGAGAGAGAGAGAGAGAGATGATTATCTCAAAGAACTATTTGCTTTAAGCTTACGAAACGACCATAATATGGATTGAAAGTTCAGAGAGAGAGAGAGAGACTGACAGAGAGAGAGAGAGATGATTATCTCAAAGAAGTATTTGCTGTAAGCTTAAGAAAAGACCATAATGTGGATTGAAAGTTCAGAGAGAGAGAGAGAGAGAGAGAGAGAGAGAGAGACAGACAGACAGAGAGAGAGAGAGAGAGAGAGATGATTATCTCAAAGAACTATTTGCTGTAAGCTTAAGAAAAGACCATAATGTGGATTGGAAGTTCAGAGAGAGAGACAGACAGACAGACAGACAGACAGAGATGTTAATATCAAAGAAGTATTTGTTTTAAGCTTAAGGAAAGACCATAATATGGATGGAAAGTTCCGAGAGAGAGAGAGAGTAAAATCTGTTAAAATCTACGATTTTCTTTTTCTTTCCGGAGAGAATAAAAACTTCCTCACAAAATGAAAAAAGGATACCTACGTAGCAAAAATTTTTGGATTGCGGATATATTTGTGTGGGAAATAACAAGATTCCCTCTAAGAAAAATGTGTATTAATAGTTTTTCCTCTAATGATTGTTTTAATGACTAATTTTTAATGGAAAGTTGAGTGACTGACAAATTAGTGACTTTTCAAATTTTTTACGCGCATATATATATAAAAATTGCCTTTTTTTTTTTTTCTAGTCATGTTTTTAAGGTCATTGAATAATTGTTCTCCATATGTAAACCGAAAACAACTTTGGTACTGTTCTTCTTATTTCTTTCAATTTAAGTACCTGGTTTGCACGCAAATTTTAAAGTATATAAAAGTAATGGCCACAAAACGATGACATTTAATTTGCTATTTCATGAATGCGGAAAATATTAAGGTGGATACAATAATCACTAGAAATCTGCAAATCTTAGTACTTGTACAGCGAAGGGCGATAACCTATT
This sequence comes from Macrothele yani, assembly GCA_039090855.1. Classification (NCBI taxonomy): domain Eukaryota; kingdom Metazoa; phylum Arthropoda; class Arachnida; order Araneae; family Macrothelidae; genus Macrothele; species Macrothele yani. The sequence continues at coordinate 182,522,569 of CM077030.1, read as the reverse complement.
CAAAAATAGGGGGAAGGGGGAGACTGGAAACAAAAAAAAAGAAAAAGAAAACTAAAAAAATGTCCTCTTACGGGCCTCGCACCCCAAAACTTACACACACACACACACACACACACACGCACACTCAAGTAATAACTATAAAAAAATTCCCTTGAGAGTGATTTTTCCCTTAACAGCGGGGCCCCCTTCAAGGCGCAGGGGCCGGGGCGACCGCCCTGGTTGCCCCTGTAGTCCAGCCGGCCCTGTGTTTATCCCTAAATTACCTGCCAACGGCACGAGTCTGCAAAATCCCACATTTCATCCGCAGCAGCCTAGTAGTAGACCTGTAGTTTACCGTTCACAAAGAACCACAAGTTAAACACAGGAAGGCATTTCGTCCCTCCGCTTATGCTACTTCAGTCGTCACGCTAGTACAAGTAAGTGTTACAATAAATAATTAATACCGTTTGTTATCTCTATGTCAAATTTCGAGCTACCTACTTAGAGAGAGAGAGAGAGACGATGTTTCTTTGCTGCGAATGACATTACGATGCGATACGAAATTCCTGTCAGGTTTAGATCCTAATAAATGCAACTCGCAAAGAAGTTAGGGTTTTAGAAGCGCACGGTTTCCCGTTAAGTGCGTAAAGTTGTAAGCTGACCTGCTTACCTGTCTGCAACTGGTGGTGAACTTCAAACATATCGGGCACAGGAAAGGGGTAAAAGGGCCAAGGAAAGGGAATGAGAGAAAATAAAAGAGACCTATGAGAAAAAATAAAAAGAGAGCATAGAAAAATATCCAAGGGAAAAACACCGAGTTTTCCTCTGATGGCTCTTAAAGGACCGCCGCCCCCCCCCTCCCCCCCCTTCCATTCAACATTGCTCACCTAGCGCGAAATTGAAGTTGAGAACCTAAGAACACCAGGAATTTCTGACTTTTGGACTTGTAAATTTTCTGCAGTTTCAACTCAGCGGTCATCCCCCCCCCCCATTTTTTAATTTCACCCTCCAGCTGTGTATTTTGAATCAATTCGAACTAAAGGTTTCATTGAATGACAGAGTAGCGGCCATTTCTTTAGCTACTAGAACGATTTCGTTACTAACATTTCTCCTGTTTTTCTTTCTTTTTATTTTAATCTTGTTTCTTTCCTCTCCGGTTCTTAAATTCATGGCGACAGAAGTTTAAATACGAACAAGGTAGTTCCTTTTTGAAAAATTGTTTGGCTCTCAAAAATGACTGACCGTTGTCTTGCTTTACGGGCTCTTGTACTACTGGGTCCATTCCTTGGACTCCAGTTACTGTTTCCAGCCCTGGAAGTTGCTGCCTTAGTATTCGTTGAGGGCTGCCGGAACTCGTCCAACCAAACCTGATAGCTGAAAAGTACTATCTAGCTGGGCTGTAGGCAGGGCCGTGGCAAGCTTTTCTTATCTAGGAGGGCAAGAGTTGAAATTACGTCCCTTGGAGTTCAAAATTATGCCCCTTCGAGGTCCACTCAGTACGTGGTTTTTACATTCCCACACACCGCCGTTATAAGGAAGTTTTATGATCGTTCAAAAATCGCATTTGAGGTTTTTGACATAATTTTATTCAAAATGTAAAAACTAAGTAAATACCCAAGAATCACAGGTTGTAACTGCCACTTAAATAAAGCGTAAACGTTATGTGAACGCCGACAATACTACACTCTACTCAAATGCGGAACGAAAAACAAACCAGCGCAGAACGAATGAGCATCGGATAGTGAACGTAACAATAGGAAGAAGTTTTAGGAGTAAGGCTTGGAAAAATGTCATCCAAGGTTAAAGGCCCAGAGAACTTTCTGCGGAAGAGCACAGATGATTAATTAGCTCTTCATCCCAAGAACATGTTCGGAAAGGTCACGGAGGTTAGACATATCAGCATATTGTTTTCTATGTCTCCATTCGTTGTTTTGGAAAATTCCCTTCATGGATATGAGATGTTCAGACCTCACAGTATATGTTACTCTGTACCCTGGTTAACTGCATACTAATCAAAGTCCTTAAAAAAATACTGAAGGGTGTAACTTTCTTTTTTAGTTACAATTTCTATTTTATACATCCCCCAGAGCATGAATTTACGCCCTTTGAATGACCGTTCTGGGAGTGCGACCCCCCCCCCCCCTGCCCTTCCAGTAGCTACAGTGCTGGCTCTAGGAGATCCATTGTAAGGAAAGTCAGCATCTCCCTGGATGGTCCACACACATGTTTAAACCGCTCGATGTGTCTCGTAGTAATTCCATTTCCTTTCTGTGGCCCGGAATTTTTTTGTTTCCTTTCTCGTTCTTTTCGGCTGGTGGCTTTATTCCGGTTCTTTCTTTTGCAGTTCTTGCTACGCTTCTCGGGAAAATTTAAGGAGACTTTTCTCCTGTCTTTTTTTGTACTTGTCAGAAACTAGCAGTTTTTTAACTTCTAGTTCTATTCTTTCATCTAATATTGCAAGAGTATCATTTTTCTCCGGAGAAGGCACTGGTTCCGGCTGATGTAAATCGGCAGCGGTTATCGGTTCGTTGATGTCAGTCATGATGACAGAACACCACTGACCTAAACTTTTTGCCAGCTAGTATTTACAAACTACCGTACAGGGCGTGATCAAAAAGTATCCATATCACTAAGCTGTTCTCTGAGATTCAGAGGTTAGCTCTACAAAGAAATACAAACTATCAGACAAATTGTTAACTGATTGTTTACTAACTGTTGCTGTATCAAACTTCTCCATTTACAGCTATCTTGATACACAACTCGGGCTTCACTGACATCCATCACTCGAAGACTTTCTACAGGGTGATTCAGCTAAGCGTGCACAAACTTCTGGGAGGGGCTAGTTGCACAAAGACAAATCGGAATCACATAGCAATGCAGGGTCGGAAACGCCATCTTCATGCGGTAGATGGCGTTGTTTGACCGCAAGACTGCTCATACGTTCTGTCAGGATACAGTCATTTGTAAACTGCCCACAGAGCTAGTAGGATGGCTGAGTTCACGAACGCGGAAATGGCTGATATGCACTTCGCATACGGAGCAGCGGACTACAGCGGACGAGCCTCCGTGCGACTGTACCAGGAACGGTACCCGATGAGACGAGTGCCAAACCACCAAGTGTTTGCACGGCTGCATCAGAGGTTATGCGACACATGTTCTTCCAGGGGCCTGCCAGGTGTCGGGAACAAAAGGTACGCACTCCTCCCGTCGATGGAAATGTGTTAAGTCATGCAGCAGACACTCCAAGTGCCAGCACACGAGCAATCGCCCATCGGCTCGGTCTGTCCCAATCCAGCGTATGGATGGTTCTGCACGAAGACCAATTGCATCCATATAACGTGCAGCGTGTTCAGAAACTAAGCCGTGAGGATTACCCTCAGCACATTGCATTTGCGCAATGGTACCTGCAGAAGAGGGCTACAGAACCTCAATTTACTGCTCCTGTGCTGTTCACAGACGAAGCGTGCTTTACACAGAAAGGTTGCTTCAGTGCACATAACACGCATGTATGGACGGTGGAGAACCCCCATGCTGTACGACCACGTGCAGCACAAAACCGTTTTGCTATTAATGTTTGGGCCGGCACTGTCGGTGACCACTTAATTGGCCCATACCTCATGCCACCTCGTCTGGACGGAAGGAGTTACCGGATATTTCTGGAGGACGTCTTGCCAGAGCTAATGAACGAACAATAGGTCCCTCAGTCGCTGCGCCGTGCGATGTAGTTCCAGCACGATGGGGCCCCCACCCTTTTACAATGACGTTCGTCATCACTTAAACATGGCATTTGGACATCAGTCGATCGGGCATTGTGGTTCCGTTCATTGGCCTGCAAGATTGCCGGACTTAACATGCCTTGATTACTTCTTCTGGGGTTACATCAAAGGACTGGTGTTAGACACCCCCGTTGAAAGTGATGAGGACCTTGTAGCACGCATCTCTGTAGCTATTTCGGAAGTCCGAGACACGCCAGGAATTTTCAAAAATGTACGTGATCCCATGCGCCGACGATGTGAAGCTTGTGTTACAGCTCATGGTCGCAAATTTGAACATTTTCTGTAACCTCAATGCATTTCGCAAATGTCTTGTGAGTAATAAAAAGCATTTTGTTCTCTTACGTGCTGCTTTTTCAATCCTCGTCCTCTCTGTACACGAAGATGGCGTTTCCGACCCTGCATTGATATGTGATTCCGATTTGTCTTCGTGCAACCTACTCCTCCTAGAAGTTTGTACACGCTTAGCTGAATCACCCTGTATAATTAACTGGGAGTTAGTGACCGACGGCTGCTGGCCAGAGAAATTCGGAAGAACCGCACCAAATCGATGGGCCACATCCGCGAGGAGTTTCAACAGGCATCCGGGAGTGTTCTTTCGATGAATACCATCCGTAAGAAAGCCCATATGCTTGGTTATCATGGACGTGCTGCCGCCCACAAGCCTTTGATCACTAAGTCAAATAGCGCTGCTCGGCTAACGTGGTGCAAAGAACGTCGACAGTGAACCGTTGAACAGTGGAAACAGGTTATCTGGAGCGACAAATCAAGGTTCATCCTCTACCGTTCGGATGGCAGGGTCTGGGTTTGGCGTCTGCCTGGAGAACGCCTCCTACCGGAATGTATTGTGCCAACTGTGAAGTTCGGCGGCGGTGGAATTATGCTATGGGGGTGTTTCTCCTGGTATGGCACGAGACCCTTGGTCACAATTCCTGGTAGACTCAACGCCGAGACCTACTGCACCATTTTGGATGACCATGCGCTTCCTACGTTGTGGCAGTTTTACGGGGTGGACCCATGTTACTTTCAGGATGACAATGCCACCTGTCATGTTGCGAGGTCCACCATGGCTTGGTATGGTGACAATGGGGTTAATCGAATGGACTGGCCAGCGCAGAGCCCGGACCTTAACCCCATCGAGCACCTCTGGGACGAGTCCGAGCGTCGACTTAAGGGGTGCCCCCACGTCCGAAATCGGTGCAGGAACTGACCTGTCTTCTCCAAGCCGAGTGGAAGAAAATACCGCTAGCCGCCGTACAACACCTGGTTGAGAGTATGCCCCAGAGGGTTGCAGCTGTAATCGCCGCTCGTGGAGGCTCCACCAACTATTGAAGGTGAATAAACTTCGTTTTTCTTTGCTATCACAGGTGTCCAATTACTTGTTGGTAGATAGTGTATAAATGATTAAGCCCTAGACTTGTGTCTTTATAGCAACTTGTAATCCACAGTGTGCATGTTAATTAGGTTTACAGAGAGATGTTAAAAGTGTTACACTTTTACTGAGTGACGAAACATGACTATAATGCACAAAAAATAGGCCTTTTTAGTAATTTCTTGCCACCGTGTTTCATGTCCATAAGTTTTACACAGCTAGTAAATTTTATTATGTCACACTTTTACTCAGGAGAAAGATTTTAATTACAGGACCCGAGGCCTGCAATTTGTTTAGCATATTTAACCCATGGTGCTTATATATTCGTAAGTTTTGCATAATTAATGAAGTAAATAATGGCACATTTTTATTGAGGTACAAAATCTTAAGTGCAATCATTGACAACACAATTAAAATCTTAATAATAAGCCTTGGCCTTTTCAGCATTTTTGAACTCAAAGTTCTCATGCTTATAAGATTTACATTGCTAGTCAAGTTAATAACCTCGGTCTTTCACTCATGCTCAAATCATTAAGTATAGAAACCGACGTCTCGGTGTTTTTACTAATTTTGATAGCGCACTGCTTATATTCCAAAGTTTATATAACTAGGAAAGATGTTCAGATGGCGCACATGACCAAATCTTGAAAGAGCTCATTTATAAAGCCTGAGGCCTAGCTATTGTTTTGGAAATTTTCTCCTCATTGTTTTCATGTTCTTAAGGTTTACATAAGTTTCAAATGTAGTCACATGTCTTGCATTTACAAATTTCGAGAACACTTATTTTCAAGGGCCTAGATATGAGAGACTCTTTTGGTTTTATGTTCCTTAGAAATATAAAAAAGATTAAAATTTCTGCGAAGAACTTCTAAGTCTAGGGTTCTATAAAAAAAAGTGTGTTTGGTATCAGTAAATGTGATGCATGCGTTTATATGTACCAGCTGTGTTAAATATGGGAATATGAAAACATAGTGATGCAAATAACTGAAAAAGCCTACTAAACCCAGGGTCTTAGAGATAAGTAAAATAAATTTAAAGCTTGTGTTTATTTTTCCTAGTTCTGTAAACCTTAACGAACGCAAAACAGCGAAGCAAATTTTTGTAAAGGCCTGGGCCTTTGTCCTCATAATTAATTATCTCTCCGAACCTTTGAAAAAGTGTGACATAATTATCATTTCTACTTGTGTGAACCTTGCGAATACGAGTACAGTAGGATAACAATTTCTAAAAAGGCCTAGGCCTAAGTTTTTCGAGTTTAGATTTTGCACTTCTGTAAAAGTGTGGCATTATTGTTTTTGTTAGCCATGTGCACCTAGGAATATAAAAATAATGGAATAAAATGTCTAACAAAGGCTAAAGTCTCAAGGTCTAACGAGTTACTAACTTCCCAACTTCTAAATATATGGCATGATATCTATCTAAATAATCTGCTTTCAGCTGGTTATTAAGCTCTGCTAATAATCAGCTGAAAGCAGCAGGGGGAGGTCTGACTTAATTCAGGCAGATCTGAAATGATTTCCCCACTCATGCTGTAGGGGTCAGATACTGAAGGAAGAACAAACTTGTGTGTAAATGGTGAGGGCAGGTAAAATTTTGACTTATAAAGACTTCTTTACAAATGAAAGAAACAACAACCTACAAATAGCAAATAAATAAATTATAGGTGATTCTAAATATTTATTCTATTGAAAAGGTAACTGCAAAAAATATATATCCTCCCATTGCAAGCAAGATATAAGCTGAATTTTTAATTAATAATTTTATCTGAATTTTTTGTAAACAGGAAAACAAAATAATCCTTACAACACACAAAGAGGAAGATAACAGTTAATGCACAGAAAGGCAAGAGCTAATTTCAGTAATTATAAGAAATAATTACCGAAACACAGGGAGGATAGGTAATAACTATTACGAAACACCTGGAAGAAATAAGTGCGGTTTCCATGTGATTAACCAACGGCCACTAAGTGATGTTATTATTCTCTGATCAGCGTTTAATGAAATAAGGAAGCTGGGCAGAAACGCGGCTGCGCAGATATGTTTTTGCTTACTAATTCACAGATAGAAATGCCATAGTAGTGCAACGTTTTATAATGCACACAATTTATTCCGGAACGCAACCGAGTTACTCGACATGAACATCCCAAGAGAAATTGCCATTTTTTCGCACACTTGTGCTACTCAGAAATTTCGATGAACATCCCATTCCGGTTTCTCCCCATATTTTGCTGCAATTTTCCCAACTGAGTATGCAATTGTAGGCATGTGAAGGTGGCAACATTTAACATGAATGTAAATACGATATGACAGCTTGTAAGAGCAAACGCACAAGGGCCAATTGCAGTACAACTTCTTTTTTGTTTGGGGGTTTAACGACTACCGTGAGCAACTCAGTGGGCTGCAAAAAGTCGCCGGTCCTGATTTATGGCGGCTGGTTGCGAAGAAGAGAGGAGTCAGTGCCGCTCGCAGGATTCGAACCCGGACCCACTTGGACGAACGATCACAAGCCAGTGCGAATAGCTAGTAGATGATAGTGAAATTCAAGTAACGAGAATTGCACTTCCGCTTATGTGCTTGGTTTTACGATGATGCCATTTTTAATTCAAAGCATCACTCTTAAAACAATTTCGCTGTTAACTTTGTGAAAACAGGAGTTTGTCTGTGACGGAGATCGAACTCGCGTCTCCTCGCTCCGGAGTGAGTTGCTCTGACCGACTCGGCTACACTGACGGCGGAATGTAAAGCTGCAGATTTCTCGTCTTGACATATGCTTCACCTCTGAAGGCGGAATGCTTCACCTCTGACGGCGGAATGCTTCACCTCTAACAGCGGAATGCTTCACCTCTGACGGCGGAATGCTTCACCTCTGACGGCGGAATGCTTCACCTCTGACAGCGGAATGCTTCACCTCTGACGGCGGAACGCTTCACCTCTGACGGCGGAATGCTTCACCTCTGACGGCGGAATGCTTCACCTCTGACGGCGGAATGCTTCTCCTCTGACGGCGGAATGCTTCACCTCTGACGGCGGAGTGCTTCACCTCTGACGGCGGAATGCTTCACCTTTGACGGCGGAATGCTTCACCTCTGACGGCGGAATGCTTCACCTCTGACGGCGGAATGCTTCACCTCTGACGGCGGAATGCTTCACCTCTGACGGCGGAATGCTTCACCTCTGACGGCTGAATGCTTCACCTCTGACGGCGGAATGCTTCACCTCTGACGGCGGAATGCTTCACCTCTGACGGCGGAATGCTTCACCCCCGACGGCGGAGTGCTTCTCCTCTGACGGCGGAGTGCTTCACCTCTGACGGCGTAATGCTTCACCGACATATGCCAGTTGTGACGTACGTCACAGCTTGCATCTTTGTTTAAAACAAAATTAGCAATTTATATTTTATTTTTAAGGTAAAAAAATTTCAAAAAGAATAAAAAAAAAACGACTACAAAAATTGTTTGGGTAGAGCGAATCATAGGTGTTCCAGGGGGCTCAGGATCCATGCTTTCCACTGACTACAATCCTGATCTTCGACAGCAATGAAAAGCTTTCCGAATATGAAAAAAGTGGAATAAACATATCTAGCAAGGTGTTCTGAGCGTAGTGCCAAAAAAATGTCTTCCCCAGATGCGCGAACTTGCGAAATTCACTTTCCCGACGTTTTACTATCTAGGAAGCAGATGGTCTTAACTCCAGTGAAGTAACGTGCACGTTGCCACTGCAAATAATTAGCACACTGACAAAGTTTCTGCAATTAAAACCCTCAAAGCGACAAAAAAAAAAAAAAAAAAAAAAAATTATATATATATATATATATAAATAAAAAAGTTTTTCCTTTTCACACTTTTCCGAATATAGCATGTGTCATGCTATATTTCTGTTGTTTCACTTTGGAAAATCTATAAAATCCCAATAATTTCTGTCCCCCAAATGAAAATACAAATTTCATGCTGTGCCCCTAATGTTGTTCAGCAAAGCAACTTTTCCATTGGCACAGCAGTAAGGTATTTATACCGATGGAGCTTTCAATTCAGTCCTGATTTTGTAAGGGTTAATTGATATTTTTGTCTTCGTCGGATTTACAACAAAATATCGTATATCTTGTGTAAGTGAAGTTTCCTATTACGTTGCTGAAGACGAAATGTCGAATTTTGCAGACTAGTGCCGTTGACAGGTAATTTAGGAATTAAAACATCACGTGGCGTGACTTATAATATATAAATTAAAAGCGTTAAGACTGCTGCTTATAAAGTACTGGTCATCTTGCCAGTGTCATCAATTCCTAGGGAGTTGTGGACAATGGATCTGCGCCAAATCCGTATCATTTTCATATATGAATTTAAACTTGAACGCCGTGCGTCGGAGGCAGCTCGCAGCATCAATGCAGCATTTCGGGAAGGCACCGTTAGTGAATGCAAGGCACAACATTGCTTTGCTACATTACGGTCCGGTGATATGAGCCTCGAGAATGAACTACGCGGCAGACCAGAAGAAGCTACCGATGATGCAGAAACAGAGGCCTTGACTGAATCCCATATACATCAAACGGTACCAGAAGTTGAAGAGAAACTCAGAGTCTGTGCAACTATTTTCTGACATCTAATGGCCGCAGGCAAAGTGAAGGAAATAGATAAGTGTAGAGGCGTAACTATAGCGCAGGTGGGGCGGCTGCTCCGGGCACAGCTCAAGAGAGAGAGCGCAATAATAACTACTTGCAATCTCATTAAAAATGGAACTGAAACATTTGCACCAGTTTCTGGTACACTTTTGTTTAGCAACACGCTTGGTCATTTTTCTATTTACTGAATTTGCTCATACGTTTCGGTAGTATTTGCAGCTTGAAATTCGCATTTCGACTTCAAAATATTCAGTCGATGTTAGTAGTTTACATTTAGAAATGAAAGTGCGGCTGTATTGTCCATTTAACTAAAGAAGAACCGCCGCCTTCGTCGACAACAATGAACGCTGCGTTTTTTCTTTAGTTGAGTACGTTGCAAGATAAGAATGTCGTTCACATTGTGGAAGATTCTCTGGGGGCTATTGGATATTTACCGTGCTGCGAGCCTCGACTGCGAGTTACATTCGATTCGTTTGATGTAGTACCGAAGGTCTGAACTCCGAAGCAATTAGCAAAAGTTGTACAAAGAGCCATAGTTTGATATGATGTCAATTTTGGTTTGAGAGAAAGAGAGAGAGAGAGAGAACTATTAAATTTAAATTAGTAATATAGGAAAATGCAGATGGGAGCACAATATTTCAATATTTTTGGTTGCCCCGGGCCTAAGTACGCCTCTGGATAAGTGAGTCTCACATGAGTTGACAGAATACCGCGAAACACGACGATTTGATGCTTTCTCATTTATGTTTATCCGCAACCAAGCGAAAGATATTTTGAGGTACCTTGTCACGTGTGATGAGGAATGGATGTTGCATGACAATCCCTGACTTTCGGCGCAATGACCTAAACGTGGCGAAACCCTGAAACACACCCTCCATGCTCTATTCCAGCAAGAAACATATCCCCACGCCTGTATTCCGGGCTCCATCCTAGAAACACACACACCGAAGTCAGTATTCCATGCTTCATCCCAGAAAAAAAAACACCCCGAAAATGGCACTCAATGCTCCATCCCAGGAAAAAACACAACCCGCAGTCGGCACTCCATGCTCCATCTCTTGAAGAAACACACCCCGCAGCCGGCATTCCATGCTCCATCCCCTCCAGGAAGACGATGGTCAGTATTTGGTGGTACGCAGCTTGTGCCTGATCCACAATTCCATCTTACAAGTGGGTCAAACCATCACAGCGGACAGGTAATGTCAAGAACCTGACATTATGTATGGAAAACTTCCACCAAACAGCTGGGAGTTGCAAATCACCGTGGGCACTTACTTCCCAGTGCTAACAGGAGCTGCCACGTTGCACGCTAGAAGATCCGAAAGCAGCACTAGTCGTGGTACGAAACCTTATTCACCTGTTCTGTCCCCTACGGACTATCACTTCTCCAAGGACCTGGACCGTTTTATACAGCATAAATCATTTCCCAATAAAACATCAGTTGAAACAGTATTCCATTATTTTGACGCATCCCAATGCTCGGCATTGTTTTCACGACAGAAACTTGCATCTCTTTGGCAAAAGTGCGCTGCTGCTGGCTGTGTTTATGTGGATTAATGAAGTTTATTTTGCACCGTATTGTGGGTGTTTGGAGTTTCCATTTATACTCCCACATTTTCTCTGCAAGAACTTAATGTATATGCGAGGATATAAAAAATCTTTTCTCCCGAGGTTTCAGCGAACCCTATGTATTAGATTTTGTGAAAATTTCGTCAAGAAACACCAGTAACAGTTTTTAGCTGTTTTCCATTACATTATGAGACAACTGGGTTAAATGGACCGCTAATCCCGACAGAGGGATATTCTTAATATCAAATTTCAATTAAGATTAATCACATTGATTTTCGGGAAATCAAGGGAAGCAAGACCAAGTGGCAGCTCTTCATTTAGCTCGGACTGAAATCACTTCTCACATCACGTGACAGTTGGCTCACCGAAAATTTTCGCTTAAAGCGAAATAGTTAATCGATTTTTTGACGAAACATTATGAAAATTATAAAAAATGTGGGTGATACAATTTTGGGCGTTACTTAGTAGTATGTTTTTTTTTTTTGTGTTTGCTAATTTCAAGGAAAGCATGCGTTTGAAAATCTACAATAGGTAAAGTATTACGTTATTCCACAAGTGATGTCCATTTCTGCCATTAATAAGATTGGGACATAAATTCGCATTTCCCGGAACATGCTTATATTACCGCAAGCAGCAACAAATCATCAACCTACATGCATCGCCCGAGGTGAGTCCGGGTTCGAATCCTGAGTGAGGCATGGATGGTGTGTTTGTCTTATGGCGCTGGCTGTCTCCCTTCTCTGGAACCAGTTCCCCTAAATTAGGGACGAGCGACTGTTTATAGCCCATTAAGTTGCTTACGGTGGTCGTTTTACACCCAATAAAAAACCAAAACACAAATTTTGAGATGTCTAAGGTGTTGCGTTTTAGTGTAAACATCTGAACAACATGGACGTTTTAAGGGAATGCATCAAAAATGTAGTACTTTATGAGTTTAAGGAAGGAAATATCGCAAACGCAGCGAAGAATGACTCTCCGTATGCTTACGGAGCGAAACTCTGAATGCGAAACATTGCCACTGTTGGTTCCAGAAGTTCTGGTCTGGTGATAGAGGGAACAATACGAATTTAGGAAGAACTGTTAAATTCAACAGCAACCTGCTTAAAGAAACAGAGGATGACAGTCTCAGCATAACAATCCGAGTTATACACGACTACATTGCAACTGTACTTCAACTTACATAGAGCCGAAAAAAGTGACAAAACCATGAAGATGCATACCACGTGAATTATCTCCGAATGATCTTCCAGAATAATTAACTATTTAATCCTTTGCCGCATTCCTTCAAGTTCTGTTTTTTGATGAAAAATATGGCTACATAAAATGTCGTCCAAAGTAGCTTAGTCCAAAATATTCGTCCACAAGACAGACTAGAGTAAAACCAGAAGTACGTGAAAGTTTTGATGTGCATTTCTGGGTCATGTGAATGCCGTATGTTTAGAAATGAATAAACGATACGTATTGGAATGGGAAAATCTTACCTGATATTTATCGCCATAATGTCCAAGTGTTGCACTGCTACCAAAACCACCTGCTTCGGTCAGACGAAAATGTGTTTTTTTCCTCCCAAAAGCAATGAGCGCCATCATATTTGTCGAGTTAGGAGTGCCAAAATCAAACAACTGAAATGCTATACCTCCTGTAGTCTCTAGATCTTGTATCTTCGAATTACCATTTATTCCAAAGGCTAGATCATTCGGAAACGCCGGAATACGTGTCAGTACGATTCGAATCAGAGACGGATGTCTCTTTCGCCAGTCTGACAGCCTGCAAACTCCCTTTGAAGACGGCCGTTGAAGTCGAACCCTGTACTTTCTTTGATTCTGAACCCAAAGAGCGCGGAACTGAAGATCTTATGAAATGGGAGAAAAAGGCCCTAAGAATGAAGACAAATGGATATTGCATTACTTTGAGGTAAGACTTAGTAGACATCTCCTAAAGGACAATACAATATTTCAGCTGATTTTTATGCACATATTCCAACGCTTTAAGCACGCATGCATGGACACGTTCCTTGATGATTTCCGTTTTATAAAGACTAAATAAAATTACCCGTTATGTTGTTGGCTGAAAAATGAAAAACTTAAAGAATGACATTTTTGCAGGAGGAAATGTTTGTTGTTGTGAGAGAGGAAATTGTGGCGATAGAGCCCCCCCCCCCCCCCCCCCCACACACACACTTTTTTTTAGATTTTTAGATGGATCTATATATTTAATTACTGCAAATAGTCTGAACACTCTTCATCCATCATCCGTTACTTTTCGAGATATTTCAACTAATCGACTAGAGTAACTTTGAATCATCAGCATCATTTACCTGTAGCACTCCGGACATAGTTTTTTTTTTGGCCTTGGACATAACATCGGATTCGATCTTCGTTACCAACAAATTTGTGTTTTTACATTGTCGCCCGAACGTAAAAAAATGGATCTACCGGCCATTGGGTTCTTCGAAAAATGTATGTTTGTTCTAACATCGTCTGGAATTAATAAAAAATTCCTACTTCGCTTCAAATAAAAAAAAAAAAAGAAAATTAGGAGGGAGATGATGTGACGTCGTACGGAGGTAAAGCACGTGTCAAGATGACAAATCTATAAACTTACTCGGGAGTGAGGGGGGGGTCGATCCTCGTCACGGACAAATTTGTGTTTTCACAGGGTATCCTTCCAAGAAAAAATTCTTTCAATCGAGTTTTCAGAAAAGGGAATATTTTTGGAAAAAGAAATATAGATTTACCTCCTTTAGCTGAAAAACTGTGTTTTATGAAAAAGTACACTATAATGAATTAGCTTTATTTTCTTTCCGCTAAGCTAATTCATATGAATGATTCTCTTCCTACCAGCTAGCTAATGATATACTTGTACTAAGCTTCAAAATAGTGAATTCAAAAGGGTGTTGTTACTAGTTAATTACGAACGTAAACAAAGTCTTAACGCTGGTTATTTATAGTTATAAATAAATGTTATAAACCTAACAGCCAGACAGAGGTCTGACAAAAACTATGAATTGAGAAAGACTAACTTACAGTAACTTCTTTATTCTAAGACTCTTGGTCAACTAAAGCACACACACAACTAGTTTTACCATAATGAAGAATCTCTTCTCGTAAACAAAAACGCTCTCTCATAACAACAACAAAAGCTCTGGTATAGTCTCGATGAACGCGCCTATATACTAGCTACCACCACGTCATGACTTACACTCATTGCCAGATCTCATTCAGCGGGTGAAATAATATTTCGTTTAGTAAGAAGATAATTTACATAGTAAAATAAAATAACCAGAGATAGTAAAATCAAAAGGAAAGTGAATATAGAGTATACGTTACAACACCACAGTTTTTCATATCATACATTTTTTTCAGTTTTTCACAAAATTTTTGTCATAGTGGGAGCTATAAAAGCAAAACAGAGTTTACTCTCTTTAAAAGTCGCATTTAAAAAAATGCGACTGTTTATAAACATATGCTACGTATTAGGGAGAAAACTGTTCTCCATTTGATACGGACATCGTTCGCAATCTTCGTCATCACAAATATCATACGGCGCAAATTCGTCACAACAAATATCATACGGCTGTTTTTTACGCTTTCCAACCGCAGGTTGAAGAAGCGTTTATGCTCCAGCTTTGTCCGTCCGTCCGTCCGCACGATAACTTACGTGAAAATGGTTCGATTTCGACGAAATTTTAGTATGTAGTAGGGGACCGCTGGGGACGAACCCTATTGAAAATGGGCGAAACAGGGCCCGGACATAGGAGCGGGATTCATTCCATTGCTCTTATGTGTCATAACTTGCGTAAAAATGGTTCGATTTCGATTAAATTTTAGTATGTAGTAGGGAACCACCTGGGGACGATCCCTATTGAAAATGAGTGAAATAGGGTCAAAGGTCAGGACATAGGAGCTGGATCTATTCCATTGCCTTTATGCATCATAACTTGCGTAAAAATGTTCGATTTCGATGACATTCTAGTATGTGGTAGGGAACCACATGGGCACGAGCCCTATTGAAAATGGGCGAAATGGGGTCAAAGGTCAGGCAGGGCATAAGAGCGGGATTTTTTCCATTGCCCTTATGCGTCATAACTTGCGTAAAAATGATTCGATTTCGATGAAATTTTAGTATGTGGAAAGGAACCACCTGGGAACGAACCCCATTGAAAATGGGTGAAACCCATTTCACCAAAGGTTAAGACATAAAAGCGGTTAAGACATAAAAGCGTCAAAGGTTAAGACATAAAAGCGGGATCCATTCCATTGCCTTTTTGCGTCATAACATGCGTAAATATGGTTCGATTTTGATGAAATTTTAGTATGTGGTAGGGAACCACCTGGGCATCAACCCTATTGAAAATGGGCGAAATGCGGTTAAAGGTCAGGACTCGGATGGGGTCCTGACCTTTAACACAAGGGCAATGGATCCATTCCATTGCCCTTGTGCATCATAACTTACCTAAAACTGTTTCGATTGCGACAAAACGTTATCATGTTGTTCCGGAGGTATAGTGAACCGGTTCTGTTGAATATCAACGAAATGGGGTCAAAGGTCATTTCACAAAAGCAAGATTTATTCCACAGCCATTATTCTCATAACTTGCGTAAAATTGCTTCTACTGCGACAAACCTTTAGTATGCTATTCCTGAGGTATACTGAACCGGTTTTGTTGAATATCATCGAAATGGGGTCAAAGGTCAGGACACAGGAGCGAGATTTATTCCACAGCCATTATCCACATAACTTGAGTAATAATTTCTGGTATGTTGGAAAGCGTATCATAATCAATGCATTGCATGATTTTACTAATTTGTTGTTTTTTAAATCGAGTTTCGAGAGGCGGAGTTACAGCTGCAAATGGAAATACACACTAACATCACCTAGCATTGGAACTATGTATTATGAAAAATATATTCAGAATATTCCCTGCAATGAATGGCATCGACGTAAAAAGAACGTTTCAATTTAGTCTTTCAAAAGAAGTGATATAAGGTCACAAATATGTTACAAGCAGAAATATGCACTTACTCTCTCTAGAGGCAAAAACATCTGCAAATATGTGGAAAATATTCTTTATCATGGGCACTATCAGACGCAAAAGATTTCAAATGCTGAGATATCGAGAAAACTGAATTATAGAATTTACGTTTCTAGCGGTAAAACTGTGTATTATTTTGTGCTGAAAATGTTCTTTTTTTTTTAGTTGGAGGTTTAGCGACCACAATGAGCAACTCGATGGGCTATAAGCAGTCGCCCGACCCTAATTTAGGGCCACTAGTGCCAGTGCTGTAAGGCAAAAACAACATCCATGTGTCAGTCTGGAATGATTCAATCACATAGACAGAGGCACCCTTACTGTGCCAACAATGAAATCGAGAATATTCCGAACAGAAATCATCGCTCTTTCCACGTTAATAAGCGAGTCTCTGAAAAATTCTCATCGGCCGCCACCGGGAATCGAACCCAGGTCTTCCAGTTACGCGCCGGACATGCTACCACTGCACTACAGCAGCCTCGAATTCTCCAGACTCACAGGATATTAACTGCCAAACCACATGGCAGGTTGCTTCTTGGAGCCCCGCACATTGCTGGGGATTCACCAAAGATGGAAAGCAGCAACTAAACAAATAACTAGGAGGCGAATGGATAATTAATTCATACACTCTACGTGGATCAGGAACACCAAACAGAAATCACCGCTCTTTCTGTTTGGTGATCCACGTCGAGTGTATGAATAGAGAATATTCCGTTTTCGTCCCTTATCATTTATCGAGTAGCTTGTGAGGAGTACTGAGTTGTACATTTCCGCTTTTCTGTTATCTCTTTGGTTTCGGTCGAATTGAATACGAACATCAGCTTTAGCTCTCATTATTTCGTATCAAACGTGGGTTGTGTGCGTTGAAATTATGGTTATCCATACTTCCGCGTGTTACATAAACTCTTGGCTGAAGTCTCTGACGCATTTGAGTAGCTCACGGCGGTCGTTAAACCTTAAAAAAAAAAAGCATTTGAGTAGTTTTGAATGCATGTAACAAAATGCTAAAAGTAATACAGATCCGGAACAATATCTTAATATCATATTCATGGGGATGTTCTTGGAATTGTCACACAGACCCTATAACTGTGCTTCTTTTGCAACCATAGTTGTGATTGTTAACAGCACTCAATCAACCAATGGGCTTCCCGTATTATACAGTCATACGAGGGATGACAAAGTGTTAAAGAAAACAGATATCACTAAGCATTACGATCGTCTTCCACCTTTTTTATTTTACGAAAGGCCGAGTTTCTTCAGTATGAAATATATTCCCAAAGGGAACACTTATAGCTTGAAAACCTTTCTTTCGATGTTTTTATTTTTGTTTTATGAAGTACAGATCAATGGCGCATGCTGTCCGGAAAAATAGAAGAGGCCTGGCGCTCTGAAGACCGGCCCAGGCGGGGAAGGCAGCAAACCTTTGAAATCAAATATACATACCTGCATATACTGTATATCTGAACTTCACCCCTGTTTACAAACACCATATACAAATTTCCGCTGCGCCTTCTTGTTATCTAATGTCGATTTTGATGGGCGACGACGATTGAATAAATGAATTTAAAAATTTTTCGGTTCAATTAGGTAAAATGTAGCCTGGCGCTGCCAAGCCTTGAAAAAAGGTGACCTGTCGCGCCAGGCCTTGACTGCACCCATGAAATTTCGGTTATTGTTGCACCGGATGCTTCCTTCCCCATCCCTCCATTTGGTGCACCAGATATTGTATTTTGTGTTACCGTAAGAAATCGGGTACTTAAATTATTGTACAGGTCATAGTACGGTGTCTATGTATGTGTCTGTGGACCCCTTAAGACAAAAGTGATTATAGCTATCAAGCATAAATTTGGTATTTAGGGGTATTATGAAATAATACTATTCAACAGTATATTTGTCTTTTCCTTTAACATAATTGAAAGTTATTGTCAGTTTAAAAATATCTCAAGTTCCAGAGCATTCTTTGATTCGAATAATCGCGATGGAAAAAATATGTAATTCCACGATAAGTCCTACTGCAGAAAAAAATAAAGTTATTACAAACCTATTCAAAAGAATAATATACTCCAACAGAAAATGAAATGACTATTTCATCCACATTAATAGAGAAAAAAATTTCATCATCGCGCAATTCGAGTCCGTCTTCATTTCTACTTTATACATGACCATACCGCACGCGTGTTACTAGTTCAATTGGTAACACGCGCGGTTGCCGTTGAAGACATCACTGGTTCGAAACCCCGAAGAAAAAGGATTCGTTGCTTTCGTGTGCGTGGAAAGAAGAGTCTGTGGTAAAATGGCTGAAAAAGTCAAAATCCATGTTTTTGTGAAATTTCTGTATAAATACGGTAAAACCATAAACTGACTTTTCTGAAATAAACGGAATTACTGACAACGGAAAATCTATCAAATTACTGAAGTTAGAAGAAACAGAAAATTCTTTAAAAACGGACACCTACTAAACAACTTTGCTGCACGAAATTTTCCGTTAATTTACATGAACGTTTTTCTACCGTGTGCACTGTATCACTGTGGTGTCAATTTACGGATAATTTCTGAAAATAACGTGCAGCAAAGTTGCCGGCAGGAGTCCGTCTTTTAACGGCATTTCTGTTTTTAAAAGTGCCCGTTTTTTTTTTTTTTTTTTTTCAACTTCTGTATTTTCACAGATTTTCTATACTCAGTAAAAATTCTATTTATTTCAGAAATGTCCGTTTCAAGTTTTTCCGTGTTCAGACAGAAATTTCGCAAAATTCAACGGGCTGAATATTTCAGCGCTTAGGCGAGAGAATCCTGTTGAGCCGGTGGTGGGGATCGAGGCAAGGTGGTTTGAGGGAGAGCTTAGGCGAGAGAATCCTGTTGCGCCGGTGGTGGGGATCGAGGCGAGGCGGTTTGAGGGAGAGCTTAGGCGAGAGAATCCTGTTGCGCCGGTGGTGGGGATCGAGGCGAGGCGGTTTGAGGGAGAGCTTAGGCGAGAGAATCCTGTTGCGCCGGTGGTGGGGATCGAGGCTAGGCGGTTTGAGGGAGAGCTTAGGCGAGAGAATCCTGTTGCGCCGGTGGTGGGGATCGAGGCGAGGCGGTTTGAGGGAGAGCTTAGGCGAGAGAATCCTGTTGCGCCGGTGGTGGGGATCGAGGCGAGGCGGTTTGAGGGAGAGCTTAGGCGAGAGAATCCTGTTGCGCCGGTGGTGGGGATCGAGGCGAAGCGGTTTGGGTTGAAACCGCGGGTCAAAACCACTGAACCAGAAAGTCACAGGATCCAGCCTCATGTTCAAGGTAAAACTAATTGGGCGATAAAGAGCTTTTTTTTTCATTAATGCGAGTGATTTAGTCATTTTATTTTCTGTTTGATGTTATTATTTTTTGAATACGTTTGTAATAATTTTATTTTTTCTGTAAGAAGTCTTATTACAAATTACATATATTTTCATTCCGATTTTTCGAAGCAACAGAATGATTTATAGTTTGAAATCTTTTTTCCAAATGACAATAACTTTCAATTATCTTTAAGAGAAGGCGCAATGTACTGTTTTATAATATTATTTCATTAAACTTCTAAATATAAAATTCACTCTTGATAGTTACATAGCTTTTGTCTTAAGGACTCCACAAACTGATACATAGACATCGTACAAACACCTGTACAATAAATTAAGTACCCGGTCTGTTACGGTAACAAAATATGTTATAGTTGGTGCACAGAATGGGGCAGAGGAGTAGAAATATCCGGTGCCACAGTGACCAAAATTCATTCGATATGCTATCCTTCTTTTTTTTTCCTTTTTTTTTTATCCGATCTTGCTACAAAACTTCAAAATCAAATACTTCGACGGACTATTGAAATTTCAATTAATCAGACCCCAAGTGTTCCTGTGAATCTTTCCTATTACCAGAAATTTTTCGTCATGTGGATACGGAAAAAGTCAGAACGGAGTTTTTCTGTTGACATAAGAAAGGAATTGTGGAAAGATTTATGAACATTCGGAATTTTCCGTTAACACATCTTGAAAACGGAAATTTACCGACAACATAAGAAAGGAATTGCGGAAAGGTTTCTGAAAATTCCGAATTATTCTGGCATACGAAAAATCCGTGAAATTCATTTTTTTTTTCAGTTATTTCACTGAAAAAGTTGTATCAGATATGTGCTTCGTTAATTCGTGAAAGAAACCACAGAAAGTGCTTCTTGAGTTTCAGAAATTTATTTTACAGTGTGCTATCATTTTAATAAAACCCTCTGTTGGCATAACAGAATACCTATTCATTGCTCTTTTATTGCATGCGCACGGATCTTCCAACTCCTTTCACTGTGAAGACATTGCCTTTACAGCACAATTTCCCTGCCGTTTTGACTCTGGGCACTGACTGCGCAGCAGATAGCTTGGATACGAAACCTAACTTTCGGCCTGAGTTTATTTCCATCTATATTTTTGAATAAAGCGAATTTGTATCCATAAATTTGGATACTCTTAATCTTGGATCATGCTTCCATCATTCACTGTTGCTAATCTGAGTCTTCTCTGGACTCCCTTGAATAACCCCGGCTGTCCTTGGTGAAGTAATTGTACCACATACGAGGATCATAACAAAAGTCCTGCACACGTTAATCTAAAACGGAAGCGAATGAAGCAATCCGGAAAATGATTGCGTCATGTCAAGGTCAGGCTCTCAGCAACGCAGTGGTGTCAGAACGACGCGCTATAATTTGCTGCGTGGACATAGGAGGTTTTGGAAGTAGAAGCGTGCAGCTCCTCAGGTAGAGTCCCAGTGTTTAACCAGCGCTCGTAAGTGAAAATAGATTCTGTGGGAAAAAAACTCCTACACAGAGCCACACTGCCTTGCAAGAAGTTTGTAGGGAAGGAACTCTTGATCGAAGCACAATTTCTCACTGGAAATCATGCTTTCAGGAAAGCTGAAGCAGCTTCGAAGCACCGCTCAGGCCGACCTCAAACGGTGATAGACGAAACATCTGTCACCATTGTTGCAACGCTTCTCGAAGAGAATTGACAGTCGAGGAGAATGCTCATCAGGCAAATTTGTCCACCATATCTGTTCACCGGATTTTGACCGACTCACTAGGAAAAAGAAAAATCGCCGCACGTTGGGTGCCCCATCAACTCATCCCCGAGCAGAAGGCAGCCAGAGTGAGCATCGCACAGGATCACCTGCACAGGTTCGAAAAGGAGGGCAACACCTTCCTGAACAGAATTGTCGTAATTGATGAGACTTGGACCTGTGATTTTCAGCCGAAACTGAAGTCGCAATCAGCGGAATGGAGACATCCAAGTTCTCCACGCCCTACAAAGTGCCGTCGGCAACAATCTAAAGTGAAGCAAATGATGATTTTTGCGTACGATGCCCAGAGTGTTTTAGTCTGTGTTCAAGTGCTGGTAGGGCAAAATGTAAATACACAATATTATCGTGACTTTCTGAGGACAAAGTTGAGACCGAAAATCCGTCAAAATCGCCCAAAATTGTTGGAAGCGGGAGCGATCTTGCTGCATGACAACGCGTCGTGTCATGGTATAGCGTCGGTACGGGGTCTTTTGTCGAAAGATGCTGAGAAACTTTATCCCACCCACCACACAGCCCTGATCTCAGTCCACCCGACTTTGATCTTTTCCCAAAGTTAAAAAATCGGCTCCGTGGCATCCGCTACGAAACGCTGGACGAACTGTCATTGGACGTGGCCCGAGTAATACGACATCTGAACAAAGATGGCGTACTACGGGGCATCCAGGACCTACCTCACCAATGGCAAGCTGTCATTAGCAGCGGAGGGAAATACATGGAACGGCAATAAGGTAAATTTTCTCCGTTACTTCACACTTTTCTCAAAAACGGACAATGTGGAGAACTGTTGTTAGGACCCCGGTATGCACATCTGTCGCAGCGATGCCGCACGTCACAAAATGGACGAGCTCTAGAATTCATCATTGTTCCCTGAATCCATATTTCATAAAGTAGGATCCATATTTCATAAGAAAGGAAGGGGTTTTTTTCTTTGTGCAACTGGATAACTGTGCGAGCTATAGAGTAGAGTTCAAAGGAAGCAAAGCTGTGCCGAAAAGGTCTTTGGCAATTTACTTTAATATGACGAGTGGTCATTTCAGAAAAACAATAAAGGATTGACACTGACATTCAATCTTTAAAATGAAGCTGATCAGAAGTCCTTAGTGCACAGGTGTCCGTCCATGAATGCAAAGGATATTCTGTTCCCCTGAGAGATCTATTCTATTAACTATCTATCTGCCCAAACTTAGCCAGGAATGTTCCATAAGATTCAGGACAGGAAATCTTAAGAGGAACATCATAAACTGTAAAGTGTTCTTCCTTAAGTGTTGGTCCATTAAGGTAGGGCCCAGGGCCGTAAATACGGCCCTGGGGCCCACCTTAATGGACCATGCCATAGGCACCAATTAAACGAACGCTCTGTATGGGGGGGGATACTTAAATAAACAGCAAATTTCTGAAAAGCAGTTTCCCTGCAAATTTCAGTCATTTCTTTAGTTTCAAGAGGTACTGTTTACGTTTCGCAACATTTTTCCGGAAAGGGAAAGGCATTTCGGTAGTTTAACTGGTACTGGTTAAATTTTACACCCATCTTTGGCGCGAGCAATCTGAGTTAATGCAATTGTTATTCCGTTTTGTTCCGCTTATTACATTAAACAGTTTCCCCGCTTTGAAAATTCCACAAAACCTTGGCTATTTGACGTACCATCAATTTTATTGTGAATTGATGTTTTTACGTTTTTCATATGATATCGATTCATTGATGATTTATCAGATTTTACCAAAAACTTGCCAGTACGAACATGAACGACAAGAGTCGAAACACGCCGCCCTCTAACTTAAAAATAAGAATAAAATGAGGTTTGGATGGTAGTAACGGTAATTCAGTAAAACATTTTATTCACGACAGGTATACTCAGGTCTAAATAGTAGGAAGATGAAGTGGACCCTTTTTTCGAGAAAAGTGGGATGAGGTTGCTTTCAAAATTAAAGATATAAATCTTATGGGTGAAAGCTTCATTTCATCCCAATTCTTTTTCCTAGCTAACATTGTGCATATCAATCTGTTGTTTTACTGTGAATTGATGTTTTTAAGATTTTTGTATGATATCGATTCATTTGTAATTAGCTAAACAGTTTGCCATCAGCAATGAGGCAGATGCAGGGAATCTTTTCAGATTATACTCGTATTTTTCGATGAAATTAAAGCCAGATCTCTTTCTCACTCGTTCTTTTTTCTTTTTTTTTTTTTCAACGTATGAAGTTGTACCCCATACAACACTTGGAAACATTTGTTATTCGTGATCAGTGATTTGGAATAAAACATTGGGACATTCCAAAGAGTTCTTCATCATGCATGTGGAATGGAAATACAAGCTATAGAATGTGCTTTACTATCGATATGATCACCAGTCAAACTATTTATATAACTAAAAACCATTAGTTATATAAATAGTTACTTCCATATAACTAAAAACCATTATTTAATGAATACCATGCACTATCTCATATAGATATATACGAATATGTTGCCAACATCTTCAGCCTCGGTCGAATTAGATTTTTCACAACAGGTCATCAGAATACATAAAATTCTTGGAGAAGAAGGACCCAGAGTGGCAGAATTTAATAACTTCAGGGTTCACTTAGCCATTTTTCAAGGCTAAATGGGGAGACCTTTTTTATTCTTTTGTTTTTAATTTATTTAAATTTCGGGGTTTGAAGCTCTCCTGTTCCGGGGACTCTGCTCCATAATGAAGAACAGAACCTCAGATGATAATATGCCCTCACCACCAAGTTGCCTGCAGTTTTATGATATCATTTCTTCATATCAAGACATGAGTTCATTAATCAAAAATTATCTTAGAGAGAAGTACGGGATGTAGAAGTTCCGGACAGATGGGCGGATATGAACGATTGGTGCGACATGAAACAGCCTGCAAAACGACTTGGCTACAATTCTCTCTCTCCATCTCTCGATATAAACCCGGGGAAAGTCTCTCTTCTGAAGAGAAAATTTGGTTATACGTTTTTCTAGGGGATGGCCTTAAAAAACGCATAAACCAAAATTCAAAATGTTAAATACTACTGCAAAATTTGTGTTTTAAAAGAGTATAAGATGTTCCTTAATAATGATTTATTTAAAGTAGAATAGACGGCGAAATAAAAACAAGAGCATTACAAATTATGATATATTTTATCGCATTGAAAAAATCGTAAAGCCTATGAAAATCAAATTTCTCCTTTGACGATTCTATCTGTCAATAAAAATCCTGATTCTAGATTAAGTAAAATCCTTACAACTAAGAATCTGACCAATGTTTCAGTGTGCAACTCATGAATCAATAGCTTTTTATTTCTGCGGATCCTGAGTGCACTCATTTGAAACCAGAATGTTGAATATAAATGACACGCTTAGGATTCTATTCTGCTATGCCACGAAATAGGGGAGCCACAAAGTTGCGTCCCAGAGGTTTGTCATTTTTTAAAAAGCGCATATGTGCGTGAGTCATGAAATGCGACACCAGTTTGTTTCATCCAAACTGAAAGCAAACAGCATACCTTTCTTTAATGGGATAGAGGTTCAACTTTGATTGCACCAAGAAGGAACACAACAAAAGAAGAAACACAATTCTCTCAAAGTTGTAACATACCAGATGACGTATAAAAGAATCAAAGAACCGTGTGTTTTTGATAATCTGAAATTCAAATTATAACGTATAAACGCAAAAAGCCTATCAATGAATTACGTATAACCGAGTTAAAAAAGGCGGTAGAAACTACAGTAAAATATCGGGACTGACACAGAATTAGGTATAAATGTGAAAAATGTATAACCGAGAAACATATAACAGAGGTTTCACTGAACATGCTTTGCAGCTTCGAGAATTGTGCTTTCTTCTGATTAAAAATGTTCTACCAGAAATACGAAGTTGAATAGACAACGTATATCCTCATATGCCGCTTTCCGCTTTTGAAGCTCATTTTTCATTTTGTCAGTTATACTGAAAAAAGGTTTTAACTTCAAACTTTTTAGTCCCATGATGACCATAATTTGTGTTAGGAACACAAGCAACGTTTTTTTACTTTTCGTCTAATCTGACCCTAATATGTTTTTGATTAATCATTATTGACAGTGAAGAGAGAGAGAGAGAGAGAGAGAGAGAGAGAGAGAATTAATGCTAGTCAAGTCGTTTAGTTGGTTGATTCATGTTATAAGTCAGTGTCAACCATTCAAATCTGTAAAGAACATAGAAAGATTTCTCGTACATGTGTTTAGCTGCAAGGTTTATGAACTGCTGGAGTTTGTAGGTCTTTCGTTTTTTGACAAGCGATGAGCTGTATTTAACTTCCTATTCCAAACCTTGGAAGAAGAACCCATTTCGTCTCAATAATGTTACAAACGAATAGGTGTTCAACCCTCCTTGGGGATAACTACGTATCTGGTAACGGAATCTGAGCTCGTTTGTTTCTGCTGCAGTGTGTCGAAGTCGTGTTTTAGTCCACGAGCCCATAGCCACTGTACCTTGGAGTAGGTCAGGTAAATTCTGAAATAGGATTTTGGAGAGTAACAAAAATTAATTAATTAATTAATTAATTTATTTATTTATTTTGTACCAAATGTTTGGCCTCTTCCTTTAAAGTATTAGTTTTCCTCTGAATATGTTTTTGTTTAGGAAATCACATTTTTGAACATCAGTGATATTTTCAGTGTATTTTGCTATGGTTCCAAGAAAAGTTGGCTTCGTATTTTGGCACACACTCTAGTATACTGAGAGTAAATTTGTTGTCCTAGAAGGTGCACTATAAGAACTGCCTCGGATCTGAATATCCAATTGATGCCTTACCGAATTCTTATTATCCCGAACGAGAAGTGATAAGTGAGAATAAGTCAGTTAATAATGATTTTTTTCCTTCGAGAATACTCCTGAAATGTAAGAAAATTCGGAGACCATCATCTACGAAATGACCGAATGCTCGAGCATCACCATTAAGGTATTGGTTCGTGGTATAACTTTCAATCATTTAAAGACGTAGCGCATATATCAGAGTAGCCAAATAGTGGTATTCTTAGACCGTTTAACATGAAAAACTACTTTAGCTTCTGAGTACCGACTGAGAGCGGAAGCTCGAGTGTCTCAGAAGTGTTGGAACAGACCAGCAGCAGCAGCAGCCGCCCCCAGGGCAGTGAGTCGTTCTGACCCACTTATAGCTGTGAGATAAATTAAACTCACGGCTCAGCTGATCGCAGAAGGGGGTGTGGATGAAGATGATAATAAAGATGCTTTCCTGTTTATGTCCCTCAAGAAAGTATGGTCCCCTGGAGCAGTGCCTGGCAGACATCCGATATCTGGCAACAGCTTCTCTTTGCGAAGCTCCGATGGTGCCATCTGCAGGAAACCGTAGTTCCGGTGATGTCTTCCAAAACGCACAAAATGACCGAACACGTGTTTAAAAAAGAATCTAGGGACAATATAAAAATCTCACGTGGTGTAAAGGCAGCAAAGGTGCTTGAAATTAGTGAATTCGAAATCAAAAGAGGAAAAGATTTGAGCTACTGACCAAAATTGAGACTCGTATTCCGAGACTATCGGGACGAGTTGACAATGGCATGATGTTTCTCTGTAAAGCTCGGTGAAGTCAGCAGCTTAGATGCCATAACAGACACAATGGTTGGTGATCTTGAAACGACGCGCCGCGACAGCAGCAGCAATAGACGTCTACTCTTCCGGCTGATAGGAAGTGATCGCTAAGTATCTAGTTCCGTTTGCGTCTCTTTTTCAAGGGCTGTTAGAATGAACGGCGCCTATCTGTGGGCTCTTCCTACATTGCTTTTAAAAACAAGAACAAATCGATGAAAGAAATTATTAGAACCCGAGAAAGGTGAGCTGGGAGTTGATTTTATCCAGGGCAATGTCGAGGTACTTTTCATTCTCAAGGGATGCAAAACACAGAAGGAAATTGGATATTCTGTGTTCGTATATTTTTCAGAGGTAGTTCCAAACTTCAGTTAAATCCATTGAAAAAGGGGGAATTTAAGTGCATCCACCTTAGTATACGTATTGCACAAGCTGCATAAAATCAGACTTTAGAATTAATGAGGTTTCAAGACATTTGGGGAATTTGTCCAGTCCCCGAACTTTCAGATGATCGGGAAATGGTGCTCGGGACGATGATCTTCAAGAGATAGATAAAGTTTCTGATTCCTGCACACTCGTATAACAAACATGAAGAATACTCGTATAACAGACATGAAGAATACTCGTATAACAAACATGAAGAATACTCTTATGACAAACACGAAGAATACTCGTATAACAAACATGAAGAATACTGGTATGACAAACATGAAGAATACTTGTCAGTAAATGCAAAGTACATGCATTCTGGAGCTGCAGTTTCTGACCCAGTATGCACACATGAATAACGCATGCAGTTGAAATGTATTAGAGTTACACCAGAGTTACTGAAAGCATGAAAATTTAGCACTAAGCTGACTAGGATACGAGAATTCTGAGCCCTGAGAGTCATAAATCCAATTTTTTTTTCACATATATATATTTTTTCTAAATCCAAATTGGGAGGGAGCAGGATTTTTTTGTTTACATCAATACCTTACAAGCTGAATTACTTTCACTTATACAGCTGCATTGATTAAGATAAACCTTTTTAGTAAAACCTGCTTTTATAGAAACAGTGTTTTTCTTTTCTTATTCCAAAAACAGTTGGAATCGTAGCACCCGTTATTTTTAGGCACGTAATTTAAATGTGAATAAATATCACTGTTTATTATAAAACATTTACAGGGACTTTGCCAAGTTCTAGGAATTCCTCATTAGAAAATTTTCTCACATGTGAAGTTCATTTCTTTTAGTGCGCACATAGTTTACTTAAAGGCGTAAGCTGTTTTCCGACAAGAAACTTTGACTTGGTGTTCTCAGAGTTCCTGAGTAATTTGAAAATGTGTATATATTTTTGTTAAATTGAGCTTAAATTTCTCATTTTTCTTAAATGAACTATAAAAGTTGTTTCCTTTCGAATTCTGGCAGTCATCTTAGGAATGGTTCTTGTATGCAGAAGGCACGCCATTTCGTTTTGAAGCAGCGCACCATGTATATTTGTCCTATTAGTCCAGAGATAGCATACTTAAACGGTAGTGAGTGTACTTTGCATTTATTGATTCTGTGAGACTCGTAAAAAGCAAGTCAAAGTAGGTTGTTCAAGTTCTTCAGTTTTCTTCGAAAGTTCAGAATCTCCGAAGCAATCCGAAAAAAAAAGCGGTCAAAGTAGTAATTGCAAGTAAAAAAAAAGTGAGAGAGGAAGAAAATCATTTCTAGTGAGCATCGGTACATGGAGTACAGCTTACAAAGCTGTCGTACATCTCAGCTCTCTTTGTATTCTTAGATTCTGTAGAAACTGGAAGGATTAAAGTAAAAAACGAAAGAAAATCGTATTTGTAGTAGCAATGACCAGTGTCCCTTACTCCTCTTATTAAAACCGGCTGTAGAAAAACCGTTGGAGAGTGCAAGAAGAATACTGAGTGTCATGCTCTTTAATTTTCCCGAATAAATTATCTGTAGAGCGAATAGAGAAAAGAAGAAAATAACCTTACTCACACTCTTTGCTACTCCCCCCCCCCCCCAAAAAAACCCCCGAAGCACCCAGAAGGAATCATCCAATCAAGATGAAAATTGGTATGTGCAATCTTCATGTGTAGGAAAGGAAATTATTGCAATTCCTGAGCAGTTGGGCCATTTATTAAGATAAAACAGCTACATGAGAGGAACAAGTCAGTACGCTGTAGCTCCACCTGCGGCTTACCCTGCGTGGTATGGACGCATACAGTTTACGGATACTGTCCTGAGGTATAGCATTCCCGATGGTGTCCAAATTGAGGGCCCGTTGGCCGACATTCCGGGATGGGCTTAGGCGGCGTCCTATCATGTCCCAAACATGTTCGATCGGTGAAAGGTCGGGCGATCGGGCTGGCTATGGAGGGGTGTCGACATTGCGGAGGCAAGCTTGGGAGAGCAGTGCCGTGTGTGGCCGGGTACTGTCCTGTTGGAAAACTGCTCGGTGATGCTACGATAGGAATGGCAACACAGCAGGTCGTACAATGTCGTCGACTTACCGTTGAGCCGTGAGGGGTGGTGCGGAGGACTTCCAAGGGCGTTCAGCTATCGCAGGAAATAGCTTCCCAGATACTGAAGCGATGAAAGATTTCCGTCTTAGCACGATTTAATGATTAAAAGATGAGAAATATATACAATTAAAAACAATTAAAACCATGAGCACTTTCAGGGCAGCGGCTGCCTCTTCTTATTACATCTGAAGAAGAGGCAGCCGCTGCCTCGAAAGTGCTCATGGTTTTAATTGTTTTTAATTGTATATATTTCTCATCTTTTAATCATTAAATCGTGCTAAGACGGAAATCTTTCATCGCTTCAGTGATTAATGTCGCACGAGTCTTCAATATTTGTTGCTTCCCAGATAGTTACTCACGGTGTGCGAGTTGTGTGCAATTCCACGGTAAATACAGGATCCGTGCGTTTGCCGGTTCGTCTCCAGACACGTATGCGCTGGTCATTGGAGCCAAGTGCAAACCGTGACTCGTCACATAAGACAAAACGACGCCATTGGGCAATGTTCCACGTTGATCGAGTCCGACACCATTGCAACCAGTGCCCACGATGCTCGTTGATTAGTGGTAGGTGGCGGAGTGGCCGCCTTGAATGTAGTCCTCGTACCGCAAGTCGTCTGGCAACGGTCCGGATGACCACTTCCGTGCATATAGACGACACAACGTGGTCACGGATGGTTGAGAGCCACAAATTCGGTTTTGTTCGTGCGACTCTCACAATTGCTCGATCCTCGCGTTCTGTCGTTGCTCTCGGCCATCCACTGCCCGCGTGTAGCTGGGTTGTGCCCTCCTCGACCTATTGGCGCCAACATCGGCCGATTGCCGCGTCGCCCCGACCCAAATACCTGGCAATACGGTGACTTGACCAACCGGCCTCTCTCAAACTCGCTCAACTGCTCGTATTGTGCACGAATCCGACGTCGAGGTATACTCACAGTCCGTGGATGTTAATGCAACCACAATCCGCTGTCACAATTGCATCTGCGTGCGAGCTTTGTTCTTGATATGCACTCCTCGATGCGCGGGTCCCATGCGATAGTGACGGACCACTATTTCGTCATTGGTCGTTATTTTTTAATCATTTGCATATTCGGCCGTGAGGTACTTGCATGCATAGTTTCATCAGGATCGAATGACTTTTTGGGGGTGCTTCGGGTTTTTTTTTTTTTTTTGGAAAGAGTGTATATTTATTTAGATTTTGGTTTATTTGCATAAATTTCATCTGTATTCTGCAAGTCTTGTTTCTTCAACAATGCTTTGAAAACGTGTGCGTAGTTATCACGCTGCAATGAATTTCCTTCAGAAGCTGATGCAGTAGTATAAAGGTCTCCTGCGAATGCCTTTTGAATTTCACCACAGAAAAACACTTACCAGGAGTGATAGCTTTACTAATTTATTTGGTATGAAATATTCTAGAAACATGAATCTTCGATGTTTTCTTTTATTCTACCCTCCCTCGAAGTTAGAATTTGTTGTTCAAGTATGGGAAGCGGAAGAATGCCTCGCTGCATAAAACTGAAAAAGTAATAGAAAAAAGAGTTTTGCGTTGCATATAAGGCAATTGCCTGTAACACTTGTTACTCCCACTTGGTTCCACCTCCTGAGCAAGGAAATTTGTATCGCATCGAAGTTTTCCCAGTTCTGGGCTTTGCTGTTATTCCAATCTAGTTTTTATCAGAGTCTCACTCCTAAATTTGTATCTGTTTCATTAGAGACCCACTGCGTGTTTGCGTCGCTGAATACCTTACAGTGTTAGAAAAACTCGCCAATTTTTGTCTTGACAAGTGGTATCAAGGGAGGAGAAAATCAGTGGACACAAGGTGATCATTGTAGTCTTTCTAACAGGTGGAATAGAACTGGAGGATTTACGGATAATACGTATGACGTAATGAAGTACATAAATCGAATCCAGTTTCCAAAGAGGGTGATACATACAGTAAAGTATCATGAATTTTGATCTTTCCGATTTTATGCCATTCGTGCTGTACACGTGTACATTCAGTATCATCCCACAGAAACGGAGTGCTGGCAGGATACATCCGTACATTAACGTTTTCATGCATGTGCTTAAGCACTTGAAATTTCAAACGCAACAATGCACACTGTATTCCAATAAAAAAAAATGTTTCCTGTAAAAAAGTGAGACTGAGTCTCGTGGAATTACATGTTCTAGGTTCTTGAAAGATCAACACTCAAATGTTTTATATATTCTTCATTTGCTTGTACCATATTTACCTGCTGTTAATGGAGCTAGTAACAGCATGAGAGATTTCCTCAAGGTCTAGTTTTTATTTTGGTGATATTGTATAACTACTTCCAATGCACTTAGCACATCTTTGTTCCATCCGTGTTAGTCATTGGTAATAATCATTATTGTAAAAATAGTATAGCTATACTAGGAATCCGAATTTCTCTACGTATAGAGTAGAAATAAAAGTTTCCAAGCATTCGCACATCAAGCAGATGGCTTTTTCAAGGAAGGTAGACAGCTAACTGCAAACTGGATAATAGAACACTTCAACAATTTGAACTCGTTGATTTGACTAGACAATAAATGAATAGGCGCAAATGTGATCATTCATTCAAAGAAACGAGGTCACGTTGGTTGAACACGCGGTACCGTGGTATTTGAAGAATTGATTCCAAATGAGTGGCAACTCTAGAGAGACGATATCATTGCAAGCCTCGCTGCTGATCATGATTTCCAAGGTTCCGCGAATGGCAGTAGATTAGAGTGTGGAGTATGAAGCCAATTTCGTTATATCATTCTACATAGGATCAACGCATTTGAACACTAAATCGTGCTCAGAAGAATGAACTTCGATGTCGGCATGAAGTCTCCGACATCTTTATATACGATGCTTAAGAGAAATATTGACAAACACCTCTCCACAATGAGGTAGGTGTTTACGCCATTCCACTACAATATCCGGACGGCTCCAGGCGATACTGCATCAGACTGACCAAACGTTCGTTTAGAATTAGAATCAACGAACATACAAGGGACACAAAAGACGGGAAACTAACCACTGCACAATCAAGAGAAGTCAAGTTCAACTTGTTTTCACTATCTATTAACCGAGGCATAAGTGCAGAATATCTCGGTAAATTCTAATCACACCACCGCGAAAATTGGACGTTAAACATTCAATTACTTCCTTGCTATTTCACGTTTAAAATTTTACCCGCCTTACTGACTAGTATAACAAGTCAGATTCTTGTACTTCAGCTAATGACATCTAACGGCTGCTTAATCGTGTATACACTGCGAAAGCATGACGTGGTACTGACAAGTACTAACATTAATCTGTTATTGCATCATGCTAAGGCTTAAAAACAATTGAAAGATCTCAGTATACACACTAAGACCAAGAAGCTCCTTGTTCCCCAAAAAAGAACGGAATAATCGATTAAAAAACTTGGTATTTAATAATTCCCTACAAAACATAATTCCTTCATCAAAGACCCTTATTATTGCTAGGCAAAATCTGTCAGGTACAATGTACGATAAAATAAAATCGAAAAAGATGCATACATATAATAATTTCTGAGAGATATAAAAGCGAACATTTAGAACTTATAACTTGTAATTTAAAAAGTTATTCAAATGAATAAAAATTATACAGATCTGAAGATGGTAGTATTAAAAATAAATGACAGAAAGAAATTCATTGGCTAGGATCGACTTAATACCCTAGAACAGATGCTTCGCCTTTAGGATTTGTAATCAAGGTATCTCAATGATTCATTTTTGCTTTGGGGTAACTACTCAGGTCGGAAAACATACACAGCCGCGTACGCGGCGTGAGACAAACACGCGGCCTATGCCAACTCGTGCGGACAGTCAGCTGCTAGAGCTTTGAACACTGCGCCACCATAATGGCAATCCTTGTGTTTGCTGTATTTAAGACATACAGTATGTAAAAATGGCCTTCATTATTGGGAACTTTAAAAATAATGTTTACTTTGCATCAGAGCTGAAAATACAGTAGATGATTATTTGTTTTCTATTATCATTAAATTATATTCACTTATAAGAAACATTATCATAAATATTAGTGCGTAGGGCACTAACATTTTCAAAAAATAACTTTTAATATCAATACGTTTTAACATCGTGATGCTAACGAATATACCAAATTACAAGGTATTAAAAATTTGCTCTTTTTACACCACTTTATAGCATTAAAAGGAACAACTGTTAATGACAACTAACAGGTATTAGTAACTCTTTTAGTTTTTGTTATGTGTTTGGCAATTCGATGCATCCTTCAGGCATCGCTATGCAGCAATACATGTGCACGTACGAAACATATGAAAAAATAATCTGAAACAATTTTAGGATTCGAAAAACATTTCCACAGGCAGAATTCAGGGCAACTTTGATTGTAACGAAATCACTTTAAAAATATGATGGAGACTTTACAAAGCTTTTTTATAGCACTTACAGGAAAGTAAAACGAGCATTTTTTCACTTTCTTACTCCGAGGTACGCAATGCTCTGTATAATCCATTTGTGTAGAATTTTGTAGTTTGGGCAAAGTAACGAAACTTTTCTTTGTTACATAATATTTTTAGCATAATTGTGTGTAATAGATATAATGCCTTCTGAACATATGGTTCCATATTGTTCAAAATGTCATCGTTCTTATTTCAAAATATCACTGCATTGGAAAACATTTGTCTTTTCTTTCTCTTTCTCCTCTAGAACTCCATTCGACACAACCTATCGTTGCACACTCGATTCGTTCGTATCCAAAACGAAGGAACGGGGAAAAGTTCCTGGTGGGTGATTGATCCAACAGCAGGCGAAGGAAGAGCAACAAGACGGCGCTCCAGCGGAAAAGGAGACAGAGCTCGCCCGTTTCGAAGACACAGGCAAAAGCCCAAAGCCGAGCAGCCAAAGAGTAAGGCGCTAGTAGCTCTTCATAACTCGACCTTTGTCAGTAACTTTCGTCACCAAATATCACAGTCGAATAAGTGCTATGACGGGTTTATTGCACCCAATTCTATGCCCTACCGGAGTGCTATGAATCTAGCAGATAATCACAGGCAGAGATGGCACTCTTCCTCTTCGTGTTCGTCGGATGAATTTAATTGTAACGAAGCTAGGTCGTATAGAAAATTTTCGCCAGTGTTCCTACAGTCCAGTTCCTCTCGCCCTGAGCGAACTGCTTCAGGCATCTCTAGTCTACCTTTGGAATACGAGTTGGAAAACGATAGAACAGAGTTTTCACCTCAAAAACGTCAGCTTTACCAAAATGGTCACTACGAAACGCCTCCGTGGTATCAAATGCCATCTCCCTATTGTTCCTCGGAACTAGTTGATGATTTTGCACTTCCATCGGAGGGAGGTTTCTGGGATTCTCGTGGTGAAGCAAGGCAGAATTTTTCATCTCATATCTCTGGAATTCCGAGCGAAAGCGACATGTTTTATGAACAAGACCCATTAACTCGTGTTCAGCAAATCAATGCTTTGATTAACGCTAGAAGTGCCGAAAGCTCCCCAGAAGGTGAAAGGATTCTCAAGGTGCAAGAAAGAGACCATCACCTCGAGGATCTTACGAAGAGCGGAGGTCCAGAATATCTCAAAGATACCGACATGACATCGTTTGACACTCTTGAATATTCTAGTCCGGATCATCCCAATAACGGCGATGATTCCTACAGCAGTACCAGGAGCTGTTCCCATCTTTACGAGGATTTGTCGGAGATTCGAAGCACATACCTCCGAGACTCCAGTTCCGACTTGTCCGATAGCAGCAATTACGACTGTTTCCAGGCTTATCGGTTGGAAGCTTCCCAGATCATAATTGAAGATGAAATTTTATTGCCTCCAGACCTTTGTGCTTGCGAAGTTTTAAGAGGACTTGACTGTGATATTACTGAAGTTTTTCAGTTAGAAATGGATATCGAAGGCAGTTTGGAGTTTCTTGAAAGTTTCGGTGCGTTATTTGAAGTTTAATTATCTACAATTATCTACTGTTCACTGTATATTTAAGTTTATGATGGTACTTTAAAACAAAATAGACAATTTTACTCAGACAGCTTGTCTGAGAATCTCAAAACATGTGGACTTAGTTTCAAAACTCCACTCTTCATTATATCAGACATGAAAAAGAAGAACTGCAACAGTGTTATTTTCAGATTTCTAAATCGTACCGCTGTTAAATGAGTAAAACTTTTGCAACTGAAGTGATATGAAGTGAACGTTAAAAAATGATAAAATGAAAACACATAGTTCCTAAGTATA
This sequence comes from Macrothele yani, assembly GCA_039090855.1. Lineage (NCBI taxonomy): Eukaryota > Metazoa > Arthropoda > Arachnida > Araneae > Macrothelidae > Macrothele > Macrothele yani. The sequence continues at coordinate 182,486,829 of CM077030.1, read as the reverse complement.
CTATGGCAACTGAATGTAAATTTCATGTGCAAAGATGTTTATTGAATTATTGCTATTTTAAAAATTTATATTTCTTGTGTGTCATGATGAAATACTGCCGAATGTAAATAATTAGAGCACACACGCCTAACGAAGAGTATGTAATTGTAAAAGAGGGACACAACTTACTGCCCCATCCATAAGATAATACATATCAGAAATCACACGCTAAGAGTTACTAGAGAATGATGCTTAAAAAGTCCTAAAACCAGTTCATGAAACAAGAAAAATTTAAAACCATTATCTCATATGTGTTTTCCGTTGTTGGAATAAAACGGACTCGTCGTTTAGTTAATGCATTATCGAGTCCAATGCCCGAACCACTTTAAGGTGGACGCCTCGTGATTTTGCTCCCTACATTTCCAACGACGGAATGGGAAATCTTCCTTCGTCTTCAACGAAGGAAGATTTCCCATGCATCAAAATTGGCTCACTGATAAAAAAACATCCTAACTTAGATTGTTCAATCGGTGTCGTTTTTTCTTATTGAAGGTTTAACGACCATCGTGAGCAACTCAATGGACTATAAGCAGTCGCCCGTCCCTAATTTAGGGCCACTGGTTCTAGGGAAGGGAGTGAGCCAGTGCCGTAAGACAAGCACAACGTCCATGCCTCACCGAGATTCGAACCCGGACCCATCTCAGACGAATGAACACAAGCCAGCGCTTAGACCACTGCGCCATCGGGGCGGCCAAGGTGGTTTGCAAAAAACTTTCCTGAACTATATTAAACACCAATAACTTTACTTCGATGTAGTTATGGTACTTGCTTACAGGTGGCGCCGCTTTTCCTTATCAATACATCAAAGTAAAGTTATTGATTTTTAATACAGTTCAGGAAAGTTTTTTTCCAAAAATTATCGATTGTTCAATCTAAGTTAGGATGTTTTTTTTTTATCAGTGAGCCAATCTTAATGTATGGGAAATCTTTCTTCGTTGAGGAAATAGGCTCCAGGTTTTTTCCATTGGAAGTATAGGGCGCAAAATCACTAAATGTCTACCTTAACACGCCTCGGTTGGCCCAATGGATGTGTTATGTTTATGTGATTATTTATTTGAGATATTTAAAGCAGTGTACACATTTACCGCTCTGAGGATTTCTTCTGACACTTAACAACAACAACAAAAAAAAACTGTTGGCGTTTTTTTTTCTTTTTTCATCACAAGTGCAATCTTGTTGGAAGAATTAAGATTACCTCGTTTTTGAACGATTAACACAATTTTCAAATGTGAAATAATCTTAACTTTAAAAAATCATAATTAGGTTTAAGGTGTATAAATTTTAAACTATAGTGTTAAATGGAATCTCTCAAACAAGTGTTAATACATAGAAAGTATGAGAGATTGTCTCAAATAAAGGGGGAGGGGGGGGTAAGAAAAAGAGTAGCGAGTAAATTAATACTGTCATCATCATCATCATTGTGAACCATTATCAATCCACTGCTGGACGAAGGTCTCTCCAAGCCTCTTCCACAACGGTCTGTCTTGTGCCGGTCTCCTCCATGTTACTCCTGCATACTTTCAAATTTCATCCACCCATCTCCCATATGATCTTCTTCAAGGTCTTTTCCTGTCCCTTGGAATCCAATCTAAAATTTCGACTGTCCATCGATGGTCTGTCCTTCTGTCAGTATGTCCAGCCCATTGCCATTTCAGGGATTTTACTCTGATCATGATGTCTTCCACTCTTGTCATTTTTCTGATCCAGGAGTTCCTCTTTTTATCTCTCCTGGTTACACCAAGCATGCACCTCTCCATGCTACTTTGAGTTGTCTGCAGCCTTTGTACGTCTCTTTTAGTTAAGATCCACGTCTCTGCACCATATGTAAGCACTGGAAGGATGCATTGATCAAACACTTTTCTTTTAAGACATAATGGCATATTGCTCTTGAAAATTATGCTGTTTCTTCCAAAAGCTCTCCAGGCAAGTTTTATACCCCGATTAATTTCTTCATCAATGTGACCCTCACTTGATATCTGCTGCCCAAGATAAACGTACGCATCTGTTATCTCCAGCTTTTCTCCATCAATCGATAAATCTTCATTTCTTGTAAAAGCATTGTACATCACTTTTGTCTTCTGAAAGTTCATTTTTAATCCCACTTCTTTACTCTTGTCAGCAAGTTTCTGCATCATACTCTGCAGCTCAGATGGGGTAGTTGTAAAAATGACTACGCCATCAGAAAAACGAAGGTGAGTTAGATAATCTCCATAAATCTTTATCCCTTTGTTTTCCCAGTTCAATGATTGAAAGACATTTTGCAATGTGGCGTTAAAGAGCTTCGGAGATATGGTGTCACCTTGTCTCACTCCCTTTCCAATTCTTGTTTGTGCTGTATCCTCAAATATTTTGCACTTGCATTTTCATAGATGTTATTAATAATATTAATGCATGCATCTTCAATACCGCAGGATTTCAGAGCCATTGTAACTGCGGATGGTTTCACCGAATCAAAGGCTTTTTCATAATCGATAAAAGCCATGCATAATGGGAGTTAATATTATCTTGTTATTTCAGTTAGTGGTCTCTGTACATGGATATGATCTATAGTGCTGTAGCTACTCCTGAATCCAGCTTGTTTTCTTGGTTGGGCCATGTCTAGTGTTTCCTTCAAGCGGTGTGAAAGAACTTTAGTGAAGATTTTATAAACCACTGATAGGAGGCTGATGTGCCTGTAGTTCCTGAGATCCAAATCATTACCTTTTTTTATGTAGCAGGATCATTGTAGCATTGATCCAATTCTTAGGAATCTTCCCTTCATCAAGGCATCGAGTGAAAACTTGGGCGAGTACTGTTTCAATTTCTCCACTTGCTTCTTGTATGATGTCTCCTGGAGCTTTTTCCCACTTCGTGTTCTTGATTTCATGTGCAACTTCTGCTGAGAGGACTGGAAGAACTCTGGTACTGGTACCTTTCATGATGTCTGGAGTACATGTATCACCCCTTTCATATAATTTGGAGTAGAAATCTTTCACTCTTGTCAAAATTTCGCCTCTATTTCTTGTTACAGAACCATCTTCTTTTCTCAGTGCCATAATCTGTTTTCTTCCCTTAATGAGATGTCTCTTTGCTATCTTTAGGCTTTGGTTGTTTTCAATTGCTTTTCTCACTAGCTCACAGTTGAATTTCCTTACGTCTTCAGTGATACTTTTTCGTACTGTCTTGCATAGCTCTGTATATTCCACTTTGGAAGTCACATCTTCTATAGTTGTCCTCATCTCTCTTCATTTTTGGAACAGCATTTTGGTTTTTCCTGATAATTTATTCACATGCGACTTGTTTTTAGACCCATCTAATTTAGTTGCTGTTTCCATAAGAGTTTTGGTTACTTTTCTGTTAACTTCAGAGATGTCCACTTCTTCTGATGTTAGACTTTCTAGCGCAGAGAATCTGTTCCTCAGTTCCAATTTGAAGGTATTCTGATGCTTTTTAAGGTTGGCCACGTCAAAACACTTTGTTTGTTTTATGAGCTTGCCACGCTCAAGTTTAGCATTGAGGTGCATCTTACATCTCACCATTCTATGGTCACTACCTGTGTTGAACTTGTTTAGCATACTGCAGTCTTCCATGACAAATTTCTTGTTACACATAATAAAATCAATTTCACTTGTCCATCCATCGGGATGCCTCCATGTCCATTTCCTTTGCGGCCTTTTCTTGAAAAAGGAGTTCATGATGAAAAACCCTTCTGCCTCTGCAAACTCAACGAGAATATTTCCACGCAGGTTTCTGTTGCCGTGACCGAATTTACCTACTGAAGTTTAATTCTGTTTCCGTTGCCCTATTTTTGCATTGAAATCTCCTGTAATTATCTTCAAGTGCTGCTTACCTTTATTATTTAGATGACGAATTTCCTCATAAAATTCTTCAACTTCTTCTTCAGGGTGACTTGTGGTGGGTGCATAAGTTTGAATAATCTCAGCCTGGTATTTTCTCGAGAGTTGGATAACGAGTCGTACAGCTTTGTCAAAGGAACTTTCAACTTCTACAACTTTATCCTTCAGTTTCTTGTTTATTATAAATCCAACACCACTAGTTCTGCCAGTATCTGTCCCACGATAGTAGAAGAGATGTCCACTTTTCAGGTCAATTAATACTGTACAGAGGTATAACTATGGATTCTGACTTATTGCTAATTTCATAATGATCCAGTTACAAATTATGCATACAAAGCAATGATTTTGTTTTTCAGAATTAAATTAATCTTCTTGGAATCTAATGACGAGCATACGTGAACATCTGAGGTTGTGAAAAATTTAGGTGGATGTTTTCATGAAGATGACGGAATAATTGTATCGAAAGAATGCATTTAAGGTCTAACTTTGCAAAAAAATCTACACTGTATACAGTCACCAGCTGAACCGCTTGAAAAACTACACTGTATACAGTCACCAGCTGAACCGCTTGAAAAACTACACTGTATACAGTCACCAGCTGAACCGCTAGAAAAACTACACTGTATTCAGTCACCTGCTGAAACGCTGGAAAAATTACACTGTGTACAGTCGCCAGCTGAAACGCTGGAAAAACTACACTGTATACAGTAACCAGCTGAAACGCTGGAAAAACTACACTGTATACAGTCACCAGCTGAAACTCTGGAAAAACTACACTGTACACAGTCACCAGCTGAAACTCTGGAAAAGCTACACTGTATACAGTCACCAGCTGAAACGCTGGAAAAAGCCTACGTGTAGTGTTGGGACATCACCTGAGATAGCAGAGCTCCGACTGAGCATGCAGGAAGCAAAACACGCAGACTGCTATGAACGCCACTGATACCAATGGTTTCTCTCATGTGACCGAAAAACTTTCGAAATGAGTGACTACTAAACAATTCCGATCATACCCTGGGAATTCAGCTATTTTTCACACAGTATGTACCAGAATGCTTCAACGCAATTCCTCTTTTCCAGTTTCTGGGTAGGAAATTTAGGACTGCAAAGCCAAGCAGTTGCCTTTCAATAAATTTGTTACGGAGTAGGACAAAACGGGCAATTTTAAATTAAATGCTGAACAACAACAACAGCAACAAAAAATCATTGGATAACTAATCTTAACCTCCACATTAGTAGTTTTTAACATCAGTCTGCTCTGAAAAAAAATACTTCTTTTTATATACTTTGAGCACAGAAGAATGAAATAAATTTAGCTGTTTCCTTAACATCCCTTACCTGAGATTTCGTGCGTCCGTAGTCAGTTTTTTCGTTCAAGATGTGTCCGGGTTCGAATTCTGGTGAGGCATGGATGTTGTGCTTGTCTTATGCCACTGGCTCTCTCCTTTCCGTGGAACCAGTGGCCCTAATTTAGGGAATGGCGACCGCTTATAGCCCATCGAGTTCCTCACGGTGGTCGTTAAACCTTCAATCACACACACACACACACACACACACACACACACACACAAAAGGCTTCTGGTGCTCCCGAAGGCGATTGAAACATCTGCTTTCCTATAAAAATAGAATTATCACTACTGCTGCGTTATTTCACTTTGATAGTCTCACATTCATTGAATCACGGAAAGCCTACTTCTGTACCATATGTTTTTTGTTTGTTTGTTTGTTTAGAGGGTCACATGCACGTACGTGTTTCTTCCTTTCCAATTGATATTACGGAAACGAATGGGCAAATGCTTTTTCGTCCAAACGCGGCTTTTTACGGAAAATGCTGACGTCTGTATGTGTTTGATAGGGGAAAATGCCATTAAACTTTATACTGAATAGTCGTAGCACACAATATGTGCATATATTAATCATCAACAATTCCCGATTCTCAGCGGTACACGTTTCTTCACGTTCTTGCAACTGCTCCTTTTCAGGTTGGTGCAGTATGTTTCTTAATTTCATAATACCTATTTCCATGATAAATATTTCTTGAGCCTTTTTTAGTCTTTAAATACCAAGTTAAGTATCTTTGTTGGAATTTTTTCTGTGTTCTCCTACTGACGGGTCTCGCTTATTGACATTTGAGAGCCATTAACGGTGCTAAAGCTGATTGATCTAAACCTAGTACTTCCCTGACGCATATATTTCTTCCTTTCTTTTTCTAGCAAAGTTTGGCCGCCCCGGTGGCGCAGTGGTCTAAGCTTTGGCCTCTGATCATTCACCCAAAAGGGGTCCGGGTTCGAATCCCGTCAGGCATGGATGTCGTGTTTGTCTTACGGCACTGGCTCTCTCCATTCCCTAGAACCAGTGGCCCTAAATTAGGGACGGTCGACTGCTTATAGCCCATTGAGTTGCTCACGGTGGTCGTTAAACCTTCAATAAAAAAAATTGTCATGTCTATGCATTTTTCGAGTTGTACTTAGTCCCTGTACATCTTTCTTAGCTAAGGCAAATGTCTTTTATCCATAAAATGTTTTCATTTAGGAAAAACCTAAAACTTTATCTTTTGCAGATAAGCCAGCCAAGTTTTACACTTCAACTGATTTCTGAGCAGGATAAACTACTTCCAATTCCTCTGCATCGGCATACAATACTTTTTCCTTAAGAAAAAGGATTAATACATGTTTGGTGTGCATAAATTCGTTTTTAATCCTATCTCGCTTTCTTTTTGCGACGAGCTCCTGAGTCTCCATTTACAATTTTGAAGGACTATTTAAGGAAGTAAAATTGTGTAGTCATCTGAAAGAAGATGAGTTGCATAAATTAGGTGTCTATAGCAGTATGCAAATTAATTAAGAAGGAAAAAAAGTTTCCTTTTGTACAGTTTAGTTTTACCTTTGTTGTTTTTTTAAGTTTTATTTGGGTAGCAGTAGACAATCGACTGAAACTTAGTTTTTCCCAGAAAACATTGTAACCATAATTTCGTAATGAGTTGTGTATCATCTTTAATATTTATCCTTTTGTAGTCCTATTTCACGGTCTGAAAAAAATATGAAGCAAATATTATTTCAAGTCGGCAGTATGAAACTGGAAGTAGTTTCGGTTTGTTCATGTTGGGGTAAAGGTGTCAGCTGGAAGTAATGTGAAGGAAGAAATTACTGGGCATAAAAGACTTAGCTGGAGTGCGTTGGGATGAAACGATTTCAGTTTCAGGATTATTATCAAAAAGGAAAATATTTACACCGTTTATGTAATCATTTCTCATTTATGTGTCAAAATATGGACTTGAACTACGAAAGGTATAAGAACAATTGAAAGATAAATTTACAGACGTAATACTGGGGTGACTAGAAGAAAGGAAAAACAAACGTGCTGATCATGAGGAATTATAATGGTATCAGATATTTTTTTAACATAAAAAAATATCTTATGTTACGATAGTTGATCTTATTGCAGAGAAACAGACCAATACTGAGCACTAGTGATGTTCAGTTGGATGCAGAGACAAGCTACACGAGAGATGAGTGGATAAAATTGGAGGGCAGGGTAGGTACAACTACATGGAAAAATCCCTCGTGGCAGACACTTGAGGGAAAGAAGTGGGAACAGCTTCCTCCAGGAGGACTCAGGAAAGGATGTTGTTGTCAACGATAATGATGTTTATGTAGAAATTCTAGAAATGGGAGGGGGAGGGGCTTGAGAAACAAGCAGTACTGCTGATATTAAAAGAAAACACTGAAGAAAAGAACAGTTCTTTTCTCACAGAAATGTTCCACGCCACTTTGTTCGTTAAATTGTCTGACCCACACTCATTGCCCTTTAGTCATCGACCTTCCTAAAAACTTCTCGGAGGTGGTGACATTGTTAAAAGGTTCGGCAGGAACCTTATTCTTTCTTTCTTTCTATTTCAAAAAAAGTGCCTGCTGTCGTGTGTACAGTTCTCTTCTTTACATGCACTGAAATTCCACGCCGTACAAGAAACAAACCTTCAGCTGGCGAATATTAAACATGTAACGATGCGTAGCAGATGAATACTGAATGTGGAATTAATGAAAACGTATGCCAACCCGGGGGCCGAGTGGTCTAACCATTTGTTCGAAGTGGGCCCGGCTTCGAGTCCCGGATGAGCCATGCGGTCTACTTGTCTGATGGCGCTGGCGCTGCTCCTTCCCTGGAACCCTTAGCCCTTAAATTAGGATCGGACGATTGCTCACGGCTACTCATAGTAGTCGTTAAATCTTGAATTTAGAAAATATTTCCTTCATGTTGTAATAACTTTGCTAAGGCATCATGTCGATAAAGTTGCAGAACTACACTGTAATGTCTCCAATTTTTGTATTTGGGGATTTTTATGTTTTGTATTGAAGAGCTTATATATATATATATATATATATATAAGAGAGAGAGAGAGGGGTGAGTCGCTGTTTTCAATTATTATTTGCCTATATAGCCTTTCCGCCCGGATTGCTGCTTTGCGCATCAGGGAGTTTGGGACTTTTTTGTTTTGTATTGAAGATCTTTAGCTTTCTTATTAGTGTTGCTATACATATACTGTATATTAAAGTACACCCCATGGCTCATCCGGGACTCAAAGCCGGGCCCACTTCGGACAAATGGTTAGACCACTCGGCCCCTGGGATGGCATACGTTTTCATTAATTCCACATTCAGTATTCATCTGCTACGCATCGATACATGTTTAATATTCGTCAGCTGAAGATTTGTTTCTTATACTGGAATTTCAATGCATGTGAAGAAAAGAACTGTACACAGGACATCAGGCACTTTTTTTTAAATAGAAAGAAAGAAAGAATAAGGTTCCTGCCGAACCTTTTAACAACGTCACCTCCGAGAAGTTTTTAGGAAGGTCGATGACTAAAGGGCAATGAGTGTGGGTCAAACAATTTAAGGAACAAAGTGGCATGGCACATTTTCGAATAACCAGAAAAGCTGAAGGTTTTATTAAGCATCAATCGCCGGGCATATTAGCAGCGTGCAAATAGACATTATCGTGTGGAAAGCAGCAAGGATAGACAACATTCATAGTTGAAGTATGTGAAGAACATAAAACAGAGAAAAAGGATGCTGCTAGTAACTCCCGATAAGCCTGTACATGCATGCCGAATCATACCTGGTACTCATCGTACATTTGTGAGTAATGGTTTGGTGCAATTCATAATCTAGGCTAGACTTAGTGATTATGCCGGTGTATGAGTTTTTAGACGCTTATTCATTCTGGGTGTTTGCGTTCGCCTTGTCACAGAAGATGCTTTCTGGAAAACAATGGTATCCATTGATAGAGATTGAGCATTCACGATATACGAAACAATAGAAATCGTTTGGTGTTACGTCTCATCTGCGGTTATACGTCCCGAAATAGCATTTTTATGTAAGAAACTCTGGGAAAGAAATATTGAACTCAACAAAAGTTGCTGGAAGCATATAAGTTTAGCTTTTGACGGAAGCAAGTTTCAGGGAAAATGGTAACTTAGAAAGCGATTGAGAATATCTGTGCTTCATCAGTCAGTCGCCCTGCCTTTGCATTTACATGTATATGAGATCATGTAGATGCAGAACGATTGTCGTTGAGATGAATTTACTAATGATCAGATGTGCGAGAATAATCCTTTTTTATGGTTTAGAGAAAATTGGCGGGAAGCTTTTCATTGGTGAAATAAATTGGTATTACTGAGCCTTCATCGTCAGAAGACGATGGAAAATTGTTTTACAGTTTTGTAGTTTAAGGAGATTTAACGAACGGTTCAAATTACATTCTTGTCAGTCAAGGAGTCGAGTTTTCCAGATGTTGTTCTCTACAATTTGACACTTACTACAGAATAAAGGAATCAACGACTTCGATATCTTGGGATTTTCTGAAATACGATTTTACCCCAGAACACTGGGTAAACATGATGTTGTTAATATTTATTTTTGATTCGGCTACTCCATGTGAATAGCATTTTCACTAAAATTTACCCAATGACTTTGAAGGCTAAAATTTCATTCGAAAACACTGTTAAGCAAAAAAAACCCTCTTACTACTTCCATTGATTTGGGGAACTTTAAGATATAAAAGAGAAGTCCGACTAAAATTCAGCATATGCAAATAAATGAATTCCATTTCACGTTTCGAAAACAAAAAGGAATTATTCTTTTTGTACTTCCACTCGTAAACTCGTGAGAAAGAATTTGGATTCAGTTTACAAAATCAGTTTTGTTTTCAAAAGTTGTGAAACGAAGGTAAATATCACATAGGTTTTGTAAACAAAACTGAACAAATGCATGATTTCGTGCTTTTGTCAATTCAGCAAGTCTTCCATTGTTGTCATTGAAATAAATATGTTCTTTCACTTTCGCAGTTCCTATAAGAGCAAATAACAAAATAAAAATAAAAAAACATGGTAATTTATTTATCATGTTTCTGCAATAATTGGAATTAAAAACAGATTTTCTGCAATAATTGGAATTAATGGGTTATCAGATATATTTCTATATCGTTGCTCAATACAGTGTATGTAACGCATACAACGAAAAATTGTGATACTTCAGAGCTATAAGAAAATATTCATTAAAGAGCTGTAAATGAAATAAACTTAGTACTGAAGAAATGCCGGAGTAATTTTTATTTGATAATGGTTAACTCAAATATTGAAAGCGGTGATTCTTCTGAGAATGTAAAAGAAAGAAAAAGAGCAATAAATTTCTGTTGATATATCTGTTTGTTCTTGTGTCTATTTCATTAAACTGTGTGTTTGCTAAACTGAGAATATGCCTGTTAATGGTATTATTGAGTACCAAAGTGGATTTGGATAATCAGCAACGGAACGTGATAAAATCTCTCTAAAGTGTTTACATCTTGTGCTAAAAAGTATGTTTTAGCCAACGACAAAGAGCAAAAAAAGAAATGGAGAAGACATGACTCCTCTTCAGCGTAGTAATAAATTATTACTTGGTGTGAGGAAGTACATGCTCTGATATATTTTCATTTATTGCGGTCCTGTAATTTGTTGATTTTGTTTTGTGCTCCAATAGTATCCTTTCCGTTTCAGTTATTCCATACACAATTTCGCTGACAAGCGCGTCCTTCAAACATTTTATGTAGAGGGTATTTTGCATTGAGCAAATGAATATTACGATACCTCCTTGTTAAGCTACGATACTGAAATCTTTTGCTGCTGGTGAGGAGGACAATCTTGCGAGGTCTAACTCTGTGAAAACCCGCCCCTTGGAATAAGCAGCAAAACGGGGCCAAAAGTTTTCTTCTGTTTCTTGTAAAGCAGCATATGGACAAAGACGGCTTCTCTGCCTGTCGTTCGCTTAAATAATTCTTCCAGTTTTTCTAACATGGAACCACTTTTTCTGTAGTTAAACCTGCTTTAAAACAAATAGAGAAATTGGGATTTATGTTTAGATGACACTCTTTTTCTGAACAGTTTTGTCAGTATATGAATCAAGAGTTCAACAAACACTAGAATCGTGTTCCTACACCTGCTGCAGCGCACCGAAATTTACCTTAAAATTTCTTGTTGTTGTGCGGTAGAAAAAGGAGTTCGTCTGACTTAAAACCCAGGTCTCTCTGACACTCTACACTCACTTCCCTGCAGGCTGTAGCTGCTGGCTCCAGGCAAATTAATCGAAAGCGAATTCATCAGAAACGAATTCGTCGAAAACGGATTCATCGAACGGAGAATTCATCGAAAAGCAAATTCTTCGAAAATTAGGGCTTCAGGTGAATTCATCGAAAGCGAAATAACCGAAAGATACAATGTCGTAGGGTAAGCTTTTGTCGAAAACATTGACTATAATTAGAATATGGCTGAGTGACCACAGAAGCCTTTGAGGAACGTATAAAATTGCCTTTTTTAATTTCTCAGATTACACTTTCATGTAGGATGGCCACAAAACCGTTAGGAAATCTAACAAGAATCAAACTTTTGATTTCACAGTGTCTACTTTCCCCGTAGACCTCCTCTAAAGATACTGCCTAGACAGTGGCCTTTTCAACAGTTTGTATTCCGCCGTGATCATATTTATAAGGTTTCGACACCCAGACAGGTTAGTAATATTACGCTTTTTCTTTGGCACTAAAAATAAAGTAATATGCCTAGGCCTAAGCTTAGGCCTTTTTAACAGTTTTTATTCAGTCGTGCTCATTCATATTCATAAAGTTTAGACACCAAGTCAAGTTAGTATTATTGCGCTTTTACTTAGGCATTAAATACTAATACCTTGGCCAAGAACTTTTTAACAGTTTTTATTCCATCGTGTTCATACTCACAAGGTTTAGACACCGAGTCAAGTTAGTACTATTGCGCTTTTACTTAGGCATTAAATATTAATCCCTGGGCCTTTGCGCACGTCTGAAACCAAGAAACTGCAATTTTTATGCGGCCCCTAAGGTGGGTGTCTGCACTTGTCCGTTCCCAGTTGTATTGTGGCCATTTCGATGAATTGGTTTCATTTTTTTAATTCAAAAAAATCGTATTTCGGTAACCTGCTAGTTCGATAAATTCGTTTTCGTTAAATTCGCGGTCGACGAATTTGTTTTCGGTGAATTCGCGTTCAACGAATTCGTTTTCGATTAATTCGCGTTTAACGAATTCGTTTTCGATGAACTCGTTTCACTTTTTTCAGAAAAGTCGTATTTCGGTAAATTGTTCGTTCGATAAATTTGTTTTCGATGAACTCGCGTTCGATGAATTCGTCTCAGATGAGTTCGTTTTTGATGAATTCTTCTTCGATGAGTTCGTTTTCAATTAATTCACCTGCTCCCGTAGCGGCTCTCTGTACTTTTACCGGTCTTGTAATGGACGTTGCTCACAAAGGCTGTCGTTCCTTGACTCAACTTCTGCAGCGCTCTATCACGCTACAAGAAGTTTACTGTAATAGCTAAACTTCCGATGAGCCCATTTGATTAATTGCAACACGAAATAATTCGTGAGCGCACCCAAACCTGCTACATCAAAACTCTGGAATTCTTTTCCTGCTGGCATACTTCCAAAGAATAACAACCTTAACCCATTTAAATCAGAGGCTAATAAACTTCTATTTAATAATATCACATTTTAGATTACGAAATCAGATTTGATCAGGAGGATCAGCGTTGTAGGTTTTGCCTTTTTTTAATTCTCAGTGACAAAAAAGAAAAAAAAATCTTGAAATTTCTTGTATGCAGCACAAGCTTGATGATATTACTGGATCCAGTGACCTGAAATTAGGGACAGACGATCTCTTATAGCTACTGAGTTTCTGAATGCGGTCCTTAAACACTCAATAAAAAAAAATGCCCATACATATAGTTGTTGTCGTGTATTCTTGGCTTCTAAGAGTTAAAAGCTCTGAGGTGGAATTAATGAGACAGAAGTTTGAAATTGCTCACAGCATTGATGTTGATGTAGAATCCTTCCATTATTAGATTTGTTTCTTCCAGCGGAAATTGTTAGGTCAATGAAAATTTAGATTACTGAAGAAGCTTTGTTGTGATGTACGTGTCAGTGAAAACAGTGTCAATATCGCCAAGGAAAATAAAAGTGAAAACAGTCTGAATGAGAAACAAATTTCACACAAGACAACCTGCACTCTCTTGAGTAGGAAATCGAACTAATTTTAATTAACTGAAAAATTTCTATTTGCTAATTTAGTGCTCCAGCTCAAGCCGATGAAAGAACTACCAAATAAATAATTGTTCACAAATTTAGTTACTGCACTGCGCGCGTGTGTGTGTGTGTGTGTGTGTCACAGATTTTGTCACACATCCGAAAGGATACGAAGAATGTACACATATTGGCTTCCCAGACAATATAAGAAATAATAGGGCCAAGGTAGGTGCTTTGTCCACAAGAAAATGAGTTCGACTCGGTAATGTAGAAGCGGCTTAGCACCTTAGCGCTGCTAAGGTGCTATTTTTCTAGGCTTAGCGCAGCTAAGGCACTTTTCGCGGGTACATGGTAAGAGAATCTGGACTAAGGAACTTTTTTATATGATAATGTATGCATAAATAGAGAAAACTGTGCCGGTGGTACAGTAGTCTGAGGCTCAGGCTTCTGACCATTCTTCCAAGCCAAGACTGAGTCCCAACCCCGGATGAGTCATGGGTGGTGTGCATGGCCAAAGATGCTGGATCTGTGTCTTCCCTGGAACAAGTGACCCTTAGGTACCGGCGACTACTTATAGTCATACGAATTGCCCATGGTAGTTATTATACCCAGTGACAAATAAAAAATGCTGTGTAGACTGATCTACATAGTTGGATAGCGCAATAGGGTGTCTCATAAATCATAAGATTCTATCACAAAGAGAATAGGAACTCCTTTGTCTAGACAGACAGAACAAATTTGTAGGAGATGGCTATTCCATGGGGTTAAGATTGCAATGCTCAGAGATAAAACGGTAGCGATGGACATTTGTATTAAACAACTCGCCACTGGTATCGGCTACAATAAAAGTAATCCTCTAAGCTCACTCTGACACCTTACGGACAACACAAAAATCTTTCACATGTACCATATACCCTCAGTAAAAACGGCGCATTAATCATATTGAATTTGTTACTCTGCTAGTTCGTAGATATTCCCAATGTATATTTAAAATCGTATAGAATGACACAGAACAGTATTTAAATGAAAATTTTATAATCTTATTGTAAGTTTCTCCCGTTACATCTTCCTGTTATTTAAAATTGCTCAGATTACACAATTTTAAACAGTTTTAATATAAATTGATATTGCTAATTAGTAATGGAAATTAAAAAAAATATTAAATAATAAAAACAACGAATCAGATTTTGAAAATTTTAAAGATATTTCTTTCCTAGTCCATTCACCGCTAAGGCACTTTTTTATTTAAAACTACATCACTGATTCGACTTTGTGTGGGTGCAAAAGTTGGACTATACGATAAAGTATTTCTTGATTCTGCGTTCTTGGAGCAATACATGCGCCAAAGTATGCTAGTGGGAGCCTTAAAGCCGTTTAGATAGATAGATATTTAAGCAGAATGAATTTCGTGCATTTCTTGTGTTTTCTCACTGCGAGAATTTCACCGTTATGCACTAAATGCAAAGTTTTCGGCCATGACCACAGTTGAGGAAGCAGCACTGCTAAGTCAGGGACTGCGCAGCAGCAGGTTACAGAAGCATGTGCATGCCTAGTGAATGAGTAGCGTGCTTTTAACGGGAACACCTGTCGCAAGGAATAGGGTGAGACCTCAGCATCAGGGCTGTTCGCTACGGTGGGTCGTTGACCGGTCTAGAGTAAAAAAAAAAAGAAAACAGATAGCAGCCCCTCACCCACGGGACAATCCCGATGGGGTTAACAAAAAGTCCTCTCACTTGAATAACCCATACAACACTTTTCTAAAGAAGGAAAGGGAAAAAACGCCAAGGCATCGGCTCATATGAAAAAACCTCACCCTCTCCGAACCCATTCTCTAGGAGTTCCCCTAAAAGAGAAATGTTCTCACGGAAGTATTGAAGCACTTGGGTCGTTCACTCCCGTGGGGGTCAGCTCGTTTGCTCATGATACGTTTTTTTTTTCTTTGAACTTTTCTTCGATCCCCAAAGGATTTTTTCCGCTCTTTGTATGTGTGTGTGTGTGTGTGTGTGTGTGCACTCCCAAGGTCGGTTTACCCGAAGGTGAGGTGACCCAGCGGCAATTAAATTTAAATGGGTGAAGGGTGGTGGCAAAGGTGGGAAAGCCTTTTTTTTAAAATCCACTCTCCGTATGAGGACACTGCTCCTGTCTTGACACTCACGCAACTCTTCCTCAAATAGCGAGGGCAAAGTTTGAAGGGTATGCTAAAGTTGATTCGTGTAATACTGAAACAGAAATTCACCAAATTTTGGTGCACATATTTATACAAAAAGAACATACAGATGGATAGATATTAATTCTTACCTAACTTATACGTCCCTGTGAACTCACTTCTGAAGGAAATCTTAATGAAATATGTCAAAATTAATGCATTTATCATTTTTTTCTAGAGAGGGTTGGATAAATATTTTTACAGTGGTTGTAGAGTGAGTGTTGAAAATATCATTCGGATTTTAACACAGGATTAAATCCTAGGCTTGTTTGGTTTTGCTAAGTCCACTCTAAAATAACAAGAGAAAATTATCTAGATTTGACAGGGGACTGAGTTAGATGAATCCCTGGTATTCATAAACTCATTCATCTGTCTGTCTACGAGAGCAATTTAGCTGATATTCTGTATATTAACAGGAACGTTCCTAGTGTTTCTCTACGCACAGTAAATGAAAGTGCAAACACAAGTTAAATGAAGTAACAAGCCCCACGAAACAGCGATTCAATTTCTTATGAGTTCACTGGTATTTTCGACAGTTGATCTTTTGCAGAAAAGGTACTCCGACAAATTATGCTGTGAAGGTCAAGGAAGACACATGTATTATAGGATGTCAAACGCACCAGAAATTCTTCCTAAATGTTGTCCCTTGAAGAGAAACATAATTTACAAGTCTACAACCAAAGCAAGAGCGAGGAGAGTGAGAGCTTTCAGCACTGTCGCTTATAGATGATAGGTAAATGTCAGAAAACAACACAAAACGACAACGAAATCGTGTAACAATTTCTTTTCTTATTGTCACTCTTTGTTTTTCAATAAAAATCTTGTCATTCAAGCTCTTTCGTGTTTCCCACTGACGTTACCAAAGCGAAAAGACGTTGCTGATAAAAGGCTAGGTTTTCCCTCCTGTCTCTTTTGAAAAAAATGTACAAGAAAAAGAAAATATACACTGAGTGGCCACTTTATTATGACCACCTGACAGTTTTAAGCAAATGAGCTATGGCTGCACGCTGTTGCCGCCAGAGGGCGAGGCTAGTATAAAAAGGAAAGCTTAGTGCTTGCGACAGTAGTAGAAGTGGTTTTTGGGTGACGATATGGGTAAAAAAGTCAATTTGACAGACTTTCAATGTGGGATGATTGTAGGAGCTCGGAGCCATGGACCGAGTATCACCGAAACCGCCGCATTCGTGAAATGTTCCAGAGCAGCTGTTGTTAAAGTGTTTAAAGACTGGACTGTCAGCCAAAAAACTGGGTCTCTACGTGCAACGTGTGGTCGTCATCGACTAGTGACGGCTCGGGCGGAACGGAGAGTGTCCAGTCTGGTAACAGACAACAGAAGGGCAACAGTGCAACAAATTACAGACCATCTTAATCAAGGATCCCCTCAAATGATCTCTGCACGCACTGTTCGCCGTACACTGCATCGGATGGGATATGGCAGCCGAAGGCTTGTTCGAACACCTTTGTTGTGTGCAGTTAACAAGAGAAAACGTCTCCAGTTCGCACAGGAGCACAAGGATTGGACAGTCGATAATTGGAAACAAATTATGTGGTCCGATGAATCACGTTTTCAGTTGCACCATGCCGATGGCCGAGTGAGAATTTGGCCGAAACAGCACGAAAGCATGGACGCCAAATGCATTGCTACCATCCTTCAAGCTGGTGGAGGCAACGTTATGGTTTAGGGAATGTTTTCCTGGCATGCTTTGGGCCCTTTAATTCGTGTTGATCAACGTCTGACTGGCACATCATATCTAAACCTCGTTGCGGACAGTGTGCATCCTGTCATGTGGATGGTTTATCCCAATGGCGATGGCTACTCTCAACAAGATAATGCGTCCTGCCATAGTGCTCGTATTGTACAGGATTGGTTTCAGGAACATGCCGGTGAATTTACTTTGCTTAGGTGCCCCCCCCCCCCCAATCTCCAGATCTCAACCCCATTGAGAATTTGTGGAATGAAGTTGAACGAGCCATCAGACAGCTGGATCCACAACCCTGCAATCTCACACTCCTGGAAAGTGCTATTCATCATACATGGTCTCAGATTCCACAAACCACCTATCAACATTTCGTGGAGTCCTTGCCACGAAGAATCGACGCAGTATTAAAGGCAAAAGGTGGCCCAACGAAGTACTGAGGGGGTGGTCATAATAAAGTGGCCACTTAGTGTATACACTGTCGAGTCACATTATTGTTACCACCTCCTACATTTGACGTCAACGTAGCCAATGAAAGAAAGCATGTGTCGGGAGCTAGCTTGCAGAGTATATAAGGTGTGCTGTAGGCTTTCATAAAACATATCACTCGTTGCTGTCATGGACAAAAGGAGCGATTTATCAGATTCGCTGAAAGGCATGATTATGAGCTTTCGGGCCAAGGGTGGCAGTATTTCTGAAACAGCGCAGTTTGGGAACTGTTCGCGTGCAGCTGTTGTTAAAGTGTATCGTGATTGGAGAAATGGCACCATTGCGAATAAGCGACGTGGAAACTGCGGAGTACCACGTGCCATTGATGCGAGAGGTGAACATTGGATGCGAAGGTGTACGAGAGCCAATCGACACGCTACAGTGGAGCAACTCACTGGCCGAATGAACCGGGGGGCTACCGATAGTGTATCTAAAATGACAGTTCAGCGAACCCTGCTGCGTATCGGACCCCGATGCAGACGGGTGGTCACTGCATCTATGCTAACGAAGGTACATCGCCAGAAAAGGCTTACATTTGCACGGCAGTATCGGAATTGGACCTCCGCTGATTGGCAAAGTATTGCCGTTCCGATGAGTCACGTTTTCTGCTTCAACGGACGAATGGAAGTTGGCGTATAAGACGACAAACATCGGAGAACAAACGCTCTTCAACCACTGCTGGAAGAACACAAGCTGGTGGGGGCAGCGTTATGGTCTGGGGAATGTTTTCGTGGTATTCCCTGGGTCCACTCATAAACCCAATTGAGCATCTTTGGGACCACATCGATCGTGTTGTTTGCTCTATGGATCCTCCACCACACACCCTCCAGCAGTTGTCAGATGTACTGCAGTCGGCATGGCTCCACATACCTGTGAACACCTTCCAATACCTTATTGAGTCACTTTCAGCCGGTCTAGTTGCTGCCCGCGCTGCACACGGCGGTAACTCTGGATATTAGCTGGTGGTCACAATAATGTCACTCGACCGTGCATATACACTATATAGGTGAGTTAGAAACAAGCAAAATACACATACAAACAATTCAATCAATTCAGAACTCTCAATCAATAAGTACAACAACAATAATTTTAAGAAATAAATACAGAACCTGGTAGTCAGGCAGTAGATACCAGATGAGATCAGATCATACGCAGAGGATTTTAGGAAGGGAGTGTCTGTCCTCAGGTCTTAAACAACCCTTAGAAGTTAAAAGCTAGGAGATTTGGGCTAGAGTGCCCGACAGGTAAGTCACACGGAAGGGAGGTAGAAAGGGGGAAGAAGACACCCTTATTTATAACCGGGGGAGAGGGACAATACCAGAGGTCCGACGGTTTAACGTGCCCATTCGATGCACGGTGGATATTTAGCGGTTCGAGCATTCGTACCTGCTGGGATCGAACTTGAGACCTCTCCGTAGCAGTCACGAAGGTTGACCACTAGGCCATGCTCTGTCCAAACCGGGTACCACTCATCAGGCAAACACATATCTGGCAGCTGACCCCTAAGTCAGACAGGTTCCACGTGGATGCGAAATTTAGACCCTGCCAAAATATTAAAGGTAATTAAAGCATCTAGTGTTTCCTACCTGTCCGAAGGGAAAGCTAAATGACCTACAAGAACCGCAATCTACCTCCGCACTTTCATTTGCTTACAAAATGGAAGTTTGATTTGTGTGGAGGTCGATTGCGGTTCTTTAAGTTCTGGTTCCTCAATCGGGTGGTCATGCCAACTCTGACAGTGATACAGGCACATACCCTTCGTGTCACGATGACCGTCAGATCACTGAGATAGTTTTGGTCCACTCCAACTCTTCAACGGCGGACTTACAGAGTTACTCCAAGGTGAGCGACGGATTCCTGTTGCGTATCACAGACAGCCAGAATAGTCCAAAGCATGCTCGATGAAATGCAGAGCAGGCGAGAGTGCGGGCCACTCCGTCCGCGAGATAGCCGCTTTCTGGGCTTTGTCGTCAAGTAGGGTGAACCCATTGTCGCTGCTCAAACACTGCATGCACCCTTGGTGGAAGGACATTGTTCGGATATTGCGTAATGACCAGTTTGCGATGGGCGAAATTGAGAGGCGCGCAACATCCATAAATGATCCCACCCCGAAACGTCACCGAACTCCTTCCCCCCTTGCTGAATCCACTCATTAGGATACTGGAAGCATGCAGCGGATCCTGGCTCCTCTACACACATTCAAAGAGGACACAGCGACAGTTTTATAATGTCCATTCGGCGTGAGATCTTGCCCATCTTAGTTCGACACCAAGGTAGCAGTGTGTAAGCGGCAGTGCTCCTCGTAGGCACCTTAGACGAAGGTTGTCTTTGTGCTAATGGTTTCGGATGGTATCTGCCAACACTGGCGATCCATTAGCTATCGGGAAATTATTTCACAATTGAGCAGGGTCATCAGGGGAGTGCCGTCGGGGCAGTGGCTGGAGGTAGCTGTCCGCAGTGTTGTGGATCGCAAGTGTCCGTGGAGTGGCTTATCTTCCCCACTACCAATATACTAGGAGCAGTTCCAAGTCTGGGAGATGTCGTTAAAGCTCACTCCGAGTTGTACAACTTCCCGCAGTGGTATCCCTTTTAAATCTGCCCGAGTGGTATCTCTTTTTGTGGCTCAGCGAGAAAATGCCATTGTGCTTGAATGTTCCGATCTTTCTTCATAGTGTGTTTCTTAATTCTGTCGTTGGGTATCCTCCTGCGTCGATGCCACAGAGCTGGCCAGCAATGTCCATTGCTGACCTTCGAACAAGACGGATAGGTGATAGCCTCTACCGGTATGCATGTGCACATCAGAGCTCGATTTCTGACGCAACAGTAAATGGTCGAATATTTGGATAGTCCGTGTGATATAAACTCTTTGCCAAAAAACAAACAAACAAACAAAAACGAAGCACCCAGAAGGAATCATCCAATCCAGATGGAAATTGGCATGTACAATGTACATGGGTAAACAAGTTAGTAAAATCATGCAATGCATTGATTATGATACGCTTTCCAACATACCAGAAATTATTACTCAAGTTATGTGGATAATGGCTGGAGAATAAATCTCGCTCCTGTGTCCTGACCTTTGACCCCATTTCGATGATATTCAACAGAACCGGTTCACTATACCTCCGGAACAACATGATAAATTTTGTCGCAATCCAAGAATTTTAGGTAAGTTATTATGCACAAGGGCAATGGAATGAATCCCATTCCAGTGTCCTGACCTTTGACCCCATTTCGCCGATTTTCAGTAGGGTTCGTTCTCAGTAGCTGCCTACCACATACTAAAATTTGATCGAAATCGAACCATTTTTACGAAAGTTATGACGCATAAGGGCAATGGAATATATCCCGCTCTTATGCCCTGCCTCACCTTTGACCCCATTTCGCCTATTTTCAATAGGGTTCGTACCCAGGTGGTTCCCTACCACATACTAAAATTTCATCGAAATCGAACCATATTTACGTATGTTATGACGCATAAAGGCAATGGAATGGATCTGGCTTTTATGTCCTGACCTTTGACCCATTCCGCCCATTTTCAATAGGGTTCGTCCCCAGGTGGTTACTTACCACATACTAAAATTTGATCGAAATCGAACCATTTTTACGCAAGTTATGACGCATGAGGGTAGTGGAATATATCCCGGTCTTATGCCCTGCCTGACCTTTGACTCCATTTCGCCCATTTTCAATTGGGTTCGTTCCCAGGTGGTTCTCTACCACATACTAAAATTTCATCGAAATCGAACCATATTTACGCATGTTATGGCGCATAAAGGCAATGGAATGGATTCCGCTTTTATGTCCTGACCTTTGACCCCATTGCGCCCATTTTCAATAGGGCTCGTGCCCAGGTGGTTCCCTACCACATACTAAAATTTCATCGAAATCGAACAATTTTTACGCACGTTATGACGCATAAGAGCAATGGAATGGATCCAGCTCCTATGTTCTGACCTTTGACCCTATTTCACCCATTTTCAGTAGGGTTTGTCTCCAGGTGGTTCCCTACCCCATACTAGAATTTCATCGAAATCGAACCATTTTTACGCAAGTTATGACGCATAAAGTCAACGGAAAGGATCCAGCTCCTATATCCTGACCTTTAACCCAATTTCACCCATTTTCAATAGGGATCGTCCCCAGTGGTTCCCTACGACATAGTAAAATTTCATCGACATCGAACAATTTTTACGCAAGTTATGACGCATTAGAGCAATGGAATGGATCCAGCTCCTATGTCCTGACCTTTGACCCTGCTTCGCCCATTTTAAATAGGATTCGTCCCCAGGTGGTCCTCTACCACATACCTAAATGTCGTCGAAATCGAACCATTTTCACGTGAGTTATCGTGCGGACGGACGGACGGACGAACAAAGCTGGAGCATATACGCTTCTTCAACCTACGGTTGGAAAGCGTAAAAAAGAAATCTGTTGCAATTTCTGAATAGTTGGGCCATTTATTCGGATGAAACAGCTAAACGAGTGGAACAAGTCAGTACGTTGTAGCACCACATCTGGCTGGGATACAAGCGGTTACCGGGTGTGGGGCAGACGCATACAGTTCACAGATACTGTCCTGCATGCCAGATGGTGTCCAAATTGCGGGCCAGTTCGCCGACCCTCCGGGAGCGGCGTAGATGGATGGTTGTAATGTTCGATCGGTGACAGATCGGGCGATCAGGCTGGCAACGGAAAGGTGTCGACATTACGGTGGCCGGCTTGGGAGAACCCATGCCGTGTGTGACCGGGTATTATCCTGTTTAAAAAATTGCTCGGTGATGATGCGACTGGAATGGCAGCAAAATAGGTCGTAGAATGTCGTCGGCGTACCGTTGTCGTGAGAATGGAACGGGAGATTAATAAGGTCGTCCGGCTATGGTGGAAAACGGATCCCCAGACAGTCACTCCCGGTATGCGAGTCGCGTACCGGTGCACGGTATAGGCAGGAACCCTTCGCTGGCGGGATGGTCTCCAGACAAGTATGCGCTGGTCATCTGCGCCAAGTGCAAATCGTTACTCATCACTGAAGACAAAACAACGCCAAAGGACACTACTATCCCACGTTGATAATTCTCGACACCACTGCAACCCGTGCCGCCGATTCTTGCTGGTCAGCGGTAGCCTGCGTAGTGGCCTCCTCGAATGTAGTCCCCATGCCGCAAGTCATCTGGCAAGGGTCCGGAGGGCCACTTCCGTACCTGTAGACGACGCAACGTGTCCCCGGATGGTTGGGAGCCACGAATCCAGTTCTGTTCGTGTGGCTTTAACACTCACTTGATCCTTGCGTTCTGTCGTTGCCCTCGGCCGTCCACTGCCCGCGTGCCGCTGGGTTGACCCATTGGCACCAAAATCGTTTGACTGCCGCGTCTCTCCGACCCAAGTGCCTGACGATTCGGCAACTTAACCAAACGGCCTCTCTCAACTCAATAATACGTTCTGTCTCAAAATCTTTCAACTGCTCGTATCCGTCGTCGGGGCAACCTCACAATCTGTGAAGGTTAATGCAACCGCAATCCGATTTCACAATTGTCCCTGCGTGCGAGCTTTGCTCTTGATATACCCTCCTCGATGCGCGGTTTCCATGAGCTGAGGCGGACCACTATTTCGTCATTGGTCGCTATTTTTATTAATTTGCATGTTCGGCCCAATGAAGCTATGCCACGACCTTTAGAGGGTTCACTACTACAGTCGTCAGGACCATCTCCAAAATTATGGCTTCGTTACGCAGATGATATCTTTTTCATCTGGAGTTATGTTTTTGCGGCCTTAAAAAAAAGTTTCTTACCGATCTGAACGCGGTCCATCGCGACTTACGTTTCACTGTGGAATACGAAGTGAACGGAACCCTCCCGTTTTTGGATGTTCTGGTGTCAAGGAGCCCCACAGAAAAGTTGCACATTAAAGTGTTTTATAAAGCTTCTCACGTGCAAAACCCTATCCTACCTGGTTCAACGGGACCTATGGAGCACAAATACGCGCTATTCAGACACCGAGAGAACAGGGCCTATGACCTCACGTCTACCTCCGATGATCTTGAAGATGAGCAGCACAGCCTTAGGGTCCTAGCATACAACGCTGGGTAAGACATGACGTGTATTGAGCAAATCATCTCCAATGCAGCGAGGAAAGATGCGAGAAGATCCCTGACTTGTCTGAAGCAGGGAAGAAAGTTCGTTGGGTCCATCCCGTATATTCCTGGACTTACTTACGCCATCAAAAATGCCTTAAAAAAGTTAAACTTGGACGTTGGAATTCAGTCTCCGAAGCCTATCGCTGCACTACTGGCACCAGACTATCGTAATATAGGTGTCGGGATTCAAGCGGGAATGTACGCCGTACTTCTCCAATACCCGGACTCATCTAGGAAAGTTTATATTGGTATGACTAAGAGGTCATTCAAGGTCCGTATGAAAGAGCACCAGCGTGACGTGAGAAAGAACAAATTGTGCAAGACTCTAGCTCGGGATGCTGCCAACCTGGAAGCCTTACCCATTTGATCTGATCTACACATGATAGCCCCTTACGATGGACCAAGGTCTACGGCTGTATACGAAACTATTGAAATCCTTACGCACCATGAATCTGCAACACTGACGTCACGATGGAACTCTCTCCGATTTAGAACAAAATTCTTGGCATACAGCGTGTGCCTCCGCCTTTAGCAACATGGCCATTGTGAACTCGTGGGCATTCGAGCTCCTGTTTGATTATTGTCATATTTGAATTGCATTAGCGCTCTGATTCTGTTTTATCTATTTATATTTTCCGCTGCCTGACGAAGCTTCCCGTTGAAAGCGAAAGCTTGCATTACGTTAAAATAAAGTTTTTGCGCCCAATAACGGACCTTTGAGTTTTTGCTTGTATATACACTTTTGTTTTTGAAAATTGCAAACGCCAAGAAAGAACCGCGCTATTCAAATGAAGTTTATATAATGGATTTCTTATGTTAAAGGAGATAAATGATTACATTTGTTGAATGATTACATTTGTTGAGCTATATAAGATTTGTTCGCTTCGGAACTCAGTATCACGCGAAGCCACCTCGAGCAACAATAACAACCTCTGCACGGTGTGGCATTGAATGGAAGAGGGTTTTGATATCGTCCGGGGAAATGGCCGACCACATTGCTTCTAGGCGAGACCAGAGTTCATTTTTTGGTAACTGGCGGAGGCTCTTGACAGACCAGTCACTTGACTGCCGTGTCTCAGACATGTTGGTCCATCAGAGACAGATCCGGCGAACGTGCAGGTTAGGGAAGAAGCGGTATCTGTCTCTAAACCATCCCTGACGTATCGCTGGCTGTTGAGGGTTCCTTCAATTCGTATCAAGCGAGACCGCGAACTGAACCCAATGACTCCCCAAACCATGATGTTTAATGTTGAACCGGTATGGCTCCCCAAACCATGACGCTTAATGTTGAACCGGTGTGGCTCCCCAAACCATGACGCTTAATGTTGAACCGGTATGGCTTCCCAAACCATGATGCTTAATGTTTAACCGGTATGGCTCTCCAAACCATGACGCTTTATGTTGAACCGGTATTGCTCCCCAAACCATGACGCTTCATGTTGAACCGGTATGGCTCCCCAAACCATGACGCTTAATGTTGAACCGGTATGGCTCTATATCAAGTTGAATCGTGACTCGTCAGAAAACACAACCTGTTGCCAATGAGCGCAGCAATGTCTGTGTTCGAGACCTCATTGTTGCCTGAGAAGTCAGTGGTTGAGGGCCAAAGGAACACGGAGCAATGTGTTCCTAACGACCAGTCCTCTGCTAAGCAGACGACGTCGAACTGCGCTGCAAGACAAAGCTTCACCTGTAACACCGCTTCACTGCTGCTCTAACACCGAGGATGTCCCTGTGAGATCCGTCCCTGATACGCAGTAGGGGTGTCTCTAATCCCAGGCAGTTTTACGATTTTGCGGCCCATTTCCCGAATTTCTGTGCGTTCGAGCCTCACCTGTTCACTGATGCCACGTTCGCATCACTGTACTGGTGTTTCGTGCTGTACCAGATGCTTGCAGCTCATTTTTTGCTGAAATGTTTGGGGAAGCCAGACATCCAGAAAGATCAGGCGGTGTTGTAATCCACGTACGTTACTGAGTAAAATTAGCAGGGAGCTGTTGCGTGGAGGTAGGGGGTCAAAGTTCCGTCGGCGTGCTATCAACTATCTAGTTCCTGTAGTTCTCGAAGGAGCTTTCCCTTCTGCACAGAAATCCACAAATGCATAGCCTATGGCATTTCCTACCCAAACCCGGATTAAATATCCCTCCAGTCCTCACTTCCCGCCCAGCCCAAGTTACCGAAGAATTCTCTTCAACTAGAAAATGTTAGAAAAGTGTCGCATGCTAAATCATATATATATAATTACATTAAAAAAATTACCTTCCTCTCTCTCAGAGACTGAGCCCGAACCGAAGTAAATACATATTATTCAGCCCGAACTCTGTTCGTGCCAGGGCTCAACTTCAGGCTTTCGGGTCGGGCTCGGCCCGTCTCAGCATTGTGGACTTCCCCTAACCTGCGCGATCATTATATTTATTGGGTAAAGTCTTGACGTATTTTAACCAAGTTTTGCAAAGGTCATTTATTGATAGAAAGAACAAAGATCAATCAATGATATAATGCCCGCTATGTTCGATAACCTTTTGCCATCTTTCAGTGAGCTGCAGAATGTCTCGTTCGTAGAAGGACCTGTCTTTTGTGGCGAAAAACTGTACAAGGTGCTGATTTACAGCCTCATCTGAATTGAACGTTATACCACGCAAGGACTATTGAAGACAGCGAAACAAGAGGAAGTCTGACGGCGCAAGGTCAGACGAGTATGCTGGGTGTGGCAACACATCCCACCCAAGCTCCAATAATTTTTGGCGGGTGATCAAACTTGTGTGTGGTCACGCGTTGTCGTGATGGAACACAACACCTTTACGATGAACGAGCTCTGGACGTTTCTGGATGATGGATTCGTTCAAACTGTCCAATTGCCGACAGTACACATTCGCATTGATTGTTTGGTTCCGTGGTAGGAGCTGGAAAAACACGACGCCTTTAAAATCCCACCACACTGAGACCAGAACCTTCCGCTGATGAATGTCTGCTTTGGATGTCGTTTGAGGCAAAGCAGCACGTCGGGACCAAGACCGTTTGCGCAGCACATCCACTATTCGTCACTAGTTATCAGTCGCTTCAGAAAAGGATCGTTTTCCTCACGTTTAATGAGCATAAGGCAGATGTTTATACGCGCCGTCGATTGAGCTCCTTTGAGTTCATGAGGAACCCACTTATCGAGCTTGCTTACGTATCCCAGCTTCTTCAGATGGTCGTGAACGCTTGAATGATGGATGTGCAATGTGTCTGCAATCTCTCGTGTCGTGTAACGTGGGTTTGACCCGATCAATCCTTGATCTGGTCGTCATCATCCTCGGTGGGCCTCCCGGACCGAGGAGCATCCTTGAGGTCAAAATCACCAGCACGGAATTTTGCGAACCACCGCTGGCACTGACGTTCTTGCAGAGCATTATCACCGTACACTTTACGCAACTTTTCACAAGCTTGACGCGCGTTCTTCCCTTTACGGAAGTAAAACAGTAATATATGGCGAAAATGCACAGTTTGGTCTTCCATCTTCAACTTGATGTGAAATCTCCGCAAATCAACCAAATCGCTCACTATTCTTATAGACTGCAGCTAGAACTGGCACCTGTCGAATGCCATAGCGATAACAGAGCTGCCCTACAATACTTCCTAAACCGCCCAACCGCCATCGGGTGCCAAAATACGTCATGACTTTTCGGACCACCCAATATTTATTAATTTTTGTTGTACGCAACCAAAAACCCATGATTTCCACTTCCTTTTACTACCAGCATAGTTTCGTGCTGTACTTTATCTTGTATTCCGGCTGCAGAGATTTATAAAACGTTTTCCACCAAGTTAATTTTCATTTGTAATGATGAACTAAACAAAGGAAATGAAGTTTCCCTGTTTTTATATCTATCTTTCTACCACTTTTTTTTTATTTCTGTTTCTCTTGTTCTACAAGAGAGAAATACAGTTAATCCGACCCACGGATGATTGAGCTCCGGATAATCAGCGTTTTACTGTAGTGACAAAATCTTTGTTTCCAGTTATCAGAAATCATGATCTATCAGAAAAAGTTGTTGAGGTTTCGGGTGTTACTGTAACGCCGATTTTTATGTTTCATGGCTTCACATTTATGTTCATGTTTTTTGACAGTATGAGATTGAAGTACGGTTCTTTCAAAGAGTTGGTTTCAGTTTTTCAGGTAAATAAATTATAAAAACAGCTGCAACGTTGTCATCATTTTTAAAACCTTTGTACACCACGTCTTCATTTGGTTGCATGAAAATATGGAATATAGAGATGATAGAATTTACATCGATTCACGGGCGGACACAGAAACTCACCTGGTGGAAGGGCTGTTGTTCCAGTCTAAAAAAAAAAGACTGGTGGAGAGACTTTGTGGATGGGTCTCATTCTCACTCTCTTTCACACACAACACAAATTGGCACAGTTGTATTACGGAGATTTAATTCTAGAATGTAGACAAAATATTAAATCTCATTTCGCAACTTTTATTTCGCTTTAGTGCTGTTTTTCCTTTGTTTCCACGAAGCGTGAGAGAAATTTCGCTGTGCCACTTTTCTATGATGCATCGGAGACACGGTTTATTTAGAGACACCAGTTTGTCTCATTTCAGGGTCTGAGACTTTGTATTTTGTAGACGGATTAGTATTGTCGAGCTCGTTTGATTCTTTGCTTTCTTTATTTCAAAGCAGCCGACTGAAAGCGCAATACCTCTTAATTTTTACTTTGATGCATTGTATTAGCCGATGCCGGAGTATTTTTCATAGGGGCTTGGGAGCCGGGGGCTAAGTGAAAGAAAAGGGGTGAATTTGCGAGGAAACAAAGGAGGGGGCACAGGGAGTTACTTCTAACGGTCGCAGGAGCACGAGGGCAGGAAAGGCCTGGCGTGTTGCATTTGTACGTCTTAAGCTGACCGGGGAATGCAGGTTTTCTCCGCAGGGGCAGAAGGGAGACGGAAGAAATGACCGAAGCAGGGTTTTAGGGAAGGAAATTTGAGCTTCAGAGGAACAGCGAGGAAGAATTACAGAGCAGATGGACAAACTTTCTGTGATTAAGCAAAGAAAAGAATAAAGTGCTTCATAAGAGTTTTTAAACGATTGCGGAAAATTATTAGTTATAGCTATTTTATTGTCTTCAACGACGCTAGACTTTGCAAGTTAACATAACCACGCAACAGTTGCCCCTACCTGGCAATGCATGGCTTTTTGATGCTATGCATCTTTTTCGACAGTAGTAAATTAAATCCAAAGTAAGAAGTTCCAGTGTAACGGAAATGGGTAACGGAAGTAGTCAAAACCATTGTTGAAATCGGATTTTGAATGCTATCCCATGAAGTTATGCAACATTAGCTAACTTCATTGTTACTCAACAGTAGATTTTACTAAACTATCGCCTAGCATTATTTCATCACGTTTTACATAAATGTATTTGTTTGGATTGGGGGTTTAATGACCACCGTGAGCAACCCAATGGGATATAAGCAGTCGCTCGTCCCCAATGTAGGGCCACTGGTTCCAGGGAAGGGAAAGAGCCAGTGCTTTAAGAGAAACACAACATTCATGCCCCGACGGGATTCGAACCCAACCCATCTCGGTCATTAGCCATCGCTTAGACCATTGCGCTACCGTCGTGGGCTGCATAAACGCAACAATATCTAATTGCAATCTGCGTAAATTACGAGAACCTCACGCTACATCTGATAAAAGCCATTACAAAATGCATTTTTGATGCTATGAAAACGGTGCGTCATAGTGAAGTTTGGTTTCATCACGACCTCTGCGCGAGGTTTCCTGCCATTGGCGAGATCTTGAAAATGATGAATCACACGATGGGGTGTAGCCTGTAGTTATCCTGTTACTGATTCCCTTCACTAACACACTTGCAGTTCAGCTTTTTTTTTCTATCTTGCCGTCAGATTTTAGCATGCGCATGCGCAGAAGGACTTTCGTAGCTACATCACATTTCAAAGGTGGCAGGGTTGTTTCTTACTTTCGTCTAAATCTGAATAATAAAAAATAACAACAAAAATAAATATCGTTTTTGAAAAACTAAACAGTCAAATACTTACTATTGCCGCTGCCATAGTTTAGTAAAATGCATATTTACTTGTATGACTCACATATCTTCTTCCATTGGTATTACTACAATAGAATTCATTAATTCACCTACCTAAGTATTATACCACTGAATGTCAGGTCAGAAATTACTAAACGTTATTGTTTGTTGTTATGATTTAATTTTATTTGGTATGTATCGATCTGTGGCTGTGGTCCTGAATAACGCGATTAAATGCAATGTTGTACGTCAATAAATATAAACTCTCGAATCAGTCGTTTTATTTCACACCCATAAAGATCGTGGCATGCGAAAGATGCATACCATAATTTATCTGCAAACAGTACTACAATATCCTCTCTTTTTATTGGGGGGGGGCAGGACTTTTTCAATGAAAGGAGTTGTGTTAAATTTTTGAATCACAAAGCGGGAAAAACAACTGAAAAAAAAATCATTACTATATTTTCCTGGCGTTCAGTTGCCTGCTTTGAGAGGAAACGGGTTCCTTGCTTTTTAAATCACAAGTCTGGACAGAATTTTTCAAAATAAGTTTGCGCCCTTCTGTTCGGGCGGCTTAATTTAATAAAAAAACAACAACTTCGAGTTTGGATAATTCCTAAGCAATATCCCCAGTAATTACCCTTTAAAAAAATCATTTATTCTTTCCCAGTGCTCCATTCCCCCTTCTTTTGAAACGAACTTCCATTTACTTCACTTCGTCAAGTAATTCCTGCGCCCAGGTGCGGATTTATAAGGAATCCTACGAAGCCCAGGTGTGGATTTACAAGGAATCCTACGAAGTCCAGGTGAGGATTTACAGGGAATTCTACGAAGACCAGGCGCGGATTTACATGGAATCCTACGAAGCCCAGTTGCGGATCTACAGGGAATCCTACGAAGCCCAGGCGCGGATTTACAGGGAATCCTACGAATCCTAGGTGCGGATTTACAGGAATCCTACGAAACCCAGGCGCGGATTAAAAAGAATCCTACGAAGCCCAGGTGCGGATGTACATGGAATTATACGAAGCCCAAGCGTGGATTTGCAGGGAATCCTACGAAGTCCAGGTGCAGATTTACAGGAATCCTACGAAGCCCAGGCACGGATTTACAAGGAATCCTACGAAGCCCCGGTGCTGATGTACAGGGAATCCTACGAAGCCCAGGCGCGGATTTACAGGGAATCCTAAACGAAGCCCAAGTGCGGATTTACAAGAATCCAACGAAGCCCAGGCGTGGATTTTAAGGGAATCCAACGAAGCCCAGGCGCAGGATGGTGGAGGGTCCCAGAAATAACTACTTTCGCTTTTCATTTTTTTGTCCGCTTCTCAAGTAAAAAAAATGATATACAGTAAGGGGCACAATATCGACAGGCACTACGACTGATTCAGAAGCGATCATAGAGTATTTCCGTTTCAACGACGTTCTCTGTTCTGGGGTCTGGGAGCAGGTTGCGACTTGAACTCGCAGTATGTTATGTACAAGTATGAATTTGCTAGTTAAACGCAGGCTGATTAAAAATCATTTTTGACAGTTATATTAGGGCAAGGGAGGTAGGGTCCACTGGGTGGCAGACGTGGATCCCAAGGCCTTCAAGCACTTGGTGAGGCGGAAGACACTGAATTTGGGTTGGTCAGTGTTCCGTCTAAAGGAATTTTTGAGGGAGGTCAGGTGCTTTCGGTGTAATGGCTTCGGCCATTTCCGAGGCAACTGCCCCGAGACAGATGCAAGGTGCGGCAATTGTGGTGAAGTTGGGCACCAGGACCACCAGTGCGCAGCCGCACCAAAATGCAGCAACTGCACCGCTGCGAATGCCAAGTTTCGCCTGAAACTGGACGTCTCACACTCCAGCTTCAGTAAGACATGCCCTAGTCTTATTAGGGAACTTGAGCTAAGGAAGAGTCGAGTCAACTATTGTTGACGGATGGTAGTACCCTTGGAGGTACGCAGCTCTCGACATTGAGTTTTTTTGGTCTATTGACCAAGGTGTTTGAGATGACCCTGGCCCGGGGTCATCACCACAGCACTGGCCCTAGCGCTGTGAACAATGTTGTTTTTGTGATGTGTTTTAATATTTCTAAGTGTTTGAATATTGTGAGAGGGGTGCATGAGACCCTCATAGTGAAATGTGCATGTGTTTGTATTTACTCAGATACCTAATAAAGGACATTTGTTTCAAAAAAAAAAAATTCGCGTTGGCGGGCGATCTCCCAGCCACGAGATGGGATTTTCTTGAAAAGTTGCTTGCCCCAACTGCCCATAGCACGTCCCACACACGGGTTGTGACAGAAGGGTGTAAGGTGCCGGTCCCGTGGGGAGGCAGATCCCCACAGGTCTCTGGACCGAATCTGTCCAAGTGGAAGACTGTGGTTTCCGGTGACTGACGGGCTAGCTATTGCAGCGCCGTCAGGGATCCTTGAATCCCAAAACTTTGGAGAGAGTTCAACGTTTCCCTGCGAAGTCAGCACTTTGACGGTGCAGGTAAAGTCATCAGCTAGTGTTACTTGATACTGAGCTTAATGATTGTGCTATTCCTGACAGATCTCTTTGGAATATCATGAACATTTTGCTCTTTAATTAGGTATTTAATATGACTTCCCATTTCCCCCTTAAAAAACCCACCCCCTTAAATTCAAATTCGAAAATTAAACGTCTGGATTAAAAAAATTCTTTGAAGAACGTGTCAGCTTGAAACAACTGCGTGATAACCCCAATATTGCACTTATTTTGGCTGATAAATCCAACCAAATCATCATTCTTACTAAAGATGATTACCTTGTGAAAATGATCGAGGCTATTAATAAAATACCTCATGTTGGTCTTCCATCTGATCCCACGGCAGCTACTGTTACGACCTTATGTAGTTTAAAAAGCCACCGCAATTTGCCTTTTTCTATTACTTTTGTCATGAACCCGCCAAGTGGTAATGGGTACCTGAACTATTTGGTAAAATCAAGATGCATAAAAACGGGTAACCAATCCGCCCATTAGTCTCTGGATATGCTAGCACGACACGACCTTTAGAAAAAGTACTTGCGAAGTATCTTGCTCCATTGACTGCCAATTCAAGATACTCAGTTACCAGATCGGTCCAAGCCTTAAACAAGATACGTACATATCGGCACCGGAGAACACCGTTTCTCATGGCCTCCCTAGACGTCGTATCTTTACACCTAAATGTGCCTGTCGATATTGTGCATAGTACCATTCAATCAAAACTTCAGACTTTGGATAATGTCTCCGCCAGTGAAGTCCAGAGCGTCATCAGTGCACTACGACTGATTCAGAAGCGATCATAGAGTATTTCCGTTTCAACGACGTTATTTGTCGACAGGTGTTGTGAGACATCCATGGTTTCTTCACTATCCCCTATGCTTCCAGAAATTATAATGCAGTCGCTGGAGGATAGAGTGCTCTCACAGTGTAAACATGCACCTAGTTTTTACATTCGATACGTTGATGATGTGTTATTCTTTTGCACACACACACTCGACGATTTGATTTCCTTTACTGATTTTATGTCTTCACAATATGAGATGGTTAATTTTACCTATGAAGTTGAATCCGATTATCGCTTACCTTATCTTGATTTCCTTTTGGAAGGAAACCCCATTTCTCACTTACTTCAATAGTCTATGTATGGGAACCCTATTTCGTGTATTGCACTGATTCTTGAGTCTTCCTTCCATCCCTTGAATTACAAACTATCCGCAATCCGATTTATGCTAAGACGTGCAATTACACATTCTTCCAGTTGTCGTCTCCGTAACATCGAACTTAATAAAATTAAGAAAATAGTCAAAATACACAGTTATGATGAACTTATGGTGGATTCAATAAATAAGAAATTAAGTAATAATGCTTTTTTACACTACAAAGAGATTCAAAGCATTATATATTTGTTGGATCCGTGAACTTTTATCCAAATGTCAACCACATTCTTAAAAATGCCTGTAAACGCCATAATATTGATTTCAGCGTCAAAACTAATAACATCTCGTCACTCATTAAAAAAGGCCGTGACCCAGTGGCAACTAAGAAAAAATTCGGCGTATACAGTGTGCCATTGAATGCAGTTAACCATCATGACCAAGATCAAGTGTACATCGGCTCCACGCAACGTTTGCTGGCCACTAGACTTATTGAACATAAATACAATGTTCGAACAGGTTCCACATGAACCGTCCTATCAAGTTTGGTTTGTAACTACACCCATTACCCTGTGTGGAACGATGCCACAATTCTGACAACCCCAGGTAAGAAATCTCTGTTACATCTAACAGAGAGCTTACACATTTTTAGTCTTGGACAATATTGTTGTAACGACGACCTTCCTTGTAATATCCCTCAACCTTAGACTTCTATCATACCTAAGTTAAATAGTGACTTTTCACACGCGTCCATATAATTAACTATTTGGAACTCAAGACCTCAACAATTGATTACGCAATATCGTTATGGTCTCTTCGCGTCTTTTCCTGTCATAGACCACTGTATTTATTGGCTTGCTGTGTTCTGCTCTGTTCTTTCATTTCATCTGAGGCAGTGTCCGAAAGATCTCATGAGTGTTTTTAATTTGTGTCATCATAATATTTTTTTTTACTTGTGGTGTTTTTTAACATGTACAAGTGTTATCGTGTATAGACGACTGCAATTATACCTAGTCCCCCTCCCTCTTCAGTCAATTTTAAGAGGCAATCACAAGACTGTTACCATAAGGAAAATTGCATTTAAAAAGTTGATTATTACGACACACGCTAATCAATTTAATCTAAAATAGTACAATTATACTAGTAATCCGAATTTCTTAATGTAGAATAGAAATCGAAGTTTCCAAGATTTTGCACATCAACCAAATGGCTATTTCAAAGAAGGTAGATAGGAAGGTGGCTGTCTACCTTCCTTGAAAAACCCATCTGGTTGATGTGCGAAAGCTTGGAAACTTTTATTTCTATTCTACACCAAGAAATTCGGATTACTAGTATAGTTATTCTATTTTAGGTATAGTTGGTGTAAAGTGCCTTGTTATTTAATTAGTATTCGATTTCATCTATTTTCAGGCTTTTCTGGAAACAGTGAGGGGGCTGGAATCTGATGTTATGCGACAGCAGGTCTTAAACCGTATGTAACGTAGAAGTCAGTTCTGTGTTTAAGTGACCATCCTCAAAAGTTTCAACTCGTTTTCACTAACACAGGCTATTTATCCCACTTGTAACTTCCGCTACTTCCTCCCCATCAAGGTATTAAGAAACCCGCAAATATTAAATGTCGTCTTGATAGATATGACGAATTTTAAATTATGGCAGCAACAAATGAAACACACAGACACAACCGTCAAGACAGCCAAATCATGTTTGGTGGAACCCAAAATGTGTATTTCTGTAGAAATAAAGTCGATATTTTTGGATTCCAATACTTTTTCATAAATTAGTATGAGAAAATAAAAATGGGAAAGGGAGAAGGGA
The DNA here is from genome assembly GCA_039090855.1 of Macrothele yani. Taxonomy (NCBI): domain Eukaryota; kingdom Metazoa; phylum Arthropoda; class Arachnida; order Araneae; family Macrothelidae; genus Macrothele; species Macrothele yani. The sequence goes on along the minus strand of CM077030.1, from coordinate 182,451,345 downwards.
AGTGGTATGCGGCAACAATAAAAGAGTTACTTTCCAAGAATGGTGGGAACAGCGGAGGGGACCACAAAACTGTTGTTGTGAGCAGGCCCCCAGTAACTCTAAATCCGCTACTGCCTGTACCCTATTCATTGTCAACTGGCGATTTTCTCTCGGAAGTTTGTGGGAATATTACATTAAACGAAGCACATCCATTGTTTTCATAGTCAGTCAAAATCTCTCATCCCTTCATTTACCAGTTTCCTCCGTTTCTTAAACAAGTTTTTTTTTTTTTCTGTTCTCTCTCTTTTTGAAGCTAGAATAGAACATTTATAATCTCCAAATTCACAGCGAATTTTAATTGTTATAAATACTTTTACGAAATTTTGTGCTTTATTATTGTAATTTTACAAAAAGAAATACATTGTTTATTTACGTTCTTGGCCATTTGAAAAGGAAAAGTTTACGAGGTGGGGACAGGAGCGTACTGATAGCCCCGCACACCCTCAGTACAAAAAGGCTTCTAGTCTCAGCAAAAACATTTTAGTTTTTTTTTTGTTTTTTTTTTTTTTGAGGGAATCTTCATATGAAATTGGTTAAAGTAATAGCAAGGAATTTTTGGCGGCAGCTATGGACAAAATATTAAGAAAAATTTTGGTATTTTTTTCAGTAAGTAAAATATTTTAAGAAATCATTTTCGCCGCTTTACTTTAAAACAACTAGATGACGGAAAAGCAGTTATTCCAGAGGACTTTGAGGCCCCTTTTCGCAGCCATAGCAATAGTTCGTATGCAAAAGAATGTGAAAGAAATATTAGTTGAATGAACGAAATTTTTATATCAATGACGATGAGGTGTTATGAGCTACAGTTCTTTTCACATAACTACACATCCCTCAGAATATAAGGAAATAAAAAGTGTTCTTTGCAGGGATGAACTGAAACCTATGCCATTTTTTCAGGGACGGATTGGGAGAACCAAACAAGGCCGGGAATTTTAGTCTTTCAGTAAAATAGAAAATCACACGTGCATCTACAGGGGATCCTTATAATTTCCCCCACGGAAATAATATGTTAGATAATCGATGGAAGAAAACTGTTGGAATATGCATGGTAAAACGAATTCAGTCGTGAACAGATTTGGATTTTTAAAATTCCTGATATTTATTTTCCTTTCAAAAATTTGGTTTTGACGAAAAAAAAAGTCTTTTGAAGACTTGATTTCCAGCTAAATCACCATGAAGATCGTTACATAGCAATTTTCCTACGGTAATTTTTTGTATAATTTTTGGTCAACGATCGTCTGCTGCACAATGGAATTGGTATCTCCTTCTTCAGTAGACGTATTTTACAGTGTACCCATTTTTTGACCCGTGAACCAGTACTACCAAATCATTGTTTCTTTTAAGATTGGTGTGGGAGCAACATGGATTTCGGAATATCTCTGCCCGAGAATCGCTTTGTGCTCTATGTCAGTCTGTGGATAAGAGAGTGGGGATGATGGATCATCATCACAATGAGTACTAGTCCATCCTTCAAGATTTCAAAAGCATGAAGGGCCTACCAATGACCCTAGCATCCAAGTCCAATGACCTACGTCTAACTGAAGTTAGCTTTAGCTTAATGAATTTGTAATAACGTGCTTAGTCCGGTTACACTTTCTGCACTAAGTACGGATAATTTTGCTATTTCACTTCAGAGAAAACGCCTAACATATAAATAAAAATAAACTTTTTTTAAAAAATTGTTCTAAGAAAATAAATAACGTTTCAGGCAGAAATAACGCTCAAATAAAGTTTACGATTATTATTCATAAGTACCGAAATAATTATTAGTTTTTTCCAAAAAAATCCACACAAAAAGAATACGAGACAGTGGGCCATGTTTCGGGTGGTCCACCAAAAAATGTCCCGGTGAGCCGCTCCACCCCTGCGTTTTTTATAACAGAGTTAAGAGAAAGAATATTTACTATGTGTAAAATATTGTGGCATTATGTTAAGCATGTTTTTTATATTTAAGAGGAAATAATTTCAGTAGTTTTACTTTTTTGTGCCACAATTCTTAGTTGTTATTTATTTATTTATTTATTTATGTGCTGCCTTATGTTCTGTACTTTCGAATAAATCGGAAAAGGTCGTTATACACTGTCACATGGCAGTTGTGTGTTTTGTGTGTGTAATCGACATAATCGTAATGCATTTCAAAGAGGTTGTCCTTAGTATTCCAAAAAAAAAAAAAAAAAAAAAAAGTGAAATTTGAATGATATGATCAACTGACGCGTAAGTGTTTGTAGCATTTTGTATTGGCATAAAACGAGGGCAATCACTTTAATTACAACGTGCACATTCGTGTTACACGCAATAGAGTGATATAATTTTGGTTTTAAGAAAAATACCTGTTTTGGTTTTAAATAAAAGGGCCTAGAATAATATATATGTATTTTTTTCGGGGACCCCCAAGTTTTTCCGGTACGTTACTGGGAGGGGGTAGGGATGGCGATGACTCTAGTCGCCATTGAAGAAGCATTTTATAATAGAATCATGAGATCATTTGATAAATCATTTGGAATACCCATCCAGAACTTTGTTCCGGTCATGTTTGATTATGTCCTTGTTACGTCCTAGTTTTGAGCCCATAAAATGTGGTAACCCTGCGTATGAACATTGTCAACGGAAAGCGTCAAAATGTAGTTATTGTAGGGTACACTTCGGTTTGCGCTCCCGTCGTCTGCTACAAGAGAAGTAGTAACGTGCTACCATCTATCGGGCGACATGAAATACCTCTGGTAGGCTATTTCTGTAACGAATGTGTTTCTGCAGAATTTTGGCTGGACCTTAAAAGGGCCTTTACTCTCTCTTCATTATTTTGGTCGTCACTTTGTCTTCGTGTTTGTAAAAGAACTTTAAGAACTATGACTGGAACAATAAATTAATAGTGTTTATTTACTTAATGTGATTAGCAAACTGAGACCAATTTACAAGGAAAAGAGTGTGCTGCCATCTATCAGACACTGTACATATACAAAGTAATCTCATATTGATATTACCATAATTTGGTAATAATAATATAGTCAGGCCCCGTCTAAAATAAAATTAGCAAGGGGCAGAGGAAATGAGGATGCAGGCCACTATTTTTCACGGCCAGGTTACTTTTTACCTAACTGAATCGGACTTTTTAAAATGCACTGTATTTATTCCAACATCGCCAATTCAAATTGATATTTTTTTAACACATTTAATCTTAACCCAGTTTTTTTTTCATCTTCTTCTTCCTGTCTCTCTCTCTTTTTCTTTTTATTTTTTTCAATGGCGCCTATGCACAAATACGTAGATCTTTTATTTACCGAAACCACCCCAGAAATAGCCAGTGAAGTGGATATATATACTGTATATATACATATAATCATCATCATCAACCATTATCAATCCACTGCTGGACGAAGGTCTCCCCAAGTTTCTTCCACAATTGTCTGTCTTGAACCTGTCTCCTCCATGTCACTCTAGCATACTTTCGAAAGTCATCCATCCATCTTCCATGGGGTCTTCTTCTTTTCCTGTCCCTCGGGAATCCAGTCTAAAATTTCGGTTGTCCATCGGTGGTCCGTTCTTCTGGAAACATGTCCAGCGAATGCCATTTCAGGGATTTCACTCTGGTCATGATGTCGTCCACTCTTGTCATTTTCCTTATCCACAAGTTCCTTTTCTTATGTTCCCTTGTTACACCAAGCATGCATCTCTCCATGCTCTTTGAGCTGTCTGCAGTCTTTGAATGTCTTTTTAAGTTAAGGTCCATGTCTCTGCTCCATACGTAAGCACTGGCAGGATGCATTGACTAATCACTTTTCTTTTAAGACATAATGGCATACTGCTCTTAAAAATTTTACTGTTTCTTCCAAAAGCTCTACATCCAAGTTTTAAACGCCGATTAAGTTTTTCATCAATGTGACCCTCACTTGATATCTACTGCCCAAGATAAATGTAGGTATCGGTTGTTTCAAGCTTTTCTCCATCAATCGAAAAATCTTCGTTTCTTGTAAAAGCATTGCACATCAGTTTTGTCTTCTGAAAGTAAATTTTTAATCCCACTTCTTTACTCTCGGCAACAAGTCCTTGGATAAATACTCTGCAGCTCTTGTCAACAAGTTCTTGGATAAATACTCTTCACTCACCTTCGTTTTGCTGACGACGTAGTCATCAGCAAAACGAAGGTGAGTTAAGTAATCTCCATAATCTTTATCCCTTTGTTTTCCCAGTTCAATGATTGAAAGACATTTTGCAATGTGGCATTAAAGACCTTGGGATATATTGTGTCACCTTGTCTCACTCCCTTTCCAATTCTTATTTGTGCTATATCCTCAAATATCCGAACATTTGCACTTATGTTTTCATAGATGTTATTAATAATGCTAATGTATGCATCTGCAATACCGCAGGATTTCAAAGCCATTCTAACTGCTGATGGTTTCACGGAATCGAAGGCTTTTTCATGATCAATAAAAGCCATGCGTAATGGGAGCTCATATTCTCTTGTTCTTTCAATTAGTTCTCTCAGTACATGAATATGATCTATAGTGCTGTAGCCACTCCTGAAACCAGCTTGTTCTCTTGGTTCAGCCATGTCTAGTATTACCTTCAAGCGATGTGAAAGAACCTTGGTGAAGATTTTATAAACCACTGAAAGGAGGCTGATGGGCCTGTAGATCTTGAGATCCTCAATGTCACCTTTTTTATGTCGCAGGATCATTGTAGCATTGTTCCAATCCTCAGGAATCTTTTCTTCATTGAGACATCTGGTGAAAACTTGGGCGAGTGTAGATTCAATTTCTCCACTTGCTTCTTGTATAATGTCCACGGTAATTCCATCTTCTGTTGGAGCTCTTCCCCGTTTCATGTTCTTAATTGCATGAGTAACTTCTGCATTGAGGACTGGAGGTACTTTGGCACTGGTATCGGTCGTAATGTCTGGAATAGATGTATCATCTTTTTCATATATTTTGAATAGAAACCTTTTACCTTTGTCAAAATTTCGCCTCTATTTCTTGTTACAGCACCATCTTCTATTCTCAGAGCCATAATCTGTTTTTTTTCCCTTACTGTGATGTCCCTTTGCTCTCTTCAGGCTTTGGTTGTTTTCAATTGCTTTCCTTACTAGTTCACAGTTGAATTTCCTTACGTCTTCAGTGATACTTTTTCGTACTGTCTTGCATAGCTCTATATATTCCACTTTGGAAGTAACGTCTTTATTTGTCCTCATCTCCCTTCTCTTTTGCATCAAAATTTTTGTTTTTACTGAAATTTTCTTCATATGTAACTTGTTCTTAGTACCACCTATTTTTGTTGCTGTTTCCATAAGAGCCTTGGTAAGTTCTCTGTTAACTTCAGAAATATCCACTTCTTCCGATGTTAGGCCTTCTAAAGCAGAGAATCTGTTCTTCAGTTCCAACTTGAAGGTATAATGGTGTTTTTTAAGGTTGGTTATGTCAATACATTTTGTTTGTCTTATGAGCTTGCCACGTTCGAGTTTAGTGTTGAGGTGCATCTTACATCTCACCATACTATAGTCACAACCAGTACTGAACTTGTTTAGCACATTGCAGCCTTCGACGACGTATTTCTTGTTACACATAATAAAATTAATTTCACTTGTCGGCCCATTCAGATGTCTCCATGTCCATTTCCGGTGTGGCTTTTTCTTGAAAACGGAGTTCATGATGAAAAACCTTTCTGCTTCTGCAAACTCTACAAGAGTATTTCCGAGTTGATTTCTGTTCCCATTACCTAATTTACCCACCGAAGTTTCTTTCTGTTGCCGTTTCCCTACTTTTGCATTGAAATCATCCATAATAATCTTCAAGTACTGTTTGCCTGTGATACCTTAATTCCGAATTTCTTCGTAAAATTCTTCAGTTTCTTCTTCAGAATGACTTGTGGTTGATGCATAAGCTTGAATAATCTGAGCCTGGTATCTTTTTGAGGGTTGGATAACGAGTCAAGCAGCCGTGCCTGAGGAACTTTCAACTTCTACAATAATGTCCTTCAGTCTTTTGTTTATTATAAATCCAACACCACGAGTGCTTATCATCATCATCATCATCATCATCATCATCATCATCATTGTCAACCATTATCAATCCACTGCTGGACGAAGGTCTCTCCAAGTCTCTTGCACAACGGTCTGTCTTGTGACAGTCTCCTCCATGTTACTCCAGCAATCTTTCGAATTTCATCCACCCATCTTCCATGTGGTCTTCTTCTGGGTCTTTTCCTGTCCCTTGGAATCCAATCTAAAATTTCCATTGTCCATCAATGGTCTGTCCTGGAAGTATGACTAGCCATTGCCATTTCAGGGATTTTACTCTGATCATGATATCTTCCACTCTTGTCATTTTTCTGATCCACGAGTTCCTCTTCTTATCTCTCCTGGTTACACCAAGCATGCACCTCTCCATGCTGCTTTGAATTATCTGCCGCCTTTATATGTCTTTGTTAGTTAAGGTCTACGTCTCTGCACCATACGTATGCACTGGAAGAATGCATTGATCAAACACTTTTCTTTTAAGACATAATGGCATATTGCCCTTAAAAATTATGCTGTTTCTTCCAAAAGCTCTCCAGGCCAGTTTTATACGCCGATTAATTTCTTCATCAATGTGACCCTCACTTGATATCTGCTGTCCAAGATAAACGTACTTGTCTGTTATCTCCTGCTTTTCTTCATCAATCGATAAATCTTCATTTCTTGTAAAAGCATTGTACACCACTTTTGTATTCTGAAACTTCATTTTTAATCCCACTACTTCACTCTTGTCAGCATATTCCTGGATCATACTCTGCAGCTCTGATAAGGTAGTTGCAAAAATGACTACGTCGTCAGCAAAAACGAAGGTGAATTAGATAATCTCCATTAATCTTTATCCCTAATACAGACATTTAACGTGGACCAGGAAATTCAAACAAAGGTCTTCGCTCTTTCCACGTGGAAAGAGCAAAGACCTTTGTTTGAAATCTTTATCCCTTTGTTTTCCCAGTCCAGTGATTGAAAGACATTTTCCAATGTGGCATTAAAGAGCTTGGGAGATATGGTGTCACCTTGTATCACTCCCTTTCCAATTTTTATGTCTGCAGTATTCTCAAACAGCCGAATCTTTGCACTTTCATTTTCATAGATGTTATTATTAATATTAAAGTATGCATCTTCAACACCGCAGGATTTCAAAGTCATTGTAACTGCTGATGGTTTCACAGAATCAAAGGCTTTTTCATAATCGATAAAAGCCATGCACAATGGAAGTTCATATTCCCTCGCTCTTTCAATTAGTTCTCTCAGTACGCGGATATGATCTATTGTGCTGTAGCCACTCCTGAATCCAGCTTGTTCTCTCGGTTGAGCCATGTCCAGTGTTACCTTCAAACAATGTGAAAGTACTTTAGTGAAGATTTTATAAACCACTGATAGGAGGCTGATAGGTCTGTAGTTCCTGAGATCCACAACGTCACCTTTTTTATGTAGTAGGATCATTGTAGCGTTATTCCAATCCTCAGGAATCTTCCCTTCATTAAGGTACCGAGTGAAAACTTGGGCGAGTACTGTTTCAATTACTCCACTTGCTTCTTGTATGATGTCTACAGTAATTCTATCTTCTCCTGGAGCTTTTTCCCGCTTCATGTTCTTGATTGCATGTGCAACTTCGGCTGGGAGGACTGGAAGAACTCTGGCACTCGTACCTTTCAGGATGTCTGGAGTACATGTATCAACCCTTTCATATAATTTGGAGTAGAAATCTTTCAGTCTTGTCAAAATTTCGCCTCTATTTCTTGTTACAGAACCATCTTCTTTTCTCAGTGCCATAATCTGTTTTCTTCCCTTACTGAGATGTCCCTTTGCTATCTTTAGGCTTTGGTTGATTTCAATTGCTTTCCTCACTAGTTCACAGTTGAATTTCTTTACGTCTTCAGTGATACTTTTTCGTACTGTCTTGCATAGCTCTATATATTCCACTTCGGAAGTCACATTTTGTTTAGTTGTCCTCATCTCTCTTCTTTTTTGCATCAACATTTTGGTTTCTCCTGATAATTTGTTCACATGCAACCTGTTTGTAGACCCAGCTAATCTTGTTGCTGTTTCCATAAGAGCTTTGGTTACTTTCCTGTTAACTTCAGAGATGTTTACTTCTTCTGATGTTAGACCTTCTAAAGCAAAGAATCTGTTCCTCTGTTCCAATTTAAAGGTATTATGATGCTTCTTAAGGTTGGTCCCGTCAATACACTTTGTTAGCTTTATGAGCTTGCTACGCTCGAGTTTAGCATTGAGGTGCATCTTACATGTTACCATTCTATGGTCACTACCTGTGTTGAACTTGTTCAGCACACTGCAGTCTTCCATGACAATATTCTTGTTACACATAATAAAATCAATTTCACTTATACTTCCATTGGAATGCCTCAATGTCCATTTCCTTTGCGGCTTTTTCTCGAAAAAGGAGTTCATGATGAAACACCCTTCTGCCTTTACAAACTCTACGAGAGTATTTCCACGCTAGTTTCAGTTGCCGTGACCGAATTTACATACTGCAGTTTTATTCTGTTGCCGTTGCCCTATTTTTGCATTGAAATCTCCTATAATTATTTCAAGTGCTGCTTACCTTTATTATTTAGATGACGAATTTTCTCATAAAATTCTTCAATTTCTTCTTCAGGATGATTTGTGGTGGGTGCACAAGTTTGAATAATCTGAGCCTGGTATCTTCTCGAGAGTTGGATAACGAGTCGTGGAGTTCGGTCAGAGGAACTTTCAACTTCTACAACTTTATCCTTCAGTTTCTTGTTTATTATAAATCCAACACCACTAGTTCTGCCAGTATCTGTCCCACGACAGTAGAAGAGATGTCCACTTTTCAGTTCAATGATATCTTCCCCTTTTTTCCTTACTTCACTAAGCCCAACGATGTCCAACTTATCCCTTGTAGTTCCTCTTACAATTCAAGAAGCCTTGAATCAGAAGTTAGGGAGGGTCCATTGTAAGTAGCCAAGGTCAGCATCAAATGGCAGCCTAGTCCGGTCCTCCGGGGATTCTTAGAACCCTCTGCGTTCATGTCGCACTGGCCGCTGCCTTGGCCAGATACATTCCAGCTGCCGGAGACTGAGGACCAGGATTTAAGTTGTGGAGTCATTTTGGAGGGGTTTGGCCATAACTCACCACGCTGGCCAAGTGGGTTGGTGAGTGTGGGATAGCATTTACTCTAATCTCGATGGTATAGATATACCGCTATTGGCGGTCGTCAGAGTCCCTTTAGTGGGAACAGGATGCACCACGAGAAGGCGGGGTTGACATTTGTCAAGGAAAGGCTGTGATCATTGTCAACCATTATCAACCCACTGCTGGACGAAGGTCTCTCCAAGTCTCTTCCACAACGGTCTGCCTTGTGCCAGTCTCCTCCAGGTTACTCCCGCATACTTTCGAATTTCATCCACCCATCTCCCATATGGTCTTCTTCTAGGTCTTTTCCTGTCCCTTGGAATCCAATTTAAAATTTCGGCTGTCCATCGATGGTCTGTCCTTCTGGCAGTATGTCCAGCCCATTGCCATTTCAGATATTTAACTCTGATCATGATGTCTTCCACTCTTGTCATTTTTCTGATCTACGAGTTCCTCTTCTTATCTCTCCTGGTTACACCGAGTAGGCACCTCTCCATGCTTCTTTGAGTCGTCTGCAGCATATATATATATATATATATATATATATATATATATATACTGTTGTGGGATTAAAAATGAACTTTCAGAAGACAAAAGTGATGTTCAATGCTTTTACAAGAAATGAAGATTTATCGATTGATGGAGAAAAGTTGGAGATAACAGACACATACGTTTATCTTGGACAGCAGATATCAAGTGAGGGTCACATTGGTGAAGAAATTAATCTGCGTACAAAACTTGCCTGGAGAGCCTTTGGAAGAAACAGCATAATTTTCAAGAGCAATATGCCATTATGTCTTAAAAGAAAAGTGTTTGATCAATGCATCCTTCCAGTGCTTACGTATGGTGCAGAGACGTGGACCTTAGCTAAAAGAGACATATAAAGGCTGCAGCCAACTCAAAGCAGCATGGAGAGGTGCATGCTTGGTGTAAGCAGGAGAGATAAGAAGAGGAACACGTGGATCCGAAAAATGACAAGAGTGGAAGACATCATGATCAGAGTTAAATCCCTGAAATGGCAATGGGCTGGACATACTGCCAGAAGAACAGACCATCGATGGACAGCCGAAATTTTAGATTGGATTCCAAGGGACAGGAAAAGACCCAGAAGAAGACCACATGGAAGATGGGTGGATGAAATTCGAAAGTATGCGGGAGTGACATGGAGGAGACTGGCACAAGACAGACCGTTGTGGGGAAACTTGGGGAGACCTTCGTCCAGCAGTGGATTGATAATGGTTGACAATGATGATGATGATGATGATATACTGTTAAGAAGAGTCGTTAGCAAAAACAATTTTCTAACCAAGATTCCAAAAACAAAATTGTAAAACTCATATTCTGACTGGTATGAGTAAAAAAGAAAAAAGAAAAAGCAAACTGAATGTAGTAATGACTCTTCTTAACACTATGTGAATTCTGAATTTTCGTGACTGCTGCGTTGCGCGTCTTGATCTTCAGGTTTTTGCAAATTTCGTTTTAACTTTTAAGGTAATGCCTTTTGCTTTAGTCACAGCTCTTTGTATATATATATATATATATATAGTATCTTCCACAACGGTCTGTCTTGTGCCAGTCTTTTGCTTTAGTCTCAGGGATGTAAGGTCAGGTGATGCGTAACATCACAGCCTCTCCTTGACAAATGTCAACCCCGCCTTCTCGTGGTGCATCCTGTTCCCACTAAAGGGGCTCTAACGACCGCCAATAGCGGTATACCTATATCATCGGGATTAGAGGAAATGCTATCCCACACTCACCAACCCGCTTGGCCAGCGTGGTGAGTTATGGCCAAACACCTCCAAAATGACTCCACAACTTAAATCTTGGCCCTCAGTCTCCGGCAGCTGGAATGTACCTGGCCAAGGCAGCGGCCAGTGCGACATGAAGGCAGAGGGTGCTAAGAATCCCCGTAGGACCGGACTAGGCTGCCATCTGATGCTGACCTTGGCTACGTATAATGGACGCTCCCTATCTTCTGATTCAAGGCTTCTTGAATTGGAAGAAGAACTACAAAGGATCAATTGGGACATCGTCCGGCTAAGTGAGGTAAGGAGAAAAGGAGAAGATTTCATTAAACTGAAAAGTGGACATCTCTTCTACTATCGTGGGACAGATACTGGCAGAACTAGTGGTGTTGGATTTATAATAAACAAGAAACTGAAGGATAAAGTTGTAGAAATTGAAAGTTCCTTTGACAAAGCTCCACGACTCGTTATCCTGCTCTCGAGAAGTTACCAGGCTCAGAATATTCAAACTTATGCACCCACCACAAGTCATCCTGAAGAAGAAATTGAAGAATTTTATGAGGAAATTCGTCATCTAAATAATAAAGGTAAGCAGCACGTAAAGATAATTATGGAGATTTCAATGCAAAAATAGGGCAACGGCAACAGAATGAAACTTCAGTATATAAATTCGGTCACGGCAACAGAAACCAGCGTGGAAATACTCACGTTGAGTTTGCAGAGGCAGAAGGGTTTTTCATCTTGAACTTCTTTTTCAAGAAAAAGCCACGCAGGAAATGGAAATGGAGACATCCAAATGGGACGACAAATGAAATTGGTTTTATTATGTGTAACAAAAAATTCGTCGTAGAAAGCTGCAGTGTGCTAAACAAGTTCAACACAGGTAGTGACCATAGATTGGTGAGATGTAAGAAGCACCTCAACACTAAACTCGAACGTGGCAAGCTCATAAGACAAACAAAATGTATTGACATAACCAACCTAAAAAAACACCATAATACCTTCAAGTTGGAACTGAAGAACAGATTCTCTGCTTTAGAAGGCCTAACATCGGAAGAAGTGGATATTTCTGAAGTTAACAGAAAAGTAACCAAAGCTCTTATGGAAACAGCAACAAAATTAGCTGGGTCTAAGAACAAGTTGCATGTGAACAAATTATCAGGAAAAACCAAAATGTTGATGCAAAAAAGAAGAGAGATCAGGACAACTAAAGAAGATGCGACTTCAAAAGCGGAATACATAGAGCTATGCAAGACGGTACGAAAAAGTATCACTGAAGACGTAAGGAAATTCAACTGTGAACTAGTGAGGAAAGCAATTGAAAGCAACCAAAGCCTAAAGATAGCAAAGGGACATCTCAGTAAGGGAAGAAAACAGATTATGGTACTGAGAAAAGAAAATGGTTCTGTAACAAGAAATAGAGGCGAAATTTTGACAAGAGTGAAAGATTTCTACTCCAAATGATATGAAAGGGATGATACATGTACTCCAGACATCATGAAAGGTACCAGTACCAGAGTTCTTCCAGTCCTCCCAGCAGAAGTTGCACATGCAATCAAGAACATGAAGAGAGGAAAAGCTCCAGGAGAAGATGGAATTACTGTAGACATCATACAAGAAGCAAGTGGAGAAATCGAAACAGTACTCGCCCAATTTTCACTCGATGCCATAATGAAGGGAAGATTCCTGAAAATTGGAACAACGCTACAATGATCCTGCTACATAAAAAAGGTGACATTGAGGATCTCAGGAACTACAGACCTATCAGCCTCCTATCAGTGGTTTATAAAATCTTCACTAAAGTTCTTTCTCACCGCTTGAAGGTAACACTGGACATGGCTCAACCGAGAGAACAAGCTGAATTCAGGAGTGGCTACAGCACAATAGATCATATCCACGTACTGAGAGAACTAATTGAAAGAGTGAGGGAATATGAACTTCCATTGTGCATGGCTTTTATCGATTATGAAAAAGCCTTTGATTCTGTGAAACCATCAGCAGTTACAATGACTCTGAAATCCTGCGGTATTGAAGATGCATACAATAATATTAATAACATCTATGAAAATTCAAGTGCAAAGATTCGGCTGTTTGAAAATACAACACACATAAAAATTGGAAAGGGAGTGAGACCAGGTGACACCATATCTCCGAAGATCTTTAATGCAACATTGGAAAATGTCTTTCAATCACTGAACTGGGAAAACAAAGAGATAAAGATTAATGGAGATTATCTAACCCACCTTCGTTTTGCTGATGACATAGTCATTTTTGCAACTACCTCATCAGAGCTGCAGAGTATGATCCAGGAACTTGCTGACAAGAGTAAAGAAGTGGGATTAAAAATGAACTTTCAGAAGACAAAAGTGATGTTCAATGCTTTTACAAGAAATGAAGATTTATCGATTGATGAAGAAAAGCTGAAGATAACAGACACGTTCGTTTATCTTGGACAGCAGATATCAAGTGAGGGTCAGGTTAATGAAGAAATTAATTGGCGTGCAAAACTTGCCTGGAGAGCTTTTGGAAGAAACAGCATAATTTTCAAGAGCAATATGCCATTATGTCTTAAAAGGAATGTGTTTGATCAATGCATCCTTCCAGTGCTTACGTATGGTGCAGAGACGTGGACCTTAACTAAAAGAGACGTACAAAGTCTGCAGACTACTCAAAGCAGCATGGAGAGGTGCATGCTTGGTGTAACCAGGGGAGATAAGAAGAGGAACTCGTGGATCCGAAAAATGACAAGAGTGGAGGACATCATGATCAGAGTTAAATTCCTGAAATGGCAATGGGCTGGGCATACTGCCAGAAGGACAGACCATCGATGGACAGCCGAAATTTTAGATTGGATTCCAAGGGACAGGAAAAGGCCCTGAAGAAGAACACATGGGAGATGGGTCGATGAAATTCGAAAGTATGCGGGAGTAACATGGAGGAGACTGGCACAAGACAGACCGTTGTGGAGGAAACTTGGGGAGACCTTCGTCCAGCAGTGGATTGGTTATGGTTGACAATGATGATGATATATATATATATATATATATATATATATATATAAATTATAAATATAAATGAAACCACTCAAACCTGGGTACCAAACTATCAACCTTAAAAAGAAATACTAACCAATGTACAACCCAACCTATGAAATGAAATAAAATGGAAAATATGATACTCTGCATATTGCGCATAAACAGCAAACAATGACAGATACTCATATAATATGAGAGAAAAGTCAATCCGAACAAACCATCCAAAAAGGACGCAAAACATGCACACAACCTTAGTCACGGACATCAAGGCAATGGATTACATACATCTATAAGGCATAAAAAGTTTTTAAATAAGTGCATATGTACATTAAATCAACTTTTGAAACCTAGGAAAAACAGACACTCGAAAGCTGTACTCATCAAAGTTGAAACCACATTTCAGTGATTAAAAAAATAGTAAACATCACTGGGTGCCGGATCCCAAAGGAATGAGAAAGATCATTCGACCCAGAAAGGGATAAGTTCTCGCCAGGGAAGCACCTATCCTATCGTGACCTTTCGAACAGGGTAGCAATGTGCAAACCATTGAAACTAACCCTGGTGCCCCTGAGGTCACAAAGAAATTCAACAAAGAGTCAGCAACAACATAAGTACAACCAACAGACAAAAATCATAAACTCAGCAGAGACAAAGCGACCACTCACGTTACAAAAAGAAATGTCAGTGCGTGGAAAGAATAACACGAAACAAAAAGTATTACCAGTGGCAACCGAATTTATACCCATGCGCATTACGATGAAATGACGTAATACGAGTGAAAAAGGTTAGTATCAGAAATCTTTGGCTACACAAGACCCGCAACGTAGCACTTTTAAGCTGTATGTATTTTAACTTTGTAAGGTCAATTGGTTAATAAAATTTTTATGTTTATGTATGTGTATTTAAAAAAAAAATTACAAGCTGTAGAATTCAATAGTCTTTTGAAATGAACAAAAATAAACCTGAAGGGAAAACCGTTAAGAACAAAATTATTATAAATTACTTTTAAATTGTCCAGCAATGCATCCCCGCTATTACATATCTTCAGAATTCGCATAAATTGGGAAATAATTAAGTTCCTGTGGAGCAATCGGGAGACATTAGAATTCCCTTTTATGTAGTAATTTATTTCAAAGTCATAACCTCTGCACTTATTAAAAGTTGATACAATGCACTGCTCCTGAATCACTCGAATCTCCAAATCTAGAAATGCGATACTTTGATGATTATTGCTGGTACGCTCCAAATGTAGGCTCTGCAGATAGATGTCTGCTGCCAGGGCTTCAAAGTCAACAAAATTAAAAATAATATTGTTATCAATATATTTGAAAAGTACCAGTTCTGGGAGAATCCTGTTTGAAAAAAATACTTTCGTAGCTGTGCAAATAAAGGTTAGCCAAAGTGCTAGAAAAACTGGCTCCCATTGGTATGCTTCTTTTTTGTTGAAATATAAGTCCATTCATGTCTAAGAAGTTATAGAATAGGCAGAATCGCTTCAGATCGTTCTAATATTGTCGCGGCACCCAAAGGTTTTTGCCATATTGATCAAATGAAGATCGCAGACTCGATCCAAATCGCTCAGTTCAATGGATCCAAATAGATTCTGAAAGTCAAAAGTTTGTATAGATAAACCTCGCCGATCATCACCATGTTCCAAATGACCCAGAACCGGGGCAAGATTCCATATAATCCAGGTCCGATCAACATACCTCAAAATCAGTCTCATCAAACGTTCGAAGATGTGTGAAGCCTCCATACCATAACATTGAATGGCAGAGATGATAAACTGAATTTTTATTGTTTTTTTGTGGAACTTAGGTATTGCATAGAGGTAAGGCATTCGTACCACAACCTTAGAAATGTTGAGTTTCTCATGCCAGGCGATAATTTGTCTAGCGATGACATTTTGATTACTTGAAATAGCTGCATACGTTGTGCTATTTTTTAGTTCCTCTGCTAACAATATGTAGTAGTATCTCTTGCACACTATCGAGAAGTTGTTTTTAGCCTTATCAGTGAATGTAACAATGTACTGTTTCCCAAGATCCACAATTGCTGCCACCACCTATCGATATCTAGAACGACAGTAGCAATATGTAGCAGAGGTTTTCTTAAGGTATTTTGACAATCGGACAGAAAACTGGACCATGCACATTGTAAATGCTTGTACAGGAACGTTGTATTTTGAAGAGACTTTCAAAATGAATCTTGAAATGTCTAATTTGACGTTTTCTAGTATAGACCGTAAGCCTAACTTACCAGATAGAAGGCGAAAGTTCGTACCCTTCTTCATGAGTTCTCGTAATTCCGTGTGTGGAACGATGTCGAGGTTTCCCGTAACAACATGACCCACACTTAGATCAAAATATGACTAAACTTTATCTTCTTCGCAATGACAAGGTATTTTTGTAGGATCCACATGTGTACTGAAGTTCTCGGTTACTTCCTTGTAATTAAAAATCCTACGTCCAAGAGTAGGATCATATTTAAAAGTCTTGAAAATATTGACATTCTTGACCGGAAATAAATTCCGCAAATCACTGAAGATACGGTTGAAGGGAATGTCATCTAATCTCTTGTCTGAAAATTTGATAACGCTGAAGCTTCGATCACTGCCATCAGGAATGACAATATTAAGAGCTCTAATTCTGAAACAAAGAATATCGTGCACTAAACTCTTAATTAGCTTGTTTTTATAAGGATGTTTCAAATGAACATCCCAAATTATCTTAATATGAGTTTTACGCAGTGAAAATATTTCCCTTTTACAATTGGAGAACACACCTTCTTTACAGCTATAGATTGATTGAAGAACTTGACTAAAGTCTCGAAAGTGTTTAGTATTTGAGGCGCTTCCACGACAACATCTTGGGCGAATGATGTGGAAAAGGTTTGAACCTAAAGAGGTTGTAAATGGCCTCTCCAGTCAATCCCTCATCACAATATGAGTATTTAACTCCATTATATAAAGTGTTAAGTCCATATGGGAAGACCGTAGCAACTTGCAAAATAAATTGACTTTGTAACTCCAATCTCTTCTCAGAATTCTCATCAGTGGCCAATATTGTAACATATATTTGATTAAAATCATAACTCTGAAAGTGCTCGATCTCAATCTCATTGACCTTCTGTAGACTGCGTATATCGGAACGATGACCATTTAGTCTAATATGTATAGGATTTGAAGTCTATCCTATATAACTGAGGCCACTGATCCTGCAGGTGATCATACAGTATATGCTGAATTACGAATCTTACAGAACTTAGGAAGTACTTCATTGTTATCATACAAATGGCACGGATGCACCACCAAGAAAGCCTTGCAACGTTTATCATTGCACCTTTTGAATCTTAAGACTTGGCAAACCTGAGATTGCCGCTGGCCACTCTACTGAAGCAACGCTTTCAATATGTTCAGAAACTGTAACAGAACGAAAGACGGAATGTGCCAATGGAGACCGTAGCATATGCGGAAGCCCACTTTCCTCTTCCTCAGAACTGAGCTCCATGGACAGGGTCCTTTGGACATGGTGATGATCGGCGAGGTTTATCCATGCAAACTTTTGACTTTCAGAATCTATTTGGATCCATTGAACTGAGCGATTTGGATCGAGTCAGCGATCTTCTATTTGATTTATATGGTAAACCCCTTCGGGTGTCGTGACAATATTGGAACGATTTGAAGCGATTCTGCCTATTCTATAACTTCTTAGACATGAATGGACCTCCTTTTTAACGTGCCAAAGCACTTAACTGTTTTCTTGACTCCCACCAACAAAAAAAGGGGATACCAATGGGAGCCAGTTTTTCTAGTATTTTGGCTAATCTTTGTTTGCACAGCTACGAAAGTATTTTTTTGTCAAACAGAAGTCCCCCGGGCAGGGCCGTAGCCAGGGGAGGGCCAGGCCGGGCTGAGCCCGACCTGTGTTTCCTTTTGCCCGTCCCAGCGACTCACACAACAGTATAGTGCCCGACCTCTTTCACATCTTTTGCTCGACCACTTTATATCCTTCGCCCGATGTCAATTATCAGCCGCCCCTCCCAACTTGCTTATCTGGCTACGGGTCTGGTAGTTTTCAGATATATTGATGACATTATTGTTCTTAATTTTGTCGATTTTGAAGCCCTGACAGCAGACACAGCCTACATTTGGAGCGTAACAGCAATAATCATCAAAGTGTCGCATTTCTAGATTTGGAGATTCCAGTGATTCAGGAGCAGTGCATTGTGTCAACTTTTGATAAGCGCAGAGGTTATGACTTTGAAATAAATTACTACATAAAATGGAATTCTAATGTCTTCCGATCGGTTCACAGGAACTTAATTATTTCAGAATTTATGCAAATTTTGAAGATACGCTCCTGAATTTGTTTAGTTCAAAAGCCAATAAATTAGATGTTTTCTGCAAAATTTCGGTTTTGGGGAGAACGGAATCGAATAAATGAAAAAAAATTAAAATCAAACTTTTGCGTTGTTACGTAAAGCCTTTAACTCGAATTTAAACGCAAGTTTAAATTCGAGTTTTTTGATGTGCCATTCCGTTTCGTCGTCATCTTACGTTTCTCTAAAGAATTCTACGAATTCAAGATGAACACACGAAGCAATTTCAACTAATCTTTGAGAATACAACCATCTCGCAGGCTTCACTTTTCACTGTTAGCAGAAGCCTTTGAAGCAAAAAAAAAAAAAAAAAAGGTACGCAAGACCCGATAAAGTTTGGAAAAATATTTTGCATTGTTTGACATGATCAACTGATTCCTGTACAAAATTCGCTGCTCTTTTTACTGTGTAAAAAGAGCTTTACTATCTTTTTCCTAAGCAGTATAATAAAGCTACTATCGACCGTTCACGGGTCGTTCGTGCTACTATCGATCATTCATGGGTCGTTCATGCTACTATCGAACGTTCATGGGTCGTTCGTGCTACTATCGATCGTTCATGGGTCGTTCGTGCTACTATCGGTCGTTCATGGGTCGTTCGTGTTACTATCGGTCGTTCATGAGTCGTTCGTGCTACTATCGGTCGTTCATGGGTCGTTCGTGCTACTATCGATCATTCATGGATCCTTCGTGGTAGCCACTGCGATCGTTCGTGGGTGAGAGCTTGGGATAAACTTTACCTGACTATGGGGTGGACGCTGAAAAAGCCTTTTCACCGAAAGATCTCATAGTTTCTCAGTATTTATTTGCATTAATGATGTGCGAGATGCCACCATGACGGAAGGCAGAACAAAAGGAAACGTCGCGCTTACTCTATCTGCGATTTTTTCCTCAGGAAAAGTGGAGTAACGTTGTAACTTTCAACCTCCCAAAGCACTTAACTGTTTTCTTGCCTCCCACCAGCAGTAAATATTCTCCAGGTATAGCCTCTTTAGCGTATGTGACCAACAGAACCAAGTGCCAATGATGTCGCCGAAACGCGAATATCTGTGTTTTTAGAAACGAGACCGAAACTAAGATCTTATTTTTTTTAATATATGTGCATACAATTTTAAAACAACTATGTGCTTTTTAGTTCCAGTTCAAGCTCGAATACGAGCTTTAAGCCTGAAACTATGTTATGCAGTGGAAATACACATCCTGTACCTTCAACTGCATAATTAAGTTACCTTTACCACGAGTACAGAGAAATCAAAGTGGACGTTAATAACGTGTTCTTCTGATACGAACTGTTGCAATGGAAAAGAAAACAATAATTCGAACAAAACAGAAGTGACTGAACGAAATTATTCGCATTAGATTGCAAATCAACTCGCTTCTTGAACAGTTTCCGTTCCATCAACAAATTCAAATGCTTCACAGTATTTATTCCTCATTGAAGGTTCTTAAAATTTAACTAACTTTTCTTTGGTGTTACTAATTCTTACGTTTTGGTGTTACTCCTACTTCCTAGCTATCTACTCAGTCAACAGTTTATACTCGTAATACAGTCTTATATAGATTGCCTGTTGATAACTGCTTTCCTAAACTACAAATGTCATAGTTCGAATTAACAAACAACTGAGGGAATCCTCTCAAGTTGCCATTTGTATGGCGAGTACAAGATGTATGTTTCTTTTGTTGTCAAGTGCAAAAAAAGTCGCGTATCATATAGTGTACGAAAGCAATTCAACCTGACAGTTTATACGACTTCCGAAAAGGGTGCTGCATAGTACATCATTCAAAACAATCGGTTCATGCAAACAGTGAAAAGGTCTCTTTCTCTAAGTGGAGAGCAAATTTGACCTCTGTAGCAGGGTATCTTTTTCTTTTCATTCAGTCATACGTACACTCATTGAGAGATCACAGCATTCAGTGGAAACTTAGCGGTGCTAAGGCACTTTGATTTCTAAGCTTGGCGGCACTAAAGAACTTTTCGTTGTTGGATTGTAGAAGTAAACAAAGGGATTTTTTAGATGATCCTGCATGAAAAGAAGCAAGCACATTCGTACCCAGACGAGGCAAGAAAACATTTTCTCGGGGAAGGGGATGGGACAATGAAAATTTCGAGGCTGCGATATATATAATTTTCATTATGGCTAAGTGTTATTATTTGATTTAACTGAACTTTCTCCTTTGGAAGGGAATGCGGTAGTTAGTAAGCTTTCGAAGCTCTCCCGGAAGTATACCTGAAAGAAAGCTTACTTGTGTCCCGGCCGTACTCGTGTTACGGCAGCCCTCATCATTTACCTATTAGAGATGATTTTTCTGTGGGTTACAATATCACGAAAATTGGGTATTTATATCACACTGAATATTAGTTACTCTGTGGAATGAAAAACGGTATTTAAATAAAAACTTAATAAGCTGACCATCTGATTCCCATATAACATTATTTTATTAAAAATCGTCCAAATTAAGCAATTGTAGAGAAAAAAATGATAAAAATAATCTGCAGTGACTTTTGTGTGACAGAAACCAGAAAATAACAACAAATCGGATTTTAAATTTGGTTAGAAAATTTTCTGGTTCTTTTTTCCAGGCTGTTCTTACCTAATCGGTTCACCTTAGTCTAAGGCACTTTTTATTTAGAATTCTGTTCCTGGAAAGAAGTCATGAGGCCTGCCCACAATTTGCGTCAAAGGGAAGGCACATGCAAAATCTAACTTTTGAAGATGCAACTTTTTGAGAAAAATTTAAATGTACTGAGATGAAAACAAGTTGATGTAAAGCATCAAAATGGCGTAGCGAAGAAGCCTGTGAAGGCACTGACATGAAGAGTGAGTCATATACCAGATACAAGAACATAGATTTTTTTTTTAATTTCTCACCTTACACATTGTGTCTTTCAATTTCGTAAAGCTGAAAAAAGGAACAGATATGCTACTGATAATTGTTTTTTAGTTTTAATGCACAAACTTGTCGGAGTATCTTGTGTTTTTCTGGAAAGTGGGAAGGGAGATGTTTATTCACTTAGAAGAAATATTATAAATTCATTTCAAAAATTGAAAGATATTTAATTAATCATCTTCATTGCAATTGTGCATGAGATTTTGATTTGGTTTCTAGGTTTAATAATCACCGTGAGCAACTTCATGGGTTATAAGCAGTTGCCCGTCCGTAATTTTTATAAACAATCGCCCGTCCCTAGTTAGGGCCACTAGTTCCAAGGAAGAGAGGGAGCCAGTGCCTTAAAAAAATCATCCATGCCTGATCGGGATTCGAACTCGGGCCCTTCTCGGACTGATGGTCAGAAGCAACCCCTTATACCATTGCGCAACTGGAGCGGCAAGGCCCTTAAAAAGTTATTGAAAATATTTTCCGTGTTTTCCAATTGCACGACGCATGGACGTCGGTGATCTTCTCTTATGTCTGTAAATTGAAACAAGATAAAGAAAGAAGCACAGATACAAAAACCATAGCTTTAATATATACCTAAAGTATATTAAGAACATTTCAATTTATAACATTCTCGTTTTATTTGCACAATTTATGCTGGTAATATAAATTAAATATTTTCGTGGCTAGAGAAAGTAATGAAGTTTTTTGTACATCATATTAAAATAAATCAAGAAAGAGCTTCCTATATGGCACAAGTAATAGCTGTACCGCTCAGACATCGAGGTTTCAGTTTCAGTTTCCTTTAACTTATATTCAATTCACAAATATACATGAAAGAAAAGTTTAGGGATCTAGGATCCATTGAAGAAAGCACTGGAAATTATGAAGAAGAGAGAGAAAGGAGAGGAAAGGAAAAAGAGAGACAGAGAGAGAGAGAGAGACATAATAAATAAATATTATCCAAAGTCCATTCTTTTGATTATTATTTTTCTGATAGTTACTAACAACTCATTTCGTATACTATTCACATCAAAAATCAATTGCGATTTCTGTCTTTAAAAACATAAAAAAAATCTTAAAAATTTAGCACTGGCCGGCCACCAACTGAAATGCTGCTTTCTTTAAGAAACTGGTTTGTACTGTTCTTTTTTAATCAAACATCATCAAGAAAGTTAGAGAAAGGAATCTTTTGTTATCAGAGAGGGAGGTGACTTACTGAAAGTTAGGAGTCAACTTTAGTCGAGCATTTAGGTGTAAAACCAAACAAACGCTATGTAATGAGTTTGTTGCCACTAGTCTCATAAACTTGGAAAGCATGATAAAAATTAAATGAGCAGCATTCAGTTTTGCACTAAAAGTTCCTAAAAAGAGAAATAGTATGTATAAGCATCCCATCAGAAAAATATTGTAAGTAAATTGATGACTGAAAACAATGTAAACAATAACAACTTAGAAACAGCTAGGCTGCAGAACTTTTCTTTCCCGTATATTTGTGGCTGGGCGATTTGGTTGCTCAAAAACTAGCGGAAAAGAATACACTGAGAAAGTAAAATAAAGTTGTGCTTTTAACTTCAGTTTTAGCGATAAAATACAGTTTTCTGTAAGTTTTTTGGATTCTTTCCTTTCTTTTCCTTTTTTATTTTCGTTGTTGCTGTTCATTTACATGTGCCTGGTGTTACCGAAATTCTGGCCGCTTTGTGTGGCTCCCTTATTGGTTCCGTACTGCAAATTGATGATGCCTTCACTGGCCCTTAGTTGCTCCTCAGTGAACTGTCGTTTGTTCTCTTCGGATGGCCGGGGGCCTAAGCTGGGTCCATTGTAGTCTGGGTGGGTGTAACACTGAAAATAAATCAAATAACAACTTTTAGAGACACAGAGTTTCCCTTTATAACAAAAAAAAAAAAAAAAGCTAACTAAAAGTTGTGAGCACAATTTACCTTAGAAATAAATGTTCTTATAAAGTAAAAGGGGAAAATATTGAAAAACAAAACAAACCCCGTTGACGCGTTTAAAAGAAAACAGTGAAGGAAACATTTTGCTTTGATCAAATTCTAGAAACGCCTAAAGCAACGGGAAGCGAAAAATATGCCACACTAAATGATTCTGAATATACCCATGAAGGAAAGAGGAATGAGTTTACATTCTACAGTGATACGAAGTTTTGCTTAAAGTCCTAGTTGGAGGACTAACGAGAAAGAAAACGGGTGATAAATTCAAATACTTAAAATCTTTTCACGACAAACTTTACATTGCTCTAAATTATACCTCATGTGCTAATATGAGTCAAATGTATGTTTCAAGAGAAAAAAAGTTTGGGAGCTAAATTTATTTCACTTGAAAAGCTTATCCCTTTCACATTCTGTTACTAAAAAAGGTCAACTTGATCAGCGAAATAAAACTGAAAAAACAAAACAAATTAATGTAACCAAAAACTGCAAAATTAAAGTAACGTTCTACATTTCTTCATCAGGAAGGCACATCCAAATCTAAATGACTTTTGAAACCAAAATTTCTCCGAAAAACATATAAAAAGGATTTTTGAATTTGAAGAAATACTGTATATTCACAATTCAAACATCGCTTGTTTACATAAATTACAACAGCATACAAGTTTAAACATTCTTTCTTTTTTTCTGTATCACGTACGTACATGTGATCAAGATGTGGTACAATAGGTTTGGGGATGAAATTTTTCAAATGTTACGTGTATACACCACGCAAAAAAATAAAAAATAAATAAATAAATGCTGCTCCTGAAAAAAATGAACCAGTGAGTGAGATGTGTGCCATTTTATAGGCAGTACAAAATAACGTGCTTTTTTAACAACATTCTACAAATGTAATATCCAGGGCGCGCGTTTATTACCGTCAAGTCCATGCGACACTCAGTGCGTAACAGCGAATTACGCGAAACGCTCACATACAAATCTTCCGTACTGCAGTATGGTCTTCTGTGCAAGATAGTGTGGTGCAGAGATCCTACGAGTCAGTGCGCACCTGCAATCGATATGGAATGGCGTCTCACGTCTTCAGTGAACTATAAAGACGAGCTTCAAAGCATGGCTACAAATGACACCAATGCGATCATATCATGTTTCAATGTATCCTTTTCGTGTTTCATGCTGCCGTCATTCCAACCACGGCAAAATCGCTGAACAATTTTTGGCACGCTCACAAAACAGTCGACGCGATTCCCAACATGGTCTACTGAGAACAATTCAGGCTTACCAGTAGACTATGGAAGAGTGTCCGTATTTAGTTCTTGTACGCAACTCCTGGTTAATACAGAATGTAGCCACGCATTGTTTTGCTAAACACACTGCTCGCCACCCAAAATGCAACACCAAGAAAGAAGCATCCGACTGGCCTGAAATTCGCAGCATGCGTCGCCAGCGAGAGGACATGCAAACGATTAGCACTGCAGGGCATATGCAAATCGTGTGCGCCCGGCACTCCACCGAGAAGTACTATAAGAAGGGTGCACAGAGGCGGGGTGCAAGTAGTGGAAGTGGGTTGTGCTGCCGGACCTGTGCGTGGGAAGCTTCCTGTTGCCTCGTCGCAGAATACGACAGTCATTCCAGCACGTTTCGGAGTTCGACAGAGGACGAATAGTGGCTTATCGTGACAGCGGTTTATCGTACCGAGACATCGGCGCCCGTGTGGGACAACATCCAGCCACAGTAAGGCGAGTATGGATTCGGTGGGTGCAGGAGGGACGGACGGACAGACGTGAGCGATTGCCGCAGCCGCGGCACACCACCTAACCAGAGGACCGGCATGTTGTGCGGCGGGCATTGACGCCTCGCACCGCCACATCACGAACGTTAGCGCAGGAATTAAGGTGTGTTGCGCAACAACCTGTGTCAGCACGTACCGTTCGACATCGTCTGCAGGAGCGGGGACTTTTCGCACGGCGCCCATTGCTCCGATTGCCATTGACGTTACACCACTGGCGAGTTCGGCGGCAGTGGGTCGTTGAACGCCGCACTTGGACTACGAAATGTCACGACATTGTCTTCTCCGACGAATCCCGCTTCTGCCTGCAACACCACGATGGTCGGATCCGCGTGTGGCGGCACCGCGGCGATAGACTGTATGACGCCTGCATTATGCATCGCCATACCGGTCCGTCGCCTGGCGTTATGGTTTGGGGCGCAATTGGATATGACACCAGCACCCCTCTGGTACGCATCGCCGGTACACTCAACAGCCACCGCTACATCTCCGACGTTTTGGAGCCTGTAGTCCTCCCTTACCTGCAGGACCTGCCAGCGGCCACGTTTCAACAGGACAATGCACGCTCGCACGTGGCACGCATCGTGCAACAATTCTTCACGGCCCACCAGGTGTCACTGCTGCCGTGGCCCGCCTGCTCTCCCGATATGTGGCCCATCTAACACGTCTGGTCGCTGATCGGCAACCGAGTGGCCCGGCAAGCACCACCCGCGGCTACGCCTGATGAACTGTGGCAACGTGTGGAAGCAGCCTGAACCGACATACCCGAAGCCCACATCCAAAGCCTCTTCCGTTCAATGCCGCGGCGTGTAGCGGCCGTTATTGCCAGTCATGGGGGCCATACGAACTATTGATGTCTGCGTGTTCCGCAAGTCGCACGGGCCTGTAAGCTCAATCGTTTCATCTTTGTATCTGTTGTTATGTGTCCAGTAAATCTGGCTTTGCTATCTCGTGTCCTTCTTGGTGTTGCATTTTGGGTGGCCAGCAGTGTAGCTTCAAGGCGCTGGCGCAAAACTATATTTCAACGACGCATTTACAATAAGTAGCACTATGCAGTTATTGCACCACATACAAGCACAAAGTACGATCTGAGCTGATGCCTTTCGGACACCAAAATCAAGAGTGGAACCAGGCCATCGGTAGCATAGATACATAGATGCTGTCCTAAGAAGGACTCGGAGTTTTCCCTAATTCGGCTTTTTTTTTTTTTTCTTTTTTTGCTTTTGTTGAAATTTCTACTACAAACAAATGCCGCTGAGAAAAGAGGTGATCGCGTTTTGCTATCAGAAGTGCATATGGAAATCTGCAAGTTGCAGTTGATCGTGTGGAGAGCCACCCGCTGTTAGACGAAGCATTGATCTCCCACATCCGGCATAATAAGAGCAGTTTGGCAGAGGCATTAAAGCATTTTAAATGCCTTATTTTCTTGAGTCTAATCCCCCCCCGAATTTTTCCGAGTCTAGATGATCTGTCCAGATATTGTTCTACATGCCTGTCTAACAGTCTAATGATGTTCTTGTTGTGTAGGTTGGACAGTGGTTTCTCTGAGGATCAATGAATGGCATGTTGCTGGCTGAGAGCTTCTTTTGACATCTGTGTGGGGTTCAAGCGTCGTTTTAAATCTCACTAGTTCATTTTCATAGTACTACAGCTTGATCATCAAGTACCTAAGCATTTATCATTTGCCTGTTTCTATGAAACGCTGGAAAATAATTACGTACCATTCTCTATTTGTTTAATTATTATTATTATTATTATTATTATTACCCGTCCTATGACGATTGTTTTTAAGCTTTCAATAAATATTAATATATAAGGAATGTTGCCCGCCCAATGACGGAGTGAAATTTTTAATTGAAGCAGATCGAAAACAAATCAAATAGACGCCGGATTGCTGTAAGGAAATATAGCAAAAACTTATATAGTAAGAACTCATTCAACTTACAACTGAATATTATATGCTATTTATTTCCGTTTTTCGAAAGTCCTCGCGATAAATAACATTCTGTGTAAAACATTTGTTGCTGTTTAACAATTTTCTTTGTAGTCCAACTTTCGTTAACAACTTTTACTTTGATTTTTCGCGTTAAATGACTTTTTCTCCGTCACATTTGTTATTCCGTTCACGGCTTGTTTTAGTCTGTCCTATTTCTACGGTTAGTTTGAAATTTCAAACCGAAGCTTTTTCTACAAAATAATGGGCCATCTGATTTTACAATTCGGAACCAGTTAAATTCTCGACAATGTGCTACTGGGGCGACATCTGCTTTTTGATGAATTTTGCACACTTTGACATCTCAAGATTTCAGTTTTTATTGCAGGTTACAACGTTTAGATAGATCGATATCTTAATTAGATAGATATCACATCAGTTAGGTCGATATTTGTGTAATATAATCAGCGCTAAACTCAGAAAGTTAGTTAAATTAAAAAAGTAAAAAATAATAAAGCGTACAAATTAATATTCGAATTGCGCTAAATTAAATTATTATACAAACGCAACTTGCCATGATATTAAGAATTCAAATCGAATTTATTTTGTAGATCGGGTAATAGAATTTGAGTCATTGATGTTTTTAAATTAGCACGCGATCACTTTGACATCTCAAAGTGATAGCGTGCATTATATAGCACGCAATCACTCTGACTTCTGGAGAGCACACACGAATTGATCGATACGTGATGACGCACAACGTAGACGTTGCTGTGACGTCAAGCGTTCGAGACAGATCTGGCTGTTTATATTATTAATTATGGTAAAGTAAATTCCTTTGGATACCAATGCAATACAGAAAAAAATCGTTCAATTGAGAAAACAGCCACGAAGAAAATTCCTTTTGTATTCACATCTGGTGGATGGCACACTTCAAATTTTGGTATTGTCAGTAGGTTTCACTGTATTTCATTAATTTTTCTAACTGAAGATTTTATTTTCCCAATTTTATTGTAAAGGCAATTCCATCTGAAATGTGTCTTTCTGTACGAGAGAATTCTGCTAAAATTTTAGACATGAGGTCAAAATTTATATTTTAGGTGAAAGTTCTTTTTCCAGTTATCAGCAGATAACTGACAAACTGTGTCAAGGAATATTTTTGAGGGAGTGCTGTGCTTAGCGTAAGAACAATTAGTAATTGGGTTTCAAAGGGATCAGGCTAATCAGAGAATAAGCATTTGTCGCTGGTCGCAGACTTAGGAAAAGGCAGAGAACCAACTCCGGAATGTAAGTGACGGAAAGTGAGCTTGCCTGTACAAAAAATCGTCTTAAAAAAGGTACATTATGCCTATATCAATGCAACGGAAATCCGAGAAAACTGCATACAGTGTTGTTGGCGATCTGAGGAACCGAAAGTTTCGCTGAAACTTCACCCCTTCTTCTGTGTTAGTAGTTGCATGGAATAGATATCTTCAGAAATTCAAGACAAAGGAAAACAATAAAGAAGTTAGAAAATTCGAAATCTGATGTCTAGAAATTATCGTGAGCAGCGATATCGTTATTCCTCCCCATGTCCATGAAGTGACACAGTTACGTCCGTTAGCTGTGGCTGCAGACTGAGAGCGTGGCAACACACAGAATCTCGGAGCAAGGGGGCTTACTGCGCAAGAGTTTAATGAGGAAGTACCCTCCTCAGTATCAGTACCCTCCTCAGTATCAGTAGACTAAAGAATAACTAGAGACAAGATCTGAGCAAAGTTGCTCGTGGCTACAATGGTTGTCATGCTGTGTCATAAGGAAAAAAGTGAGACACTATTATTGGTAAGAGTAAATGTGACATACTCTGGTTTCGAAAGATATTCTAATTACGAACCTTTCAAAAACCTGCAACTCTAGTGACTGAAATTTCCGACAGGTTTCGTTGCTACGACGGTTTCCGAAAAGTAAGAAAGCATATTTTTTTCCTTCTTCTTCTTCTTGGTTGCTCAGTCCAAGGACTGGTTGTTCAGTAGATGTACTCTGTCTCTCCATTCCTCTCTATTTTCCGCCGTTCTCTTCAAGTCATAGTATGTCCTGGTATTGGTGTATAGGAGTAATTGTGCCACAAAACTATTCCTTGGCCGTTCTCTTCCTCTCTGGCCTTGAATTTTCCCTTCGAAAACTTTCAGAATCGGGCCTCCATGGAGCAATGTGTGTCCCATTTATAACATTATTTTTCTTTTTAACATGTTGATCAGATTCCTGGGTTCTCCCACTCTCTTCAAGCCCTCTATAACGAAGTAAATTTCTCCGTCATTTTTATCCGCGCCAGGATTCGAACCCGGGTCCCCTCATTCCGGAATAAGTTGCTCTACCAATTGAGCTACGCGGACGTTTTATTCTGATTCCTATCTGCCTTTATGTCGTGTGCGTCCTTCTGGCAGGTACGTCACATCTCCTGGTACGTTACACCTCCTTATCAGTCTTTCTATCAAGCCAGCTTATTCGCTCCATTCTTCTGTAGCTCCATATCTTAAATGCCTCCAGCCTTTTCACTTCCCTCTTTGTCAATGTCCATGTCTCAGAACCGTAGAGAGCTACTGGCCAAACATATGCCTTTAAAATTCCCTTCCTCAGTTTCAGATCTATATTTTTGGCTGTCAGTAGTCTTTGAGTCTCTCTAAAAGCCATTTTTACCATCCTTAGTCTCGTTTCCTTTTCACATCTCGCATCTTCAGTAATAATTTGACCCAAATAGCAAAATGATCTAACTTGTTCGAGGCATTGTCCTTCAATTTTAAGGAAAGCCTATTTTGAATCCTTCCCTATTGCCATTAGTTTTGCTTTATTTTTATTTATCTTCATTCCATAGATATCTGCATTTTTGCGCATTTTTGATATCATGCGCTGTAATGATTTGGCTGATCCTGAAACAATTGTCTGGTCATCGGCAAACTTAATGGCCTTAATTCTCTCTCCATTAACCCAAACTCCTTCACTTTTTTCTTTTGCACAATGTTTAATCAGAGAAAGATGAAATTACACAAGAAAAAGGAAGTAAACATAAACTGCTTCTCCACGTAATCTCAAAATTTATCAAGGTTTATCTCAAAACGTTTCATAAGTTCATCAACTCCACTACAGAACAAGCCCATTCCCAAACCCATCTCATGGCGAACTTCTTGACCTGTCGTAGATTAAAAAAACCCATCTCATGGCGAACTTCTTGACCTGTTGTAGATTAAAAAAAAACTCATCTCATGGCGAACTTCTTGACCTGTCGTAGATTAAAAAAACCCATCTCATGGCGAACTTCTTGACCTGTTGTAGATTAAAAAAAAACCCATCTCATGGCGAACTTCTTGACCTGTCGTAGATTAAAAAACCCATCTCATGGCAAACTTCTTGACCTGTCGTAGATTAAAAAAAACCCATCTCATGGTGAACTTCTTGACCTGTCGTAGATTAAAAAACCCATCTCATGGCGAACTTCTTGACCTGTCGTAGATTAAAAACACCCATCTCATGGCGAACTTCTTCACCTGTCGTAGATTAAAAAAAAACATCTCATGGTGAACTTCTTGACCTGTCGTAGATTAAAAAAACCCATCTCATGGTGAACTTCTGGACCTGTCGTAGATTAAAAAAACCCATCTCATGGCGAACTTCTTGACCTGTCGTAGGATAAAAAAACCATCTCATGGTGAACTTCTTGACCTGTCGTAGATTAAAAAACCCATCTCATGGCGAACTTCTTCACCTGTCGTAGATTTAAAAAAAACCATCTCATGGTGAACTTCTTGACCTGTCGTAGATTAAAAAACCCATCTCATGGCGAACTTCTTCACCTGTCGTAGATTAAAAAACCATCTCATGGTGAACTTCTTGACCTGTCGTAGATTAAAAAACCCATCTCATGGTGAACTTCTTGACCTGTCGTAGATTAAAAAACCCATCTCATGGCGAACTTCTTGACCTGTGGTAGAGTGTTTTCCTGGAAGATGGTACTTGAGAGTTCAATAAGTTCTCTTGTGCACTTTCACGAAGTTTCACTTTCCTGTTTTTAAGAACGATGCACGAAATGCTGTCTTCTGTCTTCTTTTTGATCACCTGCCTATCCGATGCTCATCTTCCATGTCAACACAGTCGTTTTTTAATTCATTGCACCAAAACCACATCTGTTTCTTCGACATCATCTTTTCTCCATACACAGAAACTAGTTCACGGTGAATACCACTTGGAAGAGTCTCTTTTGCTTGCAAAAAAAAAAAAAAAAAAAAAAAGAACTTCACGGATACCAGTTTTGGACAACGCTACCATAAAAGCTCCCATATTGCAACTGTTATTGAAACAAAGATGCTGAGGTTGACGCGCGGCATCACCTGAAAGGACAGAATTAGGAATGAGAGAATAAGAGGAAGTGTTAAATTGACACAGGTGTCAAAAGAAGGCCCGAGGAACAAAATCACGCGGGTAAGGCTATGTAAGAAATAGGACAAAGGATGTGTCGAATGTAGAGTTATGAACACTCGGTATTCCGGGTGGGCGAACTAGAGGAAGACGCGAAGTGAGATAGAAGGACTGTGTAAGCAAAGATATGAAGAAGCAGAAATTGAAAATCGAGTTGACACACGACAGAAAAGAATGGATAAAGTGAATTTGTGAGAGTGACCTACTGAGATGTGAGACTAACCACGGTGCAGACAATAAAATTTCATGGAATTTAGTGGACCAAAAATTATTTGAAAGCATGGGAGGTAAACAAAATTTAAACTTAAATCAGGGAAAATTTTGCTATCCTAAGTAACACAAGCTCAAGGGTTTGAACTCCCATATTCTTGCGATTTAACAAATAATGTTATATTTTTATGATTGAAGACAGGTTTTGTCAGATGGTTTTCGGCGCATTCTTCTATTCGAAGCTATTATTTAAAATGTTGCACTAATTATGAGAATTTCTCTCTATACACCTACTGAAACCATGTACTAAATAAAGTGGCCATTCAGGGCAAATGTTTCTTTCCTCATGTGTGACTTTATTAAACTGTTGAAAATATCTTATTGCCAATACTTTCTGTTTGCCGCAGAAACAATATGAATACAAGTGCCCCAACATCAGTGTTGATAATGACGATGCATGCTTCCCATTAGTTATAGCAAAGAAACCCGCAACCATTGTTTCCAAACTTACCGCTCTTCCGAGAGCCATGAGGCATTGAGTGACTTGAGGAATGTTCCTTCTCTCCCACAAGTCGACGGTTTGGAACACATCGATTTCAGGAACACCCCATTTCTTAGCGGCCTCCTGGAACCTGTTAATGTTTTCCATCATCTTGAACTGACCTCCGGATGTGTTGATCTTCTGAATGCACCCTGGCATCAGTTTGTTCATGAGGCTGAGGATGAATTTTACCAAAGAGGTCAGCAGGCATTTACATAAAACATGACATATAAGTACAAAGAAAACAAAATGCATCTTCAGTCATGAAGCATGGATAGTCTTATCACACACAAGTGCAAGAACTTAGGGGGTAAAAATGCATTTTTATTTTATAAAAAGCCTTATCATCAGAAGCAATGAACCAGCAGAGTCATAAGGAAAACCAAAGTAAATGCCAATGAAAGCGGAAATCACCATCGGAGGTATCTCACTACAGACCCATACTCTTCTTTACTGCTATGATTAAAGAACTCCCACTTTCATACATCAGCTCCAGTGGTGAAAGTGAGCGTGAACGGTATATAACGGCATTTCCTTGAGAAATGGGTAAGCGGAACGGTGTTCCTCTAAATAGATGAAAAAAAGTACACAATATTTGAAAAAAATATATGCTGTGGAACTACACCGAAGAAATTTTGACTCGCAGTTTATATATATATATATATATATATATATATATGAATTCTTTTTGTAGTTTGTGTACGATTTTTACGTTTGAAAATTTTGTCTCTCATTTTGCAGTTTTCAGAGCTTTCGACCCGAGACAATAAATTTTGTTCTTTGGGCTCTTAGCTAAAGACTACACTTTTCGACTTTGGACTTTTAGCTTAGCCAGCGGTGATGCTCGCATTCCACTGTTTTTCTTTCGTATCATTCAGTACTTTATTCTGCTGACAGGAATGTTGAACTAGTAACAATGTTGCAGGCTTCATTTAGAACAATTTCAATAGAGTCTACTAACATTGGCTTTAGAATACCAAACTCAAATTCATTCACTGTAACAATTCGGTACATAGCAGCTGACCAATACCGTACTAGCTTCAGAAAAAGACGGCATCCTCTAATTGTTTAAACTGGAGTCTAACAGCAGAGCAGTTTTTTGGTAACATAAATTTAGAAATGAACACTCTCTGAGGTGTTGCTCTCTAAGTTTAAATTGCCAGGGTGTGTAGTTTTAGTCCTTTTGATACTAGGTAACGTCTATGAACTGAATATGCTCATTTATTGTGACAATTACTAGGCACAATTAATTAGGCAGGAAAACAATTGGTGAATTCCAAATGTTTTCACTATTTTCCAGCTGCGCAATTAAGAAAACCGAAACTCCTTCCATTGACACGTAACCTGGTCTTTGTGATATAGTTTTAGCTAAATTATAAATGTATTAGGGTTCAGGATTTATTCATTGTAATGGTTTTTTTAGTTTTTTTTATTTATGAGCATATAAAAGAACACAGACGTATAAAACGCGCGCGCGCGTGTGTGTGTGTGTAAGAGAGAGAGAGAGAGAGAGAGAGAGTCTGCCCAGATTTTAAACACTAAACACAGCGTTCCCCCAAAGCAAAGCGTCTACTTTCACCACTGATCAGCTACGATCAATCCATAGGATAGAAAGGTTTGAAGTAAAGTTAAAAAAATTATCAAAACAGGTTGAATTGATGTGAATCATATCTGAGATACTGAAATTTAACATAACTTGGTCACCGCAATTGTTCCATTATTTGACATCTGAGATATTGTATGTGTGTTGTTGTTTACAAATATAAAAGGAAAAATTCTGTTGCAACTGCCAAGGGTTCTGGCAAGGAATTTTGGTATCCAGTCTTGTGATTCAAAGTACACAGTGTTTTCCAGAGACACACAGAGAATCGGGATTAATGAAGGATATTACAGGCGAGACAGTCTGATGAACCAAACTTCAGAGGTCCGCTCTTTCTACTTTCTCACGGTAAGCATAAAATATACCTATCTCTGTACATGTCCATTTTATCCTTTCAAAACATTCCAGATTTATAGGTAAAATGCGCAAGACACACGAATTGCAAGTCTTCAGAACTACAAGTTATTGTAAGGGGATATGTTTAACATGTTCATTGCTTCATGAAAAGTTAAGAATTTCTGGATCACCTTCTTTCTTATAATTTATCACACACATGCTGCCTTAATTGATTATATATTTAAGCCTTGGACATTTCCCCCTCTACCTCAGAAGTTCCGTTTCCTCTTCTCAGATGTTTTGCAATATTATGCCGAGTGGAAACACACACACACACACGGAGGCAGAGAATGTCTGGCTGTGCACAGTTTAGAATTCCTGTGCCACCAAAATCGTGTACCTCCTGACTTGCCGTTTGATATACCCTAGTGTGGAAGTTCGCGAAATATGCGGCATCTCTAACGATAAAATAAAAGCGAAGCGATGTGCCGTAACTAGCCCGTGCTGATTTCATCTGTTGTGCCCCCTGCGGGGACAGCGACTGCACCGCCCTAATTACGGCCCTGGCAGTGTGCATAGAAGTTTTGTACAGTGAACGGATTGAATAAACAGAGGAGGAAGATAAAGCAAAACCTCTTTAAAGGCTGTTGAAGAGAGGAAATAGAACGAATTGTAACGTAAATATCATGCCGGAAAAAAAAAGGGGACCATTCACGCTGGCATTCTTAGCGATAGGGCTGACTAATGAGTTTGCTTCTTTTTGGCAATGAAATTATTGCCGTCCCAATATAAACTTTAATTTATTATTTTTTTTACAAATTCGTTTGAACTAAAATTAATTTAAATATCTTTAAGACAACTAAACATTTCAACTTTTATTACGTAAACTTGTGAAAACACAAGTTTGTCCGCGACAGATATCGAAACCGTGTCCCCTCACTCCGGAGTAAGTCGTTCTTCCAACTGAGCTACGCCGAAAGAATGTCTCGCTGTAGATTTGTCGTCTTGATACATGTTTTCACCTCTGTAATACGTCACACAGTGCAAATATACCAAATATTTATATTTTTTCATTTTAGTTACATACAATAAGACGTCATGCGAAAATGCCGCGATTGCAGTTACTGCTATCTTAATTTAATTGGCCGCCCTCCGTGAGGAGCTAACAGTCCTCTGGTTGCGCAGTCGCCCTTTTGGAATAAACGATGATCAGCACTGGCTGCATGCATGTATTTTCACCGCTACTTCTCCATGACAGAGGGTCAATGACACACGTCGTAGCATTTTCATGAAAACCGTTTTTGTTTTTGTTTT
The DNA here is from genome assembly GCA_039090855.1 of Macrothele yani. Taxonomy (NCBI): domain Eukaryota; kingdom Metazoa; phylum Arthropoda; class Arachnida; order Araneae; family Macrothelidae; genus Macrothele; species Macrothele yani. The sequence goes on along the minus strand of CM077030.1, from coordinate 182,416,019 downwards.
TAATTTTTACTTGTTAGCAATTCCATTTCAGTGTAAAAAATAGTGAATCTTAAGCATAAATTTCTATAAAAAATTTCAGTTCGTGAGATTTCGGAATGTATTTTAAATTCATTCTGTCTGCAAAATTTATAATTTACTTTAACAACACCCACTTGTGTGTACGCACGCATTGCCACCTTCCACGACATAAGGTATGCTTAAAATGTTCTGACTAACACTTTTACTTCGGAAATGATTTTTTTTCCCGTTTTAAAGTGGTGGCAACATAAAATGTAGATTTTTTGTCGGCAAACCATCAATTCCCCTGTGACGTATACTCTTACATCTCTTATAGTGAACGTTTCTTTACGATATGTTTCGAAGGAGATGATATCATCCCATGAATAAATTCATACTCTCACAAACACCGTACATTTCGGCAGATACAGAAACTGAGATTGCAGTGCTTAACGCGGGATGGTCGGTACAGATGGATTTTGTAATCATCAAATGAAGTCCTACGTCTTCTATAGAATTGTGATCAAGTATATGATTTTTATTTTTCTGATGGGACACAAATTTTATGAAGTCCACGAATTTCCTTAGGGACATCATATATAATATCTCGCTAGTTCAACCGTGCGTTGTTTTTCATGAGAGACAGTAACAAGATCGACTAGTGCCAAACACTCTTCATACATACAGGGTCGATCACGAAGATTTTGTTTTTCATGAGAGACAGTAACAAGGTCGACTAGTGCCAAACACTCTTCATACATACAGGGTCGATCACGAAGATTTTGTTTTTCATGAGAGACAGTAACAAGATCGACTAGTGCCAAACACTCTTCATACATACAGGGTCGATCACGAAGATTTTGTTTTTCATGAGAGACAGTAACAAGGTCGTCTAGTGCCAAACACTCTTCATACATACAGGGTCGATCACAAAGATTTTGACATACTCGTACACTTGTGACGGGACTCACTTCATTACTCTTCAGTCATAACAAATATACGGTTCCAGGAAGAGAAGAGAGCCAGTGCATAAAACAAACACACTATCCATTCCTCATCAGCATTCGAACCTGGATCCCTCTGAGGCGAATCGCCAAAAGCCAGCTTTTAGACTACTGCGCCACTGGGGCGGACATGACAATTGTAACAAGAACCGGAAATGAGATAATGCCCAACAAATATACGGTTCCAGGAAGAGAAGAGAGCCAGTGCGTAAAACAAACACACTATCCATTCCTCATCAGCATTCGAACCTGGATCCCTCTGAGGCGAATCGCCAAAAGCCAGCTTTTAGACTACTGCGCCACTGGGGCGGACATGACAATTGTAACAAGAACCGGAAATGAGATAATGCCCAGTATTGTCGATACGGCTGAGCTCCATCTTCAATCCATAGCACCGCCAGTGGTTTATAAGTGGTTCTGGTTGGTTTTTTGTGGGGCGAAGTAATGTCATCAGTTTTGACACATCTTTCTTCGTGTCCCACATTGAGCATTTTGGGATTCGGTTATCAATGGTGTCGATGAGCCGTTGCACTTTTCTTTACGTGTCCAGAATTTGGTTTTAAGTTCTGCCGAGAATAAGTTTTGTGCAATAATTCCTCTTCGCTTCTCCGCCGTTCATAAGACAAGATATCATTTTTTAGGAATGTATGACTCGAGCTGTCTTTCAACAATGCACGTAGAAGATGACAGCGCACGCTCTGTTGCTAGCACAAGACAAAGATTAAAAATTAAATAATACCACAAGGAACTTTATACCAACTATACATATGATAGTATAACTATACTAGTGATCCAAATTTATTGACGTAGATAAAAATCAAAGTTTTCAAGCTTTCGCACATCAACCAGATGGCTTTTTCAAGGAAGGTAGACAGCAAACTGCAAACTGGATAATAGCACGCTTCAGCAATTTGAACGCGGTGACTTGACTTAAAAATTAACGAAGACATGCAAATGTAATTATTCAATTAAAGACATGAGATATCATATTCGTTTTGCCCTCAGAATCTTTGGGGGAAACAAAAGGCATTCACTATTTGAAAAAACTGTTTCTAAATTCGTAGTAACTCTAGCGAGACTCTGTCGTTGCAGGCCTCATTGTTGGTAACGATTTTCAAAGTTTCCCGAATGGCAGTGGATTTAGGAGTAGAGTAGGAAGCTAATTTCTTCATGTCATCCCATGACATGAAGAAATCTGTAGGGTCAATCCCATATGTCTCTGGTCGGACCTACAGCATCAAAAATGTACTAAAGAGACATAAGCTCAATGTCGGCATTGGATCTCCGAGAAAAATTGCGTCTAAACCATGGCGATAGAGAGTTGACCAGCCATGCAGGAGTGTACGCAATTCCAATTGAATACCCGGATTCCTCGAAGAGGGTTTATGTTGGGATGACTAAACGGAGCTTTGAAATCAGATTGAGGGAGCGCCGGCGAGATGTTGCGAATAAAAAGCTGACTTCCGCTCTCGCCCGAGATGCGGCAAACCTGGGGGCCAAGCCCATTTGGTCGGATATCCGTAAGCTGGCTCCCTACGAAGGGCCGCGAGCCACAGCAACAAGAGAAGCTATTGAGATTCTGACGCGTTCAGACGCGTGCAACACAGATGCTACAACGGATATATCTCCCATTTGGTACAAACTGCTAAATATCCATCGCACGCAACTACCTTGAGCAACGTGTCTATGAGTATTACATCACGCCGTCTGCTTATGTTGACGCAATTATAATCTTTCATATGCACTCCTTTTCTAACGTTCTAGTTATATATTTATTGTCCTAAATTCCACTAACTGAGAAAGCTCTCCGTAGAGCAAAAGCTTGCCTTTGTATAGTGCGTTATTACATCCATAAACGGATATACACTGAAGTGCCAGAAAAACTGGTACAGACGAACTTATGCAAAATACATAGCAACGTCACCTATGCGCGAACTCGGTTGCGTCCTCCAGTGCGTATATAAAGCGATAGACATCCTTGCCAGCTGACAGAGCTGTTTTCGGCATGAGAATGACAAGAAATAACGATTTAAGCGATTTTCAACACGGTGTCATAGTTGGTGCTCGTGAGATGTGCCATAGTATTTCGGAGGTAGAAACGAAGTTCGGATTTCCACGGACGACCATTGCAAGGGTGTACCGTGCCTACAAGAATTCCGGCAAAACCTCCAACCTACGATACCAGTGTGGCCGTAAATAGACATTGGGTGAACGTGACCATCGTCGGCTGTCAAGAATCGTTTCACGCGATAGGCGTACAACACTCTCGCAGGTATCACCGGAACTCAATGCTGGAGCCTCAACAAGCATCAGTGTCCGGACTGTTCAACGTACCCTGCACGATATGAGCTTTGGGAGCCGACGCCCAACTCGAGTTTCCTTGATGGGTGCACGACACAGAGCTATGTGCCTCGCTTGGGCACGGCAACACCACCACTGGACACTTGATGACTGGAAACAAGTAGCCTGGTCTGACGAGTCACGTTTCCAACTGTATCGGGCAGATGGAAGGATTCGTGCGTGGCGCAAACCCAATGAAGCCATGGTCTCGCCTGTCAACAGGGAACTGTACCGGCTGGTGAAGGGTCTGTAATGGTATGGGGTGTGTTTAGATAGACTTCACTGGGACCTCTGGTACGTCTACAAACGTCTGTGACCGACCAACGCTATGTGCGCATCCTTTCTGATGAGGTACACCCGTTCATGTCCTGCATTCATGCTGATGGGTTGGGCGTGTTCCAACAGGACAATGCACCTCCACACAAGTGTCGGGACGCCCCATTATGGTTAGAGGAGCATTCATTTGAGTTTGTGGTGTTGCCATTCCCACCCAAGTCTCCAGATCTGAACATGATAGAACACATTTGGGATGCCATGCAACGCGCTGTCGAACACAGGAATCCCAGACCTCGGAATACACCCGAATTGTGGAACGCTCTGCAGGAAATATGGTGTGCATTGCCTACAGCATATTTCCAGAAGCTAGTGCAGTCAACGCCCCGTAGTGTTTCTGCAGTCCTGCGCTCCCGTGGTGGACCTACCAAGTATTAGACTGGTGTACGAGTTTTTCTGGCACTTCAGTGTATATAGTACCTGTGTACTGTGTTTCATTGTATATCAAGGCGTAAAGAAACCAATCAAATATCTTAATTTTTGTATGACTGCCTTTTTGTTTTCCCCCAAGGATTCCGCGTGCAAAACGAACATGATACCTCGTGTCTTGAATTGAATAATTACATTTGCATATCTTCGATTATTGTGAAGTCAAGTCACCGCGTTCAAATTATTGAAGCGTTCTATTATGCAGTTTGCAGTCTGCCTTCCTTGAAAAAGCCGCCTGGTTGATGTGCGAAAACTTGGAAACGCTTACTTATATATTTCTACGACAGTAAATCGGATTACTAGTACAGTTTTATTATTTTCTATATATATTGACTGCATAAAAAAACTTACTTGCACAGAATGGTTCCGTCTCGGAGAACTTCATCGTATGAACCTGAGGGCAGTTTCTGCCCCATGATGCCTTCAATCCATTGCAGGACTTCGGCTTCAAGGTGCGGATCTCTCTTTCCAGCAAGCTAAAGAGTAGAAAACGATAACATCAGTAATGAGAAATTTTATTAGTTCGTATTCAGTTGTACATGATTCATTTTCATAATCTATTTATGATGCCATTGTTAGAGACTTCTTTAGAAATATACGTTGCTGGTGCAGGATGTGGTTCTTTTAAAGAATTAACTTATTTTCATGTACATAAACTTATTTTCATTTAATGACTAAAACTTTATTAATTGTGTAGTAATTTATTTTTCGAAATCAACTGCTTACGCGGATGATTTCGAAAGAGAATTAGTCGCACAGTCCAAGATTCTGGTGCTTATATTTTTTAAAATTGGGTGCCCCTGAAACCACAAGAACCAATCATTTAAAAGCCCCTTATATACAAACCTTAATCATCCAGAAGAATATTGAGCAGGTAAACGGTCCATGTTTATTAAGAAAAATTTATAATTTTGATCTATCAATGAGTTCAAAAGTTAATCCGCTTCGAGAGGATACTGTTTGCAATGGTTGCTGAATTTTGCATTGTGCTTTTAATCCTATAAAACAGAGAATAACAACTGAATAAAAGATTACTGACCAATATTGTATACTTCAAAGGCACGCACACACATGCTTATAATATCCACTCGGCACATTCGCATGCGCGTGTATACGGTTGTATCAGAATAATATGACAACCCCCAGAATCACAGTGTACCTGCCCAGGCGCGTCACCGAGTGCACATGACAAGGTCGACCACACGGAGATATAAGCGGCTGGCAAGGACAGATGAGCCATAGTGCTTCACGTAAGCTCAATAGGCAGAGGTAGGGATTTCACGGACGTGCAAAAAGGAATGATCATCTACTACCGCGCCAAGAGTGGAAGCATCTCAGAAACAGCAGACTTCGTGGGCTGTTCGCGAGCTGCTGTAGTAAGGGTGTATGCAAGAATGGACCCCTGGCACACTGAGTACCTCCAGACGCCATAACTGTGGAGCCCCAAAGGAGATCGACCCCATAAGAGAACGTCGCCTCCCTCGACTGGTAAAGGGCAATCAACGCGCAACAGTGCAGCAATTGGCCACGCAAATGAACGCTGGGCACCCAGGTACGTGTCCCCGATAACAGTAGAGCTAACACTGTTACGCATGAGTCTCCGGAGTCGACGCTGCGTCAAGGCGCCCATGTTAACCCACGTCCATCGGCAACGACGCCTGCAGTTCGCATGGGGCTACCGTCATTGGAAAGTAGAAGAGTGGAAACGGTTGCTTTCCCCGATGAATCGAGGTTTTTACTCCACAGAAGTGACAGACGGTGGCGGACACGGCGTAAGACACACAGGAACCAATAGCCGGACACCCTTGTCGGTCAAGTACCGGCCGTCGATGTCAGTGCGCATGTCTGGGGGATGTTTTCCACCGCTGGTACCACTAGATAGGTCCCTGAACGCCAATGGCTACCTGTCCATCCTCGCTGACCACATGCATCCCTTCATGTTGGACGTTTACCCTGGTGGTGATGGTGTCAACGGAGCAGACAATGCGCCGTACCACGTCGCTAGGGGGGACTGGTTCCAGGAACACGACAGCAATGTCTCCGTTCTCCCTTGGCCGGCGAAATCGCCCGACCTCAATCCCATAGAGCACTTGTAGGACTATTTGGATCGACAGGTTGTGGTTCAACATGTCGACCGACAACCACGTGATCACCGGGACCTCCGTGTTCTGCTCCAGTCCGAAAGGGCGCGTGTGCCTCGGGCAACCTTCCAGTCCTCTCACTGCGTCCATGCCACGCCGTCTCGCTGCTGTCATCCGGGCCAAGGGTGGTTATTCACATTATTTGGTAGGTTGTCAAATTATTCTGATACGACTGTGTATGTTATGTGTGAAGGCAATTCGCGTATTCATCATTTCATCTAGTAGAAGGTACATGAACTTGTTTAGCAGCTGTACTCTTTTTCGGAAATAGAAACTGAACGGAATATATATATATATATATATAGCCGTCTCAACTAGCCTTCGTACAACGCCTGCTTGAGAGTATGCCTCCGGGCATACTCTCAACCAGGCGTTGTACGACGGCTAGCGGTATTTTCTTCCACTCGGCTTGGAGAAGACAGGTCAGTTCCTTCACCGATTTCGAACGGTGGGGGCACCCCTTAAGTCGACGCTCCAACTCGTCCCATAGGTGCTCGATAGGGTTAAGGTCCGGGCTCTGCGCAGGCCAGTCCATTCGATTAACCCCATTGTCACCATACCAAGCCATGGTGGACCTCGCAACATGACAGGTGGCATTGTCATCCTGAAAGTAACATGGGTCCACCCCGTAAAACTGCCACAACGTAGGAAGCACATGGTCATCCAAAATGATGCAGTAGGTCTCAGCGTTGAGTCTACCAATAATTGCGACCAAGGGTCCCGTGCCATACCAGGAGAAACACCCCCATAGCATAATTCCACCGCCGCCGAACTTCACAGTTGGCACAATACATTCCGGTAGGAGGCGTTCTCCACGCAGACGCCAAACCCAGACCCTGCCATCCGAACGGTAGAGGGTGAACCTTGATTTGTCGCTCCAGAGAACCTGTTTCTACTGTTCAACGGTTCACTGTCGACGTTCTTTGCACCACGTTAGCCGAGCAGCGCTATTTGACTTGGTGATCAAAGGCTTGTGGGCGGCAGCACGTCCATGATAACCGAGCAGATGGGCTTCCTTACGGATGGTATTAATCGAAAGAACACTTCCGGATGCCTGTTAAAACTCCTCGCGGATGTGGCCCATCGATTTGGTGCGGTTCTTCCGAATTTCTGTGGCCAGCACCCGTCGGTCTCTAACTCCCAGTTTTGTGGGTCTGCCGGGTAGGAGCACATTCCGACAGTAACCTCTCATCTTCCACTTGCCAATCACGTAGGCCACTGTCGATTTTGGGTACTTCAACTCGCTGGATATGTCACGTATGGATCGGCCATTTATGTGATACCCGACGATTACACCTTTCTCGAAATCAGAGAGCTCCGAACTGCGTGGCATCTTGCATGCGACTGGTTGCGTTGTTGTTTCCCACAAGATATTTAACGGCGGCGGCCGTGACGTGTATCAGGGCCGCAGATATTATCGATTGCAGGGATGTCCAATTACTTGTTGGTAGATAGTGTATATATATATTTGAAATTGAGATGTATGCGACTTTCTCTGTACCTTCCACATTGTTAATTTCTATCTGATTACTATAACAAAGTTTGTTGTTTCCTAGAGTTTTGTGGTGTAAGAGCCAAGTGTGGTTACAGGGCAAGAATTAGTAAAATTGATAGCTCGGGTCGTGGAACCACAAGGTCTCTGCCAGACTACAAACCAGTTGATCCGATATAGGATTGAAATAGGAAAGCAACATCTCTTGTACTATTTGTATAAATCTCCTCAACATTCTGGTATGCCTCCACTACAATTTGCGAATTTCCTTAAAATCTCCGGAAAAAAATTATTTCTACGAAAAAAATAATCCTAATAATTGAACATGATTAATTGGCATATTGCTATGTGCTTGATTAATTTGGCATCCATCTGCCTGTAACATCTATTTGACAGTCCTAATAATTATTTCAGAACTTATGTTTTCGTAATGTGGCGCTAAAGGCAAATATTTCCGAGCCATATTTTAACGAATGTGTTGTTTTGGCAGCTGCTGCACATTGAATGAGTCTTTTCCGTGGAAGAATAGGACTGACGTTTCCATCGGTGTACACATTCAAAATATCAGATTATACATCCATACATACACTATAATAACAAAACTCACCGGACATCCCTTCAAAAGCAAATGAACGGATGCGCTGCGTTGTTAAGATGCGCGGTACAGCTGCAATGGAAACGGGTCCTATGGACTGATGAATCGAGATACACGATCCATACCTGATGGCCGTGTGTAGGTATGGCGGCAGCCGGTGGAACGCTATTTACCACAGTGTACTGTTCCTACGGTCAAGTTTGGAGCTGGCAGTGTACTCGTGTGGGGGTGTTTTTCGTGGTATGGTCCCGGCCCATTGGTTATCGTGGACAAACCTGTTAAGCAGCACGTCTACCTCGATATTCTGGACAATTAGGCCTTACCAACTCTGTGGCTATAGTATGGAACTGAGCCTTGTTGGTACCAGAAAGATAATGCACCGAGCCATAAAGCAAAGGACTATTACGGCGGGGTTTGACGATAATTCTGTATCGTGTGTGGACTGCCCAGCTCACAGCCCTAGTCTTAATCCTATAGAGCACATATGGGATGAATTAGAGCGCCGCATAAGAAGTTTGGAACCAAGGCCTACTACTAAGCAACAGTTAGCGGCAGCATTATGTACTGAATGGAAGCGCATACCCATCGCTGTACTCCAAAAACCTTGTCGAAAGCATGTCTCGAAGGGTCAGTGCATGCAATAAGTCCAAAGGTGAACCGCCACCGTACCAATGTATGTCAATAAATGCTATGTTGTGTTTCTCTTCTAGGTGTTCGATGACTTTTGTCAATATAGTGTATGTATGATAAGGCGTAATTGCGAAAGAACCTTTTGCTATGCAGTAACGTACATCCGAAACATTTCATCTTACTCTTAAAGAACCAGACGGAAGTTCAAGCAAAACCAGCGGAGCTAGGTTTAGAAAAAACAAATAAATCGCAGTTAAAGAGAGAGAAACTTCAACTCTCAGCAAGGTAAAACAAATTTTAAAAAACGGGACTCTAAGTAAAAAGTGTTTCTAAACTAAAGATAAAGTTTTAATCGCAGTCTTTTACAATTTATCACTGCACAACGGTTAAATCCTAGCATTGAAAGATAAAAGTAATTGACACTTAGACGTCGGAGTTGGTGCTGCTGTAGGTTGATTGTATGTCTATCTGGTGTTTGGCTGGCGTGTCAGCCAGTCACTGTTTTGCATTTAGAATGGCATGTCTTCCTTCTTTTCTGAAGAGTTCGGGAGAGATGATCGTGTTTGCAACACTTTGAACGCGAAGCTCACTTCTTTTTCCCCGCCGCAAACGACGTCATACGTCTAAGATTAACCTCAAGCTCACCACCTACACCACTGCGCATATTGGCTTCATTCACGTGACGTTCCTCCTTCAAACATTCCCAAAAACTTCTGCAGCTGGCTTAGATTTCAGGAACACGGTGAACTTTTCGACCTTTACTCAAAATAAACCCTCTTGATTTTGGGACTTGCAGGAAGGAACAAAAAATTAAAATAAGAAAACCCAGTTACACAAGAGATCTCTTGAGATCCGCATTTTTCTGAGCACACTCGCAGCGGTGTGTTTATTTATTTTGTTGCGTTACCTTTTACATTGTAGATTTCGTGCTGCGACGGCTTCAAATCCTTGCCACTTTAATTTATTTTAGAACAACAGAAATTTTCATGTTCTTTATTGTTTTTTTACCAAGTATGTCGAGCTCCTATTTTGATCTTAAAATTTCAACCACTTTATCAACTCAGCAAAATTTTAAACTTGCTTTTAAGTGTTTATTCCAAATAACGTTTCATCAAAGCATTTACACTCACAGTCTTCATATTAAACATTAAGGCCAACACACGGGCGGCGGAAGGTAGGGGACACGACGGGGATCCAGACCCCCATCCATGGTTCCCTTACCGCGGGAGTCTTCCTACGAAAAGTCTTAAAACTTTGATGTTCATGTACGATTTAACGTTATTTCTTCTTTTTTCTATGAAAGTTTCCTGGAGACCGTCACTACGTTTCGCAGTTTTCTGGAAACGTTTCAAATACAATTTTGAAAATTGATTTTGCAGAAATAAGTTCAAAAGTTAGCTCAACGTTGTGTTCTTTACTTTAGAAAAGATTGTTAAAGAATTCTTAAGTGGTAATGGGCCGGATATATTGCTAGAACTTAACACCGATGGACAACTGAAATATTAGAATGGAGACCAAAGAGAGGAGACCCAGAAGAAGACTACCTGATTCGAAATCATTCCGGATAGTCTTGGAAGACAGATGCTCAAGACAGAAAGTTGTGGAAGAGCATTCGGGAGACCTCCATCCAGCAGTGGATTGATAACAGTTGATGATGATATGTACGAGTATATATATATATTAGGGGTTTTTTTCTCTCTCCTTTTTTGTACTATAACTGTAAGAGTCGGAGCCCGCGGTAAGTATTGGGTTCCGCAGCCCATGGGCCAGCATATCTGTTATCCTGCTTCCCAAAGCAATTGCGAATCATTCTGAGATTTTTGAAAAGTCTTAGCAGATTAAACTTCACTAGATTACAAGCTCACCATAATGAGATTTTCGTTTCGGTTCTACATACAATTTATTTATCGTTTGAAGAAATACCTCTCAAAACGAATTTTTTTTTAGAATTCAAACTTTATTTTTCCAATGCCGTTGTGTCAGTGCATTATGTATGTTAACAGAGTTCATAGGCAAGCAGAAGTGGAATTATGAAATCTGATTTATGTCAAATGCTATCAGGCCCAAAAAAATTTAAAATAAACAAAAATATTTTGACTGAGCGGAGGAAGATCAAACAAGAAAGATGACATCGAATTTTCGGTTGTACTGAGCACGTCTTTTCAATATTTTCCGACGCAAATAAATTTATCAAAGTTATTCAATGTCAATGGAACCAGTTAGAAAAAAAAATCAACCGTACTTCTACAATCGATAAAACATCCCGAAATAAAAACAGCTACTTACTTCCACCAGCGGCTAAAAATTACGTTACGAAAATGATCAAATGACGTACAAAAGTTTCTGATGGCAGAAGGAAGGTATCGTAGACAAAGAGATTTTCAGATAGAACAATTAAAAGGAGAAATATAGAAGGAAGCTTGATGTAACTCTATGCCTTCTAGCGGAAGAATTTTGCATAATGGAAAAGTTGAAATAAGGCGAAAAGTATTTTTTATGGCAAACGCTGTGCTAAGGAAAATGCACTTTTCAAATACGTCTCCCGGAAGCACAGATACCGAGAAGAAGGTTTTGACCTTTACACCCCTGGCGGGAAACCTGTGCATTATCTATTGTAGCGAATGGCATAAGTAAAAAAAAAAGAAATTTATCACTAGGGTTTTTAGAAGCGGAGATACAGCTGCAAACAGAAGTAAGCAAACACCACCTAGCGACAGAACTGTGAACTACAAAATTCCTCAAATACAAGCTTAAAGTGTTCCACAAGGTAAATGGTATCAGGTGTTAAAAGAAGTTTATAACGAAGTAAATTTCTCCATCATTTTGGGTCCACGCCGGGAATCGAACCCGAGTCCACTTATTCCGGAACAAGTCGCTCTACCAACTGAGCTACGCAAACGTTCGTTCTTGCTGCTATCTGCCTTTATGTCGTGTGCGTCCTGCGGGGCAGGCACGTCACAAGTTTTTAAATCAGGTATTTAGAAGCAGAAATATTGAGAAAAATACATTAAACATTTGTGCCCTCTAGCGGCGAAATTTTACGCTATTTTTGGAAGGAAATGCACACAAAATATTTTCCTAGTTAGTAGTATCTGACCGAAAAAGATTATTTAATCGGGTTTTTAGTCCTGCAGATATTGCTGTAAACGGAAACGGAAACTTACGTCCTCTAGTGGCGCACAGGAACCGCTTTCCGACAAAGAAAGAATTTTTCAAATCGGTCTTTTAGAAGTAGAGATATCGAGAAAAAGTACACATGCAGCTACAACCCCTGGCAAAAATGGTATGCACTACTTTAAGCAAAAGGTTTTGTCAAAAGTGTTCCGAGATAAGAGGTATGGGTTCACGAAAGAATTTTTTCAATCGAGTTTTCAGAAGCTCAGATTTTTCTGAAAATACATCAGAAGCAGAAATAAACACTTACCCTCCCAGTTGGCCAAATTATTATCTGCCAAAACTTAGAAATTACATGCAAAACTTTTCCCATCAAGAGCTGTATCCGGCTCAGAAATAATTTTTAAAATCGGACTTTTAGAATCAGAGATGTCGGGGAAAACGCAGTTTACCTTTACGTCCCGTAGCGAAAAATTTATGCATTACTTTAAAAAGAAACTGTACCTGAAATAGTGTCAGTTATAAATGGCATCGAAAGAAAGAAGAATTTTTTCAGGTGGATATTTAGAAGCATTTATGGAATAAAGCTCTTCAATGCCACATTGGAAAATGTTTTTCAATCACCGAACTGGGAAAACAAAGGGATAAAGATTAATGGAGATTATCTAACTCACATTCGTTTTGCTGATGACGTAGTCATTTTTACAACTACTCCATCAGAGCTGCAGAGTATGATCCAGGAACTTGCTGACAAGAGTAAAGAAGTGGGACTAAAAATGAACTTTCAGAAGACAAAAGTGATGTGCAATGCTTTTACAAGAAATGAAGATTTATCGATTGATGGAGAAAAGCTGGAGATAACAGATACGTACGTTTATCTTGGACAGCAGATATCAAGTGAGGGTCACATTGATGAAGAAATTAATCTGCATATAAAACTTGCCTGGAGAGCTTTTGGAAGAAACAGCATAATTTTCAAGAGCAATATGCCATTATGCCTTAAAAGAAAAGTGTTTGATCAATGCATCCTTCCAGTGCTTACATATGGTGCAGAGACGTGGACCTTAACAAAAAGAGACATACAATGGCTGCAGACAACTCAAAGCAGCATGGAGAGGTGCATGCTTGGTGTAACCAGGAAAGATAAGAAGAGGAACTTGTGGATCCGAAAAATGACAAGAGTGGAAGACATCATGATCAGAGTTAAATCCCTGAAATGGCAGTGGGCTGGACATACTTCCAGAAGGGCAGACAATCGATGGACAGCCGAAATTTTAAATTGGATTTCGAGGTACAGAAAAAGACCCAGAAGAAGACCACATGGGAGATGGGTGGATGAAATTCGAAAGTACGCGGGAGTAACATGGAGGAGACTGGCACAAGACAGACCGTCGTGGAAGAGGTTTGGGGATGGTTGACATGATGATGATGATGATTGAATAAAATGTGTTTTGAATTTGATATCATCTGTTTTACGCCCCTCTAACGGCGAAGTAATGCATCGGAAAACAACCGGAATTCAAGGAACATCGTTCCCACATTTCAAGCTTCCCAGCGTAAAAAAAAAATCGGACTAATAGTTGCTGAGATATGATGTCCATAGACAGACGTACGGACGGACAAAGTGATAACATAACGGACGATCCTTTTTTACGAAAGGTGTGCTAAAAACAAACATGACACTGGGGGATTGACAGTTTGCAACTTAATGAGAATAATGATCACATGTGGCTAAAATAAAAAGTTTTACTACAATATAACAGATTAATTAAAATATTAAAACATTTTTGTGTGATTTTTGATAACAGAAATGCCGTGTATCTTGGGCAAACTAGACTAGTTGCTGCCACTTTCGATGAACATCCTGCTTAATGCAGAGAGATTTCCTTGCGATAATCCGCTCTGGAGTGACGACCACAATGAGTGTTCCCACTTGGAGTTGACATCATAACTGTACAGGTAGCTGAGTGGTTAACTTGCACTTGTCCGTCTTTCACTCACTCTTTGATAAGATACAAGTGCCGTGATTTGTTTTCTTTGTCTTTATAACCTTGGTCTTTATTTCGCACTCTGCAACTAAAACTATCAGGATGTAGGACCGGATTAAGGGGGGTCTACAGGAACTATATATAGCCTTGGGGCTCACCAATACCGAGGGCCCAGGAGGCATACCTGGGCAAATAATAGAGAGAGATGTTTATAAAATAATTTAACTTTTGTCTCGTAGGATTTCCACTTGGTCAGAAACAAAGGCAGAAAGACAAACAGATTTCAAGGCAGTGACTCGCCAAGGGTAAAGTTCCCGTGTCGCTGTGTACAGCGGGATCGGCGAGATAGTTTCAGCTTTTTCATTGCCATCCACCCACACCACCCAATTTGCACTTCAATCCGTCAATGATGAAAGTCCCCTGTGGCTTCACATTGCATAACAACAAAGATGCGCTGACAAAAATATACATTGCTAAATCACTAAAAATCCAAGAGGAAATCTAGAAATCTTAAGCTTTTAACTCATATTTTTATGAGAACAATGGAAAAACAGTAAGTTATTGTGGAAACTCTGCAGATGATTTATTAGTTGGAAGAATGCAGTTATCCCAAGCATATTGCCACAATTTCGTGTTTTAACTAACTTCATAATGATTCCTCGTCATAAGTTCTTTGACGGGCCCACTCAGATGTCTTAGCCTAGGGCCCACTAAGGCCTTGATCCAGGACGTTGACTGACTGTTACACTGATTGTGGGAACCAGACACGACTATCCACGATGACAAAAACTACATAAAATATTTTTTTCAATTCTAGTCCATCCTTTGATGCAGCAGTGCTATGTATGCGGTTCGGCCAGGTTCGTGCTAACCATTTGTTAAAATTATGATGGATGGGAGGCACCTTATGTCAAATGAAAAGCACCATACCAGATATTTTCCAGTTCAGTAGTGAGTTTCTTTTTATTTATTTCCTTATCTGTTTTCATTTATTTTTTATCATTCGTTTCGACGTAATATTAATTATCTGTACCAGGAAGCCGGAGGACTAACTCGAAAACGGTTGAAATTGAATCAATATGTCGAACTTAGGAGATAGATCTCCTCTTATAGTTCATTGTCCCCACAAATATTTTTTGATTTCGATATATTCGGTACTTTATTAGCGACTGTTACCAGAATGTTAAACTTGTTGAAAATGGGTAAGATGGGCAGTTTACACGATCTATCAGGACTTACACTAGGTAGATTAAAAGATCTTTGAGGTGCTTGCGTTAGAGCACCAAACAAACTGCCGTATTCGAGCGTACTTAAGAAGAAAGACATTACCTGATTGTCCTGCCTTTTCATTGTTAGCATTCAGCATGCAATGTATCACTGAAATTTTTACTGAGATCAACAAACTCTATATACTTGAACACCCTTCTGTCCTGCGACCATCATTCGCGTTATAGTCGGTAAGAGCCGGTTGTTATTGATTTAGCATATATGACCCCTGCTTTGATTTCATTTTTTAGGTGATTCATAAAATCTTCAACCGGGTAGACAGTGAAATGAACACGAACAGATTTTCATGACGTTCAATCCTACAACATCTAAACCAGCATGCTGTAAGAAGACTTTTGCGTTCTTCACAAATTAGGGATTTCTCCATAAAAAGGGACGCACACACACACACACACACACACTAGAGATGAGCATGGGCTCCTTTTTTAAGGCCGAGTCCGGCCCGCGCCAAGAGTTTGAACAAATGTTCAAACCCTGGTCCGGCCTGAGTTTGAACATTTGTGCAGATTTTGTCGTATATGAATAAGGAAAAAATAAATCATATTGTCATACTACTATTTATATTTTCATCATCAGATAAAAACGTTAGTGTTTTACAGTTAATGTCGATTCCCTCCTCCCCCCCCCAAAAAAAGAGAGAGAAAGGATTATTATTATTATTATTATTATGTGCATCATATTCAGATAACAAAATGCTCTTCATTTTGTTCCCCAAGTGAATCAAGTTAATTCGTTTACCTCGGCTCGAATTCATGCTTTCTCCGAATGACCGAAAATTTCCATATTTCATATTGTAGCTAGCAGAACTTTAAATTTTAGTCGCCAGAAAACTTAATACTATCAGTTTTCATCGTATGTAAGAAAAAATACATAGTTGTTACTTAAAACACTCACAGACGTTTTTGAGTTACGAAATGCACGCGAAGTAAGCAAAGGACAAAAGGGAGACTAACTATTCAGTTGTGCGTTTCCCATTGCGGTAATTAATTCGGTTAGCAGAGTTAAATAAAATGAGTTAAAAAGTAAACAGGGAAATTAACGTGAGCCCGGGCCCAGGGCCTTGCCCTGATCCGTTTCCGGGCTTTTTTGTCACATCCTGGGCACGTACTCATCTCTAACATCTCTAACAGACACATACACACACTTTTAAACAAAGCAACATTATTTCTGAACTCACCGGCATTTAAGTTGAAATAGAGGCACAAGTTCCTCAAGGAAAAATTCTATTTCGAATAGTAATTAGCCTGGTAGCTAAGGTTGGTGTTGTTACATGCAAAAACAAGCGCGTATGAAAAGGTACCCAAGCACCGCACAGACGACCGTGAAGCGATCTTGGCAAAGGCTTTTATAACTACAGTGGATTATGGGAAACATGCCGTTTTTGTTTCTTTTATTAAGTTTCTCTCTCCGTTTTCTTCCCCCTCTTCCTGCGTTATTTTCCTTTCTCCTTCATTATTTTTATTTTTGTAAATAAAAACAGCTGTTATTTTGTGATTTTAAAGATAAACAGTTTTTATCTTTCCATCTAAGCTACATACGACAGAAGCGTAAAATAGTTCACTCCCAGGGTCCCCATCCTGTTTTTTTCTGCGTTTCTAAGGATTCACGACAACTGCACATAAAGAACATTTGTTATAAGTCTCTCTCTCTCTCTCTCTCTGATGACCTGTCAGATCTACTCACACTTTATCAGAGCCTCTGAAATGGGAGAGTAGGATATTTTGGGGTATCTGCCTTTATGCCAGCCATTCTGTAAGTTGCAATGCTGAACTGACTTTTCTGTTTGCAGACTTGGTTATATCAGCAAAATGCTCCTCTTTCTGGGCAGAAAATTTTTAATAAGGTTGAAACAAAATTTGCAGCTGGGATTCCTTTAATCGGCGAAGATTAGCTTTAAATTTGATCAGCTAAAACAAATTACATCAGAGCTGACAGTTATTTATTCAGCTGCCAAACTAGCTTCGGAAAAATAATTTTTGTCTTTAAATACTCACTGTTTTTTGGAAACCAAACATAGAATCCTGTCAGAGTTCGACTCAGTCTATACTACTTCAAACCGTGAATACCGTTTGATAAATTGAAATTGCGTGTACTTATCTGTATGCAGACGTACTCTCTTACTGAGTGATGTTTCTCTGCTTACAAAAAGATGTTCGAAAATAATGTCGGCAGCAATAACTGGCAAACAGAAAAGGAGATATTTGCCAATTTTTCTCAGTAGATATTTTATTCATTTGAAAAATTAAACGTCAATACAAAGAGATGGAAACCGAGGCATAAAGCTTTTGGCCCGACCCGTTTGACTCGAAATCAAATCTAGAGTCATATCCCGTTTGTATCTCTAGTTGGAACCGCATAAAGATTTAGCACTAAAGATTCTAATGCGTCAGTAATCAAATTTCCCGTTCGTCTGAGGAAATAGAGAAATCATTATGGTGGTGATAAGACGATGGAGTGAACTTTGAGACCTTATGACACAAGAGGTAAGTGTAGTCAGACAGAGCTAAACGCACAACAGTTGAGTGAGCAGTCAGCTCGGCCTTGGGAAGATAACCAGCCAATCAATGACTGTGGCACCAGTCAGTCCGTGAGGGCGAACTGAAAATACTGTATGAAACTCACAGAAGCAGAAAATGCTTCGTAGGTTATGAGAGATTCAGTTGACCTTGAAGATGAACGAAACTACATACATACTGACAATTTAATCATGAACAATCTTCACAATAAAGATTGCCATTAACATCCCACATACGTGAATACTGTGACTGAGGACAGCGAAGCCTCAGTCCTACAAATACAAGAAGCGTGTTGTACAACACGGTGAAACAGCGAATATAACAGACAGCCTTTCAGCTAGATTTCATTATCAGAGCTCCAAGGCTGAGAGCTATTGTCACAGGTCACGGAACTTAGTTGGAAATAAAGGGGGAGCTCTTTCCTAGTTGTAGTTCACACACCGCAAATGATACAGGAAACATCAGTAGAGCGGGGAAATTTTCACAGAACAAATTATGAAGGAGAAAGAGCAGATGTAGGTTCACATCCACAAACAGAACAAATTATGAAGGAGAAAGAGCAGATGTAGGTTCACATCCACAAACAGAACAAATTATGAAGGAGAAAGAGCAGATGTAGGTTCACATCCACAAACAGAACAGTGCCATTACAGTTCAGAAGCTGGTGCACAAGAGAGCTTGTTTCTTCGGTTCACCCATACTCTCACCCACACGTAGTGAGTTGAACCAAATGTAATTTAACGCTGTAACGATTTGCAAGTCCTTTGTGTTTCCAATGTAATGATTTGCAAGTCTTTTGTTTCTAATGTAATGATTTGCAAGTCTTTCGTTTCTAATGTAATGATTTGCAAGTCTTTTGTTCCCAATGTAATGATTAGCAAGTTTTTCCTTTTCCCATAATGCGATTTGGGTGACCTCAACACAGTGAACAGTACAAAACTGAGAACGTTGCGTGCAATGCGATGAATATCATAATGTGTTGTTTTTAACACATACTCCTCATAGAACGTAGAACGTAGGTTGTATGGCACTAAGTGCCATACAACACGTATGGCACTTAGTGTTCAAGGTACTGGATAGGGAATGGCGTGCTTATCTAAATCGAATTCTCATGGCGTAAGCAATTATGTTCTGTGACTCCTTTGAGTGTGTTCCGCACTTCCCGAGAATACGCGTTTACGCTTTCTTGAAGAACAGTGTTTCTAGTATTGTATAATTTCCTTCATGGAAAAATCACGGCTACTTAACGACTTCCTTGCGTAAAGCGGAAAAGATCCACTGTAGACGAAATCCTAGCGTGTTCAGAAAATATACGGCACGTATGCTTCAGGCTGTAACACTTTCATAATAAATATTTCCCAGTGTAATTTAAAATTATAACAAGAAAATGTGTAACTTGCAATTGGATGTACTTGGCAGCTTGAGAGCTCTATTTCTCCATTTTTTTTTTTTTAGGAATTTCCACTCAACAACGGCTTTTCTCGATCCATGTGCAGATCCACAGCCCCATTACGTGGATATTCAGCCTGAAATGCCCTGGAGGAGGGCAGCCCAATGCTGGGGTTAGGGCCGCGGGTGGCCTAGTGGGCAACGTTCGTGACTGCCAAGGAAAGGGCCTCAGGTTCGATCCCAGGCAGGTACGAACGCTTGATCCACTAAATATCCGCCGTGCGTCGGATGGGCACGTTAAGCCGTCGGACCCCGGGTACCGACACCCCGGTAATAAATAAGGGCATCTTCATTACCCTTTCTACTTCGCTTCCGTGTCACTTTCCTATCGGGCGTTCTAGCCCAAAGTTTCCTGTTTCTAAGGGTTGTTTAAGACCTGGGGTCAGACACTCCATTCCTAAAATCCTCTACATATGATCATTAATGCTGGGATTATTGCAAATCACAGAGGAAACCATCATAAGTGGCTCATACTTTCAGAGCTGACTTTTTGGGACCCGTCCACGCATTCGCGTTGCGTTCGGAGAAGGCCCAAGGGGGCCCCGAATTGGGTGGGCAAAAGCGGGAAATCGAGCACACAACTGTCGCCTACAGCATAGACACGAAGCTGGCTATTTCCCAACTGCGACACACCAGAGGCCACAAGTAAATTCTGGGACTTAATTCTAGATACAAATTTGGAGGGGACTTTGAAGATATCATCTATCATATTCAATACTTCATCAATGGCTAAATTGTTTAAGTATTTCTTTTTCTTTTTTTTTTTTTACTTTTTCGTGCTCAGATGTACCTCGGCTTTACGTCGGTGCGGTTCGTGCGCGCGCGTGTGTGTTTGAGTAAGAGGGGTGAAATATACATTACATTATACTACGGAAAGCCTACAAACATGAAACATGTGAAGAAGATTTTGAATAATAAATTATATTACGCGCTTTAACAAATATGCGTGGACATAAATTTTACTGGATTAACAAGAGTTGCACTATTACTAATTTGAAATTTTTTCGCAAATCTGGAAATTGCAAAACATACTACTTCAATTGCACATATACCCGAAGAATGATGATTTTCGTGCTGAAATGCCAAACTCAAAACTACAAATAACTGTCTAAGCACGATGTTAACTCACTAGATACTATGTGGATAAAAGAGGATATTTATTTACATTTAAAAAGCTACACACACGTAATTTAAAAAACGAACATAATGAGATCTTTTGGAGGTATTATACTTCCATCCTCAGGCCTAGCATGCAGAAATGGGAATGCCCCAAGTATAAATACACTCACAAGTAATTCCATCATGCTCCCCAGTCGAGGAGAGTACGTTGCCAACTGAAATAAACATTATAAAGAAAACAAAACAGTAACGTCATAGTTATGAGTTATTTATTAGATACGTCCGAATCATCAGGAAAGCAGTTCTTCAGTAGAAAACTCCAAGGAGAAGGCACAGATAACGGTAACTCGTCGTTGCAACAGGAAGACAAGAAGCGCTAAATGCACAAGCTTCCTGTAAATAACACAGAGAATTTATCAGAGATGGCAGCTAGAATGGAAGATTTATTTACTACTTGAGGGAAAAGTGTTGAAAAACTTCTGTAGACGTTTTGACTCAGATTTTGGTATTCGTACTTCTAATGTTTTTTTTTCTAACCCGCTGTGATCGAGATCCTGTTGATACTCTTAGCAGGCTTGGTGTATACTTCGTTCCTCTGACTGCTCACTCAACGGGGAATGAGAAGATCTACATCGACTCTACTTTGAGGACATTGAAAGTCACACTCTCAGAACATAAATATGATATATTCGTTCAGGACACTCTTCAACTGCTTTAGCTAGGACTGTTGCTGAGGGAGAATTTTATCCTGAATGGAATAAATCTTCCATTCTAGCTGCCACCTCTGATAAATTATCTGTGTTATTTGCAGAAAGTTTGTGCATTCAGCGCTTCTTGTCTTCCTGTTGCAACGACGAATTACCGTTATCTGTGCCTTCTCCCTGGAGTTTTCTGCTGAAGAACTGCTTTCCTGATTATTTGGACGTACCCCATAAATAACTCATACCGATGACGTTACTATTTTGTTTTCTTTATAATGTTTCGTTCAGTTGGCAACGTACTCTCTTCGACTGGGAACATGATGGTATTACTTGTGAATGTATTTATAGTTGGGGCACACCCATTTCTGCATGCTAGGCCTGAGGATGGAGGTATAGTACCTCCGAAAGATCTCGTTATGTTCGTTTTTTAAATTACGTGTGTGTAGTTTTTAAAATGTAAATAAATATCATCTTTTATCTAGTATCTAGTGAGTTAGCATCGTGCTTAGACAGTTATTTATAGTTTTGAACTTTGCATATATACCCCTTCATCGCTTAGTAAATCCAATTTTTTCACAGCTTTCAAAAGAAGAATGCAGTTTGCTCCCTTAGTCCTGTCAACATTCAACATATATTTTAAGTTTTTGTGTGTTGATGTCATTGCCTTAAACCCATTTTGTGGAAGATCTTAAAAATTAGGAAGACTAAATATTGGTGTTAAAAGCGTTGTTATCAATTCCTTCATACAGTATGTCTGTTTTCGATAACATCCGATAAAAAATATAGAAAATAAAGGAAAATGCGTTATGTCTTCGCTTGTAATGATCGTTCGTTCTAAGAATCCTTTTTGTGTATAATACTTAAGAGTCTGTCCTTTTCTGGGGGAAAAAACGGTATTCTGGCTATTAATTTCAAGCTAATCTTATTTGCTTTCGTTTGCCAACAATTTTTTTTTTGAAAGAACTAACAAAACCCAAGAAAACGGAAAAAAATGTTACTTTTTACGCGTGTTTTGAGCGTTGCCCACAATCCTTTCCTCAGGAAAAAACAAAACCTATGTTTTTTTTATTTAACAGCTTTTCTTTCGGGCATAAGAGATGTATGTATGAGAATAGCATTCATTGCGTATTCGAAACTTTCTTCAAACAGCATATATTCGCATTTTGTTAAAAGGCTCCAAGCTGATGACAGTTCTAACCACTGCTTTCATTGAAATTTTGTGGATTTGCTTTTTCAACAATTAAAACTGATTCTTCCAAAGGAATTTCACTTTTGAATTTATTTTGGCAGCTAAGATTTGTTTCATCAAGCGTGGTCATTTCTTTCTTTCTGTTGAAAAAGTGCATTAGAACAGTTGTTTTTTCTTTATTTTTCTAATCTGTTTAACACTGGTTTAGTTTATGTTTTAAGGATTGTTGGGGTGGGCAATAATTTCATTTTTCAAATCCACTTCAGAGTTTTATGGAAATTCTGTGTTCTTTGAATTTTTATAAATCAGTTGTACTGTTTTAATTTTTTAAGATTACATGTCTTTGGGTTTCCACACTTTGATCAATGACGAACCAAATTATCTGCAACATTTTTTTAATATTTTTTGAAATTCTTTTTTTAACAGAACCTACAAACAAACTTTTCTGTGGTCTCTTTGGTTATTTTTTGTTTATTCTTAGTGTTTTGTTCAAAATCAGAATTAATTTATTTTTAAAGAATTTTTGTTCCCGAAAGTTTTAGCTGTGTCTTTTAATTCGGAGTTTAACGAGTTGACCATTTAAGGCTCTGAGGAGATTTAAGTGATGTGCTTCCTGGTAAGAAAGAAACCAACGTCCATGCCTCATTCGGGGTCCAAGCTTGAGTACAGCTCATACGGCTTGCCTGAGATCCGCTTCTCTGACCTTTAGTGACACTGTTGGCACTTTGTCTTTAATCAAGTTATTTTCCCTTTATATTTTGTATTTGTAGTACGTGTGTGTGTGTGAGCTCTATTTGCTAAATTCTTGAGGCTATTGTTTTTCTTCTTTTAATTCTGGACCAACTGTCAAACACTGTACAGTCAAAGTGGAATCTTACAGCGAACAATAGCATCAGAAACGAACGTCTTGGAGCTTTCTTGTTTTCCCATAGTTTCGGTTTTTGCAAGTCATCGCCGACGGAAATTGGATACTGCCTCCAAACAATGGATAACAGCGTTTTTCACCCAAAATATTAAAGCAAGCTTTCCAAATTATTAAAACCTTTCTAAGGATCGTTTTGACTGAATCATAACAATACAGAAAAATGTAGAGCGTTAGATGTTAACAGAATTGAAGGAGGAAATATTTTTCTTCCTTTTCTTTTGAATTGTGTGAAACGGATTTTAAAAAACAAGTTTCGAAATATGCGGACGGAATGTTTTAGGCGTCAATATTGAATGCTTAACCAATTTTGTTTTTGATTTCTGAAAACGGTATAATTAATATTGGGGAAAATATTAATCATTATGGTGACAGTTCTTGGATTTAAAATATTAGCGAATGAAACGAAAGCAAAAAGTTCTGATGTGTAAAGAAAAGGCGAAGCACATGTAATTGATTTTTGAAATACAAAACCACCAACTAGTCTTCCTAGTCTCCAAGTTGGTTTCATATACTCATACAGTTTATCACATATTAGAAGTCTATATGTGATAAACTGTGAAAATGCCCGGACTCAGTTCTGCATTAACATCATATGGAATAGGAATTATTTCTACGGAAATACAAATTTAGATTTGGTCATTCACGAACAATTCTGTGCCATGTACTGGTAATATGTGAGCAGATAGTAGTGCAGGCATATAATGGAAAAGCGGAAGATTAGGATTGAAATCTGTCCACCGAAAAGTTAAAGGTAATCTGCTAATTGATGAAGTTTGGTGTAAACAAAAGAGGAAATCCATATCTGGAAATATCTACTCTGCACATCATGATAAACAGGCAAAATAATTTATGTTGATTAGAATCGTTTCTTGAGAGAGAGAGAGAGAGAGAGTTAATAATGGAGAAAGAAATGAGAAATAAAAAGAGTGGAAAGAGAAAAAGAAAATGAACGATAAGACTTGATAAAGACCTTTCTCACTTCTGGACTATGACATAAATTGATATACGTTTCCTCTGTTTATTAAAAGAGTCATACACAGAAGTGAGCAGACATTGAAAGGTATTCTACTGCTTCAGAGATAACAAAAGACTGCTAATTGCGTAAAATGATGCAGAACTTCAATTCGTTAAAGATCTTTTTTCATGGAAGTAAATAAAGAACTTATTTTCGTGAATGCGTGGCAGTCATACAAGACTGCTGTTTCTCGGCGCAAAAGTGTTTTATTTAACTGCTCCCCAGGTAAACATATTAGCAAACGTTAAATCTGCTCCAGCACGCTAACTTTTATACCATGCAGGAAAACGAATTCCCACTATATGATTTATCCTGGAAGGTGCACCATTTATTTTGTTGTACTTTTAATACAATGATCACTTAAAAATTAATTTACCCATTTAAATACTGCGAGAGCTTCAGTAAAACTACGTACAAGTGAGCTTCAGCTTCTTGATCGGCGTTGCTTCGAGATAATTCTCTTCTTGCATTCCAATAATTTCCTCAACCGTTAAATTTGTCGCAGTCTCAAAACCCTGTGTTATATGCAAAATATTCTTCAAAGGCGCACTTCCAACGAAGATCAGACTATTTTACTGGTTCTGCCAGAGTCTTCTGGAATAACGATATCACCTACAGCTTCAGAGGAGAACTAAAAACCTGTTTTGAAAGAATCCAGTAATATATTTTGAAATCTAAAAAAAGCAAGGTGGATCGCTTTCAGAAGATTAATCTTTATATTTTCCGACTGGTCCTTTGATAGACATTTTGCGACTTGTTGAACCTTGTTTACGGTACTGATCTTTGTAAGCATAGGTCCACTAATTGGAATATTAACTGTAAGCCAGTGGGTAAAGAATTTCAGTAGCACTTCTTCGACTTTACCTTCATATATAAGCATTTTGTACCATGATGATAGTCCATCCGAATTTACGACTTCTTCGATATACGTAAGTTCGCTTGTAAAGGATCATTCATAGCATCAAGACTTTTCTGACAATTGTGGCTTTAGTCAAGTAGGAAATTTTGACCCCTTTTAAAATTGCTGAGTTTTCTTTTAAAGGAAGTACTTTTCGCTCACAACACGTTCCCATGTTTAAAAGCACTCGAAGTTAAAAATGAACAGAAATTGAATCAACTTTTTGAAACTACACAAGCGTAAATATTTCCAGATGTAAACATCAAAAACAACAACAAAAAGGCATTAGCAACATGTCCCCTAAGCATTTGGTCAGAGTGCACATATACTACCAGTCGTGCGAACGGCTGAATAAATGGTTTGAGAGAAAACAATGGTCTTTTCTGACCACTTGGATTAGAAACATCTTCGATTTCTTTTTAGCCGTTATTTCCCATAACACAAAAACACCGCAGTTTATTTGCGGCTAAACTTTAGAAAAACGCATTAGTGAAATTGCGGTTTCAGCTACACTCTTAAAAATTCCATAGTTTTTTGAACCAAAAATGTAGTGCTATATCTGTTGCGCCATCTTTTGAGGCAAAGGTGAACCACTGCTGAGTAAAATACAAACCTATGATGCAATTATGTAACACGTTATGGCATCCAAACCATACTGTTGCGAAGTTGCAAACGTTGCACCAAGTTCTTGTGTGTTTCATGCACCATACTAGGACATACTAGAGTGTACCTTGATCTCTAAAAGTGTTGTAGTACCACTTTTGGTGCAATATACTACAAAATTTTGGAACAGTGTGGTGAAGCGCAATGAAAAAAAAACACATTAGGATCTAGAGAACATCGTCCATTTTGACGAATACTGTCTCTTTAACCTTCTATTTTTGTTGGCTTTTTGTTACATAAATTTGGGTTGCCTCTCGTTATGTTCTCCATACTGAACGTCACGTTTCAACTCCCATGGGTTTCTTTCCAGGGTCATGACTGGTAGTCAGTCAACTCTATATGACTGCTATATAAAAAATATAAATATAGGGACCGACCAACTTGGACGAAACTGATCAGTCTCTGTGCTACGTCAGAATGGTTCTCATCTATTAAATCTGGTTTGTGATTGTTCAAGTTGGACAGTGTTGTTGTTTAACTTTTCAATCGGCTGCAGCAAATTAACTCGCGATTTGCAAAATGGGCTAAAATCAGCTGGAACTAATATATCCGCTGTTTAAGAAGTGGGCCGAACGGGGCTGGAACGAGTGAACCTTCGCATCATAAAGTGGTGCTTTTCCGTTTGATTTTTTTTTATTGATTGGAGGTTTAACTACCACCGTGTGCAACTCAGTGAGATATAAGCAGTCGTCCGTCCTTAATGTAGGGTCACTGGTTCCAGGGAAGTGAGAGAGCCAGGGCCGTAAGACAAACACAACATCCATGCCTCACCGGGATTCGAACCCGGACCCATCTCGGACGAATGATCAAAAGCTATCGCTTAGACCACTACTCCACCGAGTCGGCATTTTCCTTCTGCTTTGTTATTCAAAGCGGTCATTTAGGGGTGGTGATTGACACTAATCCTTTCTGACTAATTGCTGCTAACCTAAGAAAAGAAAGAGATGTTTCAGTCACTTGTATCTACCCAGTGGCATGATGTCTGTGTCAGGGAGAATATCCCTTTTCCATCATGCATTGGGTCTTGGAGAAGAGAATAAAGGTCTAGAAGGGAGCTCTTACCACTGGTAACAGGTTTATGGACGATACTGCTAAGAAGGGAGGGGGGAAATAATTGTTTAGCTGTGGCTTTTGTAAAACCCGGTCACGACGTGAACATTTTGCGTTAGTGAAGAGCAGAAAATTTAGTGCCACACGGTTTAAGTATAGTGCCCGCTTAAAGAACTAAACTTCGAGAGCGATTCGTTTCCTTCATGTGGAAGCACACAAACGCCTGTCTGGACCAAGCTTGTTGAAAGCCAGGGGGGATTATGTGTACAAGTGTTGCACTGCTGACTTCTGAAATGCAGATGTATTAATTTAAATAAGTACATTACTGACACTTTCCCAAAGTCTTCATGCATATGCGGTATAAAAGCGCACATTTGTAAGATGTTCGGCGGTAGATGTAATTCGTGATCAAACAGGTGTTGAAAATTACACGCTGAGGAGAATCTGGATTTCTTCACCGTTCTTCTTTTCGTAATTTTTTTTTAATAATTTGCCTTAAAAACAAATAAACAAAAGTAAAAACTTCATAATTTCACTTTTACAAGATTCGGCTGTTTAACTGAGAGCCCAGTTTTAGTGTGTTTTGTAAAAAATCTTCTTTTCTGTCCATCCATTCGTCGGTCTGTTCGTGGACTTCGGAATTTTTTCATTTCGTGTGATTCTCAATAAATCTTTTTGTGACTCAAAGAGCATAAAAGAAATGATAATGTTTATACGGTAAAAAAATAAAGTGTTTCAATATTCAATATAGCTCATAAATCTTTTCCTGGTGTTCTGAAAACAGAAATTTCGATATTTTTGAGATGATTTTGTGAAGAAGCTATTTCAGTTAGAATACAATAAAGTTTGTGTGATAGGTAATGCTAAAAGGTTAATTTTGGGGAGAATTAAATGTTGCTTCCATTTCTGCAACTTCCCTCTCTGAGTGCTTGCTCATCGTTGCGCACATTTTTGACGAGGTATTTTCTGTATTTTAATTACAGCAGAAGATATATTTGCTCCTAAAAACACCTACAAAGTAAACGAACGCTGAATGGTTTTGAAATCGTTAAACTTTCATTAGGCCATGAATGGAATACTGGATTACACCATACAATACAAATTTTGAAGATGTGAATCCGTTTTTTCGTGTAAATATGACATGGATGGTAAGTCAGATAATATCTGAAAACTTGAAAATTTCATCGTCTTGGAGCGGGAATCGAACCCGCGTCTCCCGGATAGCACCCGAGTATGCCAATCATTACACCACTTGAAACTTTGAAATCGGAAACTTGAAACTTGGTCGTTCTGGGTGGTGTAGTGGTTAGCATACTGGGGCGCTATCCGGGAGGCGCGGGTTCGATTCCCGCTCCAGGACGACGAAATTTTCAAGTTGTCGGATATTATCTGACTCACCATCCATATCATATTTACACCAAAAACGAATTCACATCTTCAAAATTTCATTTAGGCTTCGAATTCCCTTTATGGTAGCTTGAGCAGGAAACCATAATGCATCGAAACGACATTGTTAAGAGGATTTTCCCGACAGCGCAGAAATTTGCTTTGTGTAATTTTGTCACTTTTTGTTTCCCGTCAGTCGAGAATTTCTCGCCAGAACCCGAAAGTCATGGGAGTTTTAGAGCTGAGGAGATTTAGTTTAAATTGCGAGCAGTTTAATTCCCTACGAGCTTAACCATGGGTATTTGCTAATGTTCGTAAGGAACTTCGTGAACATGTTTCGTAAGGAACTTCGTGAACATGTTTGGCCAGGGAAAGAATCAACGGCTTTATTTCTTCCATTACTGAAACGTCAGGTCACTCTTACATTATGTTCATTAATTCCTCAACAACAATTGTTATACATCGATTTCGATACATATAAATCGCTGCAATTCTATCGCGTGTATAAATTTCTCGACAGCTACACTTCAAATATATCGCTCAACTCTCTGCGTATCTCTGTCTAACTGGGTGTAACAAAACTCTGCATCACTCTGCGCAGTCTAAGTGTCAGCGTCACGCATTCATTAAACCTAATCGTTTTATCTAGCTCTAACTCACTGTCAGTGTTGTCAAAATGGGAAAACTATTCGGGAAGGAAATGTGTCGTTCAGTAAGAGAACTTTAAATGAGAAGAAACAACAAGAAAACAGAAACTCACAGGAAAGTTATTTATAGTCATACGCCGCAGAGCTCTCGAGGAAAGAAGATTAATAAGTGATTTGTGACGTGCCTGCCCCGCAGGACGTACACGACATAAAGGCAGATAGTAGCGACAACGAACGTCTGCGTAGCTCAGTTGGTAGAGCGACTTGTTCCGGAATAAGTGGACTCGGGTTCGATTCCCGGCGTGAACCCAAAATGACGGAGAAATTTACTTCATTATAAGGGCGCCCGAACTTCCCGGATGACCCGGCTGTTCCAGATCTCGCAATGGTGTGATGTTCTTTCCACACCGCGAGATAAAAAAAATAAGAGAATCCCTTCTTCAGCGCTTCGAAAAATAAAAGTGTGTGATGTTTCATTCCACACACAAGATTGACTGGGAGTTCTCAAGTGCACGTTCTACAGCGGATGGCTGCCTGCAACGATTCATGGTCACGGCTGACCCGTGGGCCATGCCCCCGGCCCTCTTTCGAGGGGGGGGCATGTGACGTGCCTGCCCAGCAGATAGCGGCAAGAACGAACGTCTGCGGAGCTCAGTTGGTAGAGAGACTTGTTCTGGAATAAGTGGACACGGGTTCGATCCCCGGCGTGGACCAAAATTGACGGAGAAATTTTCTTCGTTATAGATTGTGATAGACCGAGTTTTTCCTTCATTATTAACTACTTTCGCGATTATGGGTAACAATTCATTCCTTCTTTGTTTTTTTCTTCTGAACTTTACTTCAAAATACCTTCTCCCCATCCTCTTCGCTAATCTGTCCTTTTCAGCAGTGCACGGAAAGGACGACATGAATAAATTCTGTTTCAGATCTTTATCTTTTTTTTTTTTTTTTACTTTTAGAACACATTGTCTCCATTTATATTTTGTACACATGATGTAATGATTAAAAAAAATTAAAAGCCAATGGATTTTCTCCCTCAAAATTAATAATTTCTTTTTCGTTTTTTTGTGTTTTTGCTGAGCGTCAAATGTTTTTAAGCATGGGTGGGTGTTTCTTTTTTAAATTGTTAGGAAATTCTGACCACCCTAAAATCCGCTGCCGTGGGCATGTGCCTATTGCACTTGAGCTTAAGTGCACCCCCGATTACTAGAAATGCATGAATGCATGGCTCACAATTTGCTGAAATTGATCGCACGACAGATATGAGTAATTTTAAGAGAGGACATTTTTCGGCGTATGAACGCTATCCGATCATCTCGTTTATAAAACCCTAAAATGCTTAATGAGAGTTTTTCTCCTTACATTGTAGCACTTTCAGAGTCTTAGAAAAATGTATGGCATTCTGCAAAAAGTATACGTAGCTTAAATAGTTGTACTTTAAGAAAGGCGCATTCGAAATACAGGCAGTTTTGAAAAAGTTTGTTAAAAACATTTAGAACAAGTGGAGAAACTGAGCAAATTTTAGGGAATTCAAGTGGGAAGCTTTTGATGCGCAAGACGAAAGGTGTACAAATAAAAATTCGCTGAACATGGATCGTAACAATTCGCTGAACATGGATCGTAACAATTCGCTGAACAGGAATCGTGCTGAAAACACACGGATCATTGATCATTTCGTTTCTTGAAAGAATTGAAAGTGATTGTCAAAAACACCAGGTAATAACACTATTCTTTTATAGCTTATTTTTACATATTCTGTTTGAACATTATGTTTTCAGGTAGGTTTTTTTGTGTGTGTTTCTTCCTGTGATTTGTTCATTGCACGATATTTCCCAGAAGTAAAAAGGAATAAAAATCAATATGCTACTAAAAACAATTGATGAATTTACTCACCGCTCGAATTTTTAAAATTCTTCATCGTGTTATGACTGAAGGAGAAAAAATAGCGCTGGACATTCTCGGCCCGGATCAGCTGGTGCCCAATTAGAAATTAAACTAACCCTTAACACTGTTCGGCTTTTTGAAAACTGGGGGAAATGTTTTTTCCAAACGAATATGAACGCAACTGTGCACAAATCTTGGCGGATAAGTAAATAATTTAATGGCACATAGTCCTCAGGGAATGTGGTTTAATATTATTACTATTGTTATAATATGCAATAACAATAGTAATAATATTAATAAACGAATAAAAAATGCACGGGTATCGTTAATCAATAAATTCAGGTGTATGTCCTTTACCTACAGCGGAAATCTTATGTCAGGACACAGTAGTAAAAACATTTAATCTTTGTTCAGTAGAACAGGAACAGAGGACTACAAAAATTGAATTGTTACTTCGTTAGCAAAATTCAGTTAAATAGAATTTGTAAAAAAATTATTTCACTCCAGCTTTCATCACCCTCTCTTCTCACTCCTTATGTGAAATACTGAACAAGACACAGAATTCTCAGATATAATAAAAACGACTTTTGCAGATTTTCTAACAAAAATTTTAATAACCGTAAATAATTTCACGATACCTAACGGAAAAATCTTGCACCAGGAAAGTTGGAAAGTGAAAGGAAATTTGTATTCTTCGATGTAATAAAGGAATAAAAAAAAAAGATTTAAACATGGAACTTTTAGAGGATCTAATACAATATTGAATGAAAATACAGTCGTAGACGGGGGGGGGTGAGTGGACTTGGATATGCCAAACCCCAAAAAATATTTAGATCTTCCCCAAGGATTTGCTATTACCGTCAGTAAGGGGTTTCATCTAGAATTACCCTCCCCCCAACATTTTTAACCACTGTTCGCCCACGAATATACTGTGACTTCCCCTATAGGAAAAATTGCGTATTTAAAAAATAAGGTGGTATATGGATAAAAATAATGATTTTGGAGGCAGCCAATGTTCAAAAAAATTTCAACTTGACTTGGAGAAGCAGAGACGTCGTTGACCGAAGATATAAAAATGTAATCCACCTAATGAGAAACTACGGAAAATCGAAAAAGGAAACTGAAGGATGAACGAAAACTGTAGAGGTGACCATGCTGTCATTGTAAGTATCAAATTACTGTCATTGTAAGTATCAAATTACTGTCATTGTAAGTATCAAATTACTGTCATTGTAAGTATCAAATTGTCGCCGTGATAAGCAATCGTGTGAGAAAAAAAAAAGAGAATTTTTCAGATCAGACATTTAAAAGGGCAAATGCAGTTTCAAATGCATAAAAAACGATGACCGCCATAGTGGAGAAAACATAGATGTTGGTCGGAGGTTTAACGACCACCGTGAGCAACTCAATGGGCTATAAGCAGTCGCCCGTTCCTAATTTAGGGTCGCTGGTTCCAGGGAAGGGAGAAAGCCAGTGCGGTAAGACAAACACAACATCCATTCCTCACCAGGATTCAAACCCGGACTCACACCAACCGAATGGTCATAAGCCAGCGCTTAGACCACTGCGCTACGGGGACGGCCGGACATACATGAAGCTAGCTTATGTTAAAGAATTTTTTCAGTCCGACGTAATTAGGAAAGGAGATATCGTTGAACTAAAAATCTAAATGTACGCCACCTGGCAGAAGAAGTTTTCATCAGAAAAGATCAAATTGCATGAAACATTCTCATTGTGATCACAGCAACAGGATTCCAAAAGACAATCATTCAGACCAGTCGTTAAAAAAATAGAAACGGAAATATAGAACCAAATGCAAGTACACCAAGAAATGCATGGACAATTTCGTTCATAGCTCCAACTATCAAATCCAAAAAAAAAAAAAAAAAATTTTCCAATCTGGGTCTCAGAAGTGCAGATGACGTACCAAACATTTAGGTCATCCAGCGTAAAAACTGGACACACACACAGAAATTCCTTTCAATTTCGTTCATAGCTCCAACTATCAAATCCAAAAAAAAAAAAAAATTTCCAATCTGAGTCTCAGAAGTGCAGATGACGTACCAAACATTTAGGTCATCTAGCGTAAAAACTGGACACACACACAGAAATTCCTTAGTGAGGGTGTAATCGTTCTGAAGAATAATGCCATCATGTGCACAAACAATTTTTTGAAACGGACTAATAAACATAGACGCAGAGATGTCGTACCCACAGACGGACGGGCAAAGTTACACTATATGCATGAACTTTGAAAAAAAATAAAATAAACATGTGTTAAAAAATGTTTGTCTGCAAAAGTGAAAAATGCAGGTAGAGTCAGTATCTTATATCCCACTTACAAACTTGCCTCTGCTGTGCCAGTTCAAAAAGTTTCTATGCCATATACATACATGCATATAAAATTGAAAAAAGAAAGAAGCTTCCAATTTCTACTATTTTTTCTTACTATAGTAGAACCGCAGAATTATGCACACACACACACACACGTTTTATATCTAAAGGGACCACTGAAACTATAATATTACTTGTGAGGCGTGACAAACGCGACAGGGGAACTGTATTACATTTTAACCTGCGAGGTCTGTGTCGTGATCTCTGTGAGCCCCGTAATGAATACAGTGGCTAAGTTTGACGGCACTGCGACCAAGTTCGGAGGGAGAAACAACTTGATGCTTTTTCCGCCAGGCGTTGCATTTCTTGTAGAACGGCAGAAAGTTTTCCAGCTTCAGAATTTAAAATTAATCAATTGACCTAAAGACGTGACTTCACATAATGAACTATTTTATGTCCCATAAATATGCTTCCTAGACCTTTTACCGAATGAATGTAAAATGTGAATATCAGCGATGATGTCTTGTAAAGCCTACTGTAATTCATAATCCAAACTCGCACCAAAGAAGAACAGCACACTCTAATATGAATGAGAAGAAGTAACTCTCGCATTGTCTTACTTCATAGAAGCAATCCTTTCATTTTTTGTTTTGGAAAAGCAATAAATGTTTGACGTGGCATGAAGTTACTTCAAGCAATGAAGGCAAACGTGTGTAAAAAAACCTATCAAACTGCTGTATCAGTACTAAAGGCTACTACAATTCCTGAAATATTCTAAAAATAACGATCTGTAAAATAAAATTATTTTCCTGTGAAAACAGAAACAAAATCATCAAAAATGTAAACAACTGTGAAAAAAGTTTAGAGAAAAAATTAACATTGAATGTAGGGTTACTTATTTCCCATCGATTCTTCACTCTCTATGCTAATTTTATTAGCCTCATTTTTCTCACGAATTGTGTTCTCATCTAATCTAATAATGCACTTTGATCAACAAGAAGTTCTATTTGTCCTGTACCTTGAATGTAATGCAATAAAACAAGGAATCGAAAGCGAAATCCATGAATGCGCATAAAAAAAAAAAAAAAAAATCATGTCAAATGAAGAAAATAAAGGAACACCTTTCTTACTTGAATTTATTTATCGTGTGGATTAAGAGATTAATTGATTCGATTGAAACTAAAATAATGTCTTTGTTATACGGAATTTCTCTCCTTGGCACTACGAACACTTCTTTCTATCAAGAAAAACATTTCTTTAGCTTAACGCTCTTCTCAAGAAAGCATAGTAAGTCCCTTCTTTAGAGAAAACGGAAACAATGAACAAATGAAAGCACAAACATCTCTGACTTGTCCCTGGAGTCTGATGTCAAGGTCTCGAAACAACAAGGAAACAAGCGCACAAACCAGTCATCTGCTACTGGACAAGCTAAATTTGATCCCGATTCACCACTTGTGATGTATTCATGAAAGAAAGTTTCATTTACAAAATTTCCTGACAAAAGAAAAAGTTTATATCTTTTCCCTCATTTCTGTCAGAAAGCAATTCTCTTAGATCTAAATTTAAAAATTTCAGGATGTGCAACATTTGATGAAGCTTTTTATTTCATTATTAATGAACGATTTCATTCTTAATAAATTCATTCCGATAGCTCGAAACTGAAACTTCATAAGTGTAAAATACTTTTTGCTGGACTGCTTATTGACATTTTTATTTTATCTGTAAATTCAGAAACTCTCTATAAAATACTGTATAATTTCGAAATTTCTGAAATTTGCCATATTGATCATTGTCTCAGAGGAATAGAATAAGTACCCTTATTCTATTCCTCTGAGAGAATGCTGTCGTACTAATAAAATTACTACAAATGTTAATTTCATGAAGCTTAGGACAACAAAAATTTGCGAAGTCCCCGTCAGAAATTTTCATGTTTCTGGAGCCATTTCTTAGAAAAATATTTGTATTGAATGTGAAAACGATATTTTGCCGCCCCGGTGGCGCAGTAGTCTAAGGCGCTGGCCTCTGATCATTCGTCCGTAAGGGGTCCGGGTTCGAATCCCGGTCAGGCATGGATGTTGTGTTTGTCTTACGGCACTGGCTCTCTCCCTTCCCTGGAACCAGTGACCCTAAATTAGGGACGGGCGACTGCTTATAGCCCATTGAGTTGCTCACGGTGGTCGTTAAACCTCCAATCAAATAAATAAAATAAATAAATAAAAACGATATTTTATTCATATGTATTCTATACCTTCCTAAATTTTGAATTTCACGAAATATGTAATAATTTTATTTGATTTCATGCAATAGACAAAATACAATCTCAGACCATCGTTTATAAATTCAAAACATTTGTCTTCCACTACTTACGGGTTTTCACAAATAATACATATAAAAATAAAAGCTCTGTCCATAGTAGTGCAGGATTATATTCATGCATTTTGAAAATTAAAAGCCATTTAAGTTATTGCTGAAGTTGACAAAAAATACATTGCTTTACTTTTAGTGTACTATTTTAAACTGTTTTGTTCCTCATTTGGTTTGAGCACTGTGTCAGCAAAGGGCATAGTGATACTAGAAATAGAGGACATTCTTTTATACGAAAAAGTTTTTAAAATACCATTGATTTTCGCAGTGGAATTAACTAAAACAACATGCTGAGTAAGTTTAATTTATCGGAGGAATAGTTACTACGGCGGTCGAGTAGTCAGAGGCGCAAGTTCGAATCCTACACAAGACATGACTGATATCTACGATTCGAACTATTTGAAAAGATTTTATCCAAGACAAGACACATTCTGCTCTGTTTGTGAGGACGACCACTCCATATGCGTCAAACCGATGGGTTCGCATCTTTTACTGAGAGGTGAATGTAAAAGATTCGCGGCAGCAACTAAAGGACCTGATAAGATAAAGCAATGTATGGTTCATTTTCTCATTTAATCAGTGTAACATCAAGCTCAAGTAATCTTTCCAGAAAATAATGGCATAATAATTAAACTGCAGAGATCAGTAAGACTGAGTGGATTCATTATGATTTTCTGTGAATTCCAATTTCTATCTGTTTCAGTTGAATAGATAAATACATAAAACAAGAAGCTGATATATCTCCATTTTTTATGTCATTGGAGTTACAAGTTAAATATAATACAAATGTCCTTTTTAAATCTGAAATTCTATTAATGTTTACAAACAATCGCAAAATCCCACATGCAGTCAAACGGTGTAAAAAACATTTTTTACAAGCAAAGATTCGTTCACAATGTTTCCTTTTCGAGAATTCCAATCGAACCACTTTTTCTCTTAGCAAGTGTAGTTGCCTCATTACGTGCACATCAGAGGCGACGGCGCGGCGACTTTAGTTCTTTTGAAGCCCTTGAAGCTAAAAGATTCGGGGGTCCCCCTCCCCTTTCTTATCGTCTCAGAAATTTTCATCCGTTAGATTAACAAAAAAATAAAAAAATAAAGTCAAGAAAAATGTCTTTACGCTTTTTAAAATGTCGTTCTATCTTCCTATTATCAGAACGCTTTGTACGAAACAGTGCTAATGTAACCAGTCTGCCTGTCCGTGCACACCGAACTTTTTGTTTTTAGAGATATTTCAGAAATTATTTTTGCGGTTAATGGGAAATCAAAGGATATTAAATTTGGCACTTTAAATATCCCATATACTTCATGAATTTACCGCTAAGAACTGTCAAAGTCGAAAATTCAAAAAGTTAAACTTCTATCGTGAATTTTTTCAACTTAGAGGAAAAAATAAAAATATGTTTAACTGTTCCTTCTCAAATATTTAATTTTTCCAATTAGTTAATTTCTTGCTAGGGGCGCTAAGTCCAAAGAATTTGGTTTTCACAGATTTTTCAAAAATTATTTTTGCAAATGATAGGACAGAAACATTAATTAAATTTTGCCCATTTAAAATTTCACTACTAGTTCTAAAATTTTTCGCTAGGAATTTTCAAAGTGGAAATTTAGTAAATTTTCACTTTACGCTACGAAGAGACCATTTCAGCTACAGCAGAAATTATTTTTGAGTTTGTTACGTTAGGCAAAATTGATTACCTTAGCAGCTTTTCACTCGAAAGTTACTTGGCAAATTTGACGCTAAAGGCGCTGAAAATGGAATTTCTCTAAATTTATCAGTGCATTGCGTGTCAGTTGTCATAAAATTGGAATGCGTTTCAATTAGAAAACGTTCTCTTTCATTGCTTCAGCTTTGGAAAATCATCTTGGTTTTACGTTATGAGGAAATAAGTAGGCTACGAGCATGGTATCAAGCAAAAATGAAATACTTGTAGACACAGGCAACCGAAAAAGTCCCCCGCATTAAAAAAATCAGGTAAAATTCAATTTGTGCACAGTACTTCACTTGAAAAGGGTGGATGATTTTTCGTGGTGAACAATTTCCTAAATCGAAGAGATTAAATCCATCCTTGGCATTGACGAATACCATGGACCTAGAAAGTTGGACAGTAAAAATTTCTTCAGTCAGTGCGGGAAAGCGAGATTGTGTTTCTTGAAAGCATTTTTTCTTATTATTTTCATCAGGAAATTGAGAAGGCCTGCATTTTGTTTAATCTGTCAAAAAGATGCGTGAGATTTTTTTAATACCTGCACTGCAAGAAGCATAAGAATTAAATGCAAAAGATCCGGTTTTAAAATGGAAAAGTAAGAACCACAGCTTTTAAAAAAGAGTATCACTGAAACTTCTTTATTGCTTTTTCAAAAGTTAGTTTTATGTAGATTTAATGAATAGAAAAGGTAAAAATACTTGATAATTATCAGTATTAAATTAGGGGAGGAGAAAGTAATAAGGAAATGTTGTTGCTATACAATAAAATTTTCTTTTAACACTATTAAATTAGAAAAAGATAAATAGTATGATATCCTCGAATTTCTTTATTTTTCAGCCTAAATATTAGCTCCTTTGGTTTAGGCTGGTTTAGGGAGATTAGGGCTGAGAAATAACTTTATTACCCTACCCCCAAAGAGAAAAAACAATTAACCGCAAACATCCCCGATCATCAGGACAGTTTCTATTACTTCTCATCACAACTCAGGAGGGAAGGGAGAAAGGTTCCAACACATATGTTTTTCTTTGGCTAGATGTAGCATGAAACTAATTTATATAATAGCAGGCCAGTAAAGCACTCGCCTTAAACAATGAAAAGTATGGGAAGCGTGAATTCTCCCTTCACTTAATACTAAAATGGTCTAAATTTTTTAACTGTTCCTTTCAAAACAAGGACATCGATAAGAACTCGAAAATTCGGAGTATAAACAAAGCGAGAAAAAATATATGTTACTAATATGAGAAAGTAAAATATCAATTGACAATATAAATAAAGTGGTCGCTTTAAGGATCTGTTTGTTTCGGTCCGTGGAAACCAAAACAAAACTGGCAATATAATTACAGGTTTTTCGGGGCCTCTCTAGCTCTGGGGCCCTAGGCGCGCGCCTAGTGCGCCTAGTCGGAAATCCGCCCCTAGTGCCCGTGCACCAAGAGAACTTCTTGTTTCATATGGAACTTGTGCCATAAATTTTCTGTCATGTCCAGTTGATTTCTCCGGTGAATGAGAAAATTAAGACTTGAAAATGATTTCCTACCTTGTTAGCCACTTGGGCGCTGAGTCCGTAAGAAGGTCCCCTGTTAGCCATGTCCTTCGTAAAGAAAGGAAGACACAGTTCTTTTCGACTGCGAAGTCTTCAACGAAATGCGAAGGAGTCGAGCTGCCTTCGCCAAAATACTTTCTCCTCTTTTGCGGTGGTGGGGGATGGTTGGTTGGTCAGCTGCCGCTGCGAGAACACCCAGCTGTTACTTCTGTTCAGTGCAAGAGACAGCACGAACCAAAATAGGAAACGCTCAACCGAAACACTCTCATCTTACTATGCGGGGGTGGGTGGAAAGTCCACCACCCAGAGGTGCCTCTCCCCGTTTCCCCTTCATACATCACCGAAGGAAAATAAGCCGTATCACAACTGCTAAGGTTTCTGAAGATTCTCCTCTTACTAACACAGTTTCAATGTTTTACCCAGTAATATACTTTCCAAGTCGCCACGCACGGAACTTGAAAATTTGTTTTTCATCGTCACATTTAGGGTTTTTATTACAAACAGCCCATTCAACACACGCCAACGTTAATTGAAATGCTTAAACTAAACACTTTTTACTAACCTTTTAGAAAGCAACTTATCATATCAAGGACGGCAAATGCTTTCCTTTTGATAACACATACAAAGGTTTTTTATTAACGAAAGAAAAATAAAAGCAGAAATTCCGTGCAATTTTCATAAATAATACCGTAAATGCGTGCGTGCAGTTACAATTACGTTCTGTGTCATTTAAAACTGTCACGCTTGTTTAACTGCCAGTTGTTGCGAATAACAGCGTACTAATTCTTACTAATTTCTGTTTGATCTCCTGATCAAAGAGATCCGGTATCTCTTCGAACAGAAGTTCTGTTCTTTAAGCCAACTGAGGGGCATAGTTCTTTCCAAAATAAAAGTCGCAGAATTAAGGAACTTTTTCCAAACTTCTACTTCATGACTACACGTGTGCCTTTACTTTTCTTTTAAACTCATAAAAGAGTACATTAAGAAATAAAAAAAGGTGACAGATCTTTAAAAAAAATTGCAATTTAACCGCAAATCTCAGCGACTAACAGTGCATTCGACATTGTAGTTACGTCATTATTCCTATGATTTCAGTTACTACTAATCATTATTAAAGATTAGTACTTTAATAATTCCACTCACTCACTCACTGAGAG
This sequence comes from Macrothele yani, assembly GCA_039090855.1. NCBI lineage: Eukaryota > Metazoa > Arthropoda > Arachnida > Araneae > Macrothelidae > Macrothele > Macrothele yani. The sequence goes on along the minus strand of CM077030.1, from coordinate 182,376,123 downwards.
TAATTTGTAATCATACATCACAACTTGAAGAGATTGAAAGAAAAGACTGCTGTTGTCATTCATGTTTCCAAGTGATATTGATCTGCTTCCCAGTATCTTTCAGTACTTAAAAGTACAGCTTTTTCTTAATCCCCTCTTTTCCTCTTTTGTTTTATAAACGTAAATTATTTCTTAAAATTTACAATTCGATTATATACATATGTTGCCAGAGGAACGGATCACCGATGGACAACCAAAATTTTAGACTGGATACCAAGGGGCAGAAAAAGATCCAGAGGAAGGTCACATGGAAGATTATGGATGAAATTCAAAAGCATGCCGAAATAACATGGAGGAGACTGGCTCAAGGTAGACAATTGCAGAAGAAACTTGGTGGTGGTGGTGGGGGGGGGGCATTCATTCAGCAGTGGATTGAAAATGGTTGACAATGATGATGATGATGCATATACATATATGTACGACAGAGCTGCGCGACTAGTTATCCAACTCTCAAAAAGATACCAGGCTCAGATTATTCAAGCTTACGCGCCCACCACAAGTTATCCTAAGGAAGAAATTGAAGAATTTAACGAAGAAATTCGGCATCTGAATAATAAAGGCCAGTAGCACCTGAAGGTCATTATGGATTATTTCAATGCCAAAGTAGGATAACAACAACAGGATGAAACTTCTGTAGGTAAATTCGGACATGGGAACAAAACCCAGCGTGGACACACTATCATAGAGTTTGCAGAGACTGAAAGGTATTTCATCATAAATTCCTTTTTCAAGAAAAAACCACATGGGAAATGGACATGGAAGCATCCCAATGGAATGACGAGTGAAATTGATTTTATTATGTGTAACAAGACATTTTTCATTGAAAACTGCAGTGTGCTGAACAGGTTCAACACACGGAGTGATCATAGAATGGTGAGATGTAAGATGCACCTCAACACTAAACTCGAACGTGGCAAGCTCATAAAACAACAAAATGTATTGACATGACCAACCTTATAAAACATCATAATACCTTCAAATTAGAACTGAGGAACGTATTTTTTTCTCTAGGAGATCTAGCATCAGACGAAGTGGATATCTCTGAAGTTAACAGAAAACTAACCAAGGTTCTTATGGAAAGAGCAACAAAAATAGGTGGTACTAAGAACAAGTTGCATATGAAAAAAATATCAGGAAAAACAAAAAGGCTGGTGCAAAAGAGAAGGGAGACGAGGACAAATAAAGAAGATGTCACTTTCAAAGTGGAATATGTAGAGCTGTGGAAAACAATACGAAAATGTATCACTGTAGTCGCAAGGAAATTCAATTGTGAACTAGTGAGAAAAGCAACTGAAAACTACCAAAGCCTGAAGAGAGCAAAAGGGCATCTTAGTAAGGGAAGAAAACAGATTGTGGTACTGAGAAAAGAAGATGGCACTGCAACAAGAAATAGAGGCGAAATTTTGACAAGAGTGAAAGATTTCTACTCAAAACTATATGAAAGAGATTGCCAAACCGAAGAACGAAGTCGTGCGAAGTAATAAATATATACCGAAACAAATGCTGTTTTAGGCACGATATAAAAACTTTAATTTAAAATATGTACAAAGTTAAAATCGATATAAGATCTTTCGCGAGGGCGACCCCCGCATCATCAGGTAAACCAACTGCAACGCAGGCAGCAACCTCTTAAATGGTATGATAAAGAGTGACGTCAGCAGTATGATTGTGACATACGTAAGTAAGAAGGACCTAACCATTAAGATGAGGGTAGATTGGTGGATGTAAGTAAATTATTACAATGAGAAAGGCGTAAAGTTGGAGATGTTTAATAGTACGAGTATTTAGTAAAGCCTTCCACTCTGAAGAAACAAATGAGAGTGTATCATCATTACAGCAAAATTCAAAATAATGGTGAATGAACAGAGCTTCTGCAAATAAAGTATTTTTTAGTAGTAGTACTCAGTAAGACAACCGATTCATTCCATATTAGGATGTGGGTTTCATTTTTTACACATCGGACAAATGCTGTGTTAGAAGTACCTTTACGAATGGAATATTCATGTTCAACCTTGCGTAATGTTGAACCTATATACAAAGAGTCAGGTTGATTAGGACCAGTAGTACGTAATGGTATCCAGTATACACCACATCTATCGTCCTCAACTGTTTTAGGACGGTCAGTACGTAGCATGCGGAAAATATTACTGGTCGATTCACCGAAGGATAAATTATATCTATGGCAGACATTACTCAAGACACGAGAAATTTGTGGTTGATATTCCATTCTCCCAATGAATTTAATATCGCGTGTGTGATTGAGTAATGAGGATCTAGATTTTCTACGATAATTAGTGGTTAAGTCATTTATTAAACGTCTCTTGTATCCATATGGTTCTGCGATTAGCATGATTTTACCCAATTCAAGATTTCGTAAGTGTATATTTGAAGAATACGAGTGAGCACGGTTGATTAAAGAACTAAAAGTTGCTACTTTATATTTGAATGTGTGATAGGAAGAAGCTGGCATAATTGCAGTGGAGCAGGTTGGTTTTTAGTACACCGAGTAATTCAAGGCGTGAGTAGCAGTATCACGTCGTATATTTAAATCCAAGATGGCGAGTGTACCTTCTTGTCCTAGTTCAATTGTAAATTGAAGTGTAGGATAGACCGACGATAATGCACCACGGAACATTTTCAACTGTTCGAGGGTATGAGGTCATATAACAAGAACTTCATCTATATATCTAACATAGAGTAACGGAGCAAGAACTGTATTATTTATAATTTTATTTTCCAAATCTTGTAGAACGATTTCGGCAAGCAGTGGGGAAATAGGAGATCCCATAGCTGCGCCATCAGTTTGTCTATAGATGACAGCCTCAAATCGAAAATAAGATCGTTTACTAATAAGTGTTAAGGCCTCCATAATACTCTGAATTTCGACCTGTGAGTAATGATTTTGAGCTATCAGTAGTCCTCGTATAATATCATGAGAAGCTGAGACAGGTACATTGGGAAATAATGAAGTTACGTCAAGTGATACAAGTAGAATCAGAGTATTTGAAAATTTATAAGGTTGTAGTCGTTGAATTACTTCAAAGGTTTTTGAAACAGAAAATCTCGAATCTTGACCAAGGTTGCAGAGATGCGGCAAGTGCTTTTTCCATTTGTATGCATATGACAGAACGTCAGTTAAACTTGGGAATTACACTTTATACTACCTTCCAGTGACCTTAAATTAGGGACGGACGACTGCTTATAGCCCATTGAGTTGCTCACGGTGGTCGTTAAACCAAAGAAAAAGAAAATACCATAATAGAGGTATTTTAACAGGGCGATGTCAGATGTGATTAGCTTATTAACAAAAACTGCGTCTATATATGCAAATCAGCTTCAGGTTAAAAGGAGGCAGTTTTTTTTTGTTGAAGGTTTAACGACCACCATGAGCAACTGATTGGGCTATAAGCAGCCACCCGTCCCTAATTTAGGGTCACTGGTTCCCAGGAAGGGAGAGAGCCAGTGCCGTAAGACAAACACAACTTCCATGCCTCACCGAGATTCGAACCCAGAACCTTCTCTGACGAATGGTCATACGCCAGCGCTTAGACCACCACCACCGGGGCGGCAAAGGAGGCAGTAGAAAGGGTCTTGTAATTTTGCTTCTGGATTGCAAGTCGGACACTTTGCTTTGAAAGTTTACATTTTACTGTTATGGCGAAATTGTCTAGACAAAATTTAGGAGAAGAATTCAGATGGAGAGCAATCAGAAGACTCGAAGCAGGCAGTTCTCAAGCCGAAGTAGGTAGTGGGCTCAGTATGATTTGTTTCGTAGTTCATCCGCTTTGGGCCACGTTCCAAAGAACAAATACGGCATCGAGAAGATGTAGTAATAGAAGACCTGGGACAAAAACTTCAATAGATAACTGATATCTGCGGCTAAGAGCTCGAAGAAAAAAAGCTGCCACCTCCCAACTGCGTTCGGATTTTATAGCAGCAACAGGAAATATGGTACATGAAATATGTACCGGAAGCCTTCATGAATATGGTCTTTGCGCTATGAGGCCAATGGTGTTAATCCCCATTAACTCTCTTCATAAAAGAGAACAGTGTCGCAAACATGTCAACCGGACTGATGGTCATGGAGCTTTATTCTCATAACGAATGTGTCCAGATTTTCTCTCCAGTGTGACTTCGGATGATGCCTCATCTAGGGAAAACCAAGGACTCGCCTTTATCCTTTAGACGTCTTAGAAAGAACACTTATTGTGGTTATAGTGTCATGGTATGGGCAGACATATCTTTGGAGGGCAGCACACATCTTACGTTCTTCAAATCGGTTCTATGGATGCTCAGATTTACAGGGATTAAATCTTAGAGCGCTTCGCCAGGCCTTATGCAGGAGCAATTGGCGACAATGTTTTCCTGCAGTACGATAGTGTACGTCTTAACCAAACCAGAATTTTTGACAGATATCTTGAGGAGAACACCATCAACCGTATGGAGTGACCAGCTAGCTCGTCCCCTGACTTGAATCCTATTGAGCAAGCTTGGAATGCTTTAGGTAAAAGTGTTACAGCCCTTCAACCTCCTCTCCAAACCCTTCAGGAGTTTCGAAGCGCCTTGGTGGAGCAATGGTCGTTATTGCCAGAATAGCTGGATACTGTCATTGTGAACGTGAAACATTGCTGTGAGGGATGAGCACACTCCATATTGACTCATTTTGGCTACCTAATTTTAATCATGCTGTGTGACCAAGTGTGTTTACTTGCTATAAGTTCTTTAATTAATAATCATTTTTCTTATTATGTACATATAATATGAAAGAGCATACTAAATCATATTTCCCCCTCAAATTTCTTATGAAAACTCCTTGTAGCTTTTGAAACATTCAACATTTTTGTTCCTAAATATATGGGAAAAAGTGTATATTTCACCCTTGTTTTGCTGCACTGCTCACCTATCAGGTCATGGATTATTACTGATCAACGTTTTTAAAAAGTTTTCAGATTGATTTTGTGTATTGTGTCAGGTCGTTCGAAAAATAATGGCCGATTTTCTGAAGTGCCGCATCCATCTCGCCCACACTGCTTGCAGACCAACCCGCTCGCAACGCCATTCGTACAAGCTAAAGGGCAACACAGACGCCACATACATGCCATAATTGGTTGAGTTGCAGTCGTTGCTACTTGTGTGAGAGTGGTCTGTACAACATGTTAGGAAGGAGTGAGTTGCTGGTGATTCTGCTTCATGGGTCCAAATTGGGTCGTAATGCAGCACAAACTTACTGTAATGTGGTCGTTGCATGGAGCGAGAAGGCAACATCTGAAAGGACTGTTTGTCGGTCGTCTGAAAAGTTTCGTTCCGGTGACACAAGCCCACAAGATGAGGGGGGGGCAAGAATGACGTTCAGTCATTGTTAACAATGCTCTGAAGGTAAATGTGGAGGCAAATTCTCGCGTTACGGTCAGAGAACTCGCCAAATCTTGCAATGTGTCGGTGTCAATAATTTCCGGACATTTCCACCAAATTGGTAAGGTCACAAAGCTCAATACAACGGTCCCACATGATAGACGGAGCATCAGAAACAACAACAGTTTGAGATGTGCAGTAACCTTCTGCTTCGGAACGAAAAGAAGCCTTTACTTGATCGCGTTGTAATCTGTGATGAAAAGAGGGTGCTATACGATAACCGTAAGCGATTTGGACAGTGGCTGAACCATGGTGAACCACCGGAACAACATCCTAAATCAAGGTTAACGCCAAAGAAGGTTTTGTTGACAGTGTGGTGGACTGTTCACGGTGTCATACACTACAGGTTCTTGAATGCTGGTGTAAGCATTATCTCAGTCATATACTGTGAAGAAATTGACCGAATACACCAGAAGTTGTGTTCCAAAGAGCCATCTTTGGTGAACAGGAAGAGTCCTATTCTCCTCCATGATAATGTGAGACCATACTTGTCACAAATGACAAAACAAAAACTTACATGAACTGAAATTCGAAACCCTCCCACATACAGCCTACTCGCTTGACTTAACACATACCGATTTCCACCTGTTAATGAATTTTAGCAATTACCTCAAGGACAGGACCTTCAGAAACCGAGAGGAGGCCGAAATTGCATTCAGGAACTTTCTTGCATTCAGGGAGCCAGATTTCTTCCGAACTGGCAATGAAGTAGTTGTCACTCGCTGGCAGAGGTGTGTAGTTTCTGAAAATAGATTATTCGAAATAATGGCTGATCAAAATCAGCCATTATTTCGAATAAAACAAATTTGTGTTATGAGGTATGTCTCTCATTTTTACCCTCCAAATCAGCCATTATTTTCCGAACGTGGTATCAAACATCGCTTCAAATGTAAAGTGCTTTCATTATGTACACTATGTGGGAAAATAATATTAGACACTGTAAGTAAACAGAAAAACAATATTGTATTTACATCAGTAGCTGGCAGTTCCTCCATTTACAGATATTACAGCAGCCGTTGAAGTAAACTGTCCACAAGTCCATGTAGTACGGAAAGTGGGATATTCCTCCATTCTGCCTTAAGTACATCGACCAACCCTGTCAATGAATAAGGTCGTGTTGGTCTAGACCTAATCCATCGTTCAAGTTCATCCCATAGGTGTTCAATGGGATTGAGGTCCGGACTCTGAGCAGACCATTCCATCCGCGAGACCTGATTTCCCTCATACCACTCCATTGTAGTCCTGGAAGAAAAAATCGTCGTGTCCGTAGAACTGCCGTTAGGATCATTGAGTAATCCAAGATATATCTATACAGCACAGAGTTAATGCTGCCATGAATGACAACCAGTGGACCCACACCGTATCAGCTGAAACAGCCCCATACCATAACTCCACCGCCTCCATGCTTCACAGGCGGCACTGTACACTCAGGAAGCAGACGTTCTCCGGGTAATCGCCTAACTCGGACACGTCCATCCGTTCGGAATAACGTGAAGCGGGATTCATCGCTTCACAACACCTACCGCCATTGCTCCAATGTCCAATTTTTGTGCTGTTGACACCCTCGTAGCCGCGTGGCTTAATTGGTTTTTGTGATGAGAGGCTTATAGGCGGGTGTTCGGCCATGATACCCGTGTGCATGGACCTCTCATCGAAGTGTCTTGTTGGAGACCATAACATCTGTGGCCATCTGGAACTCATGTGCTGTTGCGTGCACTGGTCGAGACCTTGTTTACGAATCTTCCTCTACAGCACCCTCAAGTCCTTGGGTTGCAGTTTCGTGTGTCTTCCAGGGCAAGGTAAATTCCTGCAATGTTCCGTCTGCTTCCACTTGTTGATGACAAAGGTCGCAGTTGATATAGCTACCTGTTTGACATCCGCAATGCTTCTTATGCTCATATCTCCAATTGAGCAGCTTATTATAACATCCTTTTTAAACTAGCAGAGCTCTCTCCTGCTAATCATTTTATCAGTGATTTACAGAGCGTACTCCCGTTGCCGTTTTTATACCTTATCGATCACGCTCCTTCTGCAGGAGCACACCACCGCTCCTGCGTGGTGGTGTTCAATCAGTTTTGTCCACATAGTGTAGCTCATTTGTACTTATTGGTCTCTAGGTCCATTTTAAATGCGTTGTATTTCAGCAGAATATTGAGGCATTAAAATGGTTCGTTACTACTCGGGTTTTCGTGATACAGTAAAATTTCATCCAATTTTCAGCCGAAAGTCCTACGACAGAAGTACACTCTAGAAACATGTAAGTGACGTAACCGTGACAGCTCATTTTATATTGTTCGTCATAAATTTTGCACAGTTCGAAAGGATGTTATTAAACATTATGACATCATCAGTATATGAACATAGAGCGAAAAACTTATGAAGGATATCGTATTGTGCAGAGAAAAGGAAGAAATGTGTACTATATCTTTGCAGGAATAATCGGAAAGGCAGTATGTGCACATAGCAGTAGCTACATACGTATTATGTTGCTGTCGTCAGGGTATACAGTGTTCAGAAGCTACGGGTGCTAAGCATGCTAAATGATGCAAAAAATACATTAGGAAATTGCATCAGGATGAGTTGCTGAATAAGAGAAATTGTTGGAAATACAGCAAATCAAGAAATTGTCAAGTGAACGAAGCTGCAGTTAAAGCAATCAGCAGCGTCCTTCACGTGCGGAGAATTCCTATCTATATATCTTATTTTATTTTATTTTTGAAGATATTGTAAATAAGTGTGTGTTAATAATTAATGTACTTCCAGATAATCTGCAAACGACTGCAAATGCAATGCTTCCATGAAACATAGTTACTAAGAAAATCTATTATTCGATCAGAAACTTGAATATTAAAATCTGTATAAAGTATTTTGTAATATTTTCGATCGCAGCTGACGAAAGAACAGAGTAAGTCATGCGGCAGAATTTGCATTTGAATTTCTGTATATGATGTTCACAAAAATGTGCATAACTTAAAGTGTTTGTAGAAATTGTTCCCATGGAAAACGTAACGATGAAGATGTCTTCAACAGTTTGGTAGCATCTCCTGACGAACAAGTCGGATTCAGTTCAATGACAGTCGCTGTGAGTTTAGCGGCAAGTGGGCCACCAGGGTTGGTGGATATAAGATCCTTAGTGGTAGCAGAGATAGATAAAAAGTTGGCACACATCAGCACTCCAGTAGCCGTTGTTTGTTGTTGTTGTTTCTTTTTGATTGGAGGTTTAACGACAACCGTGAGCAACTAAATGGGCTATGACCAGTCGCCCGTCCCTAATTTAGGGCTACTGGTTCAAGGGAAGGGAGAGAGCCAGTGCCGTGAGACAGACACAACATCCATGCCGCACCGGGATTCGAACCCGGACCCATCTCGAACGAATGGTCATAAGCCAGCGATTAGACCTGGGCCGCGTGTTTAGTTTACATGATATCTTACACCATGAATCATCTTATTTTGAAACACTAAAACTGGATTAACGTTTTCGATATTGTCATAAAAAAAGTAAGTTCATAAGAAAGAAAAAAGTCTAAACTACAGGCAGTTCATCTGGCATCCTGAAAGAGAGAACAACTTGCATGCTCTACCACGCCACATTAATGTCTGCTGCCTCAGTCTAGAGCCTGCAAACCCTTGTAAAAGTTGTTTGGAGAAACAGAGAAGCTTGAGAATCAAAACTGATGAGTTGTACTTCAAAATAATGAATTGCTTTCGCAGTGGACATTACAGAGTATCAGAACTGCCTCAGTACGAGCATGCTGTGGTTTGATGCTTGTAGATTGGTTATAGATATTTATGGCAGCATTTATGCTCCTCAGATGTGTTTGAAATTGGGTGAAAGAAAACCTCAGATGATATTTCTACACAACTTTCGAACTTGAAATCAATGTGCTGATCTCATAAATGAGTACGGTGGTAAAATTCCTTAATAAAGATGCGATCGGACTTCAAGAGGGTGGAAAAGAATGGAAAAATTTTGGCAGCTCATTTGCAGGCAATGCGTTTGATGTCTCCGAAGAGTTTCAGAGGGAATTTATCGAGTTGCAGTCCTACTCATTCTTGAAGGATATGTTTGCTAGTACTGGTGCTGGAACGTATTTTGTAAAATGTGGAACCAAATTATATAAGACAGAAACATCTTTGCTATAAACATCCAATGAACAGAACCACGAATGTCTGCGAATAGATATGAGTTGTAATGAGATATCAGCATTTCGTACTGTCCTTACTGACTCGCAGAAAAACTCAATACTGGCTGCAGCTTGCACTGTGAAAAAATAAGTGGTGTGAATTAACGGAAAGTTCCTGAAAGTAACGTGCAGCAAAGTTGCCGGTAGATGTCCGTTTTTCAGTGAAATTTCCGTTTCTTCTAACTTCAGTATTTTGTCAAAATAAGTGGTGTGAATTAACGGAAAGTTCTTGAAAGTAAAGTGCAGCAAAGTTGCCGGTAGATGTCCGTTTTTCAGTGAAATTTCCGTTTCTTCTAACTTCAGTATTTTGTCAAAATAAGTGGTGTGAATTAACGGAAAGTTCCTGAAAGTAACGTGCAGCAAAGTTGCCGGTAGATGTCCGTTTTTCAGTGAAATTTCCGTTTCTTCTAACTTCAGTATTTTGTCAAAATAAGTGGTGTGAATTAACGGAAAGTTCCTGAAAGTAACGTGCAGCAAAGTTGCCGGTAGATGTCCGTTTTTCAGTGAAATTTCCGTTTCTTCTAACTTCAGTATTTTGTCAAAATAAGTGGTGTGAATTAACGGAAAGTTCTTGAAAGTAAAGTGCAGCAAAGTTGCCGGTAGGTGTCCGTTTTTCAGTGAAATTTCCGTTTCTTCTAACTTCAGTATTTTGTCAAAATAAGTGGTGTGAATTAACGGAAAGTTCTTGAAAGTAAAGTGCAGCAAAGTTGCCGGTAGGTGTTCGTTTTTCAGTGAAATTTTCGTTTCTTCAAACTTCAGTATTTTGTCAAAATAAGTGGTGTGAATCAACGGAAAGTTCCTGATAGTAAAGTGCAGCAAAGTTGCCGGTAGGTGTCCGTTTTTCAGTGAAATTTCCGTTTCTTCTAAATTCAGTATTTTGTCAAAATAAGTGGTGTGAATTAACGGAAAGTTCCTGAAAGTAACTTGCAGCAAAGTTGCCGGTAGATGACCGTTTTTCAGTGAAATTTCCGTTTCTTCTAACTTCAGTATTTTGTCAAAATAAGTGGTGTGAATCAACGGAAAGTTCCTGATAGTGAAGTGCAGCAAAGTTGCCAGTAGGTGTCCGTTTTTCAGTGAAATTTCCGTTTCTTCTAACTTCAGTATTTTGTCAAAATAAGTGGTGTGAATTAACGGAAAGTTCTTGAAAGTAAAGTGCAGCAAAGTTGCCGGTAGGTGTCCGTTTTTCAGTGAAATTTCCGTTTCTTCTAACTGCAGTATTTTGTCAAAATAAGTGGTGTGAATTAACGGAAAGTTCTTGAAAGTAAAGTGCAGCAAAGTTGCCGGTAGGTGTCCGTTTTTCAGTGAAATTTTCGTTTCCTCAAACTTCAGTATTTTGTCAAAATAAGTGGTGTGAATCAACGGAAAGTTCCTGATAGTAAAGTGCAGCAAAGTTGCCGGTAGGTGTCCGTTTTTCAGTGAAATTTCCGTTTCTTCTAACTTCAGTATTTTGTCAAAATAAGTGGTGTGAATCAACGGAAACTTCCTGAAAGTAACGTGCAGCAAAGTTGCCGGTAGGTGTCCGTTTTTCAGAGAAATTTCCGTTTCTTCTAACTTCAGTATTTTGTCAAAATAAGTGGTGTGAATTAACGGAAAGTTCTTGAAAGTAAAGTGCAGCAAAATTGCCGGTAGGTGTCCGTTTTTCAGTGAAATTTTCGTTTCTTCAAACTTCAGTATTTTGTCAAAATAAGTGGTGTGAATCAACGGAAAGTTCCTGATAGTGAAGTGCAGCAAAGTTGCCGGTAGGTGTCCGTTTTTCAGTGAAATTTCCGTTTCTTCTAACTTCAGTATTTTGTCAAAATAAGTGGTGTGAATTAACGGAAAGTTCTTGAAAGTAAAGTGCAGCAAAGTTGCCGGTAGGTGTCCGTTTTTCAGTGAAATTTCCGTTTCTTCTAACTTCAGTATTTTGTCAAAATAAGTGGTGTGAATTAACGGAAAGTTCTTGAAAGTAAAGTGCAGCAAAGTTGCCGGTAGGTGTCCGTTTTTCAGTGAAATTTTCGTTTCCTCAAACTTCAGTATTTTGTCAAAATAAGTGGTGTGAATCAACGGAAAGTTCCTGATAGTAAAGTGCAGCAAAGTTGCCGGTAGGTGTCCGTTTTTCAGTGAAATTTCCGTTTCTTCTAACTTCAGTATTTTGTCAAAATAAGTGGTGTGAATTAACGGAAACTTCCTGAAAGTAACGTGCAGCAAAGTTGCCGGTAGGTGTCCGTTTTTCAGTGAAATTTCCGTTTCTTCTAACTTCAGTATTTTGTCAAAATAAGTGGTGTGAATTAACGGAAAGTTCTTGAAAGTAAAGTGCAGCAAAGTTGCCGGTACATGTCCGTTTTTCAGTGAAATTTCCGTTTCTTCTAACTTCAGTATTTTGTCAAAATAAGTGGTGTGAATTAACGGAAAGTTCCTGAAAGTAAAGTGCAGCAAAGTTGCCGGTAGGTGTCCGTTTTTCAGTGAAATTTCCGTTTCTTCTAACTTCAGTATTTTGTCAAAATAAGTGGTGTGAATTAACGGAAAATTCTTGAAAGTAAAGTGCAGCAAAGTTGCCGGTAGGTGTCCGTTTTTCAGTGAAATTTCCGTTTCTTCTAACTTCAGTATTTTGTCAAAATAAGTGGTGTGAATTAACGGAAAATTCTTGAAAGTAAAGTGCAGCAAAGTTGCCGGTAGGTGTCCGTTTTTAAGTGAAATTTCCGTTTCTTCTAACTTCAGTATTTTGTCAAAATAAGTGGTGTGAATTAACGGAAAGTTCTTGAAAGTAAAGTGCAGCAAAGTTGCCGGTAGGTGTCCGTTTTTCAGTGAAATTTCCGTTTCTTCTAACTTCAGTATTTTGTCAGATTTTCCATTGTCAGTAATTCCGTTTATTTCAGAAAAGCCAGTTTCGGGTTTTTCGGAATTTATACATAAATTTCCGAAATTTTTTGATTTTTTCAACCCTTTCACCAGAGATTCTTCTCTCCTGGCGTACGAAGTTAACAATGTTAACAATTCCTTTCCCGGGTTCGAACCGGGTACGTCTCCAATGGCGGCTGCGCGTGCTACCGATTGAGTTAGAAAGCCTCATAATGCATAGTCACGTGCAAAGTAAAAATGAGGAAGGATTTGAACAGAGCGGTAATAAAATGTTTTTCGCTCTTAATATGGGTGAATTAGTCATTTTATTTTCTGTCCAAACATATTATTTTTCTGAATAGGTTTGTAATAACTTTCCTTTTTCTGTAGGAGGACTTATTACGAATTATATATTTTTTTATCGAGATTTTTCGGAGAAACAGAATGCTTTAGAATTCAAGATCTTTTTAAACTGACAGTGACTTTCAATATGTTTAATAAAAGGTGAAACGTTCTGCTTTATACTATTATTTCACAAAATCCCTAAATATGAAATTGACTCCGCATAGCTATAATAGCTTTTGTCTTAAGGGGTCCATAGACTCATACATAGACATCATACAATCCCCTGTACAATAATTTAAGTACCATGTTTTTTACACAATACGCCAAGTTGGTGCACCAAATGGGGGAGATGGTAAGAAATATTCGGTGCCACAATAACCAAAACTTTATGCAATATGCTCTGGACAATATCCGATCTCGCTACAGAACTTCAAAATCAGGTCCTCCGACAGAGGATTGTAATTTAACAGTTGATCAAATATCAAGTATTCTCGCGAATTGCTCCAATTAACAGAAACTTTCCATCATAAGAATACGGAAATCACATGAACAGATTTTTTTTTTTTGTTATTGTACGAAAGGAATTGCCGAAAGGTTTCTGAAAATTCGGAATTTCCCGTTATCACCACCTCAAAACGGCATTTCACCACAAAATATACGAAACTAAACGTATACACACATGAAACTCCGAAACGTATACACTTAATGGGCGGAGTGAATTGCCTGCGCAAACCTTTGAATGACACTGACAGTCATTTCTGGAAGCTCAATGGTACTTGCTTAAATTCATAATAGCTTTCTTCTATGTTTGAAAACATAAAAGTTCACAGCTTAAAAATGATTCATTGTATTGCTGACACTGCTCCTTCTGTATTACTGAAGTAAAGTGCAGAAACGTATTAGACTAGCTCCACGCTTGGTAAATAAAATTAGCAACTACCTGCCAAATTGAAAACAGAAAGAAATTAATATCTTATTACAAGAAAGATTAGTCTACAATGTCAAATGTAAATGTGGTCTCAGTTATGTGGGAGAGACAGGCAGACAACTTAAGACCAGGTTGGCAGAGCATAAAGCAATTATTAGAAACATGACTAGCAAGACTAGACTGGACAGATATGTTCAAGCCGTTCAAGCCGCTGGACATAAAATACTTTGGGACTCAGTAGAAGTTCTATCCCACCAGCAACACTTCTTCAAGAGAAAACTCTTGGAAAGTCTAGAAATAGAGAAAACAAAAGGCACTACATTAAACGATTTCAGAGGTTGCAGTTTCACCCTAGGTTGGCAACACTTACTCTAGTGTAATCTTGATGAAAGGTAGGGGTTCTGCCCCAAAAATTTGATCATTAAAAAAACAATTTTTATTCCTAAGTAAATCCCATAATCAGTTAGTTATCACAGTCGAGTCACATTACTGTGAACACCTCCTACTTTTGACGTCAACAGCGCGTAGCCAAGGAATGAAGGCACGTGTCGTGAGCTGGCTTGGAGGGTAAACAAGGTGTGCTGTAAGCAATCTGAAAACATATCACTTGTTGTTGTCATGGATAAAAGTACAATTCATCATATTTGCAAAAAGGGATGATTATCGGCTTTCGGGCCAAGGGTGGCAATATTTCTGAAACAGCGCAGTTCGTGAACTGTTCGCGTGCTGCTGTGGTTAAAGTGTATCGAGATTGGAGAAATGGCACCATTGCGAATAAGCGATGTGGAAACTGCGGAGCACCACGTGCCATTGATGTGAGAGGTGAACGTCGGCTTCGAAGGTGCGTGAGGGCCGATCAACACGCTACAGTGGAGCAACCCACTGGCCGAATAAACCAGGGGACTATCGGAAGTGTGTTTAAAACGACAGTTCAGCGAACTGTCGTTGGGGCTCCGATGCAGACGGATGGTCATTGCACCTATGCTAACGAAGGTGCATCTGCAGAAAAGGCTTACATTTGCACGGCAGTATCGGAATTGGACCTCCTCTGATTGGTAAAGGATTGCCTTCTCTGATGAGTCACGTTTTCTGCTTCATCAAACGGATGGGCGTTGGCGTATAAGGCGAAAAACATAGGAGAACAAAACTCTTCAACCATTGCTGGAAGAACACAAGCTGGTGAGGACAGCGTTATGGTCTGGGGAATGTTTTCGTAGCATTCTCTGGATCCACTCAAACTTGTGAAAGTCACTATGGACCGAATGTGTTATGAATCCATCCTTGTAGACCACGTACACCCATACATGCTGATTGTCTTCCCTGGGGCGGATGGGATCTTCCAGCACGACAGTGCGACGTGTCACACAGCTAGAAATGTCCGAGAGTGGTTTAATGAGCACGATGAAGACTTCAAAGCACTTCCCTGATCCCCTAATTCCCCAGACGTAAACCCAATTGAGCATCTGTAGGACCACCTCGATCGTGTTGTTTGCTCTATCGATCCTTCACCACGCACCCTCCAGCAGCTGTCAGATGCACAGCAGTTAGTATGGCTCCACATACCTGTGAACATTTTGCAGCACCTTATTGAGTCACTCCCAGCCCGTCTAGCTGCTGTCCGCGCTGCACACGAAGGTTACTCTGGATATTAGCTGGTGGTCACAATAATGTGACTCGACCGTGTATATTCTAGTGTAAAAGTGCAGAGTCAAGTTAAATTCGGCAAACGTTTCATTTCAAAAATAATTCCTGCTACACAGCCAGCTCAATATAGAAATACGGAAAGGAAGGTGTTTCTAAACGTTACCATAACCGACGGCTATTATGAATCATACATCATATAAAGGAATAAACCCCATCTTTATATGCCACGACTTTTGTTTACGAATTATGTTACCATGGTACATCTGTGTAAGTGAAGCTACGTGCATGAAATTCATACGTTACATTAAATTCAATTGCAAGCACGTAACTGAACTTACACACATGTACCAAAGTACTATACAAAATGGAACAGGTGCCAACGAAAGTCACTCAAGGCTTTCATTTTGATGGAGCTTTAACTGCCAGTTGAAAATCTACGTAGGAGATATTATGAGCTATTCAGTGCAATATAGTAGTCACCGTTCTTAATTTGAGGCCACTGGTTCCAGGAAGGGTACAGAGCCAGCACCGTAAAACAAGCATATCACCCTTGCCTCACAGGGATTCGTACCCGGACCCATCTCGGACAAACGGTTAGAAGCCAACGCTTCGTAACACTCGTCCATCAGGGCGGCAAGTATTAGTTACAGAGATGTAATCACTGAAGTATTTGGACAATACAACAGAAAGATGACGCCAAGAAATTGTGTGGTGGTCATATTGGCACCGAATTCCGTCGACTCCCTAGCCATGAAAAATCAGATACTGGAAATAACAGCACTGACTCCAGAACAGAAATGATATACCCCAGTATGGATAAACTTTTTAATTCCGCAGAAGAAGAAAAATGAAATTTCCAATGAATTTTAAAATCCGTGGACTCCACAAGGAAAGCCACCGTACTGATAGTGACTAGAACTGGCGCTGTTGTTATGTTGCTTCGAACTATCAACCTGAAGAAGAAATTTTGCGATAGAACTCGCTTTACTGCTTTTTTTATTTTTGTGCCTTAGGTATTGCAAACCTAAAGCATCAAGCTGAGTTATGAGTCAGGAATTATACCAGTTTGCGATGTAATTTGCATTGTTTATTATCTAGTACCTCAGTGGGTTGATATTTATAGTATGGTACTTCTGACACTGGTAGTTCCATATCGTGCGCTAATTGTTGATGAATCTTCTCAGCAAAATTGTTGTGCCGCTTCTCGCTGCACATAATCAACGTTTGCTAGCTTGGTGCATTCCCCGCAGATGTGTTCAATGATCTCACTGCACATACCACATCTACATTTGTAATTTCTATAATTTTTGGTTGCAATCATATTGTTTTGAACAGCCATCACAAATCCAGTAGCCTCTCCATACAATTTTCCTCGCTTTAGCCACTGGTTTGAGGCTTTCTTGTCAACTTCTGTCCAGTCTAACTGGTTTGGATGAGCCCCATCAAGTTTCTTTTGGCCGCCCCGGTGGTACAGTGGTCTAAGCGATGGCTTCTGATCATTCGTCCGAAATAGGTCTGGGTTCGAATCCCGGTGAGGCATGGATATTGTGTTTGTCTTACGGCACTGGCTCCCTCCCTTCCCTGGAACCAGTGACCATAAATTAGGAACGGGCGACTGCTATTAGCCCATTGAGTTTGCTCACGGTGGTCGTTAAACCTTCAATAAAAAAAAAGTTCCTTTTGCTTTCATTTTCGAATCCGGTCTTCCGTAGACGACTCTTCTATTTTAGCATCTGGTTTACTTAACATTAGTGAAGTGTTCTCTTTGTCTGCAGCCCATATCACATCAAACATATTACACTGGTGTGCAAAAATTTAGGACGAAGAGGAGAAATCAGCATAACAGCGGAACAAGCAGGCAGAACGGACCGAAAGACCACTCAGGAGATAGACTAGGGTCTGGTACGGTAGAGCATGCGCATATATGCATCATGACGTAGGGGGAGAGTGTCGGAAGGGTATAAAGCACACGGGCGGTGTACGCTCAGCAATTCGGTGAAAGCTATTGCACGGTGTACATCGGTTTGAACGACGTCGAGTTGCTGCCACCGTGTAATATGGCTAACAGGCAATCCAGTCGACAACATCTGGATGACTTTACCCGAGGTCGCGTCATTGAGAAGTTAGAAGAAGGTCGAAGTGTGACTAGTGTGGCCGAGGAGTTCGGGATCGCTCACTGCATCGTTTCACGAGCTTGGAGAGCATTTCAAACGACAGGAACAGCTGTCCGAGAGTTTAGCAGTGGCCGTCCACAAGAAACCACGACGGCGGACGACCGGTATATTGTCCTACAGGCGAGAAGAGACAGATGGCAGACAGCGGGAGAAATCGCAAGGCACATGCAACAGACAACTGGACGTCCGTTGTCGCGTTTAACCGTGGCCAGGAGGCTGCACAAAGGTGGTCTATTTGCACGACGACCAGTACGGTGTGTGCCATTAACGCCTGCTCATCGGAGACAACGGTTTCTGTGGTGCCAGGAACACAAGAACTGGAAACATCAGGAATGGGGTCGAGTTCTCTTTACGGATGAGAGCCGATTTAGTCTGACTAGCGATTCTGGACGTATACACATCTGGAGAGAGCAGGGAACATGCAATCACACCTCCAACATCATCGAAAGGGACCGGTTTGGAGGTGGCGAAGTTCTCGTTTGGGGCGGTATCATGCTTGGTAGCCGTACTGACCTCCACATCTTACGTGCGTCTGTTTAGAGGTGCTGTGGGTCCCGAGTCCCTCTTCATGGACGACAACGCTACACCTCATCGTATAGTGGCTGTCGCAGAGCTGTTGGAGAGTGAAGATATTGAACGCATGGATTGGCCCGCAAGGTTCCCGGACCTAAATCAAATCGAACACGTGTGGGACCTTCTCGGGAGACGCTTGGCAGCACGTCACCAGCCGCCAGCAACGATTCCGCAGCTGCGATTGGCGCTACAAGAGGAATGGGCCACGATGCCGCAACAGCTCCTTGACAACCTCGTCCTCAGCATTGACAGTCAGGGGTGATCATATCCCCTACTAAAGACTGGATTTTTCTTGGCAGCCGCATGTTACATGGACGTTTCTGTCTTCTGTCCAGTTGTGCTCGAAGTTATCTTTACAGTAAAGTGCCTTTGTATTCTTTGGATTCCTTGTTTGGACGGTTTTGCTGACTTGTCGCATATTCTTACATCTTGGGGCTCTTATGGTATGATTTGAGTCGATGTGGAGCACTTCTGCACGACGTTACATTCGAAAAACCAACTCGTCCTTAATTTTTGCACGCCAGTGTATTTTCATAACATTTGGAGTAAAAGTATGTCCCCCGTGAGCAAATTCGCGCATCGTGAATGAGTTTTGTATTATTATTACTATTATTATTATTATTATTATTATTAGTGTCTACTACTCTGAAACCTGTCTAAGACGGAATGCAAGGGTCTGGAATTACACTCAGTAGAGAACATATTAGAGATAGGGGTGATGAGCAGTTGACATGGGATTCCCCCGCGCAGAGTGGAACAGACCCTAAACGAGCGCACGCGATAAATAGGCAGACCGCAGGGCTTCCTAAGAGTGTAACGCAATCGACGAACATATGTAAACATGGTGATCTCAACGACTTTGATTGTGGACGTATTGACGGCGTAAGAAAGATGGGCCATTGTATTGCCCAGATGGTAAGAACCCTTAGTTTCCTGAGGGGAAATCAAGGGTGTACCGCTAGTATGCCATTGACGGACGTACCAACGCCCAGAGAGCAAGTGGTGGCCGACCACACGTCATTGATGACGGGGGTCGACGTAAGTTTCCGAGGCTCGTACATTCCGACCGCTTGACAAGGACGGCGCAAATCATATCCAGGTTAAATGTCGGAGCCCCAAGAAGCATCAGGGAGCGAACCGTAGGGCGCAGGATGCATACCTTGGGCTACGAGAGCCGACGCCCTACTAGTGTGACACTGTTGACTGCTCGTCGTCGGAAGTTACGCCTCGCCTGCTGCCAGGAAAATCAAAAGTGGACCTCTGCTCAGTGTGTCATATGAATCCCGTTTTCAGCTGTACCGAGCTAACTGAAGGGTGCGGGTGTGGCGTCGACCGAGCTAACTGGAGGGTGCGGGTGTGGCGTCGACCGAGCTAACTGGGCTAACTGGAGGGTGCGGGTGTGGCGTCGACCGAGCTAGTTAGAGGGTGCGTGTGTGGCGTCGACAACATGAGCCCCGTCGTGCCAGGTCGGCTCATTTCAAGGCGGTGGTGATTCTGGGATGGTTTGGTAAGCAGGGCCGGACGGAACTTTTGCAGGGCCCTGAGCAAAATTTCATTATGGGCCTTAGGAATCGAGTCTAATAGTTTACTAAAGTCCTTATGTGAAAAATGAAAACAAACGAAATATGCCACCAAGGAAAATGATTATCACAAATTGCTGTGAAATTAATAAAAACTCTATAAAATCCTTTGTACTGATATGTGAAACTAATAACTTGTGAAATTATACTCTTTACGCTGTTATAATGGCAACGGTCAAGACCCATGCGATGTTTGATGACTTATACCCATAATGCATCGTTGCACTACTATATAAAGGAGTAATACATTACCTCTGTTCTACCTGATGATGATGTAAATGTTACCCCGAAACTGGTAGTGGGGTATTTTAGCTGTAAATATCTTTCGTATTTTATTAAATACCGTACATAGACGGTGAGTTTCTCATTTCATTTGACTATAACATGGATTGAAAGTTCAGAGAGAGAACACAGTAAAACGTGCTAAAATGTTTAATTTTCTTTTCGGGGAGAAGGGGTTTAGGTTGCATTGGGATTTTTATAAAAACTTTCTCACAAAATGGTAAAAAGAAAACTTTAACTAATCTGCAACGCGAATATATTTTTGCATAAAGAACAATAAGGACCCTTCCTAAATAAGTTCGTTTATATATATATTTTTTTCCCTGGTACACGTTTTAGTGATTGATTTTTATGCAAGGTGGAATAACTGACAAATTAGTGACTTTTCTTAACTTTTATGCACGCTCATGTATGAATTTTTTTTAATTTTTTTCCCAGCACTATTTTTTAAAGTCACTGAACAATTGGCCTCCATATACACAGTCGTATCAGAATAATACCACCACCTACCTAATAATGGGAATAACCACACTGGGCCCGGATGACAGCATAGCAAGACAGCGTGGCATGAACGCAATGAGGCCCTGGAAGGTTGCCCGAGTCACATGTGCCTATTCGGACTGCAGCACAGCACGGAGGTCCCGGAGATCACGTGGTTGTGGGTGGGCATGTCGAACTTGTCGATCCAAATAGTCCCACAAGTGCTCTATGGGATTGAGATCGAGCGATTTCGCCGGCCAAGGGAGAACGGAAACATCGCTGTAGTGTTCTTGGAACCAGTCATGCACCCCTTAGTGACATGACAGGGCGCATTGTCCTATCACCACCATGGTAAGCGTCCAACATGAAGGGATGCATGTGGTCACCATCACCACCATGGTAAGCGTCCAACATGAAGGGATGCATGTGGTCAGCGAGGACGGACAGGTAGCCATTGGCGTTCAGTGACACATAGTGGTGCCAGCGGTCCCAGATCATACCAGGAAAACATCTCCTAGACATGCACACTGCCACCACCTGCCTGTAATTGACCGATAAGCGTGTCCAAGTGTACCAGGAAAACGGTCCCAGATCATACCAGGAAAACATCTCCTAGACATGCACACTGCCACCACCTGCCTGTAATTGACCGATAAGCGTGTCCAAGTGTACCAGGAAAACGGTCCCAGATCATACCAGGAAAACATCTCCTAGACATGCACACTGAAACCACCGGCCTGTACTTGACCGATAAGCGTGTCCGGGTGTACCAGGAAAACGGTCCCAGATCATACCAGGAAAACATCTCCTAGACATGCACACTGACACCACCTGCCTGTACTTGACCGATAAGCGTGTCCAAGTGTACCAGGAAAACGGTCCCAGATCATACCAGGAAAACATCTCCTAGACATGCACACTGAAACCACCGGCCTGTACTTGACCGATAAGCGTGTTCGGGTGTACCAGGAAAACGGTCACAGATCATACCAGGAAAACATCTCCTAGACATGCACACTGAAACCACCGGCCTGTACTTGACCGATAAGCGTGTCCGGGTGTACCAGGAAAACGGTCCCAGATCATACCAGGAAAACATCTCCTAGACATGCACACTGAAACCACCGGCCTGTACTTGACCGATAAGCGTGTCCGGGTGCACCAGGAAAACGGTCCCAGATCATACCAGGAAAACATATCCTAGACATGCACACTGAAACCACCGGCCTGTACTTGAGCGATAAGCGTGTCCGGGTGTACCAGGTAAACGGTCCCAGATCATACCAGGAAAACATCTCCTAGACATGCACACTGCCACCACCGGCCTGTACTTGACCGATAAGCGTGTCCGGGTGTACCAGGAAAACGGTCCCAGATCATACCAGGAAAACATCTCCTAGACATGCACACTGACACCACCTGCCTGTACTTGACCGATAAGCGTGTCCAAGTGTACCAGGAAAACGGTCCCAGATCATACCAGGAAAACATCTCCTAGACATGCACACTGACACCACCTGCCTGTACTTGACCGATAAGCGTGTCCAAGTGTACCAGGAAAACGGTCCCAGATCATACCAGGAAAACATCTCCTAGACATGCACACTGAAACCACCGGCCTGTACTTGACCGATAAGCGTGTTCGGGTGTACCAGGAAAACGGTCCCAGATCATACCAGGAAAACATCTCCTAGACATGCACACTGAAACCACCGGCCTGTACTTGACCGATAAGCGTGTCCGGGTGTACCAGGAAAACGGTCCCAGATCATACCAGGAAAACATCTCCTAGACATGCACACTGACACCACCTGCCTGTACTTGACCGATAAGCGTGTCCAAGTGTACCAGGAAAACGGTACCAGATCATACCAGGAAAACATCTCCTAGACATGCACACTGACACCACCTGCCTGTACTTGACCGATAAGCGTGTCCAAGTGTACCAGGAAAACGGTCCCAGATCATACCAGGAAAACATCTCCTAGACATGCACACTGAAACCACCGGCCTGTACTTGACCGATAAGCGTGTCCGGGTGTACCAGGAAAACGATCCCAGATCATACCAGGAAAACATCTCCTAGACATGCACACTGACACCACCTGCCTGTACTTGACCGATAAGCGTGTCCAAGTGTACCAGGAAAAAGGTCCCAGATCATACCAGGAAAACATCTCCTAGACATGCACACTGAAACCACCGGCCTGTACTTGACCGATAAGCGTGTTCGGGTGTACCAGGAAAACGGTCCCAGATCATACCAGGAAAACATCTCCTAGACATGCACACTGAAACCACCGGCCTGTACTTGACCGATAAGCGTGTCCGGGTGTACCAGGAAAACGGTCCCAGATCATACCAGGAAAACATCTCCTAGACATGCACACTGACACCACCTGCCTGTACTTGACCGATAAGCGTGTCCAAGTGTACCAGGAAAACGGTCCCAGATCATAATAGGAAAACATCTCCTAGACATGCACACTGAAACCACCGGCCTGTACTTGACCGATAAGCGTGTTCGGGTGTACCAGGAAAACGGTCCCAGATCATACCAGGAAAACATCTCCTAGACATGCACACTGAAACCACCGGCCTGTACTTGACCGATAAGCGTGTCCGGGTGTACCAGGAAAACGGTCCCAGATCATACCAGGAAAACATCTCCTAGACATGCACACTGAAACCACCGGCCTGTACTTGACCGATAAGCGTGTCCGGGTGCACCAGGAAAACGGTCCCAGATCATACCAGGAAAACATATCCTAGACATGCACACTGAAACCACCGGCCTGTACTTGAGCGATAAGCGTGTCCGGGTGTACCAGGTAAACGGTCCCAGATCATACCAGGAAAACATCTCCTAGACATGCACACTGCCACCACCGGCCTGTACTTGACCGATAAGCGTGTCCGGGTGTACCAGGAAAACGGTCCCAGATCATACCAGGAAAACATCTCCTAGACATGCACACTGACACCACCTGCCTGTACTTGACCGATAAGCGTGTCCAAGTGTACCAGGAAAACGGTCCCAGATCATACCAGGAAAACATCTCCTAGACATGCACACTGAAACCACCGGCCTGTACTTGACCGATAAGCGTGTTCGGGTGTACCAGGAAAACGGTCCCAGATCATACCAGGAAAACATCTCCTAGACATGCACACTGAAACCACCGGCCTGTACTTGACCGATAAGCGTGTCCGGGTGTACCAGGTAAACGGTCCCAGATTATACCAGGAAAACATCTCCTAGACATGCACACTGCCACCACCGGCCTGTACTTGACCGATAAGCGTGTCCGGGTGTACCAGGAAAACGGTACCAGATCATACCAGGAAAACATCTCCTAGACATGCACACTGAAACCACCGGCCTGTACTTGACCGATAAGCGTGTCCGGGTGTTCGTTCTCGTGTGTTCCGACGCCATATCCGCCACCATTCGTCACTTCTGTGGAGTAGAAACCTTGATTCGTCGGAGAAGGCTACCTTTTTCCTCTCTTCCACTGTCCAATAACAGTAATCCCATGCGAACTGTTGGCATCGTTGCCGATGGACGTGGGTTAACATGGGCGCCTTGACGCAGCGTAGACTCCGGAGACCCATGCGTAACAGGGTTCGCACTACTATTATTGGGGACACGTATACCTGGGGGTCCCAGCGTTCATTTGCGTGGTCTATTGCTGCACTGTTGCGCGTCGATTGCCCTTTAGCAGTCGACAGAGACGACGTTCTCCTCTGGGGGTCGATAGTCTTTGGGGCTCCACAGGTATGACGTCGGGAGGTACTCATTGTGCCTGCGGTCCATTCTTGGTACTTCCTTACTACAGCACCTCGTGTACAGCCCACGAAGTCTGCTGTTTCTGAGTTGCTTCCACCCTTGGCGCGGTAGCCAATGATCATTCCTTTTCGAACGTTCGTCAAATCAGTGCCCCTTCCCATTGCGCTCACGTGACGCACTATGGCTCATCTGTCCTGGTCTGCCACTTATTTCTCCGTGAGGTCAACTTTGTCACGTGCACTCTGTGAGGCGCCTGGACGGGTACACTGTAATTCCGGGGGTGGTCATATTATTACTTTGATATTGTTCTTTTATTTATTTAAATTTAAGTACCTGGTTTACAGTCCAATTGTTGAACATGTAATAGGGAGTCACAAAATGATGAAATTTAATTTGCTATTTCATGAACGTGGAAAAGTTTAAGGTGGTTATAATAATAATAATAATAATAATAATAATAATAATAATAATAATAATAATTTGAAATCTGCAAATCTCAGTGTCTTTACGATGAAGCGTGGTAACCTATTTAAAAGTGAGGAGAAGATCGTAAACTAAAAAAAAAATATTATAAAATCTTTAGTTCTAAAAAGTATGATATATCTTTAGAATTCCAGAAGATACGATATATCTTTAGAATTTTAGAAAATAGGATTTTGTTTTCATTTCCTAAACTGCGGGGTCCCTTGAAGACGCGGGGTCCGGGTCGACCGCCCCGATTGCCCCTAGGATCCAGCCGGCCCTGTTGGTAAGCCTTCTCATGTGACACATTGTGTCTCTTAGTGTGTCTGCAGAGGTCTTTAACCGCTGCGCCCTATACTAACATGTGCTGGTTGATCACCTAAACCAGGTGTTCCCAAACTTTTTGAGACCGCGCCGCCCTTCACATGTCACACTTTTCCTGCGACGCCCCTGCACCCAAAATTAAAAAAAAAATTCCCAAATTCGACTTTGTGGTATTTAAAAAAAACATAGTCATTTACATTACCATCTTGTATTCTTTTTAATGTAATAATTGATACCATGTCAAGAGCAGCAGGCAACACCAACTCCTCGGAAATTGCGTGAGATTTCTTGCTGCGTGCAATTCACTATGCCACTTTGTAGGATAAAATGAGGGCTTTGCTGAGGATTGTGGTTTGTTTACGGATATGAGCCTTCTGCTCACGCATTTCTTGTAACTTGTGTGAAAAGTAATCTCCGGGCTTACCCATTGAACTACTGTGTACGGTTTCCAGGTGACGTTGCAGTTTTTTCGGAAGCATTTACTTAAGAGAAAGCATTGTTTGTACATAACTTAATTGACTAAAAATTACGAACTTCTATTTTTTAAATAACCCAACACTAATTTTTATACAGTAACACTTACAATATGACGCTCACTGAGGGCATGTGCGCTGCACATTAACAGAAATAATTCAGGGTCACCTCGGCGAAGTGAAAATCTCGAATATCCTGAATATTTTTCAATGCTTGATGAAATGTTTTTTACCCTACATATGGTTTCTATATCCACCTCCTCTATTTCATCATCCTCACTGCTATTGTTTTTCTTATCTTCAATTTGATATCACCTAATAATTTCGTCAAAATCTTTATTACAAGCTCGGATTCGAAGCTGCTGTCGATGTTTACATAGTCCTTCACATTGACGGTTACAAAACTGGTTCTGTTTATTGATTCCGGAAGATCATTGATGCTTTCACCACATTTCTGACAAAGTAAATTTCAAAAGGAAATAAAAAAGCATGCAGCAGAAAAATAAAATTTATCCAGTGGAGTAACTTCAACTGCTTTCTAACTCAAATCTGCATGAATTAGAAAGCAAAAATTTGCTCTGCTAGATAATTGAAAAAATCAATTTTATGTAAGTATTTGGCGGCAGAAATCAGCTATATTTTGTTTTGTTTGTGATTAATTTATTTGCCAGACTTCATTCTTAATCGTATTTTATTCACATATCCATTTTAATCAAAAGAAAAAAATAACCAAAACGTTTTACAAAAAGCAAGACAACTGTGATTTTGTTATAAGCAAACGCGGAAAATCTTATCACACTGCTGTTAGAAATATTACGTACAATAAAAGCAGGAGCAAACCCAAAATTGAAATAAATAAATAAGTAAATAAAATAGCAGGGCGGGAAACTATCAATACCACATTCAGCATTATTCCTTTAGTTTCCAGTTAATTTCACAATTTTATATTTTGATTCGGCAGCGCCGAAATTGTATATATCAACAAAACTCGCACCACAGAGTCAAGCAGGATGCATTCCAATTACGTCACTTGCCGCTTCTCCGAGGACCATTTAATTAAATCTGATGTACTCGACCCAGCAGTGGCTGTGAGGAAAACGGCCATGAGGGAGGTTTCTTTTTTTCATGTAAACTAACTGATGTAAGAATAGACTGAGGTTCCCAAACGAGTTGGTTTCAACAGACATCAAGCATGTGACCAGTTCAACTTTCACTGGGGGAAACTATACAGGCAACAGGGCGTTATACGGGGAAAACTCCCAGCTGAGTTCAGAAAATTGATTGTTTCAGTAAGAGAAATTCTGAAATTCTAGTGTTGCTTCTAGAACATGGCTGATAACATAATCGTGCAAATGAATGGTGCACATTTTTAACCGACTAGAACAAAGTCAAGAATGTTATTGATGAATTTTTAAATTACGTAACTCTAGTGGAATGTCTGCTTAAAAGTTGTTGTTGGAACTTGGATTCTCAGTCATACTTTTCAGAAATCTAAATGCACTAAGATTATGAGGCGGAACACAGAGTTAACCAAGTTCAGAAAAATTTAACTGAACAATTTTTGTTGCTTGTTCTGGGAGCGAGAGCTTGTATGATATCATATCCGTACAACCAATTGGTATTCCATTCCAGTTCAAGAGACTACAATTTTTTATTTTGCAATGTACCAAAATGTTTAAGAGTAAACGTTTTAAGTAACTTAGGTGGAAAAGCGCTTCAATGACAACTAAATGTAAATAAGTCAAAAGCTGTTGAGCGCAGTGGTCTAAGCGCTGGCTTATGACCATTCGTCCGTGAAGGGTCCGGGTTCGAATCCCGGTGAGGAATGGATGTTGTGTTTGTGTTACTGGCTCTCTCCCTTCCCTGGAGTCAGTGGCCCTGAATTAGGGACGGGCGACATTGATTTGCTCCCGGTGGCCGTTAAACCTTCAAACAAACAAAAAAGCTGACGCATGAAAGAATTTGTGTTTGCACGTGAAAGATAAACCGCGAATATATTTTGCACAACAGCACTGCTGTAACAACAGATGTTTAGTGCAATAACATTTTCCGTGCATTGTCGGGGTTTACGTACTAACGCTTAACTACAAAGGTGTCCGAATAATGACTGTGCGTTGAATGTACGAATTGCAGTAATGTAGTAATAAACAAATTTTGAATGAAATTACAGTGGAAGTGCTCTGTGTCTGGTAACATTCATGTCTCCCCACACCAATGTGCGCGCAGCTGTCATTCCGAGCGAAGGTCATTCTCGAGCGCTTGGGCGACGGAGGCAGACGTGTCGATTGATCACTCTCTCGACACAAGGACAATGGTGTTGACAGTTGAGCAGAGAGTAATTTTGGTGGAACATGTCTTTTCCCATGACAATAAGTACACGGACAAAGCAAAAACAGTTCGCAAGGAAATTTCGTGATGCAAACTTCTCCCACCATAATGCAGTACGTCAGCTCATAGCAAAGTTTCGGGAAACTGGCAGGGTTCTGGATTCCCCCGCCCCAGTGGACTTTCAACGGCAGACGAGATTGTACAGGATATCCAGGACACGATACAAAGGAGTCCACAGAAGTCCGTGAGGCGGCTGTCAAAACAAGCTAATGGGCCGAAGAGTGCAGCCCACGATATTCTGAAAAGGAAGTTGCGTTTCTACGCGAACAAAATGTCTGTCATTCATCAGCTGAAAGAAACAGACCACGAGGCCCGTGTACAGTACTGCAGGTGGTTCCACGAGTTCCTGTCTGAAGAAGGTGAGGACATTCTGGACGTGCAAAGTGTCTGTCGTGCATCAGCTGAAAGAAACAGACCACGAGGCCCGTGTTCGGTACTGCAGGTGGTTCCAAGCGTTCCTGTCTGAAGAAGGTGAGGACATTCTGGACGTGCAAAGTATCTGTCGTGCATCAGCTGAAAGAAACAGACCACGAGGCCCGTGTACGGTACTGCAGGTGGTTCCAAGAGTTCCTGTCTGAAGAAGGTGAGGACATTCTGGACGTGGAAAGTGTCTGTCGTGCATCAGCTGAAAGAAACAGACCACGAGGCCCGTGTTCGGTACTGCAGGTGGTTCCAAGATTTCCTGTCTGAAGAAGGTGAGGACATTCTGGACGTGCAAAGTGTCTGTCGTGCATCAGCTGAAAGAAAAAGATCAGGTGACCCGTGTTCGGTACTGCACGTGGTTCCAAGACTTCCTGTCTGAAGAAGGTGAGTACATTCTGGACGTGCAAAGTGTCTGTCGTGCATCAGCTGAAAGAAACAGACCACGAGGCCCGTTTTCGGTACTGCAGGTGGTTCCAAGAGTTCCTGTCTGAAGAAGGTTGGGACATTCTGGACGTGCAAAGTGTCTGTCGTGCATAAGCTGAAAGAAACAGACCACGAGGCCCGTGTTCGGTATTGCAGGTGGTTCCAAGAGTTCCTGTCTGAAGAAAATGAGGACATTCTGGACGTGCAAAGTATCTGTCGTGCATCAGCTGAAAGAAACAGACCACGAGACCCGTGTTCGGTACTGTAGGTGGTTCCAAGAGTTTCTGTCTAAAGAAGGTGAGGACATTCTGGACATGCAAAGTGTATGTCGTGCATCATCTAAAAGAAACAGACCACGAGGCCCGTGTTCGGTACTGCAGGTGGTTTCAAGAGTTCCTGTCTGAAGAAGGTGAGGACATTCTGGACGTGCAAAGTGTCTGTCGTGCATCAGCTTAAAGAAAAAGATCACATGACCCGTGTTCGGTACTGCAGGTGGTTCCACGGGTTCCTGTCTGTAGAAGGTCAGGACATTCCGGACGTGCAAAGTGTCTGTCGTGCATCATCTGAAAGAAACAAATCACGTGACCCGTGTTCGGTACTGCAGGTGTTTCCAAGAGTGTGATCACGTGACCCGTGTTCGGTACTGCAGGTGGTTCCAAGACTGTGATCATGTGACCTGTGTTCTTTACTGCAGGTGGTTCCAAGAGTTCCTGTCTGAGGAAGGTGAGACATTATGGACGTGACTTTCTTACAGATGAGACATCGTTCAGCACTGAAAGGGAAGGTGTATGCAAGCAATCTGCATACACATCAACAGCTACAGGCTGTAATAACGACCCACATCCAACAAATCACACCACATACCTCGAGTAAGGTCTTCACCAATATGCAGAAGCGTGTGAAGACATGTCTGGACGTCGGTGGGGCCCATTTCCAGCACCACCTGTAGGAACCAGTTCGACATGGTAAGCGTTACTTTCAGTGCACAGTTATTTTTCGGACACCCTGTATAAGCCAACAAGGTGTAAAATTTTTTTTTGAAGTTTCAACTAAAGTTTACGGGAACTTTTAAAAGGACTATAAGAAAAAATGTTCTGAAGTGCGGACGGAATTAAGCAAATACAAAAATTTTCAGGAATTCTTTATTTTTAATATAGGCTAACATCCGATTCATTTGCAACGTTTCTCAGCCACTAGTACATTCACATAAATGCATTGTAGAATCGTAATCTGGGACAGAAAAGTGTGATACGTTTTTTTATTTATGATCAATGCCTGAAACATTAGTTGTTGATACCAGCATGATAAAAGGTGAAGACGTTGAGTTTGTTCATTACCGGTCAGTGTCACGTGTGAAACTGAATGTTGGTTGAACGAAGAGGAGCAAGAAGATGCTTATGATGAAAAAGATTAGAGCCACTCAGGTGGCGCAGTGGTCTAATTGTTGGCTTCTAAACGTTCCTTCTAGACTGGTCCGGGATCATGCCCCGGATAAGGCATGGGCGATGTGTTTGCTTTACGACGCTAGCTCTCCCTTTTCCCTTGAGGTTAAAGAGATAGTCGTGCTAAAATAATTAATAGTAAAACTAATGCCATCTTATACACGATTAAAATAGTTTTAATATAAAAACACACTAGTTGCATATTTTAACTAGTGTGTTTTTAACATTAAAACTATTTGAATCGTATATAAAACGGCAGTAGTTTTACTATTAGTAGTTTTCCCTTGAACCAGTGGCCCTAATGAACCCATAGAGTTTCTCACGTCACGGTCGTCCGTGAATAACAAAATAAAAAACAGAATAAAGATTGAAATGCTTTGTAAATAATATCAGTGTTATTCTGAAATGCCCAGTGAGCCACCGAATCAGTTGAAGGTATGTGAGAGGAATGTGGAAATGCAGTGGCCATATTTTTACAACTGTGTTGCCACCGTTGCTGAAGATGTTTGTGATACTGCAACAGTGGGTAGTATTAAATGTAATACTTGAAAGAACAGTGTAGTTGAAGAAACAGTAAAGAGGGAGAAGGAAGCATATTTTGGAAGTTCACAAAGTAGAATTAATTATTCAGGATGAGCGTCACTGCAAAATTCGTGAAGTAGCAAAGCTGGTTTGTCAGAGTAAGGCAAAAGGTAGGAAATATAAGATGGATCGGCTTTTGGCAAAAATATGAAATTCTTCTGAAAATACAGAAGACATAAAAGATAAAGGTAAATAAAATACTAAGTTGTTTGAAGAAATAGGACTGGAGAAGCTGTATGGGAGCTTACATAAAGAGTTAAGTGAAAGCTGGGGTGAAAGCTTCTGTGATTTATTAGAACATGGAGGCAAAAAGGATTTTGGGGTAAAGGTGGGGGTTGTCACACAGAGACAAACAAGCAATATAGGGATCTGGAGAGAAGAGCTTTGCAAAATTACGAAGTCTCTCCAAAATGGTAAATCCCTGGCAGTAGATGGCAAAACAACTGAGATGCTAAAATATGGTGGTAACTCTGTCATTGACCGTCTGTTCAACTGAAATTTGTCGGTTCTGTTGGGAGTTAAGTTGTCCCTCACGATTGAAGAGATACTATCATTGCCCCTTTGTATATGATAAAAGCTGATCAGACAGAATGTAAGAACTGTCGAGGTGTGAGTCTACTTGGTGTGTCAGGGAGTGTTTGAAAAGGTAGTTATTGACAAGATACAATGTTTGATATCAGAGAAGATGTGGGATGTACCGGATGGTTTTATGCCTAGTGTGGGCTGCACAAACGAAATTTTTGCATTACGCATAATTGAAAAGTGTCTAACTGTTGCTAAGAAAGTTTTTGCTGCCTTTGTAGATTTGGGGAAAGCTTATGACAAAGTAAACAGAGTGCTTCTGCGAAAGGTCTTTAGAAATTGTGGTATAACTAGGAATCTGCTTAAATGTGTGAGAGCTATCTATGCTGTCATCGGAGCGTGAGTACGTGTGAATGGTGTTTTATAGAAAAGTTTTTCAATGGTTCAGGGGTCAAACAGCCTGGATAATGCCAGCCTGGATGATCAGTGTATTCATGGATGCATGCGTGAGTGTTGTGTGACGTACTACAGAGGTGAAAACATGTGTCAAGACGACAAATCTGCAGCCAGACATTCTGTCCGCGTAGCTCAGTTAGGAGAACGACTTACTCCGGAGTGAGGGGACACGGATTTGATGCCAGTCGGGGACACGGATTCGATGCCAGTCGGGGACACGGATTCGATGTCAGTCGGGGACACGGATTCGATGCCAGTCGGGGACACGGATTCGATGCCAATCGGGGACACGGATTCGATGCCAGTCGGGGATGCAGATTCGATGCCAGTCGGGAACACGGATTCGACACGGATTCGATTCGATGCCAGTCGGGGACAAACTTGTGCTTTCACATTGGCGCCCGATTGTGATAAATGGATCTGCTGGCCGTTTGGTTCTTCAAAAAATGTGTGACGTTTGTTCCACACATTGTTTGGAATCAATGAAAAATTTCTACTTTGCTTCAAAAACAAACAAAAATAATTAAGAGGGAGATGATGTGACGTACTACAGAGGTAGAAACATGTGTCAAGACGACAAATCTACACCGAGACATTCTGTTCGCGTAGCTCGGTTGGGAGAGCGACTTACTCTAGAGTGAGGGAACAAGAGTTCGATGCCCGTCGCGAACAAACTTGTGTTTTCACAGTTGTCAATACTGCATGCATGTAGAGAATACTGCTTACATCTTAGTAACTATTATGTGTGCAGACTGCGGTATGCTGATAATACAGTCCTGTTAGAGGAGAGAAAAATTGAGTTTCAGAGAATGCTGTCTCGGATGTATGAAGTTTGTATGAAATTCAAAATGAGTATAAATGATGAGGAAAACAGAGTTATTGTTTCTGAGTGAGGAACTGTTAGTACTGAATGCAATACCAGTCTAAATGGCACAGAAGTAGACCAGGGGAATGACTTTGCACATTTAGGAAGTACGTTTGTCAGAGAAATCAGATTAAATGATGAAATTAGTACGCGGATGAATTCACCTTCAACAACTTTTTGAATTATGCTCATTTTTTTTTTCTTTTTGTTTGGGGGTTTGACGACCACAGTGAGAAACTCAGTGGGCTCTAAGCAGTCGTACATCCCTAATCTGGGCCACTAGTTCCAGGGAAGGGTGAGAGCCAGTGGTTTAAGACAAGTAAACCACTCATCCTTACCGGGACTCGAACCCGAGCCCACTCGGAAGAATGGTCAAAAGCCAGCGTTCAGACCACTGCGCTACCGGGGCTGCTTTTCTTGTTTCGAAAATTTGGCGGGAAGTGTAGCTCTGAAAAGAAACGACTTCTTTTTGAGTACGAAAATGTCGAAATTATTCTTAATTGGATAAGGAAATGGTTTGCAGAGAAATAATAGTCATGCAATACCGTATCGCATTCTGTGGAAATGAAAGCACTGAGCATCAGCAATAAAAAAAACGAGAAAGAGAATAACAAACACAGAATTAAAGAACAGAAATTAAGATGTAGTACGGGTTGGACTGTTTGTCTCATGAGTAAAATAAGCTCAAGCTATCGAAGAAATACACGTGCTGTGAGTGTCGCATTTATAAACATATAATCCAACTGCATGGAAACGTGAATGCCTGTCAAACGCCCGTTTTCGTTGAAATGTTGTGAAATACTACAACACAACAAATGATTTCTCGAGTGTGATTCGAGATAACAAGCCTTGAAACACTACGGTGCACCATAATGTTAGTGATTGAAGCCGAACATGCGAATGATTAGATAACAAGCCTTGCAACACTACGTCGAGATAACAAGCCTTGAAACACTACGGGGCACCATACTGTTAGTGATTGAAGCCGAACATGCGCAGGATGAGATAACAAGCCTTGAAACACTACGTCGAGATAACAAGCCTTGAAACACTTCGTCGAGGAAACACTACGGGGCACCATAATGTTAGTGACTGAAGCCGAACATGCGAAGGATGAGTTAAATATTGTATAGAACTCGCACAGAATAAAAAAATACTGGTTAGGTATTATACATTGTGGAACTCGTTCAGAATACGAAGATCTGCTTGAAGTACTGTAGATGTGCTTCGCCGAAACAGATTCCTCGTTGTTTTTTTAACAGTTTAGGAAGTTCTCCTGTTAACCCCTTAACACAAATAAAGCAAAGGAACTGAAAATCGAGGCAGAAGTAACTACCCGATGCATATCATCTGTTTTTTAGTCATGTGATTTTATCGTCAATAAACTTTTCAATGCATATTCCAAGAAACTTGATTGATGTAGGATGTCCGAAAGACAACCAACACGTTTTGGGACCATTAGAGAGATCGAGAAGCTGACAATACAAAAATGTGCTGAATAAAGTGCTTGAAGTAATGGAGATCAGTTGTCACTCCAAACGTTTTGTTTATTAATCGGACAATGGAATTTCAGAGTGTGCTGAAACCATGCATTTTATCAGCAAACGAGTGGCGAAGCCATAATGAGGTGTAATGTTTTTATTTCTTAAATGTTGAAGTTATTGAATTAATGTTCTTAGATAAGTTGATTGACGAATGAATAAACTCATACCCTGAATTAATTCGTTGAATATACACTACATGATCAAAGTTTCCGGACAACCCCTTTTGAGTAGTGAATAATGAATTTGCTCATATACGTCCAGTCATGGCCCATTCAGGTATGAAAAGACGCAAAGACGCACGTGACCCAGCAAACATCATAGACAAAATGACAGAAACTTATGACAGCAACTTTCAACGTGGCAGAGTCATAGGGTGCCATTTAGCAATAAATCAGTTTAAAAACGTTATTTCCAGTTGCAGCTGCCCCGATCAGCTCTAAGTGATGTTATTGTAAAGTGAAAGAACAACAACAACGCAATCAAAGCCTGACAGGCCACGCAAAATGACAGAGCGGGAAGGCAACTGCTGAAGCGGGTGGTACGCCAAAATCGTCTGTCTTGGGTTGAAACACTCAGCACCGAGTTCCAAAAGGCCTCTGGAAGCAAGGCCAGCACAAAAATAGTTCGTCGAGAGCTGAAGAAAATGGGTTTCCGTAGCCGAACAGCTGCAGGCAAAGCTAACAACAGCAAGATCAACGTCAAGCGTCTGCTGTACCGGTGTAAAGATCAACGTCAAGCGTCGGCTGGACCGGTGTAAAGATCAACGTCAAGCGTTGGCTGGACTGGTGTAAAGATCAACGTCAAGCATCGGCTGGACTGGTGTAAAGATCAACGTCAAGCGTTGGCTGGACCGGTGTAAAGATCAACGTCAAGCGTCGGCTGGACTGGTGTAAAGATCAACGTCAAGCATCGGCTGGACTGGTGTAAAGATCAACGTCAAGCATCGGCTGGACTGGTGTAAAGATCAACGTCAAGCATCGGCTGGACCGGTGTAAAGATCAACGTCAAGCGTCGGCTGGACTGGTGTAAAGATCAACGTCAAGCATCGGCTGGACTGGTGTAAAGATCAACGTCAAGCGTCGGCTGGACCGGTGTAAAGATCAACGTCAAGCGTCGGCTGGACCGGTGTAAAGATCAACGTCAAGCATCGGCTGGACTGGTGTAAAGATCAACGTCAAGCGTCGGCTGGACCGGTGTAAAGATCAACGTCAAGCGTCGGCTGGACCGGTGTAAAGATCAACGTCAAGCGTCGGCTGGACTGGTGTAAAGATCAACGTCAAGCATCGGCTGGACTGGTGTAAAGATCAACGTCAAGCGTTGGCTGGACCGGTGTAAAGATCAACGTCAAGCGTCGGCTGGACTGGTGTAAAGATCAACGTCAAGCGTCGGCTGGACTGATGTAAAGATTAACATCAAGCTTCGGCAGGGCTGATATAAAGCTCATCGCTAGTAGATTCTGGAACAGTGAGAAAGCGTTCTGTGAAGGGATGAATCGCTCGTCACGATGTGGCGGTCCGATAGATCAGTAGGGTTGTGGAGGATGCCAGGTAAACGCTAAATTACCGACTGTGTTGCGCCAAATGTGAAGTTTAGTACAGAAGGCATCATGCTCTTCAGATTTTTTCATATTCTGAGTAAGACTCCTTACTTTCAGTGCCAGGTAACCTTAACACTGCAGCTTATAAGGACATTTTCAGCATTTCTGTGCTCCCAGCATTATAGTAACAGTTCCGTGAAGGCCTTCCCTTCACAAACAGAACAATGTCCACGTGCAAAAAGCGAGGTCCATGCAGGAATAGTTTGATAAGATGGGTGTGGAAGAACTTGACTGGCCTGTACAGAGCCCCGATCTCAACCCCATGGAACACCTGTGGGATTAATTGAAATGTCGACTGCAAGCCAGGCTGCACCTCCAGACATCGGTGACCGACCTGATTAATGGTCTTGTAGCAGAGTGGAAATTAATTCCCGCAGCTACGTCTTAGTTTCCGAGTTTTAAGCACTACTCGAGATGTAAAACAACCGACCCCTATGATAGGGAGGGGAAATATTGAAAGATTATCTTTTCATGCCAAAGATGCATGGAAACAATAATAATGCATTCATGTCTTTAATGTCAAAGATGTGTGGGCGACTGCTTGTAGCCCCTTGAGGTGCTCACGGTGGTCGTTAAACCCCCAATCGAAAAAAAAAAAAAAAGATGTGTGGACACAGGGAAATAACACTGGTGCAATGGTAATGTGAGAAGAGACAGAAAAGTGACTGAAGTATTTAAAAACGTTGAAATTAATCAGTGACAAGAAGGTACGATATATGTTGCATTTTACATCAGGAGATCAATTCACTCTGGTGAGAAACCATGTGGTGACGGATTTGTTCCAAGGCTCTAACTGCAGATTGCAATAAAACTAGATACTATGGTTGCAAAGAGTTCGGAAATTTATTCCTGAAGTGAGAATTTGTCAAATTGCTCGATTTCGTGGAACTGCGGAAGAATGTATTTTCATGTAACAACTTGTAAATTTGACGCAGCTTAATGCGATCATCTCAGGATGGAGGCATTTTGATAAAAATAATCATAAAATATTACCAATTGATGAAATAAACACTCATAATTTTCAATATTATTTATTGACACGAGATCGCAAATATATTCTTTGAAAGTGTAAAAGCAAAGTTGCATTTATTGGTGCATTTAAAAAAGGAAGAAAAAAAGCAACTGAAATAGGAATAAAAAAAATGTATTTGTAATTGGCTGATTAAAATATGTTCATACTGTTTACCGTGCTCGCCCGATTTGTACTGCAGTGAGCGTCGCGAAATTCGAAATGTTTCTCTCATTTCGGTAACTGTTGGAGTTTTTGCTGCTGGATAAATTTTATTTTCGTGTGCTTCCCTTCTTTTCCATTTATTAATTCTGAGTGTGTCAGAGCAAATAAACCAGTTCGGCTTTTTGTTTTGTTTTGTTTTGTTTTGTTCGGAGGTTTAACGACCACCGCGCCGTGAGAAACTCGGTGGGCTGTAAGCAGTCGCCCGTTCCCAATTTAGGGCCACGTGCTCCAGGGATGGGAGAGAGACCCAGTACCGTAGAAAAAAACACATCAACCATG
Organism: Macrothele yani; assembly: GCA_039090855.1. Classification (NCBI taxonomy): domain Eukaryota; kingdom Metazoa; phylum Arthropoda; class Arachnida; order Araneae; family Macrothelidae; genus Macrothele; species Macrothele yani. The sequence continues at coordinate 182,338,861 of CM077030.1, read as the reverse complement.
CCTCACTCGTGATTCGAACCCCGATCTATCTCGCACAAATAGTCAGCAGACAGCGCTTAGATCACTAAACCACCGGGGTGGCCTGATTCGGCTTCGAGTTAAGCTGAACCCTCGAGTTTGGTCACCTGACATACTTCCACAAGCTCCTCAGTGTGGTTACATGACCCACGACGGTTTAAGAAAGCTCTATAGTTGGATTTTCTTGTCACACGGTGAAACAGAAAATGTATGAGGTGTACAGTCTTTTAACTATGCGAGTAGAAAATTCTTTTTATGTAACTGGTAGAAAGAATTATTACGTAAACCACAGTTTATTTATCGACCATGGGCTTTCTTCTTCCATTCACCACTAAGGATAAATTGAATCAAAGCATGGTAGGAAAAAGACGGACGGAGGAAGGTAACAAACAAATTCCCTGTTATCTAGACATCGCTTGCCCGTTCAACCTACATAATGACGTGGATCCTTGTGAACGAGCTTATATAGAAAATTGTGAGCACTTCGGTCATTGTCACTTTTTGAATACTCGGCGAAAGATAATGATATATCCTGCCTATCTCAAGCTTTTAAGTTGGATAGTTAAGTACCATAGAGAAACAAATGACAACAATTACCGAGGCAGTGATAAAAATAAACGTTCTTTCCTTATATATTTGATGCTGTTCGTCTGTAATCGGCATTCACTACATCTGCAGTTTTAATTACAAAAACAAAGTCTAGGACAGGTAAGGAAAAATGCATATCACCATATTCTGATTTGCGTATTCGAAAATGTGCAATTCGTAGAGTAAGCTTGTCGGGAACTAAGTGAGATATAAAATTCCTGATCTTTAAAAATTCAAGTAATGAAGCTGGCGGACAAAATATTGTCTTGTTACGACAAAATAATTGCTTTAAATTTTTATTGCTTTATTACTTGTCGCATCTTGTTTTGTAATTTTATTTTCGGTCAAAATATTTTTAACACAGAGATGTGTAAGGAGAAAAGAAGTGTTTTTAAATAAGACAAACCAGGAATGAGATTCCCGCCGAAATATGCAGTTGCGCTTTTTGTAGCCTCACACACTAACATGCGCACTCACAAACATTAAAAACAAATCTTGTTTCCTCAAAGAAGACTACTACAATTCATTAATTCTACAAATTTTGAAGATGACAATCCGATTTTTGGCGTAAATGTGATAAGGGTGGTAAGTCAGATTATATCCGAAAACTTGAAGATTTTCATCGTCCTGGAGCGGCACTCGAACCCGCGTCTCCCAGAAAACGCCCGGGTATGCTAACCACTACACCACCCAGAACGACCAAGTTTCAAGTTTCCGATCAATTTGAATTTAACCATCACAGGATTCGCTAGTCGAAGCAACCGGCATTCATGTTTAGCGAATCTGGAGGTTAAGAATCTTATCCCGTGTTTGCCCGGAGAAGCAGATAAATCATGAAAGAAATACGGGATTACGCCATATGGCGTAATCCCGTATTTCTTTCATTAATTCTGTTTTTATTACAAGTTTTAACGAGCTGAAAGGTTTATTTCTGCATATGAATACGCGCACACGATAGTACGTACATATTTAGCTTTCGAATTTTTACCATTTTTTGTTGCGTACCATTTATTTCCCCATTTTTTGTTGCGTACCATTTATTTCCCCATTTTTTAAATTCTTCACATATATTTCACTTGACCCCAATTTCTGTGAAGTGTGCCAAACGAAGGTTTGTTTCGTCAAAAAAAAATTGAGAAAAGTTCCTCAGATTTTGAGAGATGATGTCGTTTTGATTATGCAGTTGCGCTATTCATAGCTGACTCTTCTCAAAATGTTTCTGACATAATGCCAAATTCCCAAGCATGCCATCGAAGTAAGTCGATGGGTGTCTAGCGGGAAAGCGCCCTCTACGAACGTCCCAGCACCAGCCACTCACAATAATTAATGAGGATGTTGTTAGCAATGATTTCATCAAGAAGGTGCGCCAGATAAAGCACTCTTATTTATAATTTATATTGTTCTAAATGTGGGACATAGGGCGGCCTATCCATCATAGAGAGCCCAAATTCAAACACTGAGTTAATGTTGGCATACACCTCTGGGAAATGGAGCTTCCGTAAATCATTTCCATGACAGACACGAGTTCTGCCAAATAAATACAAAAAGTAACGCAATAGCCGGTTTTCCAGAAGAAATCTCTCTGTTTTATACTTTTCAAGTACGTTTTTAAATTCTGGAGGGACAAAAATGTGAAAGTAAAGGGAAAGAAAAAGCGAAAGCAAAATTTTATATTTGGATGGAAATAAATGTTTCTTTTTCTTGATTACATTTTGTTCGAAATTTTAAAAGAAATCATATCCGAACAATTTCGTATTCGCAGTGGGTCATAATAGATTGGTAGAATGCAGGATCTGGCTTCGAACAGAAATTTAAAAATCGATATACGAATGAAAGATTATTGAAAAGTGTATACTGAAAGTTTCGTAATTACAGGGATGAAAAGTTTATTTTCTTGAAAGTTAGTCCACTTCCTTTGCAACAAGAACACGTTTCCCTTTTATGTCAAACAAGTGAAACTCAATTCTTCGTCAACAGCTGCTCAGTGGCATGTTGCTTGTTCAATTTTTTTTCCCAAACATCTGAAAAATAAGCTAAGAAAACTACGTCGTTTCATTAATGGAGTTATATTTGGTGAATAAATAACCTGATAAATAATTCGATGAGCCAAAAACGCTGCACAAACCGAGCTCAGATACGGGAAAATTAATTTTTTAATGTGTTGCCTTAAAACACCCTAGATGGCTTAAATTTTAAGTATGTGCTTATTTGAATAATTGTCTATTTTTAGCGAGTTTCGTAAATTTTTTTTAGAGGGAATCACTTTGTCTGTCCGTCCGTCCATCACTCCTTCAATAGTTATAAAAATTTCCTGTTTTCTTTTTCTTTTCGCTTGTGTGTGTGCGAGATTTGTGGCTAAAGTTGATTCAGAAACCATATTTTAGAACGTCTGGAAACTGATGTATTTAAACTTTCTAAACTTGAAATGCCAAACATGTTCCACGACTATGTTGAAAAAATGACGGATATAACTCTAGTAGTTCTAGTTGTTTAGTCCTTGGCCTAGTGATCAACATTCGTGACTGCCACGGAGGAACCTCAAGTTCGATCCCGGGCAGGTACGAACGCTCGAACCACTAAATACCCGCCGTGCGTCGTATGGGCACGTAAAGCCGTTATACCCCGGGTATTGGCCCCCTGGTAATAAATTAGGGCGTATTCCTCCCCCTTTCTATCTCGCTTCCGTGTCACTTTCCTATCGGGCACCCTGGCTCAAATCTCCTAGCTTCCTATTTCTAAGGGTTGTTTAAAACCCGGGGTCATTCACTCCCTTCCTAAAATCCTCTACATATGATCTGATCTGTTTAGTGCTCAACACAATTCCCTTGGCATTTAACGCAGGTTTTACTACACTCATACAAAGCAAAGTCCGAAAGCTTTTTTGGTACGGCTCAGAAGGAATACGTTATTTTTGCTCGGTCACGTTACACTGGATCGTCTTGAAAGCGCTTCCCTTTCAATGGAGATTTAAGTTTTGGGAAGGAAAAGTCTGCTGGTGCCAAATCTGGCGAATAAGTTCGGTGATGTAGCGTAGATGCTTGTTTTTTCTTTCTTTCTTTCTTTCTTTCTTTTTTTTTTCTTTTTTCGAGAAAGCGCACAACACTGGCGGTGTGACACGATGCGTTATTTTAAACGAGAAACCGATCTTTCTTCTAGTGAAATTCCGATAAAAGCATCGAATTCAGTTTGGTAACCGTTTCAATTCTCCCAAATAATACTGGATGTTGTCTGTTTTTCTATGACAAGTTCGCGAAAAATTAAACCCCTAGCATCGAAAAAAAAAAAAATGACCGGTATGGTTTTTGCACGTGATTTTTCCATGCGAATTTTGCTCGGCAACTGCACAGAGCTAAGGGCGGATTTAAAGGGAAGCCAAAGAAGCCCAAGCGTGGGGACCCGCGATCCTGGAGGGCCTCGAAAATAATGATCTATAATTTTATTTTTAATTTTGCTTCTAAAAAAAGTCATAAAGCTAGGGATAAATTCGCTGTTCAGATTTGGGGGCATAATTCTGCCCGAAATCGAAGTACGTCATTTACAAGTATGAATTTACTAGCTTAAATGCAGGCTCATTAAATATCGTTTTGAGGGTAATATTACTTAACACTACATTACAACTGAGCTTAGAAATTGGGGTGTTATTTCTGGCCAATTTTCTTAGAATGTAATGAACATTTAGCTTCTAAGTTCCTGTTTTATACGACTCCCCATATTTCTCTTAAAATTCCTTCCCCCATTAAGTTTAGTTTAAGAGGCTGATGCAAGATGATTCGTGCTAAAAACGGTAGAAGTTTAAAATATCGACTAAACATGATAAAACACAAATGTAACACACATACACTACATGTAATAAAACTTTACTGCTAAAACACACACACCACATGAGATCTTTCGAGGATCACAACGTCCCCATCTTCAGATGTAACACTCACGAGCAAGACCAAGATATATGTATATAACGCACCATCGTCAGAATCCGACAATATCGCAACGCCATCTAGGATTTACACAATGCATTTAAAATAAAACTCTGAAAATGTTCAAATAAAATAGTCCATGGTTTAGATATGACCTTAGGGACATAATCGTTACAAATGCCAGATACGTTACAGATGCCCCATACCAGATACGGCGTATATACCATGCCTCTACAAGCCGTTGTTCCAGAGACTAATGATAATGTGCATATTGGTTCTACAAAAAAGAACTTGAGTACCAGAGTCCGGGAGCATAAATATGATATTTGCAATGGTAAGTTAACAACTGCCATGTCTCATCTAGTTGCGACCGGTTCTCATGTTCCAAAGTGGAATGAGGTGTCCATTATAAAATCTCCAGGTAAGCTCTCGCTGTTATTATTTATGGAGAGCCTATATATTACATCTTTCGGATCCCGTTGCTGTAACGATTATGTCCCTAAGGTCATATCTAAACCATAGACAATTTATTTGAACATTTTCAGGGTTTTATTTTAAATGCATTGTGTAAATCCTAGATGGCGTTGCGATATTGTCGGATTCTGACGATGGTAAGTTATATATATCTTGGTCTTGCTCGTGAATGTTACATCTGAAGATGGGGGCGTTGTAATCCTCGAAAGATCTCATGTGGTGTGTGTGTTTTAGCAGTAAAGTTTTATTACATGTAGTGTATGTGTGTTACATTTGTGTTTTATCGTAGTCGATATTTTTAACTTCCACTTTAGTTTAAGAGTCAATCATGAAACTTATTGTACAAGTAAAATGGCACTGGAAAACGCGTTTAACGAGGCACCGGAATAGATTTCATTCATGTTCGGAGTGTCTGTAAGAGAACTAAATGGCAGTGGAGTGGAATCTGACGATATGCGACAGCAGATCCCACACCTCAAGTAACATAAAGGTCAATTAAAGCAGTGCCATAAACCAACCTTCAGTAAGATACTAAAGTATTATGGTTCAGTGGTCATATTTATAAAAGTTCCGACTTTTCTTCCTTAACAAAAGGCTTTCCACTTTTAACTTCAGCCATTTCCTCTCAACCAAGGTATCACAAAAGCCTTCAGTATTAAATTTCGTCTTGATAGCTATAATAGTTTTGGGGTTATGACGGCAACGGTCTGCACACACACCACCATGAAAATGGTCAAATCATGCTCGTCAGAGGCCAAAAATGGATATTTCTGTTGAAATCTGGAAGTCAGTTTGTTTTTGCGATTACGATACTTTTTTATACATTAGTGGAAGAGAGTAAAAATGCGCGGGTTATACTAGGCAAAGTGAGGGAGGGGTGGGGGGGGTCGTAGAGCCGCGGTAACTTTAAATCCGGCACTGCACAGATCAGCGTCTTTTCAGCTCGGGATCTTAAACAAACAAGCACGTTTTGTCTATAGTGACAATTTCATTCCGCACAGTTTCGTCTTCATCAACTAGTTCAATGAACTTGCCTCAAGCATTAGTTCTTACTATTTTTTGCTGCGGTGTTAAGGAATGTGGAGCAAATTTCGCACAGAATTTCCACTTCTCTAAATCTTCGTGTACCGTTCTTTGGATGTCTTTGCTGATGTTCACCTCTGAGTTCAACATTATTTAAGTGAAGCGACGCTCCTGTGAGACCAACTGCTAATTTTTTTCAATTATGCTATCGTTTCGATCTGTTGATGACCGTACGCTCCATGCGTTGTCCTGCAAGTATTCTCGACCTTCCCAAAAACATTTGAACCTTTCAAATGTGGTCGAACGTAACAAACAAACATAGTCGTACGCTTTTTGTAATCTTTCATGCATTTCCACAGCGCCTTTTTTGTACCCGATGGAAAACAAAACTTTATCCAAGGTCATTGTGAAATTTTGATACACCCCTCCAACACAATAACCGATTTGAACTGGTACCTCAGCGTCTGTCAAACGGACTCTGGCGAAACTTACTCACGTGACACACAATGCTTGATGCTAACTAGTTTCAGCATTGTCCGACAGTTAGCGTTATCAGCATTTCATACAGAAAATCAGTTTGTAATCCTTTTAAACTCATTGTGTATTTGAAGTAACTAATATCATCGATACTAACAAAAGGACATGTTTCTTTACTTTTTAACAAGATCTTTCCACGAATCACCGTATTTTTACTAGTGCTACGGAAGCTGCGGTAGAAAACAAAGTCAATTTTGTTTGATCTCGTTGAATTCCTTATTTTTCGAGTATTTCCGAGACATTCTTTCAAATGCTCAGAAAAGGTGATAACGTGAGATGCCAAATATAGATTACAGAAAGATGAAAAATCCCGATATGAATAATAGGGTTAGAAAGTACTTCCCAGGCTTCGCCATAATTTTTCTCGATGTCTGTTGCACATAATGAAGCCAAGCTTTGTTGAATGATGTGTTCTTCATTGGACGCTTGCTTTTAGCGAAGCGAAGTTTACTTATCTAAAAATTTCTCCTAGTAGAATTCATGGTCTTCCTTTTCAGCGGAAAATGTATCAGTGCGCATCTATCTGAATTCCGCTGTGTAGTAAATACGTGGCAGGATGACAGTCCGTCATCGGTTAAAATGGTGACACTAGAACCACTGGTAGAAAGTAGCAGTGCTACTGTAACACGTATAAAGACATTGGAGAGAATAGACTCGGAAAGAGCACGCAACTTCCGGCATACGTACTTAAATATAAAGCCGCCATTATAGGGAGTAACTAGTGTGTTGACGTGTTTGCCCGAGTATTTCAGTTTTAAAGATTTAAGTGTATGTGATGGGAAATTTTCCTGTTTAGTAGTTTTCTTTCATTTTTTTTCTGCTCTGTGTATATGGCTGGCCGCGATATTGCCTCTTTTTTTCCTGCTTACTAGTCTTGTTGGTTTTTTTTCGGATATGAGCACTTACTAACTACAGTTTGATCTAGAAAGTTCTCAAGTCACACGCGAACATTCTTTCTACGTAACTTCTGCGGTACATTATGAATTGAATCAAACATTCCTGCTTTCCAATAGGCATCTGTTTACTGCTAACTCCACCTCCCATTCATAGATGGCGCTGAACGTTCAATTGATATCCGTCGTTTCAGAATCCCTAGCATTACGTTTGCCAGTATATATTTCTCCAATGTCTTTGAGCACGCTACTTTTAGCGTAGCGTAGCAAGTAGCATAGCTACAAATACAAAAATAAAGTTGTAGCAGTAGCACGCTGCAAAATACAGTAGTTTGTAGTGGGAAATTATGCCACAAATTGAGCTACTTAAAAAAAAACAGAGGGAAAACAGTATTCTTCAAATCACGTGACATTTCCAGATTTCCTGAAGCGCCATTGGCTGGAACAAGAGATCAATGTGCCCTGCCTACAATCATACCTGAATTGACTTACATTGTGAAATCCGTCCAAACCCTAATTTTTTTCTACATATACCACTTAGCCTGTGAACACACACACACACAAATTATATGTATATCATCATTGTCAACCTTTATCAATCCACTGCTAAATGGTTTCCCAAGTTTCTTTCACAACTGTCAGTCTTGAACTAGTCTCCTCCTACTCCATGTAACTCCGGCATGCTTTTGAATTTCATCCACGAAAAAGTTCGAAAAAAAAAAAAGCGTGTGGTCCCCTTCTGCGTCTTTCTCTATCCCTTGGAATCCAGTCTAATCGATCCATCTGTCTATATACTATTTTAAAATATCACATAATGGGTAATGAAACTATACCCTCAAACACGTGAGTGGAAATACGGAGGAAATTTTTCTTCTACCTACAAGCACTATAATAAAGCATCGGTGTGTGCTGATGCTTTATGTATTATGCTGCTTGAAGGGGAGAAAGAAATGATTCTCCCCATTTCTATTCATTTCATTCAGAAATAGTATATATCTAAAACATAGAAAGAAACACAAATTTTGCCAGTGTCATAATCAAAATCGCATCCTTCTGCTCCGGAGCCGAATGCATATTCAATTAAACTACGCCGACGGAATTCATCTCTGCAACTTTGCCGTTTGACATGTGCTTCACCTCCTCTGTAGTACGTCACATATCCCCCCCACCCCATCGCAGGTTTCGGGCCCGCCGCAGATCATGTTTGAAGGAATTCTTACTAATTCCAGATAATGTGTGGAAGATGCATCACACAGCTTTTTCGAAGCGAAGGAGGAATTCTCATTAATTCCAGACACAATGCGTGGAAGTCACATCACACTTCTTTTTTCTTTTTTCTTTTTTCAAGGACGAACTGCCAGTAGATCCATTTCTACAATCAAACGCTAAAATCAAGAAACACAAATTTTGTTGGTGACGGGGATCGAACCAGCACACTTCTGTTCTGGACGGATCCGAATGCTTTCCGAATTAAGCTACATCGACGGAATTTATCTCTGCAACTTTGCCGTCTTGACATGTGCTTCACCTTTGCAGTATGTCACATACATACATACATACATACATACATACATACATACATACTGCACTTTAAAGTGCAACATCTTTCTAAAAAATAACTTTTTTGCCAACAAGAATGCATGCATAAAAAACTATAAAATACAGATTATGTATACCTTTACATCTAATGTTCAAAATTTATACCTCTCGCTTAATGCTTCTACATATTAACACCCATACATCTGCAGTTTTGGAATTCATATACACGGTCGAGTCACATTATTGTGACCACCAGCTAATATCCAGAGTTACCGCTGTGTACAGCGTGGACAGCAGCTAGACGGGCTAGGAGTGAATCAATAAGGTGCTGGAAGGTGTTCACAGATATGTGGAGCCATGCTGACTGCAATGCATGTGTCAGCTGCTGGAGGGTATGTGGTGGAGTATCCCTAGAGGGAACAACACGATCGAGGTGGTCCCACAGATGCTCAATTGGGTTTAAGTCTGGGGAATTAGGGAGGGCCAGGAAGTACTTTGAAGTCTTCATCGTGCTCTTCCAACCACTCTCGGGCATTTCTAGCTGTGTGACACGTCGCATTGCTATACTAAAAGATTCCCTTCCGCCCCAGGGAAGACAACCAGCATGTAAGAGTGTATGTGGTCTGCAGGGATGGATTCATAACGAATTTGGTCCATAGTGACTTACTTCCACAGGTATGAGTGGACCCAGGGAATTCCACGGAAACATTCCCCAAACCATAAAGCTGCCCCACCAGCTTGTTTTCTTCCAACAATAGTTGGAGAGTGTTCTCCGATTCTTCTCGTCTTATACGCCAACGTCCATCCGTTCGATGAAGCAGAAAACCTGACTCGTCAGAGAAGGCAATCCTTTTGCCAATCAGAGGAGGTCGAATGCCGATACTGCCGTGTAAATGTAAGCCTTTTCTGCCGATGCACCTTCGTTAGCACAGGTGCAGTGACCATCCGTCAGCATCGGAGCCCCATACGCAGCAGGGTTCACTGAACTGTCGTTTTAGACACACTTCCGGTAGTCCTCTGGTTCATTCGGCCAGTGGGTTGCTCCAAGGTACTTAGAAGGAGAGATAGGTCCATCGTAACGGCGCCGTCTTCCCGCTTCTCTTCGCTGCGCTGTGACGTCACGGTGGCCAAGCCAAAAGCGAAGCTGTAAGGCGCACGAAGCCATACCGGGAAAGTGTCGTGTGCTCTGTGAATTTTCAATCGAAATAACAATAACAGAGCTAGTTTTGAGTAAATAATTTTTAAGTAAAAATTGTACAAACATCCAACTATTTTTCAAAATAGAATAATATATATCATCATCATCATCATTGTCAACCATTATCAATCCACTGCTGGACGAAGGTCTCCCCAAGTTTCCTCCACAACGGTCTGTCTTGTGCCAGTCTCCTCCATGTCACCCCTGCATACTTTCGAATTTCATCCACCCATCTCCCATGTGGTCTTCTTCTGGGTCTTTTCCTGTCCCTTGGAATCCAATCTAAAATTTCGGCTGTCCATCGATGATCTGTCCTTCTGGCAGTATGTCCAGCCCATTGCCATTTCAGGGATTTAACTCTGATCATGATGTCTTCCACTCTTGTCATTTTTCGGATCCACGAGTTCCTCTTCTTATCCCTCCTGGTTACACCAAGCATGCACCTCTCCATGCTTCTTTGAGTTGTCTGCAGCCTTTGTATGTCTCTTTTAGTTAAGGTCCACGTCTCTGCACCATACGTAAGCACTGGAAGGATGCATTGATCAAACACTTTTCTTTTAAGACATAATGGCATATTGCTCTTGAAAATTATGCTGTTTCTTCCAAAAGCTCTCCAGGCAAGTTTTGTACGCCGATTAATTTCTTCATCAATGTGACCCTCACTTGATATCTGCTGTCCAAGATAAACGTACGTGTCTGTTATCTCCAGCTTTTCTCCATCAATCGATAAATCTTCATTTCTTGTAAAAGCATTGAACATCACTTTTGTCTTCTGAAAGTTCATTTTTAATCCCACTTCTTTACTCTTGTCAGCAAGTTCCTGGATCATACTCTGCAGCTCTGATGGGGTAGTTGCAAAAATGACTACGTCATCAGCAAAGCGAAGGTGGGTTAGATAATCTCCATTAATCTTTATTCCCTTGTTTTCCCAGCTCAGCGACTGAAAAACACCCTCCAATGTGGCATTAAAGAGCTTCGGAGATATGGTGTCCCCTTGTCTCACTCCCTTTCCAATTTTTACGTGTGTTGTATTATCAAACAGCCTAATCTTTGCACTTGCATTTTCATAGATGTTATTAATAATATTAATGTATGCATCTTCAATACCGCAGGTTTTCAGAGCCATTGTAACTGCTGATGGTTTCACCGAATCAAAGGCTTTTTCATAATCGATAAAAGCCATGCACAATGGAAGTTCATATTCCCTCGCTCTTTCAATTAGTTCTCTCAGCACGTGGATATGATCTATTGTGCTGTAGCCACTCCTGAATCCAGCTTGTTCTCTCGGTTGAGCCATGTCCAGTGTTACCTTCAAGCGGTGTGAAAGAACTTTAGTGAAGATTTTATAAACTACTGATAGGAGGCTGATAGGTCTGTAGTTTCCGAGATCCTCAATGTCACCTTTCTTATGTAGCAGGATCATTGTAGCGGTGTTCCAATCCTCAGGAATCTTTCCTTCATTAAGGCATCGAGTGAAAATTTGGGCGAGTACTGTTTCGATTTCTCCACTTGCTTCTTGTATGATGTCTACAGTAATTCCATCTTCTCCTGGAGCTTTTCCTCGCTTCATGTTCTTGATTGCATGTGCAACTTCTGCTGGAAGGACTGGAGGAACTCTGGTACTGGTATCTTTCATGATGTCAGGAGTGCATATATCATCCCTTTCATATAATTTGGAGTAGAAATCTTTCACTCTTGTCAAAATTTCGCCTCTATTTCTTGTTACAGAACCATCTTCTTTTCTCAGTGCCATAATCTGTTTTCTTCCCTTACTGAGATGTCCCTTTGCTATCTTTAGGCTTTGGTTGTTTTCAATTGCTTTCCTCACTAGTTCACAGTTGAATTTCCTTACGTCTTCAGTGATACTTTTTCTTACTGTCTTGCATAGCTCTATATATTCCACTTTGGAAGTCACATCTTCTTTAGTTGTCCTCATCTCTCTTCTTTTTCGCATCAACATTTTGGTTTTTCCTGATAATTTGTTCACATGCAACTTGTTCTTAGACCCAGCCAATTTTGTTGCTGTTTCCATAAGAGCTTTGGTTACTTTTCTGTTAACTTCAGAGATGTTCACTTCTTCCGATGTTAGGCCTTCTAAAGCAGAGAACCTGTTCTTCAGTTCTAACTTGAAGGTATTATGGTGTTTTTTAAGGTTGGTTATGTCAATAGATTTTGTTTGTCTTATGAGCTTGCCACGTTCAAGTTTAGTGTTGAGGTGCATCTTACATCTCACCAATCTATGGTCACTACCTGTGTTGAACTTGTTTAGCACACTGCAGTCTTCTATGACGAATTTTTTGTTACACATAATAAAATCAATTTCACTTGTCGTCCCATTTGGATGTCTCCATGTCCATTTCCTGTGTGGCTTTTTCTTGAAAAAGGAGTTCAAGATGAAAAACCCTTCTGCCTCTGCAAACTCAACGAGAGTATTTCCACGCTGGTTTCTGTTGCCATGACCGAATTTACCTACTGAAGTTTCATTCTGTTGCCGTTGCCCTATTTTTGCATTGAAATCTCCCATAATTATTTTCAAGTGCTGCTTACCTTTATTATTTAGATGACAAATTTCCTCATAAAATTCTTCAATTTCTTCTTCAGGATGACTTGTGGTGGGTGCATAAGTTTGAATAATCTGAGCCTGGTATCTTTTCGAGAGTTGGATAACAAGTCGTGCAGCTCTGTCAGAGGAACTTTCAACTTCTACAACTTTATCCTTCAGTTTCTTGTTTATTATAAATCCAACACCACTAGTTCTGCCAGTATCTGTCCCACGATAGTAGAAGAGATGTCCACTTTTCAGTTCGATGAGATCTTCTCCTTTTCTCCTTACTTCACTTAGCCCCACGATGTCCCACTTGATCCTTTGCAGTTCCTCTTCCAATTCAAGAAGCCTTGAATCAGAAGATAGAGAGCGTCCATTGTAAGTAGCCAAGGTCAGCATCAGATGGCAGCCTAGTCCGGTTCTCCGGGGATTCTTAGCACCCTCTGCCTTCATGTCGCACTGGCCGCTGCCTTGGCCAGGTACATTCCAGCTGCCGGAGACTGAGGGCCAAGATTTAAGTTGTGGAATCATTTTGGAGGGGTTTGGCCATAACTCACCACGCTGGCCAAGCGGGTTGGTGAGTGTGGGATAGAATTTCCTCTAATCCCGATGGTATAGTTATACCGCTATGGGCGGTCGTCAGAGCCCCTTTAGTGGGAACAGGATGCACCACGAGAAGGCGGGGTTGACATTTGTCAAGGAGAGGCTGTGATGTTACGCATCACCTGACCTTACATCCCGAATAATATATATATATATATATATATATATATATATATACTGGGAAAAAACGGAAATATGACATGCATACTGTTCGATGCTTTTTTCCTGAATATCGTTTTTTTTTTTTTTTTTTCCAAAAGCACATTACATTGGCTCTTTGGAGCTGGGAAATCTACATTTCATTACGTCGAATCAGTCATTTACCAATTTTATAAAATTAGCAATTTCTTTTCTTTCCGGAAAAAAAATACTCTACAGCTTTGCTTACGTTGTTAGATTGCATCTGGGACGCTAAAACTAATTCTCTGTCTCATGGAGCCTCTTTGGAGCCATTTTATTTTATGAAACACCTTTAATTCTGAGTTATTATGTTCCAGCAAAAGGTCAAATATCTGGCGAGTGATGGTTCCACACTACAGCGTGTTCCGCGATCAAATATATGATTTCGGGGAAGCTTAATTAGATGGGGCACATCGGCAAACATCCATATTTTTCGATTTTCATTTACTGTATTAGAAAAAGAAGACAATATTGGGGTTACTCCAAGCTGCCTCCAAACCTTGATATCCCCCCCCCTTAAGATCAGGTACACTCAATGCACTAAATAACCTGATTGCTCAAGGACTCGAATTATGTCAGTTAACAGCTTTTGATCCATCTGCTTATCAAAGGAATAATACAGTATATGGTTGTTTCCAAGCTTTCCAGAAGCCTCTCAGCATAACTACTAAAACGTTACTATGCGGTCCTAAAATTTTATCTGCAGCAGCATCATAACAATATCGGCAATCAACGCTCATTTCACCAAAAGATAAAACTGAAACTTTGGCGAATTCGGTTAGGTGTACAGTATTCATTTTCATCACCTTTAAAATGGGCTCAATTAAACCATCGGTAACACAAATTTACCACACCACCGTTTCAGAGAGGAAATGCTTGGAAGCAGTATGTGCATTTTATTTTTGATGAAAAGATATGCTTTTTGAGAAATAGCATGCAAAACAAGTGCTTGACTTATATCTTCTTCATTCCATTTTGCTGGTTTCTTTTTTGACACAAGAGTTTGAATTTGCACTTCAGTGAAACAATGGCCAAGAAAATTTATGATAACTGGCCACCTTTCACTGTTGCTCAGCAAATTTCTATTCTTGCATTTGCGTTCCATAATATTAATTTCCGTTTTCAGGCTTCTTTTCTCCAGGCAAAAGCATTGTTTTACCATTACCAACTGTTTTCTTACGTTTGATAATTCTTCCCGTAGTGAATTATTTTCACTCGTCAGTTGCATTATATTTTTGTTCAGACATTCGCACTTCTCACACAACGTTGACGGTATGATAAATGTTGGTCAGGGATGACGTCACTTTCATTGTGACCTGTGATTTGACGTTTAATTGGAGATATATTTTCAATTCGATTTAACGCATTTTTTTCGGACCTCTCCGATTTTAAACCGTTCACTTCGAACAGAAGTTTGCTCCTCCATCTGCTCAGACATATTTTTTGTAGGCACGGCATCTTTCCTCGGTTTTTTTTCTGGGAGAAAAGTTCAGCAATTCATTTCTAAGTTCTTGCTCTTACTTCGAGACATCAAAGTGTTCTGAACACATTCGTGCTTTCTTTGCATCGAATACATCCTTTCGACAGCATTTCGCTAACCATTGCTTCAAGAAATCTCTATCCGATGGGAAAGCACGGTATGCAACATCTAACTTTCTTTCCTTTGAACTGTTATTACGACAAAGTGCAACAGCGTTTCCAGGCATTTTCGAGATAGTTGTACACAGGAAACAAATGAAGAAAAACAATGAATGAAACGACAAAGCAGATCTAAAATTGACAAAGAAATGCAGCGAGTAATCGACACTACAGCACAAGCTCGGAATGCTCAAGAGATCGTTTATGGCCAATGTGACGTCACACTCCGGCTCGTAGGGTGACAGCTCTCCGGCGGCACGGAAACAAAGGCGATTGGACCTACCTCTCCTCTTTCTAAGTACCTTGGGTTGCTCCACTGTAGGGTGTCAATTGGCCCTCACGCACCTTCGCAGCTGACGTTCAGCTTTCACATCAATGGCATGTGGTATTCTGCAGTTTCCACATCGCTTATTCGCAACGGTGCCATTTCTCCAATCTCGATACACTTTAACCACAGCAGCACGCGAACAGTTCACAAACTGCGCTGTTTCAGAAATACTGCCACCCTTGCCCCGAAAGGCGATAATCATCCTTTTTTGCAAATCTGAAAAATCGCTCCTTTTATCCAAGACAGCAACAAGTGATATCTTTTCAGAATGCCTACAGCACACCTCATATTCCCTCTAAGCCAGCTCAGGACACGTGCCTTCTTTCACTGGCTACGCGCTGTTGATGTCAAAAGTAGGAGGTGGCCACAATAATATGACTCGACTGTGCATTAAAATGCGTAGCATGATAATCTGAGCTAAGAAGTAAATACAAAGGGAATTTATTTGTGTAATTTACCATGGCATTTAGCTCTCAGTACCATGTGTAAGAATGTAAACGTAAAGATCATCTCCAGAAAAATTTGTACTTTTAACTTAAAGGTAGCTAAAACACGCAGTTGCCCCGAAACATCAACTACTCGTTTATGCTTGAGAGGAAAATTATTAAACGGTATCCCTTCCTCTATCGGTTTTAAGTGGCAGGATTTATTCACAGAGCCATAAGCTGAACAAAAATTATGCGTAATTTTGACGGATATGCTAGAAGAAACAATCGAGAATTTTCTGAACAGCACAAGGGAAGTCCGTGTTAAGCAATACTAAAATGAGCTCAAAATACTGTTGGGCAGCAAACACTGAACTTCCTTTCCATGATGCAGTGCAAGGGAATAAGGTCCTTTATTACACGATGCATCGACTCTGTCCGATAGGGCATAAGACTTGAGTTTCTATTTAACTTATCTAATTATACAAATTCAGCAGACAAAATTGATTGTAGTCTACACCACGGTATATTCAATAATGTGTTTTCAAACAATATTAGATGCTATTTAAGAGGCCGAATGAAGTAAGTACTAAACAACATCACTCTGTAATGATACATTGCCAGCCAGTTTCCACAGGTTCTGTTTGTCACACAGAAGTTGCCGTACGGCAGACAAAACAGACTGAAAAGTAACAATTAAGTGCGTGGCTTGAACATATGTCGTAGAATGTTCGCTAATAGAATGGTAGGCAGGATACCACGGCGCATAGTAAATTCAAAGCAGCTGGGTTACGCAGAAATAATGGGGCGACCACTGTAGCTGATGTCTGGAACATACTAAGAGTTGTGCCAAGAGAGGATAATACATACTACTCATATGAAACTCTGCCGAACCAAAACTTCGATTGCAGCGAGTGACTTACTGGAAAAAAGAACGTACCATTACTCAGAAGAATGACTGCGACTCACGGTGTCAGTCCATGCTCATTTGCCTTGAAGTTAATGCTAGACGTTGAGCCCCCTGAATGAATAATGTAGTAAACCTGTGCTGTTACGTAGGCACGGTTGTACCTACGTTATAGTGAATATATTTGAAAGATTTAATTAATTAACTATGACGCTAATGTGAGATAATAATCATACGTGCACTGCGTTGAAACGAAGAACTAAAACCGTCTATACACGTTACTGACTAGTGAAAAAGCAAAAGATTTACTAGCATTGCAATTATAAAACACTATACAATTTAAAACTCAGATGTGAGATCTTTCGGGGATATTATATCCCCATCCTCAGACAAACCAAAAATCAGAACAGATCAGATCATTTGTAGAGGATTTTAGGAAGGGAGTGTCTGACCCTAGGTCTTAAACAACCCTTAGGAATTGGAAGCTAGGAGATTTGGGCTAAAGTGCTCGATAGGAAATTGACACGGAAGCGACAAACCAGAAATTCTTCAACTAGGTATATATAGACAAGACACATAATGAAAGCTGACCGGAGGAGCGCAATGGAACATGCGCAGGCAAGTGAGCAAATGACAAGCCTCCAAACAACACCCCTCACCCCCACTATGCACACAATGTCAAAAGTTATACAACTGTGATAAAAATGTAGTTCATTAATGTAGTTAATTAACTACACCTTTCAAGCATTTCCAGTTGTCATGGATATATAATATAAGCGTACAGTATACGCATATTATCACTTAAGAATATTCTTACATGGCGGGAATTTTCACTCATTACGGATTTAGCGAACGCCCGATTTAACAAGGGTTTCCGTAGGTCCCGAGCTCTTCGTTGTAAGCGAGTTTTACTGTATTGTTAAAGCTGAAGAATGTAAAGATTATCTGAATGTCAGTACCAATCATATTGCTTAAAACATTGGACCACATACCTGAAGTAATCGTAGACTCAAGGAAGAGATTCAAAAGAGATTTAATAATTATAATAAAAGAAGGATAGAATGTGAAAAGTCTGTTCGAAAAGGCCCCAAACGCACAGTTAGAGATCCAGCAAAGCAAGCCGGTAACCACCTACGATTAGCGAGGCGAGAAGTTCGGAACTGGGGGTGAGGACTATTAGGGGGATAAGTGTCGAATGAGGGGGTGGGGCACAAATTTCGAAGTGTTTGGCAGAAATTTTACCAAAAATTCTGTTCGTGTAGATTTTACCCGGCATTGATGATGTTCACCCCAGTAAAAAAACAAGTTTCAAGTACATAGTCTATTTAGTATACATACTGGCCACAGAATTAGAAACTTTTACTCATTGCCGGGCTGGACTTCCTTTAGCCCGAATTACAGCACGCATGCGGTTTTGAATAGATTACACAAGGTGTTGCAATGCATCTACGGACATCATACCAGGCATTTACCAGATGGTCCTCAAACTGGCTCAGCTTTAACGGAAGAGGACTTTGCACCCAGATCTGTGTTTGTAACATGTCCCATACATTCTCAATGGGGTTCAGATCCGGGCTTTGTGGTAACTAGGGAAGATGGTGGAAGTCATTATCATGCTCGCTTAACCACTGCTGATGTGCGATGGACAGCAACATTGTCGTCCATGAAACAGCCGTCACCTGCTGGATAAAGAAAGTCAACATTTTAGGATGGGCATGATCGGCAACAATGTTCAGATAATTCTTGGAGAACACTTGACCTTCCAACAGTATTAGCGAACCCGTTCCTTACTAAAAAAAACGTGCCCCACACCATGACACCGCCTCCAGAACCTTGAGTTGTATTTACAAGGCAAGCTGGGTCCATTGCTTCATGGGACTCCAGCCAAACTCTCTGCACACCGTCGGCACAGAAGAAGATGCATCGTGATTCTTAGGACCATGACTTTTTTACCGCATTCTAGTGTCAAGTCACGGTGTTCTTGACACCACTGTAGACAAAGTTCCCGGTCGCAGTAATCCGTGGTTTCTGTATAGGCATGCGACTGCGAATAGCAATCCTCTTCAATCCTCGCGCATAATTCGCTGAGATATGGGTCGAGAATAGCCTTTATTGAATGTTTGGTCAATTGCTGCACACAGAAAGCCCTGTTTCTACGTACAAAACTTCTCAGACGACCGTGATCTCGTTTCTGGCAGATTGTCGTTGCGCCACAGCTACGCCTCTTAGACAAGCAATCTGGGTTATGTTTCCACTGATTAAAAACAGGTATATCTCACCTTTTGAGAAACCAGTCAGTCCTACTATTTTCAAAATCGTCGATCCAATCAGATCGGCACCCACAGTAAGCCCTTGATCGAAATCCGAAAGATCCTTTGTTTTTTTCCCATTGTGATCAATACTACTGAGGAGCAGCAGTCTTAAATAGTTGCCTAGATCACGTGACGACGCACGTGACCACGTATTTTGCATAAACGCTGCGTAAGTGACATATATTTGCATCTGCATAAAGATTTCTAATTCAGTGGCTGTTGTGTGTATTTATTCAACGTATGTAGTACTGAGGACCATGGATACGAACCTGCATGGCCATTAAAAATTTACTATTTCTTCGCAATTTTAGCTGACTTACGTCTTTTTTTATCTTTTTTTTTAATATTTGCTGTCATAAGGCTATTTTATGAATTTTAGTTTGCGATCTAACAAGGAATATCTTACTTTCTTAAATTATAATAAAAAAAATGGTCTTACTATTTAATCCCTTAGATATTCGCTCAGAGGATTCCGTGCATTTTATGATTCCGTGCATTTAATGTAACAAAAAATTCATTTTATATAAAAAAAAATTTGTGAATTCCAAAAAATCCACATACGTTTATCCAAGTTTCCTAAAATTTTAGATGGTTGCACTCGACGTGTGTTCTAACTGCTTAAACAATTGGAGACGGGGCTAAAGGATGGACTGAAAAAAAAAGTTGTAGCGTCGCGCATGTCACCTTCTAACGATCATAGATCTAACAGTCTGGCAGCAAGAAGTTGCATTTCCTAATATCTAACAAATGGATCTGCCCAGAAGTTCGACTGAGTTCCCAAATTGAGCTAATCCTGGAGACCCAAGCTCGTTTACATCTAGGCTGTCAACCCAGGCATTTCTTGAAAGCACATCTTTTATAAATTATTATTATTATCATGTAATTATACGTAACATCAACAACCACCGCGAATATATTTCAAATACGTGGAGATAATGTAAATAGACGATGTCATCGATCTGTCCACGTTATTTTATAAACAACGCATAGCAACTGAAAAATTGCTGTTCCGACACCGCTGAGATCGAATCCCAGATCTCTCAATAACTAGCCGAGTGCGTTCGCTTTACGCTACGGTGCCAACAATTCACAGCGCTATGCGTGGTTTATCAGTCAGTATCTAACTACACAAATCCTTATTGATGGGCTCGGCAACTGATGTGGCATTCAACAGAGCAAGCTATTTTAATTACAGCTGATAAATCCAAATAAATAGCTTGCTCTGTTGAATGCCACTAGATGGCGGCACATCAGTTGTTGAGCCCATCAATAAGGATTTGTGTAGTCAGATGCTGATAAACCACCCATAGCGCTGATAATTGTTGGCACCGTAGCGTAAAGCGAACGCACTTGGCTAGTTATTGAGAGATCTGGGATTCGATCCCAGCGGTGTTGGAATAACAATTTTTCACTTGCTATGCATTGTTTATGAAATAACGTTGACAGAGCGATGACATCGTCTATTTATGTAAATGACTGTGAAGTTGGGCATGCAACTCCGTTTTGTTTAGGATAGTATTTCGTAAGTTTAGTGTTACAACTCACTAGAACTCTTAAATTTTTCTGTTTGTTCTTACTCGTACTTCTGATCAGTTCTTTTCGAAAATTGTTTTACCAGCTTGTGAGAACATCAGTCTCATTCCCGTAAAGAATGTCTATCAGCTTTGAATAATATCTGTTTGATGCTGCTTTACTAAAGAAGCATTTACTGTAACTGGCTAATAGTTGGTACGTTACCAAGCATGTCGATGTATGTACTTGCTTTGCATAAAGCTCAAAATAAAATGCGCCACTCTGTAGCTCTCAAGTAGAATATGCGAGGGGCAGCGAAGATCTCATACGTGATAAGACTCCTCAGCAGCGCTTTCGCATGATCTCTTAAGATGTCATCCTTATTGATATCATGCCTATTTGCAAGTTCTTTTCATAATATCATTTCCTACACTCGGTTTAATGCGCAAAGTTAAAGAGTTGAGGCGGCTTTGGAACAGTGAAGACGTGCTTTTCTTTTCTCTTCCGAATTCCTTTCACAGAAATGTTGCATATAAGCGATCGAGACCTGTTCGAGCTTGGCACTCTGCTGGAGTCAGCAGCAAGAGTGTAAAGGCTGTTCTTGAAGTGGCAATGGACGTAATAACACGTGTGCATGATCCCTTAAAATATGGGAATCTTACCTTCGTGCAAGAGAAGTTTGATGACCAACTGCCGCAACATGATTTAACGGGCTTCGTTGACTCCTGAAATCGCGAGCATCTTTCTTTACTATGGCGACTTGAATATTGTTTACATTAAAAATGTTACTGTAGAAGTGAGTGACTGCGATTTACGGTGCTTTAGTGTCCCGCAGGATACTATGGGACTGACAGTGAGTGAAAATATTCCTTTCCCGGAATTCTCATTACTGAAATCTGGAGCTCGCGTTGTACTGCTCCGTGTGCAAAAGAAGGTGTGCAACATTTTGTGGGTGGGTGGTGTGTTATCAAGCGACGGTTAAGTGTACTGGAGTGACAAAAGTCTGTCCAAGCGCGCCAAACCGGGACACGAGAATGCTTTTTGTGTGAGTTCTTTAACCTCGCGCTAGGGTGGAAAACGTGCAATGGCCATAAAGGAATGTGAGAACAAAAGAGCGAAGAAATAGGTCCTGTAGCTGACCGCTGTGAAAGTTTCTGTATTTGACAATCAAAAACGGACAATGTGTACTTGAGAATGTAGAACAAATTCCTGTGCATATTGAAATAAGTGAGTGTGAGAGAGAAAGGGACTTCAGAAGTCCGAAGCATTTGAAGAAAAAGGTAGTTCGAAGCTCTGTATACGTTCCTATGGAAGCTTCACGTGGTGCTGTTGAACTGGATATAAACTCAAGTTCTACAGAGGAGACTGTGGAACTTGAGTTTTATGCCTTGTTACAGTATGCATCTGACAGAGGTAGATCGTTGACGTTGTTAATGTATCAATGAGGCCGTTTTTTTAGTTCACAGGTCCGACGTTCTACCTAAAGAGAACTCTTAGGTTCTCTGCCCGGACTTTTTAGTTCAGTATAAAATGATTGTGGGCTATCACTGCTGGGCAAAATTACATTCGACTGCGAATGTTGCTGTAATTGTAAGTGTTCTACATGTGGACCTTGCTGTAAGGAAGCGATGAAGCAGATTTTGTCCAAAGGTCAAGTGGATTTCTAGTTGATTGGCGATTAGTGACCTTACGGCACGAGCCGACGTTTTATTAAGTATGCTCTATTTCAGCTCTCTTTGGTCAAACATGGCTTTTGCTATATTTTTTCTAGTAAATAAACAAACCATAGGTAAAGTTATAACTTAATATCTTATACCAGCAGTAAGTCATGTCGTTCATAGTTTTCCGAACTCTGTTAAGTGAAGAAAAGAGAAGGTGCTTATTTGAGTTCTTGCATTTCATCTTGCAATGAAAATTATGGGTTTCATATCAAGATTAAATACTGACGGCAAATGTATTGAGAATACAGACTTTGGGCGTGGGGTGTGAGAGAAAATCAAGAAAATAAATGTACGTGATGGTGGGATGTATCATACGCTTCCTAACCTCCCCCATCGGTCCACTTGAGCATTTCCAGGGACAGGGAGTCAATATTGTTCGAGTAATAAAGCGGAATAGACGAGCAAGACAGAGGTAATGCAATAAATCAACACTACGCATCTTAGTTTAAATGCTTTGGTAATGAATAACATGGTTAAATTCCTTTGTATTTTCCAACTATTGAACAAAAAGGTATTATATATTAGGGTAGCATGAACTTACGGAATTAAAATTCAAATTTTACAGAAGAATCAAAATTTCAGAAAAACAATGAAGTCCCATTCTCTGGGCTATAAGATATATTTTTTGATTTCTACGAAATTTATTTTCATGGGCATTGCTACAGCTTAGAAAGAAAAACATTGAACGAAAGAAACATGAAAAGGCATGGATCAGAAAAATGTATGAATACTTTCCAACTGGTTTATATGTATGCTCATATGGTTACGAAAAGATGGAAATGAAACTTTGGGATACAAACCTGTAACCAAATCTTGAAATTTAGTGAGTTCACGATTTCAGGAAGAGCAAACATTTGCTAAAATGATCGCAGAAATGTTAACGCAAAATGTGCAACATCTGCACTTAGGATAAATGATCTGTGAACAAATATTTAGTAAGCCACCTGAAGACCACATTCACTTTGATGGCATTATGTTCTACGTACTTTTAGAATGATTTTTGCAAGAAAAACAACCAATTCTATGATAACTATAAAGGAACGGAAAAATGAATAATTAATAGAGACACTTGACTTGGATTAAGGAACATCAAACAAAAGTCATCGCTCGTTAATCCACATCAAGTGTCTCTAGTAATTATTCATTTCGCCTTCTAGTTATTTGTTCAGTTGCTGCTTAACATCTCTGGTGAATCCCCAGCATTGTGCGGAGCTCCAAGAAGCAAACCTACCAAGTGTCTTGGCAGTTAGTTGTGCGTGAGTTTGAAGGAATTCTAGGCCGCTGTGGTGCAGCGGAAGCATGTACGGCGCGTAACCGGAAGACCCTGGGTTCGATTCCCGGGGAAGCCAATGCGAAATTTTCCGTGACTCACTTATAAACGTGGAAAGAGCGATGACTTCTGTTTGATGAACGGAAAAAGTTTCTCATATTTTTCCTTTTGTGTGTGTGTAACTGCAACCCAAAATATCTATTGATCGCGTGTTCAAGTCAGACACTTAAAAAATAAAAAAAAGACGGAAAACATTCTAAAAATAGTGAATATGCTAGTTTGATCCCAGTTTTTGTGTGGAACTAATAAATTATAAAGTTGGGCTGTCTCAAGAGATCAAAGATCTTTCTCAAAAACAAACAAACGATTATTAATACGAAAATATGAGCAACAACATGCATTCAGCAGAAAAAAATGCTTGATGAATCGGTCCAGAAAACCGGTATCTAAAGGTGTTTTATGAAACATATAGAACTTCGACGTTGCCAAAAAAAAAAAAAATTATCTGCTTCTACTTCATCAAGCATTGTGAAGATCTGTGACGTAAGAAATGTGGTTTTGCGACGGATATGCAGCACAGAATATCTACTTTACATTGTGTTCGAAGTAATGAATTAGAATGTGAAATGTATTTTACATTCAGAATTTAGAATGTGAAATGTATTTAGCAGTGTGTTTTCGGCTTTCTACAGGAGGGAAAAAAGCACTGAGCTCCTAACCCACTTAGTTTGGAGAGCGTAGCGAACTCAGGAGGTACCGCGTAGGCTGTTTGTATTGCTAGAGTGTCTACAAAACATAGTATGGCCTAGTATACTGAAATGCTGAACATTTTAGTTGAGAGCGAACAGACACTTTGCAGGTGATATAGTTTTGTCTTGGACTCGGAGTAGGAAGGCTGTAGTGTACGCAGAGTATTCAAGCATTTGCCATGGAGCACTGTTTTCTTATATACAGTAAGCCAGTTTAGTTTGTTCAACTTTTCGATATACTTTATTATGAGTCATACTGCATTTTGAATTGCGAAATGGATAGAGCTTAATCAAATCTTTCGTAGATGAGGGAGAGCTTCAATATGAAGTTCTGGATCTTTGTATAACTGCAACTACGTAGTTAATCTTCGTATCTATCGTTTTCATTTTCCCTGCACTTGATCAATGTGCCTGCATTTATTTAAGGCCGCTTCAGTTTCATCAAAAATTGCAAACTATTAAATGCTCGTTAACTGTTGCTCCGATGCGTTAAGATATTACATGACAACCCCTCCTTGATTTCTACGGCATCGAGTTGGGCTACTGACATGAGCTCAGTTCGAGAATTAGGAAGTAGTAACGCAAGTGAAAAATCCATCATGGCTTCAGTCCAATTTCCTGACAACTCGGTCTGAAAACACGAGGAAGTTTCTGCCACCCACTGAAGTTAATTTTGCCTCATCCAGTGCATGCATTTTCTGCGAGTCACATACAGAAACTTCTTTCGAGTAGTTGAGGGAGTGAGAGAAAGAAAAGGGAGACAGAGAATACGTAACAGTTACCGTAAATAACTTAGCCCAAATGAAGAATCTTTTGGTTCGATGTACAATGTTCTACAGAGTAATCAGTCGCCTTAGTCACAAAAGCTGATTTGGGAATCTGTAATAAAGCCGCAAACAGCGAAATTTTTGGTAAATGACTCCTTTATATACAGGCCTGATGTTTGAAAGATTTGTTGATGTTTACTTTGGAACGACGCGAACTGCGGCCATGAATCATCGGCACGTGTTGCCTTGAAGCGTTGTCACTCACTTAACGGGAGGGGCTTTGATGTCTCCATCACAAGCTCGGTATGCAAGGCAATAAATGACGCAGGTTGGTCTCTTCTTCAGCCACACTCACAATCTGATTATCATCGACAACAAATTGTGTCTATAAGTATACATATCCGTGTAAAAGATACGAGAAATGTATGTTTACAAACCACTTAGAAAATCCTCGACATGAAAGCGTTACACTGAAGTGAACATTTCGACCAGCACGTGAAAAGTTATCAGTAAAATCTGAGTATCGAGAATAAAAAAACTGAATATTGGTTACATATGGTATGATCTTTACGTAAAATATAGAAAATAATTGAAATTTTCCATCGTCGAAACGAACAGAATATTTTAATTCAGCAAAATTTTTAGATACCCATTTCTTCACCTTCAGAGCTGGAACTACAAAAGTAATCAAATCCAGTTAATAAATATTGATATTTAAGTCCCTGACCCTAATTCATAAATTCTGTTTTATTTGTACCCCTGACCGTAGAAAGAATTTATTTAAAATGTGCTTCCTCTAAATAAAGAGAAAAGGTAGTTTCCGCTTAAATGCCAGAACTGTAGGCTATGATTGGGCGTGTGCTTTTATCAGTGGCTTAGAAATTTTCCGAAATCACAAGCAGCTATGGTAACAATTTTATGGAATTAAACTTCAAACTTTTATAGCCCACGGGATTATCTGAAATTTCATACGTATCTTTGTGCCATGTTTCCATGCAGAACAATAACATGCACACGTGATTCCAGAAGTTCTTGCTCCTCGACTGGGTGCAGGCCAAATTACTGCTTTGGGTCTCTCTCATACAGACCCGGATGCAGGAAGCAGATTTAATTTCCATGTTCATGACGCAACTTCTATGAATTTTAAAATAAACCAGGTTTAAATGCTTATTTTGGGACCATAATGGGTTCTTAAACCTGTATAACCCCTTGCAAATTGGATGAAAACAAAGCCCTAGATGACAATGATAAATCTCTCGCAGGTGCCTCGAAATCAGTACTTCTCTTTCCGGTAACATACGCGAGTTTCTTCATCAAAGTTCCGAGTAAATCTTTCATTTCGAGCGTCCCTAGAATACCTACTGATTAATTTTCACTACAATTCTCAAAAACAGAACCGAAATATTCCAATAAACAAAGTCTCTTTTTTGGAATACTTCACGACAAACAGTATGGCAAAAACTTTTTCATCCTATTGATATAAATACATTCAATGAAATAATGTGAATGTGCGTTAGATAAAAGTTTACAGGAACAACACACGGGACGTATTCTGTGGATTAACTGGTCACTAGCACAAGCAGCATAGAAACGTCTTTCGGAATAAGTAGCATACTTTCCTGTACACTACTAGTATTTTCCCAGTGAGCGCTATTGTCTGTTTGGGAATAGTTCCCTTTCCTATGGTGCAACAGTAACCAGCTGGGGCATACTCGTCAAATAGTGAGAGTGATTGGACTTTTCCATTAAACCTAGAAATAGTAATAACTTAAGCAGTGAGCCACACCGCGATAAAATGAAAACATAAAAGCATATTTTAACTTTTATTTTTATGTGTGAGCATTCTTGGAAACTAAAATAAAGAAAAAAAGGGGGGGGGACTTTAAACTTTATTGGAAAAGCTTTAAGCATATTGGAAAATCACAAAAATTGAACAAAAATCGGATAAAGTTAAAGTCACCTTTATTGACTAAAAATAAAATCACAAAAATCGTACTTGTGTAAACAAGTTGTACATTTAAAGTATTAAAAACATACTTTATTACAAATATCTTAACATGAGCATCGTTAGGTAGTTATAGGAATGTGATGTATTGCTTAACAGCAGCGAACTGTAGCACCAGCACTTCGTCAAACTCAATCACCAGTAACTGTCACTTAGCTTTGTCAAACTCAATCACCAGTAATTATCACTTAGCTTCAATTTTCCAAGAACCTTCAAATCGTTTTGTTACTTTCAGTTGCACCTTGCTGTTTAATGTGAACAGTTATTGCGTGTCGACTGTCATCATTTGTGAAAAAGGACTACTTGCAGCAATGGAGCTAAGGCTACAATGAAAACAGTGTTTTCGTAAAAGTTTTACTAAGAACGGGAATTCCAGTATTTTTTTAATTTTCTGCAAAATCATTGTCAAATGCTATAATTAATATATAGCTTGTGTCGTTAATGCCCACCAGATGGAGACGTCTCTGTCGCTGAGCCCATCCTACGGATTTGTGATGTCAGAAGCTGACAGATAAACACACATAGCGCTGTTGATTGTTGGCCACCGTAGCGTAAGACTAACGCGCTCAGCTAGATATCGAGAGATCTGGGATTCGGATCCCCAGCGGTGACCGGATAACAATTTTTCGGTTGCTATGTGTTGATAAACGAGGAAAGAGTGATGTCTTTGTTTATTCACTGATGCCACGTATTTAGAGCATTTACACCCAAATGCAGTTATGTGAATGGCATGTTTGTTTCAGTATTCTCAACAAACACTAGCTATCGACATCATAATTTTCCCCTGATTTTCCTATTGAGATATGAGTTATGATGTCCCCGACATTGCATTAATCTATTAGTGAGTGACTGACTACTTTGCCAGATGCTCCCACGAATTACTCTGCTCGACACAGAAAATGAAATACCATGAAGGAATGCAAGAAATAAGATGAAACTTTCCACACATGTAGACAAGTACTGTAGGTGGGAAAGAAGTAATTTAATTTCTGATGGATCACATGAATGCTATGTGCGAGGGGACAATATAATGTATCCTCAGTCAGTAGATCGTATAATCGCCATGCTGCTCCATGGTACCAACAAAACGCTTTGCTGGGTTTTGTTCTTTGGCCAAACATGTATAAATATATAATTAACAGAATATATCGAAGAATTTAAATGATAGATCTACTTGTTTGGCCAAAGATCAAAAACCAGCAAAGCGTTTTGTTGGTACCATGGAGCAGTACCCAAGCATTACTAATGTACTGACACGCACATGTATGAAATATGACACTCATTTTGGCATCAGATCCAGAAATCTATTTTCACTCATCAAAAAAGATAGAGAACCACCTGGTACTTTGTGTATATGGGGTGTATATAATATACCATTGATAGATGTTTCCAATGGCGAACACATCAGTAATTATGTATGATCTACAAAACGTAGCCTTGAAACTAGAATGCAGGAACATAAATATGACTCGCGTTAATCATAGTAACACAGCACTCGCTAGATATGTGGCACAAGGAACTGTCCAACCGGTTTGGAAAAGCATTAAGTTGCTACATACACCCGCCTCTGTATACTCGTTGGACATAACTGAAAGTTTATACATCGAGGCCTTCGGGGACGATTGCTGTAATGATAATTCCCCAAACTGAATTACACAGGATTTGGAAAAGACTCATTTCAGCTATGAACCTGCATAACATCTTCTCTTGTTAAATATGTGAGGTATAACAAATACATATATTTTGTATATTTTGCACCTGTTTATCATATTCCCACATGGACCTCGTCTGATGCGTGATTTAGCAATGAAATGATGGCAGCATGTGACGCCTGGCGACGCTAGTCTACATCATGTACGTCATCATACTCGGACGTATATATGGGAGCACACGTGCAGAAGTGGCTCTCCTCCATCTGAAGACAGGTCGGTTGTCAATCCAAAAGTATTAGTGGGTTTTAATCTTTTAAATGTGTAAATACATATCGTTTTTTGTAATTAAATATATCGTGCAAAGACGGTGTAAGTTTTTAATGTAATGCCAAAGCTTTTTCCAAAGGTCTGGTAGGACTAACATAGCCGGATACCAGTGGGTGAAGTGGGTACCCTTCTTTATGTAGCTTAAGTCGCCCCAAAACATCAGGCACACGGTAACCGGGTGGAAGGGTAAAAGCATTTTGAAAACATTCAGGGAAGCAATGTGCACGTTTTAGCCTACTGAGTGCAGCCACAGTTGCTTTTATAGGATCTCTATTAACCACCTTGTGCTGAATAGAATTGATAACATCGGTCATCTTAGAGTTATACTGTGTATTATTCAAAATGACCATTTGATTTGTTTTATCAGCTGACAATATTGCTATGTCTCGATTATTCCGAAGTACCCGAAGCTGAACCTGCTCTTCGTTATACTGAACATTTATAGACGAATAAATTATCAACGTTTTTTCACAATTAAATGTTTTATTAACATCGACTATATTTTCGCAGAGCGTTTGACTCGGCATCATCAGGACGAATGGAGCGTAAACATTCAAATCATTGGGACATTATCAGAGTTCTAACGGTCACGGTTTTTGGTGAGTTGTTTCCACGCGTTTGAAAGAAATGGCGTAGACGTCATGTCATTCACAAGTCGTGAAGAATTCCGGTATATGTGGAAAGCTTCTAATACATTAAGCTTGTTAGTCGAATCAGGCTTATCAATAAGAACAGCGTTTCCAAACAAAAATTTATGGTTATTTTCGTGACAATGTTGAGCTATAGAAGACTTCTTCGGTTCATAGTTACGTACATAGGTCTTGTGTTCCTTCACGCGGAAACTTAAAGCCCTGCGGGTCTGTCCTATATATGAAAGTCCACATTCACAAGGTATCTGATAAATTCCCCGGGAATTTGTGTCGTGGACGTAGTCTTTTGATCCGTTAAAACTCATCTTGTTTATGGGTTTGAAAATCACTTTGAAATTTAAACTTTTGAGAATTTTTGAAATTCTGAAGCAAATCTGAGGAGCAAATGGGATAACCGCCCAATTCGTTCGTACTGGGAGGTCTACTGGCGTGAACGAACAGACAGGCTTCGGTTTCCTAAATTTTTGGACCGCTTTTTCTATCTTTTTCTATCACGGAAGGCAGTACACAGAGGATATAGCCCTTCCGTGATAGAAAAGCGGTCCAAAAATTTAGGAAACCGAAGCCTGTCTGTTCGCTCACGCCAGTAGACCTCCCAGTACGAACGAATTGGGCGGTTATCCCATTTGCTCCTCAGATTTGCTTCAGAATTTCAAAAATTCTCAAAAGTTTTAATTTCAAAGTGATTTTTAAACCCATAAACAAGATGAATTTTTACGGATCAAAAGACTATGTCCAAGACATAAATTCCTGGGGAATTTATCAGATACCTTGTAAATGTGGACTTTCATATATAGGACAGACCCGCAGGGCTTTAAGTTTCCGCGTGAAGGAACACAAGACCTATGTACGTAACTATGAACCGAAGAAGTTTTCTATAGCTCAACATTGTCACGAAAATAACCATAAATTTTTGTTTGGAAACG
Organism: Macrothele yani; assembly: GCA_039090855.1. NCBI lineage: Eukaryota > Metazoa > Arthropoda > Arachnida > Araneae > Macrothelidae > Macrothele > Macrothele yani. The sequence goes on along the minus strand of CM077030.1, from coordinate 182,308,157 downwards.
CTGTTCTTATTGATAAGCCTGATTCGACTAACAAGCTTAATGTATTAGAAGCTTTCCACATATACCGGAATTCTTCACGATTTGTCAATGACATGACGTCTACGTCATTTCTTTCAAGCGCGTGGAAACAACTCACCAAAAACCGTGACCGTCAGAACTCTGATGATGTCACAATGATTTGAATGTTTACGCTCCATTCGTCCTTTTTTTTTTTTTTTTCTTTTGATTGCAGGTTTAAAGGAGAGAGCCAGTGCCGTAAGAAAAACACAACATCCATGCCTCACCGGAATTCGAACCCGGACCCCGTTCGGACGAATGATCAGAGGCCATCGCTTAGACCACTGCGCCACCGGGGCGGCTCCATTCGTCCTGATGATGCCGAGCCAAACGCTCTGCGAAACTATAGTCGATGTTAATAAAACATTTAATTGTGAAAAAACGTTGATAATTTATTCTAAATGAACATCACAAGTGTGTAGTCTTGAATTATATATAATTTATAGACGAGTTGCGTATAACTTTAGGTTTACGCTGTAAAAACCTAGCAATCTTCATACGGGTGAAATCACGTTCATTGCTATCATCAGGAATATTCTGAAGTACTCTTTCAACACATAGAATGAGTGACAATATATTATGTCGCGTATTAGGGTTCGCGAATTTCGCACCTCGTTAGAGTGTCCTTACTTGAATTAAATTCAAAGCGTAGTCACTTAAGTTAATGAATGTTGTTGGTCATTGATCAGAGTTCCATCTTCGTGATTATCTACTGTAATTTCTGTTACTCACCTCATTATCCACAAGTTGTCAAAACTTTCCAATATGTGTTTGAGTCAACGTTTGAACTTCACTATCAACGATAGCATTAACAATAAGTAATTCACGGTTCACTAGTATAGGGTGAGTTCCGTATGACAATTTCTTGAACCGTGAATTACTTATTGTTAATGCTATCGTTGATAGTGAAGTTCAAACCTTGACTCACACTCATTCCACGTGTTGAGAGAGTACTTCAGAATATTCCTGATGATAGCAATGAACGTTATTTCATCTGTATGAAGATCGCTAAGTTTTTATAGCGTAAACCTAAATTTATACACAACTCGTCTATAAATGATCAGCATAACGAAGAGCAGGTTCAGCTTCGGGTGCTTCGGAATAATCGAGACATAGCAATATTGTCAGCTGATAAAACAAATCAAATGGTCATTTTGAATAATACACAGTATAACTCTAAGATGACCGATGTTATCAATTCTATTCAGCACAAGGTGGTTAATAGAGATCCTATAAAAGCAACTGTGGCTGCACTCAGTAGGCTAAAACGTGCACATTGCTTCCCTGAATGTTTTCAAAATGCTTTTACCCCTCCACCTGGTTACTGTGTGCCTGATGTTTTTGGGCGATTTAAACTACATAAAGAAGGGTACCCACTTCGTCCACTGGTATCCGACTATGTTAGCTCTACCAGATCATTGGAAAAAGCTTTGGCACTATATTTGCCCAAACTTGTAGTGGATTTCCCTTACTCTATATTCAGAGTTCCACTAGGACTGTTAAAAGGCTTAGAATGTTTCAGCCGCATAATGAGCCTTTCATATTGGCGTCCCTTGATGTAGTATCCTTGTACCCTAGTGTACCCGTGGAGGCAGCCCACCAAATTATAGAGGCGCTTCTTGCTGATTCCGGAGTTCCGTCTGAGTAAATTATTGCTGTTATGAACGACTAGTTAAACAACGTTCATTTTTTAAATTTCAAGGATGTGTTTATCAACAGGTGGGAGGCTCTCCTATGGGTTCACCACTGTCATCCGTCCTTGCCGAAATTATTATGCAACATGTTGAAAATTTGGTTCCATCTAAATGTCCACACCCTCCTTGTTTGCATTTAAAGTACGTCGATGACATCCTGGTTATTTTGGGCCTCATTCACAGGATTTGTTAGAACAGTTTGTCAACGTTCTATCTTCTATTTTTCCTACCATCAGGCTCACGGTTGAAATCGAGTGTAACTATGTTTTACCGTTTCTTGATAACTGTATTAGTCGTAACTCCACCACCAATGAGTTATCATTTTCTGTTTATCGAAAACCATCTTATGTTTGTTCTATCATTCCGTATAACTCATGTCATCCTTTTAAGCAGAAAACTTCAGCGATTGATTTTTACTTCAGGAGAGCTTACTCACATTCATCTACAGACCGAGCGTGAAACAGTGAGATCAATGGCATTTTTGAGATGACTAACATGTTTGGGTACCCGGATTATACAGTATCACCCGCAGGATTCATGAAAGGGTAATAGCACGTTCTTCTACTACGTTGGTCAGAGATAGTGAACGTAGTCAGAAGTTCATTGGATCACTAGAATACTTACCTGGTGTTACAAATTTGTTGTTACATATGTGTTCCAAATATAAATTACAACTAGGCATTAGGTGTAACAATTTGTTTGCACAACGCAGACGAGACTGAGATAAACCTGATATTTTGCGAAGTTGGGGTGTTTACAATATTCCGCTTTTAGACCCAGTTACAAAACAGCATGTCAGTAATTATGTAGATTCTACAAGGAGGAATTTGGAGTTACGAGTGAGTGAACACAAATATAGCATTAAGGCACACCTTTATAATACAGCACTTGCACGTAATGTAAATAATAGCATATTTATCCCTGATTGGTGCAATGTCAGTATGCTCTAGACTGCTTCCTCTGTTCATGCCCTATTGATAGCAGAAAGTGTTTTTATCACGGCATTAGATACGAAATGTTGTAATGACTATTACCCTGTCGATTTTCCTGAATTTTGGAAACACTTAGTGAAATCATTGAATTATAACATATGTGTATAGTTTTTCACTATGTTTGTGGCAACAGATGTATGTGATATAACACCATGTAAATCATGAATGACAATTAGTTGAGCTACGTAATGTCCCACGTGACTCTGTATATATATATAGCTGCATAATACAGCAACATAAATCACCTGAAGATGGAGTGAACGGCACTCCGAAAGTGCTAATGGCTTTTAATTGTACATATATGTTCGCTTTTTAAAATAAAATAAATCGTGTTAAGACGGAGCTCTTATATTGTAAGTCTACGGAAATTCATATTTGCAACTGAAGTTATAGTTTCGTTTTTAAAATATATATATTGAAAGAATATTTTATTCATCGTATAGTATTCACTATGACAAAAATTAATGTATACTTCCTTCACCTAATGGTGCAAAATATTTCTACTGAAGAGCTTATTTCTGTTTGCAACGTATCTAGGTTTCTAAAAACGATCGAAAAAATTGTTTTTCTTAGGATGTAATTCTTTCTACATAATATTTTGAGAAAGTTTTCTACTTCAGCTTTCTGTTTGGGATAGAATGGATATATATACCATTCTGAGAGTAATGCCTCCTCCTCCTTAATAACTTTTGAAATTTTGAAGTGATTTTAAGGAAACTGTACTGACATGTACTATGATATGTTAACGTGAGAACAATTTTTTTCGGAATCGGAAAAAAAGATCATGAATGACAAAGAAAAGCAAACGAGCCGTAATTGAAAACTGAAAAAAGAGGGATGTGAGGCCCCAGAGATCCACAGAAGACTCCTGGTGGTGTATGGAGCTGCCACAATCGATATCAGTAATGTCCGAAGAGGGATGAAGAGGTATCGAGAGGGGAAAAGTTCAGTGTCGGACAACGAACGGAGTGGAAGACCCGCAACTGCAGTGACAGATGCCAACAGGCAACGAATGAAAGACCTCATCACAGCTGATCGTGGTGTCATCATCCAGGAGTTGCAACAATAAAGAGTGCTCACTATGTGCAGACATTGAAGAAGATAAAGGAAGCTATCAGAAGGAAAAGGCGTGACATTCCACATCATAGTGTTGTTTTACACCATGATAACGCACGTCCCCACACCTCAATGGAGACTTCATAGGCTATTGCCAAAATGGGGTGGACGGTGATGTCCCAACACCCCTACAGTCCTGCTTTGGCTCCCTCAGACTTTTTCCTGTTTGCCCCTTTGAAAAACACCCTCTGTGGGGGAGGTTTCGACGATGTGACAGACGTTAAACTGGCTGTGAACTAATGGGTGAAACGACAGCATCAGGAATTTTTCCAAAATGGATTTTACCAATGGGTTCAAAGATGGCGGAAATGTATAGAAAGCGATGGACAATACTTTGAATAGGCTAGCATTATTAACAATATGTCCAAGTATTTTGCCACCAAATTTCACATTTTTGCTGCTACAAATAAAAATCTCACGAGGGACGAGGCATTACTTTCAGGATTACCTTTGTAATTTTTGCAACCAGTTTCAGAAAGACGATTTAAAAAATAATTATTTTTGCATCGAACTGCGTTCTTTATGACAAACACTCAGTTATAAACTCTTGGTTAGAGGATTTCATAAGCCAATAAATGTTTGATGGTTATTACATTCTATGTTATCACTTATTCTTTCGAGTCAACAGACGTGCTCATTTCACGAGAAAGATGTTACCGAATTTTGAGTGAAAAACATGCTCATCATAAAAGAAAATTAGGTGTAATCTTTCTCTCGTTTCAAAGTTTTACTCAAATTCAGGGAGAAATCCTTATTGTGGAAAAAATGAGCTCAAAAGTGCCCGCTCGCACGTTCTGGCAATTATATAACTACCACATGCCAGTTTCTGTAATTTGAATGAGTTTAGTCAAGAGTGTACCTTCTTCTGGGCATTCCTCCTCACGGAAATATGACTTCAAATATTGCATCGATTATTATCAGTGTTCCTAAGAGCGCAATATGAAGGTTACAGCGTAAACGCCATTTGCCGATGGCGGAAATCGAGTCCGGAGCCGAATGCTTTCCAATTACGCTACACCGACAAAGTTTGTCGCCGCAACTTTACCGTCTTTACATGTGCGTCACCTCTGAGGTAGTCTATCACCAGATGCGCCTAATTAGGTGACCATTTATTTTATATAGCTGCATTGCCTGCATCCTAACTGTATTTTGCTTAGGTTACCCGAATCTTTTAAAGGGAAGAACGGAACCGTCCGAAAGAGATGTCACAGGAATTTACATTTGGTAAGTGGAGCTATTGTTATGCTGATTTCTGTCCAAATGATGATTTTAGAAGATAATTTGCTAACAATTTTTTGTGAACACTCGCCTAACAACGAACAAGTACATCCGAAAGTGAGAGGAAAGTTCATGATTATTTTGACATCTGCCATGCAGTCTCTAGTGCACAAATAAATTCAACAGTGGCGGTTGAGAAACGTGCTCAAGGATCTGAGCAGATACAGAAACCTTTTAGACGTTAACTTTTGAGCAATTTTCGTCTACTAAAGGAACAGAGCTCGAAATTTCCTCGTTAACATTTTATTTTATTATTTCTATAAAGTCTTTTGATAAGCTTGAAATTGAAATTCATTACAGGTGTTGGAAAATCCAAATAAGGCTAACCAAAGGTGGATGCGCTTGTCAAACATGAATATGACTGGGTAATCGCGTCGATAATAGATTACAGAAATTAAATACTTAGATGCCACCAAGTTAACCTGGAAACTACATGCCAACTGTTTTCGATAACAAGCAAGTAAACTTCTAATGCTGTAGCTACATTTCTAAGGAAAAGAAACACACAGTTTTCCATTAAAGGGTGCAGTAATGTACTTTTATTTGTAGCTGCATTTTTGGTTCAAAAAGACCAATTAAAACAAATTATTTTTGCGTCACTCTCCATTCTCTATAATGAACACTTATTTACCATAGCTAAAATTCCAATAAATGTTTCAGGATAACTCTGATATATATGTTATGTTGTCGCACTTTCTTATAGTCAAAAGACATTCATTTCACCCGGAAATTCGGCTGTACCTGTATTTCTTACCATTCGATTACAATGCTGTTAATTGTTCAGCTGAGTAATTCCAACCCAGGTGTCAATTTTTAAATTAGAAACTGCTGCATATACTTTCCATTTTGCTGATAAAGTTGTAAACAAATCCAAAGGTGTAGCGGTAGCATTTTCGAACGAAATTGGGAGATGCGGGTTAGATTTCCGCTCCAAGATGGTGTAATTTTCAAGTTGCCTACATGGGAAACAGTGAAAACACGGCACATTTGCGCCGAAATGACAACACTTTTAGTGCCAAGCCCAAACCTTCCAGTGAAAGAACTGATTTGAAAAGGTAAAGAAAAAAAAAAAGAAACATTCACCCTTAATTACTATACCACGACCATAAAGTGACTTTGTGATAACGATTGCAAGATTAAACATTGCATCGGCCTCACAAAAAACATGAAAATATGGAAACCTACCAAAATGGGCGTATCTATATCTCGCATTCAAGAAAAATCGTGGCCCTTGCTACAATCGCCATACGAGTCGTGGGAGGGCGCGTTGGGACGCCGCCTTACTACTTTCCTCAAGATAGACGAGTCCCATATCTGCTACGTTCTCTTTTTCTTTCGCAGTTATTTTGTACAGAACTCAGAGCACCTTCAGACGATTATAAGCACGTTCAGTTGATTGACAGAGATGCCAGTCTTCCACGAATTGTGTATCTGTACATGTGTGTGTGTGTGTGCGTGTTTGTGAGACGGAGAAATACTATTTTTGAAACCCTCTTCGTTGTTCACCGCCTCACTCCTTTTTCAGATAAGACTGCAACTCTGACATAGAGGAAGCTTTCCAAACGTCCAGTGACTAAGGATACCGTTTTTATTTATTTATTTATTTATTCATTTATGTATTCATTTATTTATTCATTCATTCATTTATTTATTGCTAAAGTGGAGCCACCATGGAATGCTAAGCTTGTTTATTTATCATTTTGCTTGTGACTGAAACACCCTGGGAGAGTATAAAGTTGTAAGGGGTGAAGCGTTCCTCATTCAACCTCTGGTTTCATAGAAGGAACCGAACCGTGCCGTGGAACAAACATACCACCTATACCACATCCGAAACTCAAACCCGGGATTCAAAAAATTAAATGATTAACAAAATACTTTTTGATAAAAAAAACAGATTCACAAATACTTATACAAATATATATTTATTTTCTGGATCATTGATTCAACGAATTAAATGATTCACAAAACAATTTCTGCAGGGGATACTTCTACAACTCAAAACGTTTTCCTTCCTAAAGGTTCTGACCTATACCATCGAATTAAATGATTCACAAAATATTTTTTGCAGGAGCCGCCCTGGTCTAAGGTGGCGCAGTGGTCTAAGCGCTGGCATATGGAGTTCTTCCAACTGGGCCCGGGTTCTAATGCCTGTGAGGCATGAATGTTGTGTTTGTCTTAGGGTATTGGCTCTCTCCCTTCCCTGGAACCTGTGGCCCTAAATTAGGGGCGGGCGACTGCTTATAATAGCCTGTTGAGTTGTTGATATATATATATACACTGCTGGCCACCCAAAATGCAACACCAAGAAGGAAGCTTCCGATTGGCCTGAAATTCGCAGCATGCGTCGCCCGCGAGAGGACATGCAAACGATTAGCATTGCAGGGCATATGCAAATCATGTGCGTCCGGCACGCCACCGAGAAGCACTATAACAAGGGTGCACAGAAGGCGGGGTGTAAGTAGTGGAAGTATGTTGTGCTGCCGGACCTGTGCGTGAGAAGCTTCCTGATACCTCGTCGCAGAATACGGCAATCATTCCAGCACGTTTCGGAGTTCGACAGAGGACTAATAGTGGCTTATCGCGACAGCGGTTAATCGTACCGAGACATCGGCGCCCGTGTGGGGCGATATCCAGCCACAGTGAGGCGAATATGGATTCGGTGGGTGCAGGAGGGACGGACGGACCGACGTGAGCGGTTGCCGCTACCGTGGCACACCGGCGAACGGGAGGACCGGCATATTGTGGGGCGGGCATTGACGGCTCCCACCGCCACATCACGAACGTTAGCGCAGGAATTAGGGTGTGTTGCGCAACAACCTGTGTCAGCACGCACCGATTGACGTCGTCTGCAGGAGCAGGGACTTGTCACCCGGCGCCCATTGCTCCGATTACCATTGACGTTACACCATCGGCGAGTGCGGCGGCAGTGGGGCGTTGAACGCCGCACCTGGACTACGAAATGTCAAGACATTGTCTTCTCCGACGATTCCCGCTTCTGCCTGCAACACAACGATGGTCGGATCAGCGTGTAGCGGCACCGCGGCAAAAGACAGTATGACGCCTGCATTATGCATCGTATACCGGTCCGTCGCCTGGCGTTATAGTTTGGGACGCAATTGTATATGACACCCGCACCCCTCTGGTACGCATCGTCGGTACACTCAACTGCTACCGCTACATCTCCGACGTTTTAGAGCCTGTAGTCCTCCCTTACCTGCAAGACCTGTCAGCGGCCACGTTTCAACAGGACAATGGGCGCCCATACATGGCACGCATTGTGCAACAATTTTTCACGGCCGACCAGGTGTCACTGCTGCCGTGGCCCGCCTGTTCTCCCGATATGTCGCCCATCGAACACGTCTGGTCGCTGATCGGCAACCGAGTGGCCCGGCAAGCATCACCCGCGGCTACGCCTGATGAACTGTGGCAACGTGTGGAAGCAGCCTGGACAGACATACCCCAAGCCCACATCCACAGCCTCTTTCGTTCGATGCCGCGGCGTGTAGCGGCCGTTATTGCCAGCCATGGGGGCCATACGAACTATTGATGTCTGCGTGTTCCGCAAGTCGCACGGGCCTGTAAGCTCAATCGTTTCATCTTTGTATCTGTTGTTATGTGTCCAGTAAATCTGGCTTTGCCATCTCGTGTCCTTCTTGGTGTTCAATTTTGGGTGGCCAGCAGTGTGTATATATATATAAGCGATGGCCTCTGATCATTCGTCCGAACGGGGTCCGGGTTCGAATCCCGGTGAGGCATGGATGTTGTGTTTGTCTTACGGCACTGGCTCTCTCCCTTCCCTGGAACCAGTGACCCTAACTTAGGGACGGGCGACTGCTTTTAGCCCATTGAGTTGCTCACGGTGGTCGTTAAAAATCCAATAAAAAAATATATATATACATATATCAACAACTCAACAGGCTATTATAAGCAGTCGTTAGAAACATACAAAAAGAAAATACAAATAAACATCAAAATTGTAGCAAGGAAAACAAAACAAAAAACAGGTCGCCTTTTTCATGTATAATATATATATATACATACACATGTGTGTATACACAGCCTGTTGATATATATATATATATGCATACACAGCCTGTATTATATCATCATCATCATCATCATCATTGTCAACCATTATCAATCCACTGCTGGACGAAGGTCTCCCCAAGTTTCCTCCACAACGGTCTGTCTTGTGCCAGTCTCCTCCATGTCACTCCCGCATATTTACGAATTTCATCCACCCATCTCCCATGTGGTCTTTTTCTGGGTCTTTTCCTGTCCCTTGGAATCCAATCTAAAATTTCGGCTGTCCATCTATGGTCTGTCCTTCTGGCAGTATGTCCAGCCCATTGCCATTTCAGGGATTTAACTCTGATCATGATGTCTTCCACTCTCGTCATTTTTCGGATCCACGAGTTCCTCTTCCTATCTCTCCTGGTTATACCAAGCATGCACCTCTCCATGCTTCTTTGAGTTGTCTGCAGCCTTTGTATGTCTCTTTTAGTTAAGGTCCACGTCTCTGCACCATACGTAAGCACTGGAAGGATGCATTGATCAAACACTTTTCTTTTAAGACATAATGGCATATTGCTCTTGAAAATTATGCTGTTTCTTCCAAAAGCTCTCCAGGCAAGTTTTGTACGCCGATTAATTTCTTCATCAATGTGACCCTCACTTGATATCTGCTGTCCAAGATAAACATACGTATCTGTTATCTCCAGTTTTTCTCCATCAATCGATAAATCTTCATTTCTTGTAAAAGCATTGAACATCACTTTTGTCTTCTGAAAGTTCATTTTTAATCCCACTTCTTTACTCTTGTCAGCAAGTTCCTGGATCATACTCTGCAGCTCTGATGGGGTAGTTGCAAAAATGACTACGTCATCAGCAAAACGAAGGTGGGTTAGATAATCTCCATTAATCTTTATCCCTTTGTTTTCCCAGTTCAGTGATTGAAAGACATTTTCCAATGTGGCATTAAAGAGCTTCGGAGATATGGTGTCACCTTGTCTCACTCCCTTTCCAATTTTTATGTGTGTTGTATTTTCAAACAGCCGAATCTTTGCACTTGCATTTTCATAGATGTTATTAATAATATTAATGTATGCATCTTCAATACCGCAGGATTTCAGAGCCGTGGTAACTGCTGATGGTTTCACCGAATCAAAGGCTTTTTCATAATCGATAAAAGCCATGCACAATGGAAGTTCATATTCCCTCGCTCTTTCAATTAGTTCTCTCAGTACGTGGATATGATCTATTGTGCTGTAGCCACTCCTGAATCCAGCTTGTTCTCTCGGTTGAGCCATGTCCAGTGTTACCTTCAAGCGGTGTGAAAGAACTTTAGTGAAGATTTTATAAACCACTGATAGGAGGCTGATAGGTCTGTAGTTCCTGAGATCCTCAATGTCACCTCTTTTATGTAGCAGGATCATTGTAGCGGTGTTCCAATCCTCAGGAATCTTCCCTTCATTAAGGCATCGAGTGAAAATTTGGGCGAGTACTGTTTCAATTTCTCCACTTGCTTCTTGTATGATGTCTATAGTAATTCCATCTTCTCCTGGAGCTTTCCCCCGCTTCATGTTCTTGATTGCATGAGCAACTTCTGCTGGGAGGACTGGAAGAACTCTGTATTATATATATACATATATATATATATATAGCCTTTCCTTGACAAATGTCAATCCCGCCTTCTCTTGGTGCATAGTGTTCCCACTAAAGGGGCTCTGACGACCGCCAATAGCGGTATAACTATACCATCGGGATTAGAGGAACTGCTGTCCCACACTCACCAACCCGATTGGCCAGCGTGGTGAGTTATGGCCAAACCCCTTCAAAATGACTCCACAACTTAAATCTTGGCCCTCAGTCTCCGGCAGCTGGAATGTACCTGGCCAAGGCAGCGGCCAGTGCGACATGAAGGCAGAGGGTGCTAAGAATCCCCGGAGGACCGGACTAGGCTGCCATTTGATGCTGACCTTGGCTACTTACAATGGACGCTCCCTATCTTCTGATTCAAGGCTTCTTGAATTGGAAGAGGAACTACAAAGGATCAAGTGGGACATCGTCGGGCTAGATGAGGTAAGGAGAAAAGGAGAAGATCTCATTGAACTGAAAAGTGGACATCTCTTCTACTATCGTGGAACAGATACTGGCAGAACTAGTGGTGTTGGATTTATAATAAACAAGAAACTGAAGGATAAAGTTGTAGAAATTGAAAGTTCCTCTGACAGAGCTGCACGACTCGTTATCCAACTCTCGAGAAGATACCAGGCTCAGATCATTCAAACTTATGCACCCACCACAAGTCATCCTGAAGAAGAAATTGAAGAATTTTATGAGGAAATTCGTCATCTAAATAATAAAGGCAAGCAGCACGTAAAGTTCATTATGGGAGATTTCAATGCAAAAATAGGGCAACGGCAACAGAATGAAACTTCAGTAGGTAAATTCGATCACGGCAGTAGAAACCAGCGTGGAAATACTCTGGTAGAGTTTGCAGAGGCAGAAGGGTTTTTCATCGTGAACTCCTTTTTCAAGAAAAAGCCGCAAAGCAAATGGACATGGAGGCATCCCAATGGATGGACAAGTGAAATTGATTTTATTATGTGTAACAAGAAATTTGTCATGGAAGACTGCAGTGTGCTGAACAAGTTCAACACAGGTAGTGACCATAGAATGGTGAGATGTAAGATGCACTTCAATGCTAAACTCGAGCGTGGCAAGCACATAAAACAAACAAAGTGCATTGACGTGACCAACCTTAAAAAGCATCATAATACCTTCAAATTGGAACTGAGGAACAGATTCTCTGCTCTAGAAGGTCTAACATCAGAAGAAGTGGACATCTCTGTAGTTAACAGAAAAGTAACCAAAGCTCTTATGGAAACAGCAACAAGATTAGCTGGGTCTACGAACAGGTTGCATGGAAACAAATTATCAGGAGAAACCAAAATGTTGATGCAAAAAGGAAGAGAGATGAGGACAACTAAAGAAGATGTGACTTCCAAAGTGGAATATATAGAGCTATGCAAGACAGTACGAAAAAGTATCACTGAAGACGTAAGGAAATTTAACTGTGAACTAGTGAGGAAAGCAATTGAAAGCAACCAGAGCCTAAAGATAGCAAAGGGACATCTCAGGTAGGGAAGATAACAGATTATGGCACTGAGAAAAGAAGATGGTTCTGTAACAAGAAATAGAGGCGAAATTTTGACAAGAGTGAAAGATTTCTACGACAAATTATATGAAAGGGATGATACATGTACTCCAGACATCATGAAAGGTAACAGTACGAGAGTTCTTCCAGTCCTCCCAACAGAAGTTGCACATGCAATCCAAAACATGAAGCGGGGAAAAGCTCCAGGAGAAGATGGAATTACTGTAGACATCATACAAGAAGCAAGTGGAGAAATCGAAACAGTACTCGCCCAAGTTTTCACTCGATGCCTTAATGAAGGGAAGATTCCTGAGGATTGGAACAACGTTACAATGATCCTGCTACATAAAAAAGGTGACATTGAGGATCTCAGGAACTACAGACCTATCAGCCTCCTATCAGTGGTTTATAAAATCTTCACTAAAGTTATTTCACACCGTTTGAAGGTAGCACTGGACATGGCTCAACTGAGAGAACAAGTTGGATTCAGGAGCGGCTACAGCACAATAGATCATATTCACTTACTGAGAGAACTAATTGAAAGAGCGAGGGAATATGAACTTCCATTGTGCATGGCTTTTATCGATTATGAAAAGGCCTTTGATTCAGTGAAACCATCAGCAGTTACAATGGCTTTGAAATCCTGCGGTGTTGAAGATGCATACATTAATATTATTAATAACGTATATGAAAATGCAAGTGCAAAGATTCGGCTGTTTGAAAAGACAGCACACATAAAAATTGGAAAGGGAGTGAGACAAGGTGACACCATATCTCCCGAGCTCTTTAATACCACATTGGAAAATGTCTTTCAATCACTGAACTAGGAAAACAAAGGGATAAGGATTAACGGGGATTATCTAACTCACCTTCGATTTGCTAATGACGTAGTCATTTTTGCAACTACTCCATCAGAGCTGCAGAGTATGATCCAGGAACTTGCTGATAAGAGTAAAGATGTGAGATTAAAAATGAACTTTCAGAAAACAAAAGTGATGTACAATGCTTTTACAAGAAATGAAGATTTATCGATTGATGGAGAAAAGCTGGAGATAACAGATGCGTACGTTTATCTTGGACAGCAGATATCAAACGAGGGTCACATTGATGAAGAAATTAATAGGCGTATAAAACTTGTCTGGAGGGCTTTTGAAAGAAACAGCATAATTTTCAAAAGCACCGTTATGTCTTAAAAGAAAAGTGTTTGATCAATGCATCCTTCCAGTGCTTACGTATGGTGCAGAGGGGTCTGGTTCATTTCGTCGGCAACTCATTTCGTCGACAGGAATATTTCGTCGACACTATACAGTACATGCAAACAGTCGATTCCTAAAAAACCGGAAAAAAGTTCAGAACCACCAAATTTGGTATACTATCTCATGGTACTGTAACTCAGATCGTAGACGGTTTTTGGAAGAGGTCGGGCCCGGCATGAAAGGGGCCCTATACAGAATTTTCGTAAAATCGACAGTTTTCAATTTAGAACCACCAAATTTGGTATACCATCTCATGGTACTCTAACTTAGACCGTACACGGTTTTTGGAAGGGGATCTACAGTTTTCAATTTAGAACAACCAAATTTTTTATACTATCTGATTGTACTCTAATTTTGACCGTACACGGTTTATGGAAGGGTCGGGATCCGGGTTCAAGGGGGCCCCATGCAACATTTTCGTAAAATCAATAGTTTTCAATTTAGAACCTCCAAATTTGGTATACTATCTCATTGTACCCTTACACCGACTTAGACCATAGAAGGAAGGGGTCGGGGCCCGGGGTCAAGGGGCCCCCATACAATTTTTTTGCAAAATCTACAGTTTTCAATTTAGAACCACCAAATTTGGTATACTATCTCATGCTACTCTAACTTAGCTCGCAGATAGGGTATTAGAGTGCAGAATTGTGTTGCAGTTCTTAAGTAAAAAATGGAAATTTTTGAGAAAATTCTGTATGGGGCTCCCTTTACCACTGGCCCCGACCCCTTCCAAAAACCGTGTACGGTCTGAGTTAGAGTACCATGAGACAGTATACCAAATTTGGTGGTTCTAAATTGAAAACTGTAGATTTTACGAAAATGCTGTATAAGGGTCCCCTTGACCCCAGGCCCCGACCCCTACCAAAAACCGTGTACGGTCTAAGTTAGAGTACCATGATAGAGTATACCAAATTTGGTGGTTCTAAATTGAAAACTGTAGATTTTACGAAAATTTTGAGGAATCGACTGTTTGCATCTATAGTGTCGACGAAGTGGGTGTCGACGAAATGTACCTGTCGACGAAGTGGCGTCAACGAAATGAGTTATCGACGAAGTGGCGTCGACGAAATGAGTTGTCGACGAAGTGGCGTCGACGAAATGAGTTGTCGACGAAGTGGCGTCGACGAAATGAGTTGTCGACGAAGTGGCGTCGACAGAATGAGTTGTCGACGAAATGAACGAGACCGGGTGCAGAGACGTGGACCTTAACTAAAAGAGACATACAAAGGCTGCAGACAACTCAAAAAAGGATGGAGAGGTGCATGCTTGGTGTAACCGGGAGAGATAAGAAGAGGAACTCGTGGATCCAAAAAATGACAAGAGTGGAAGACATCATGATCAGAGTTAAATCCCTGAAATGGCAATGGGCTGGACATACTGCCAGAAGAACGGACAATCGATGGACAGCCGAAATTTTAAATTGGATTCCAAGGGACAGGAAAAGACCTAGAAGAGGACCAAATTGGAGATGGGTGGATGAAATTCGAAAGTATGCATGAGTAACATGGAGGAGACTGGCACAAGACTGACCGTTGGGGAAGAGGCTTGGAGAGACCTTCGTCCAGCAGTGGATTGATAATGGTTGCAATGATGATGATGATGATGATATGCATGTATGTATACGCAATCGAGTCACATTATTGTGACCACCTCCTGCTTTTGATATCAACAGCGCGTAGCCAAAGAATGAAGTCACGCATCGTGAACTGGCATGGAGGGTACATAAAGTGTGCTGTAGGCATTCTGAAAACATATCACTCGTTGCTGTCATGGATAAAAGGAGCGACTTATCAGATTTGCAAAAAGGGATGATTATCGGCTTTCGGACCAAGTATGGCAGTATTTCTGAAACAGCGCAGTTTATGAACCGTTCACGTGCTGCTGTGGTTAAAGTGTATCGTGATTGGAGAAATGGCACCATTGCGAATAAGCGATGTGGAAACTGCGAAGTACCACGTGCCATTGATGTGAGAAGTGAACGTCGGCTTCGAAGGTGCGTGAGGGCCGATCGACACGATACAGTGGAGCAACTCACTGGCCAAACGAACCAGGGGGCTACTGCAAGTGTGTCTAAAACGACAGTTCAGCGAACCCTGTTGTGTATGGTGGGGCTCCGATGCAGGCGGTGGATGGTCACTGCACCTATACTAACGAAAGTGCATCGGCAGAAAAGGCTTATATTTGCACGGCAGTATCGGAATTGGACCTCCGCTGATTAGCAAAGTATTGCCTTCTCCGATGAGTCACGTTTTCTGCTTCATCAAACGGATGGACATTGGCATATAAGGCGAGAAGCATCGGAAAACACTCTTCAACCATTGCTGTAAGAAAACAAGCTGGTGGGGGCAGCGTTATGGTTTGGGGAATGTTTCCGTGGCATTCCTCGGGTCCACTCATACCTGTGGAAGGCACTATGAACCGAATTCATTATGAATCCACCCTTGCAGACCACGTACACCCATGCATGCTGATTGTTTTTCCTGGGGCGGATGGGATCTCCAGAACGACAATGCGACATGTTACACAGCTAGAAATGTCCGAGAGTGGTTGAAAGAACATGATGAAGACTTCAAAGTACTTTCCCGGCCCCATAATTTCCCAGACTTAAACCCAATTTTGCATCTGTGGGACCACCTCGATCGTGTTGTTTGCTCTATGGATCCTCCACCACGCACCCTCCAGCAGCTGTCAGATGCACTGCAGTCAGCATGGCTCCACATACCTGTGAACATCTTCCAGCACCTTATTGACTCACTCCCAGCCCGTCTAGCTGCTGTCCGCGCTGCACACGGCGGTTACTCTGGATATTAGCTGGTGGTCACAATAATGTGACGCAACCGCGTATGTACGTATATGAATTTTGCAGGGGATACTGCTACACCTCAAAATGTTTCCCTTTCTAAAGCTTTTGATCTGACAGTTCATCCATCAGGGCGGAATACTGGGCTCATTCCCTTGAAAACTGAGAGTTTCTTTATTTACCATATACAGCAAAGGAAATAAACTGGTATTTATTTGGCTGTTTATTGATCGATGACCTCTGCTGTAGAATCTGCATTCAAAAGTCTAAAATTAAACTGTTTCTACGTGTAGAAAAAATGGCTTTAATTCTCGTGAACATTTCATGAACTACAGCAATATGAAAGCACATCAAGAGATTACTGATTATTGCACTGATTTCAGTAACGGTCTTGATTTTAGCCAGAAAAAGAAAAAAGAGGAAACTGCGCATCGCCGTTTGCTTTCGACACCATTACTAAAGTTTGAGCTTGAATAATAATAAAAAAAATAACACCGGTTGAAAAAAAAAAAAAAAAAGCACAAAGGTGGCAAGATATGTGCCAAGCCAGAAATTTGTCCAAACGGAAGGAAAATGTTGCCAGGAAGGGAAGGCCAGAAAAAGAGTAGTGCGTTTGAGGCTCAAAAGAAAGAGGTGGTTACGGAAAGACGAAGAACCGCATCCAATCGCAAATGTTTCGCAAACTTCGCACAGTATGTATGGTAAGGCAGAAGTTTTTGAGACTTTTAAAAGCATTAGAGACAAACAAGACCAGAAATTTTCTTTCCTCGGGATTCATCGTTAGTCATGATTATTGCAAGTCTCCCGTATCCCTAACTTGGGGCCACTGATCCAAGGAAAGAACAGAGCCAAAGCCGTAGAAAAAAAGATATAAGTTGTCTCAGTTCTGATTGAGCCGTCAGTTTGGAACGTAGGACTACGACTTGCAGATCGGAGAGTTGAAATGAGCTAGTCGAGTATGGTTTCAAAGCGTTTATTTAATTTGTTATAACCAACACAGGTCTATGATATGAAAAGTAGCTCACATAATTTTTTCAGATAATGCTGGATACATTGAGAACAAAAAGCAGATCGATACACGAATTACCCAACGTTGTGCTCTGTCTTCTTGGGCTTTTTGCATTCCTCATCACTTGCTCTTGCCTCTCGTTTTGATTTTCTCCACTTTTGCTTGCGTTCATTCTGCGAATTCCGCGGCATTGTCGAAAATGTTAACCCGTTCACACGAAAACAAGTTTTTTTAAATTTTAGTTTAAACCATTGCGATATGTTCTTTATATATTTGAATGGATCTCGTCGAGAGCTCTAAAACGATACCACGCACAGTCGTTTCGCACTCATGGTCCACATAAACCGCGATATTTTTAAAAGTGTTCACCGGTTCACAAGAAAACAAGTTTTAAAATCAATGAATGAAATACGGGATTACACCATTGTACAATAAAAATTTGGAACATGCGAATCCGTTTATTAATGTAAATATAACGTGGATGTTAAGTCAGATGATATTCGAAAACTTGAAAATTTCGTCGTCCTGGAGCGGAAATCGAATCCGCGTCTCCCCCGCGCACAGGGAGCGAGGGGAGCGTCGCGCGCGCTGTGTATTGCGCAGTACGCGGATTGGACTCCATGTTGTTTACGAATATGCTGACACGATTAGTGTGCGGCAAGTTTTTTTATTGGAGATTTAACGACCACCGTGAGCAACTCAATGGGCTATAAGCAGTCGCTCGTCCCTAACTTTGGGCCACTGGTTCCAGGGAAGGGAGAGAGCCAGTGCCGTAAGACAAACACAACATCCATGCCTCACCGCGATTCGAACCCGGACCCCTTTCGGACGAATGATCAGAAGCCATCGCTTAGACCACTGCGCCACTAAGGCGGCAGACGTATTTTTAACGCTATAATGATTTCAATTCGGGCCTCTTTTTGTCACAGGCGGTCAGCCGTAAGTTGCCCCATACAATCCGCGGAGTTAGACGTAGTCCTACGTCAAAAGAACTTCCACAAAGCATTCGGGACTCGAACTCATACCCAAATCGGACGGTTAGCCAAAACCGTACGACTTCGATCATTCGGCCACCAAACAAAACTTGTTCGGGCGATAATAAATACGCGTCGATCGTGCTGAGGACATCAATCCGGTGAAGGCTGAAATCATTCTTTCTTTCATGTTAGTTAAAATTTGACATGATGACAGAAATGTTTTTGAAATGATTTCTGTCATTTGCATGATCCGACTGTGAAAAGCACTGAGCGCATTTATGAAGATTTAAAAGACTTTCATTCTCCAAGAGTATGTGCAGTGAGCATTCTAAGCACGCACATCCGTCTGTAAATTTCATTGAGCTCATGTTTTTCGAACATTGTAATTGCTCAAACAGCGTATATTCAATACATGCAGAACTACATGGGAGAGTTTAAAGGCTATTTTTGACGTCATTTTTAAATATATCACAATTATACCTTCGGGAGGTTTCAATCTGATGCTTTCAAAACATAGATATTTAGAGAACATCACCGTTGTATTTAAAAGCAGGAATTGACGATTTATAGGGTGCAATGACAGTTCTTTTAACTAATGGTCAAATCAGACAAAAATAAAATTAGACTTTCTTTTTTTAATTTTAAAATGTCTGTTCATTAGCAAAAAGTCGAGTTTTAGCAGGAAAATTTTTTATCAGAATATCTGAAAAGTTCATCGAAAATTGTGACCATTGTTTCAGTCAGGGCTGTAGCTACCGGGAGGAAAGGGAGGGGTTTACCTCCCAGGATGGACATACAAGGAGCATAATTTCATACTCTGAGGGGCGTAAAAAATAGAAATGAATACAGTGTGAATAAATTTGCATAACATTTTAACTCAAAAACCAAAGGTTTACACTTTATTATCTTCTTTTGTAAATACTTTAGTTAGCCGCATACACTACTACGCGGAGCTAATCAACGTACAAAACAACTTACACTGTCAGTTGTGGACCCCCTCATACGGATGAATGGAATTGTCTGAAAAAGTGAATGCAGCGAATGGGTAATGCAAAACAATATGCAGATATGCCTAACTTCCGTGACCTTTCTGAATACATTGTAAAGATGAAGGGCTAATCAGTCATTTGTGCTTTGTGGCAGAAAGTTTTTCTGAGCGTTTCACCTCGAACGGAATTTTTCCAATCCCTTCTCCGAAAGCACCTTCCTATTGTTACGTTTACTTTCTAATACGCATTCGTTCTGCGCTGGTCTAGTTTAATTTTGCATTTTTGCACTTGTTGTGTTGTCGGTGTTCACATAACTTTTACGTTTTACTTGGTATTTGCACCCGTTGGCTCTTGGGTATTCACCTAATTTTTAAATTTTGAGTAAAATTATATCGAAAAGTGGAAATGAGATTTTTTAACCACCGTAATATTTTCCTAAAACGAAGGTATGAGAAAGTAAGAACTGCATAATATTTGAATGCAAGTAAGGAATTTTTGAACTCAAAGGGGCGTAAGTTCAAGTCTCGCCTTTCCAGATAAGAAAAGCTTGCTTTGCTCCTGGTTTCAGTAGTCGTCTGAGAAAATGAAATTTTTAAAATAAATAACGATGCGCATGGAAAGTCATAAAGGCATAAGAAATGTTAGTTTAGTGAAAACTGTCCATTGTAAAAAGAATTTACATAATCATACTTTGAGAATAGAGCAAATACTATCCAATACCATACTATGCACAACACATTAACGTCCCCTAGAGGAAAAATTGTGTATCATGAAAAGCAGGCAACATACGCCAAATTTTTGTCTTACTGGAAACTAACTACTCTACAGACAAGGAACTTTCTTTTTCAGTCGTACGAACAGAAGAAGGCATCTCAGCAAATTGAAAGATGCTCTTAGTTTCTCGAACGGTAGAATTGTACATATGGAGAAAAAGAAAACGTATCCAAAATGTGCCTCAAGGTGAAAGTTATCTTAAATGAAATGAATTTTCCTAACCGGATATCTATACTGGGAAATAGGGAGCCAAATGGAATGTATAACCACACCCACACATGTAAAATGTACGCAAAATTCTCATTATAATGAAAGATGTTCGATTATTTTTCAGATGGATTTTTAGAAACGGCGACATGTGATAAAATAAATACAAAAGTAGCTATGTGCACTACTCCATCCCGTTCCGGTGCAAGATTGTGCTTTGGGGTGGGGGGAGGAAGGGGAGGTATCGATCGTCGGTGCATTGTTAAACCTGTCACATACAAAAATTTTTGAAATCCGACTAACAGGCGCAGCAATGGTGCCCACACGCAGAAGGGCGGTTACACCGATATTAGTGGCATGAATTTATTTTAATTTCCTGCACGAAAAAACGTTATTAAGAAGAAAAAAAATAGAATGAAAATGATGCCATGCCAATATAGTACAGTACTTAAAGAAATAAAGGCTACGGCAATAATTTACAAGAAATAATAATGAACTAATCCGTTTAATCGGCGACGGCATCGGACTTAACGGAAAGGCGGATTAGTTGTTTATTATTTATATTATTGGCGTAGCCTTTATTCCTTTATGTACGTTTAACTGCCATATCCGGGCAAAATGGACACTCCTTACGAATATCAGCGTCTAAGATTGGAACTGAAACAAGAAAGATGTCACATAAAATTTCTCTCTTCCTGCAAACGATGGCACCTGATCCCCCGTTTTCTGCACTTCCAAGTCCGCCGTTCAAGCCCCATGGTTTCAGGATACTCCGATTAAACGGACTAGTTCTTTATTATTTAATACAGTACTTTTACACTGATACGTTACAAATCATTTTTGAAATTTGAGGAGAGTAACAATGAAACTAAGATGCCACATGATTTTTAGCAGAATAGATCCCTACGTTCTCCTTACTAAGTAGTGGTTCATTTTTCAAGGGACAGGTTTGAAAATATGATTTTTATAAATAGGCAACTAAATTAGAGAAATTATTTGAAAAAAAATTACAAAACGCGAAAGTTCATACCCGAAATAGGAGTCCTTTTGATTTTGTAAATATACTATCAGAGAGAGAGAGAGAGAGATCCACAGCCGTACGTACTGTATACCGTAGCTATTAAAAGAACATAGGCTATTGCTCTAGTCAAGTGTTAGCTTCGACGGCAGCTGACTTAACGGAAAGATCATATGCAGCAAGAAAAGTCAATTATCGGATTCCATAGTCGAAAACCATCAGCTGCCGTGACACAGTACCCACGCACAAAGCAGCTAGAGATATATTAACTCTGATGTTAAAGCTAAAGTTGCAATTAATGCAAACCGCTCTGAGAAGCCAAGGGCGCTAAACGGTTTCGTGAAGGAAATCGTTCTAGTCATTTGAAAATCAAATGCCATTCCGGTGTGGTTGCATCTCTTTATGAGGATTTTAAGCACTCCTCATTTTGAACAGTACCTGACTTTAACATACGAATCCAAACATCAAGATTGATTTTCTGTAGTCTGCTGCGACTGTACTGTTTCCTTTTATTTGCTTGTATGTTGCGGGGTTTCAGGGCTACAGCGGGCAATTTTGAGGTATATAAGCTGTCGTTATACAGTCCATTTGTTCCAGAGAAGAGTGAGAGCCAGCGCAATGAAACAAACACACTACCCATGCCGCATCCGTAACAGTGCCGGATTAAGGGGTCTATAGGGGCTACGGCCTTGGGGCCCACCATGACCAAGGGCCCAGGAGGCATGTTTGCAGAAATAATAGATAGATAGATAGGGAGAGAGAGAGAGAGAGAGAGGTTTATAAAATAGTTTTACTCTTGTCTCGTATGATTTTCATCTGACCAGAAATAGAGGCTGGAAGACGAACAGATTTCAAGGCAGTAACTCAACAAGGGTAGGTGTAACGTACCAGGAGATGTGACGTACCTGCCCGAAGGACGCACACGACATAAAGGCAGATAGGAATCAGAATAAATCGTCCGCGTAGCTCAATTGGTACAGCAACTTATTCCGGAATGAGGGGATCCGGGTTCGAATCCTGGCGTGGACAGAAATGACGGAGAAATTTACTTCGTTATATAGGTTTCATGTCGCTGTATGCAGCAGGGGCAGCAAGACAGTTTCAGCTTTTTCATTACCATCCCACAGCTCCGCTCCCAACTTGCACTTGGAACTGTTAATGGTCAAAGTCCCCTGCTGCTTCACATTTCACAACAAA
The DNA here is from genome assembly GCA_039090855.1 of Macrothele yani. Classification (NCBI taxonomy): domain Eukaryota; kingdom Metazoa; phylum Arthropoda; class Arachnida; order Araneae; family Macrothelidae; genus Macrothele; species Macrothele yani. Next base: position 182,285,634 of record CM077030.1, on the reverse strand, counting down.
AAAGATGCACTAAGAAAAGTATATAATGATAAATCATTAGAAAACCCAAGGCAAAAATTAGAAATCTTAAGCTTTTAACTCATGTTCTTGTGAGAATAATGAAAATTACAGTGACTTATTATGAAAACTCTGCAGATAATTTAGTAGTCACAGTTTACTGTTTTAACGGACTTCATATTAATTCCCCATCATAAGTTATTTGGGGGCCCACTCAGATGTCTTAGCCTTGGGACCCACTCAAATGTCAGCCTAGGGGCCCACTAAGGCCTTAATCCGGCCTTGTCCGGTAATCGAAACCGAGCCAAGATCGGACGAATTAGTCAGAACTAACCTGCATTGTTTCAACCAAAGCACAAAAGAGCGACTGTATACTTCAAGGCTATCTTGGACGGACTTCCGACAGAATTGTAGAACGAGTAATCCTGGTTAAAAGGGTATACGCACCGGATGAATCCAAAGGTTAGTTAAAAAACCGTCCAGGCACGTTAATTATTTATTCACAAGAAACACATAAGCGCTTTCAAGATTCTCAAATTGGTCTCATTTTCAGGTGTAAAAAGTTAAAATATTAAAAACTACACTTCATATAGTCAGAGGTTTTAAAAACATGTCGCACGACACAATCGTAAGTCGAAAGTGACACTTATGATCCAGCAGGGGTGTCAGCCAGATTCTGCAGGCGCGGTTAGCGAGTTGAGGACAAGTTTGGGTGCAGTTGCACGTTTTTCCGGTCTTGGCGGAGACAATAACGAAAAGCCACATTGGGTTGCCTCTGTATGAATGAGGTGCTTCCAGGGTTGGGGAAGGATAACAAGTTGATCGTCGTTACAGCACGAGTCCCAGTGTTTTTGAATAATTACAGCTTCCCCGTATCCCAAAGTCCACTCATTGGTACAGCCGGTTACTAGTTTTATGCATTCCAAAGGGGTCTGTACTGTTCATCTATGCAGGCTCTTGCTAACGCTGCTGACCGGGTTACGTTTTTGATCGTGCGTTGCTGTTCTAAAAGTCTATTTCGTAGACGTCTTTTTGTGCTTCCCACGTATTTAGTTTTAATATCTTCCACTTCAAGATTCTTTTTAACAAGAGGTATCATATATATATACCGCCAGACCTAGAATATTAGGCGAATCTGTCTTTTCTTATACACGGTAGGTGAATAGGTTTCTCGTGCGTAATCTAAAACTCATTTAATGCTTATGACAAGGGTTTGGTTCATTTCCCCGACGTTGACTTTACCGAAGGGTCACTTGACCAAAAATCACTTCACCGAAAAGATTGTTTCACCGAAAGATCACTTGATCGAGAAGTTCATTTCACCGAAGGGTCACTTGATCGAAAGATACATTTCACCGAAGTGTCATTTGATCGAAAAGTTAATTTCGCTGAAAGGTCTCTTTACCTATAAGTTCATTTCATCGAAAGGCCATTTCCCTGAAAGGTCAGTTTATCGAAAACTTTGGATTTCATTACAGGATCTGTTGAAGCTTGGTACAAATTCGGCAGACAGACCACCGAAACGTTAGGAAATTATACTCATATTGCACTTTTGATTTTTCCGTGTCACAGAACGCAATGATTTAGTTTTAAGACAATTTTTTTAGGACAATAGGCCTCGGCTTAGGCTTTTTTAGAAAATTTTAATCATGATCATAAGGTTCACATAAAATCATGTTCAGTGCTCATGTTCATAAGGTTTACATAAATAGTAATAATATTGCACATTTTTTTTCAGGCAAAAAGAATAAATTTTAGGTCCCTAGGCCTTGGCTTAAGCTTTTTTACCCAATTTTAATCGTGCAAACTCATGTTCATAAGGTTTACATAAAAAGTCAAGTTAATAATGGTGCACATTTTTTCAGGCAAAAAGAATCAATTTTAGGGCCCTAGGTCTCGGCTTAGGCCTTTTTAGCAAATTTTAACCGTGGTGTGTGCTCTTGTTCATAAAGTTTACATAAAAACTTACTTTTATTTTATGTAATGCTTATGAATATGAGTAAGGTTAAAATCTGTTAAAATGGCCTGTATCAAAAAATACGGTCAAAAAATTAATGTTTTGTGGTTGAGTAAAAGTGGAACATTATTTACTTGATTTGCCATGTAACCCTTATGAAAATGAGTTCGGAAAATTAAAATTTGACAAAAAGGCACAGATCTAGGCCTTATAATTAATGTTATATTTCGAAAAAACTGCTCATGGAGAGGTGTTTCATAGAAATTAAAAGTATATTTTTTACACAATCCGATAATGTTTAGGCGGCCAGTTTTTCAAAACCCACATCACTCTCCAACAGATCTCTACCAACAGAATTCTATAAGTTTTCGATAAACTGACCATTCGGGGAAATGATCTTTCGATATAATGAACTTTTAGGTAAGGTAATCCTTCGGTGAAATGAACTTTTCGATGAAATGTCCTTTCGATGAAATGAACTTTTAGGTGAAGTGACCTTTTGGTGAAATGAACTTTTCGGTGAAATGTACCTTTCGATCAAGTGATTTTCGGCGAAGTGATTTTCGGTCAAGTGACCTTTCGATCAAGGGAATGATACCCTTATGACAAGCCTGCCACAATAGGTCCGTAATCGCCGGGATTTATGGTATCGAACTTAGATGCTTGAAAGTTTTTGACAGGGAGTAAAGTTGTACAGAAAGTGTTGGTATATCTAGTTGTAGAGATATAGCTTATAGGCCTAAGCTTATAAAATCATGCAAATCTGGAATACTTACAGGAATTACCAAATGGAATTATAATCCGCTCAAGACATCTTCGAAATGTCCCTGCCGCCCCGGTGGCGCAGTGGTCTTAGCGATGGCCTGTGATCATTCAGCGGAGATCGGTCCGGGTTCGAATCCTGGCGAGGCATGGATGTTGCGTTTGTCTTACGGCACTGGCTCTAAATTATTATTTACGGCACTGGCCCTAAATATGGTTCCCTCTGCTGGAACTAGTGGCCCTAAATTAGGGACGGGAGACTGCTTGCTTATAGCCTATTAAGTTGTTCACAGTGGTCGTTAACCCCTCTCTTCTTCAAAAGGAAAAACAAATAAGTAAATAATAATAAAAAGAAAACCTCTCCTCAGATGCCTAGCTGTCGCTTGCCTGCCGTCCTAGGATCTCCAAGACCTTCTGGATCTCAAGGAAAATTATTTCGTACTAAGTCGGTCAAAAAGGTAAAAACGTATGGTCAAAACAAAATGAACAAGAAAGTTGACACCGAATTTTCAGGTGTAATAAGCACGTCTTTTGAATCCGTTCTGACGCAAATTAAATTTATCAAAGCTATTCAAAGTCAATGGAACCGGTATGGAAAACAATAGATCTGACCAAAGAAAGAAGATTTTCAATCGGGTTTTTAATCCCTCAGATATTGCTGTAAACGGAATCGTGAGCTTACGAACTCTAAGAAACAGAGATATCGACAAAAATAAGAAGTGACTTTACGTCCCCAGGTGGGAAAACCATGCATTATTTTAGGAAGAAAGTATTCTCAAAAGGTTTATCCATATAAGCGGTATCGGTCCAAGAAAAAAAATTAGTCGAGTTTTCAGGAGCCCAGATTTTGCAACAAATACTTCAGAAGCAGAAATTAACACTTATGACCCCTGGTGGCTAAACCATTCTTTACCAAACATTAGAAATTATGTGAAAAATATTTTCCATCAGGTCTTGTATGCGATACAGGAAGAATTTTTCAAATCAGAGCTTTAGGAGCAGAAATAACGCAGAAAACGCACTTTACCTTTGTGCCCCCTAGCGGAAAGTGTATGACTTACTTGAAAATTTTGAATTTATAGGAAAAACATTTTGCATCGGAAACACTATCCAACAAAGAAGGAATTTTTCAAATCGTACTCTTAGAAGTAGAGATATTGACAAAAATAAGATATACATCTACGCTCCCTGGCGTAGAAACCATGCATTTTTTCAAGAAGAAAATTTTCCTAAACTGTTTGTCGACATGAGTATATATCGGTCAACAAACGCCGTTTTTTTCAATCGAGAATTTAGAAGCTCATATTTTGCTGCAAATACAACAGAAGCGGAAATTAAGATTTACGCCCCCTGGTGCCCAAAATATATTTTAAAAAAATTAGAAATTATGTGCAAACGATTTCCCATCAGGAGCTGTATCCGGTGCAGAAAGAATTTTTCAAATCGGAGATTTAGAAGCAGAGATATAGGGGGAAACGCAATTTACCGCTACGCCCCCTAGCGGAAAGTCTATGAATTACTTGAAAATTTTGAAATTATATGAAAAACATGTCACACGGAAAACACTATCCAACAAAGAAGGAATTTTTCAAATCGGACTCCTAGATGTGGAGATATTGACAAAAATAAGATGTACATCTACGCCCCCTGGTGGAGAAACCATGGAATATTTTAAGAAGAAAATATTCCGAAAAGGTTTAACGATGTGAGTGGCATCAGTCCACGAAAGAATTTTTAATCGATATTTTAGAAGCTACGATGTTTGGCAAATACATCAGAAGCAAAAATTAACACTTACGACCCCTGGTGGCCAAAGCATTTTTTACCAAAAATTTGAAATTATATGCAAAAGATTTTCCACGAGGAGATGTATCCGCTGAAGAAAAAAATTTTCAAATCGGAGTTTTAGAAGAAGAGGTATTGGGGAAAATGTAATTTACTTTTAGGCCCCCTAGCGGAAAATCTATGCGTAATTTTAAAAAGTAACTATATCTAAAATACTCTTCGACATAAATGGAATCGAAAGATATAATTTTTTTTTCAATCGGATGTTTAGAAGAAAATATGTGGAGTAAAACGTATTTTTGAATTCGACATCATCTGCATTTACGCCCTCTACCGGCGAAATTGTATATCGTAAAAAAACGAAATAAAGGATAATCATTTGCATATTTCAAGCTTCCCAATGCAAAAATAATTTTTCAAATCGGACTAATAGTTGCTGAGATATCGTGGGTACAGACGGACGGACGGACAAACCGATAACAGAAGAACGATCTTTTTTTACAAAAGACGTGCTAAAAACGGGGGAAATTACAATTTTATACGAGTTTTTTCATACGTAACTAAAACTCTAAAAGCAACACCGCGGCAGCATATGAACTGCTTTCATTCTTTAAGGGGCCAGGCTGATTGTGGTCTGGGAAACAAAATGCGTTGCCGACTGCTTTCCGATTATTTTTTTTTTTAATTTTTTTTTTTCTGCACGGCACACTCCTGCAATTTAAATTAAAAGTTTTCCCTTCCGAAAGGTTCTGATCTATACTATCGAATCAAATGATTCACAAAATATTTTGTCACAATTCTTCACACGAGGCGTACTTGTTTCTTGCCTAAACTTCAGATACTCAGAAATTTTAGTTTTTTTTTGTTTTTTTTTTCCCGTTAGGAATTCATAGAAAAAGAAGCATGACGCATCACGCTCTTTCTTCATGAACATCTATTTAATGCAGCACTTAAAGTAAATTAACGGCACTCTGATGTTTCAATGTAAATACACTCGATGGACAAAACATTACAGGATACCTACCTATTAACGTGTTGGTCCTCCTCTAGTCTGTACACGCCGAGACATCGACTCCACCAGATGCCGGAGGATTTTCAAAGGTAATACCAGCCAGGCCAGTTGCAGCATTGCCCCAAAACTATGCTGAGACATTGGTCTAGAATCCACGGATCTCATGTTTTGATTCATGGCATCCCAGAGAGCTTTCACAGGGTAAAAATCCTGGACCTCGGAGGAACCTGGATGGTTCCAAACTCAGGTGACGTTCCTTGAGCCGTGACTAGGTGGATGCGGCCCGATGAAGCGGCGCAGTGTTCTTCTGGAACAGATAATCGATGCACGGAGGCCATGAAAGCATATAGGTTATCAGCCAGCACATGCTGGTAGCGCACAGCGGTTAAGAACCTCTCCGCACACATTAAGGGATCTAATGTGCCCCACGAGGTTCCCCAAACCATCAGAGAGCCCCCGTCGCCTTGAGCAGAGCCGACCTGGCACGACGGGGCTATGACATCATGCTGTCGACGCTTCACCCACACTCACCCGTCAGCTCGGTACAGCTGAAAACGAGATTCATCTGACACATGAAGCGGCGACACTTCGTAGAGGTCGTTTTTATGTTCCTGACACAGGCGAGGCTTAATGTCCGATGACGAGCAGTCAACAGTGGTACACGAGTAGGGCGTCGGCTCCCGTAACCCAGGGTATGCAACCTGGGTCTCTGACATTTAACCTGCATGTGATTTGCACCGGCGTGGCCAAGCAGTCACACTGCAAGAGCCCGAGCCTAGTCTACGTCGATCCCGGTCATCAATGGAGTGCTGTCGGACACCGCTTGCTGTCTAGGCGCTGGTACGTCAGTCGATGACTCGCAGTACACCCTTCATACGGTTGCCCTCGGGTTCTTACCACTTGGATGATAGAATAAACAATATGTCTAGCACCGACAATGCTTGCACGATCAAAGTCGCTCAGATCACCACGTTTGCCCATGTTCGTCGATTGCGTTGTACAGTTGGGAAGCTCTCTTATCTACCTATTTATCGTCTGTGTTGGGTTTAGGTCTGTTCCACTCAGCATAGGGGATGCCCATGTTAGCTGCCCATCAAAAGCATATCAATGTTCCAAATACAGTATGGGGAAAATTAATAGCAACTCCGGAAATTTAGGAGGTTTGAGTGCTGCTACAAAAGTAAATATGCAGAGAATACGGACAATATGTACATCATTGGAAAGCATATTTTATGCAGAATCCAAATCAGGTTACAGAATGAGAATAGCTTAAATAGAACTCAAGTTCTGCGCAGAAATGTGCTGCGAAACAGAAATCATGGCAAAGTAACGGGATGACATGAAAAGAAATAACGTCCCTAATATTTTGTTGGGTGACCTTTGGATTTAACGACCGCTGCACATCTCTTGGCCATGGAGTCAACCAAGTTACCAAACATCTCGGATGACATGCAGTTGTCCCAAACGTGAGTAATGGCGTTAAAGAGTCCCACTTTATTTGTGGGGAGCCTATCGTGCACCTTTCTTTTGAGAATGCGCCACAAATTCTCTATTGGGTTCAAGTCTGGGGAATTACCAGGCCAAGGTAGAGGCACAACATTTCCTAAAGACGTCACATAAGCTTTAATGCTTTTTGCACGGTGGCATGGGGCCGAATCGCCCTGGAAGATGTATGGTTGACCCTGGAACAAATCACATCCCGAAAGAACCATCCTGTCCTGGATGATACTCTTGTACACCTGTGCATTAACAGTGCTGTCGCATACATGGATTCTGCTCACTCCAGTAGCAGCGAAACATCCCCAAATCATAACACTGACTGGGTACTTTGTGGTCTTCAGTGTGCAAGAGGGATTCAACGCCTCGTTTCGTAGTTACATTTGATGTTCAATTTGGTCTCATCGCTGAATAAAACTTGACGCCACCGATCAGTGCTCCAGTCCTTATGTTCCTTAGCCCATTCTACACGTTTCTTACGTTGCACATGGGTTAGCAAGGGCTTCTTAACCGCCCTATGAGATGTCAGACCCATATCACGTAACCTGTTCCTCACTGTTCGAGGACAAACAGCAACACCACAGCTCTTCCACAATTCTTTGGAAAGAACTGTTGACGATTGGAACCTGTTTCGCAGACATAACCGCTGCAAGGTCCCGTCAGTTCTCGCCGTTGTTTTCCTTTTTCGGCCACATTTACCCAGCCTGCAATTGTTGATACCACCCATATCACGGATTTTCGCCAGGTGCCGTCCAATAGTGCTCTTGTGCACCCCAGTCATGCGGGCAATTTCGGCATTGCTTTTGCCACTATCGCTTAATGTCACCATTCTGGAAGCCTTTCGTTATGAAACATCACCTAATCTTCTCATACCTGCAACACAGTTTGTAATCGGTAAGGACAAACTTCAGATTTGCACTGCAGTCCAGAGCACGAACGCCTACACACACAGCAACACAACAGACTACCTACGAGCACGCCGAAAACTTCAGGAATGACCCCAGAGAGAGAGATTTCCTATCTGAGGTTGAGAGACCCGAACCCACAGCGCTCTGCGCCTTTTGGCAGGTGAAAAAGAAGATAAGAGAATTGGGAACATAATTCCCCGATAGAACAGCATGAAAGAAGAGTACAGAAAAATTAGATCAAAAGGAGTATACGGTTTCCCGTTAAGTATTGAAGTTGTAAGCTACCCTAAATACTTACCTGCAACAAATCGCTCCGAGCAATTAATCCCGCAGCCAATGTCAGGCCGCAGGAGTCGGGGAAAGGACAGCCTAAAAAAAAGACCACACAAGAAAAATCAGACAGATAAACACCCAGTTTTCTCACAAAACCATGTGTTGCAAAGCACCCGAAACCACAAAATTGTCATTTGCTTAGTTTCCGGGTAGGAGTCGGCTTTTCGCCTCGCTTCTTAGAGAAAAGATTTTTTTTCCCACTGGCTGGAGGGGAGTTTGGTACTTCATTTTTTTTTTAAACCATAGTACCTTGTTTCTGGGCCAGTCTCATATGTGGACTAAAAAATCCCTTTTTGTAAAACAAGAGTTTAGCCCTTAAAAGAGCCGGTTTTTTTTTGTTTTTGTTAAACAAAATTTCTTCACATGTGAGAAGCATTCCTTTTTGCAAAACAAGAGTTTGGCCCTTAAAAGAGCAGTTTTTTTTTTTTTTAACAAAATTTCTTCTCATGTGTGAAGAATACCCTCTGAACACTAGTCCCAATTTTTTTTTTTTTTTTTTTTTTCAAGGGTAGCTATGAATTGGGTTCATTTCTGGAACTTTATTCAAGATAGCTTTTGGCCTTTTATATCTGTCAGTTTCATTGACAGTATAGTTAATGGCCTCTCTGACCAGAGGATTAGGATGAATCTTAGCTTTTTCATAGTATCTTTTAGCTAAGTCATACATTGTATAATGGATAGAATTAATATTTAGCCTGCTGCAGATAGCATGGTTTGAAGTTCTTCCATCAAGTCCAACCATCATACGTAGGGTTTTATTTTGAAATGAGGTAATATTATTTTTCCACTGTTTGTTGCAGTTACCCCAGCCATAAGTAATAACAGGGCTGATACAGGCTTTTCATATCAAAGTTTTATTTTTCCTGCTAAGCCTTTTATTTTTTATTATTGGCTGGAGACTCCCTCTGATCTTAAGAGATTCGGTCAGTTTCTTTAGTATGCTTGTTCCAGTTCAGGTTGTGGTCCATAATAAGTCCTAAATATTTAACATCTTTTATCCAAGGTATTTTTTTTTTATACATTTCTATTTCAAAGTCTGGATTGTATTTATATTTAATCCTAGAAAATAGAATTGCTTGAGTTTTTTCAGTGTTGATTTTGATTTTCCAATCTAAGAAGTACTTCTCAAGTTTTTCCACATAATGTTGCAACATGAAAGTTGCTTGATTTTCATTTTTGGAAGTATAAGTAAGTGCTCTCTGTCTTCAGCATAGAGAGCTGTACTCAGATTCCTGTTATTGTAGTTGGGAAAGTCTGACGTAAAAATAGAATACAGCGTTGGCGCAAGTACACTGCCTTGCGGTACACCAGCTTCGATTTTTTCCCATTGATTTTTACACAGAATGTTCTGCTAGTAAGGTATGATTTGATTACATGAATAATCCAGGGTGGGAAATCATGTGCTATTAGCTTGTAGATAATTGCCTCATGTGGGCATTTATTGAATGCTTTTGCCACATCCAGAAATATGGCTGCTGTGTGTTCTGTTTTTACTATTCCTTCAGCACATTTTTCAGTTATTCTAGAGAGTTGATGCACCGTAGAGTGTTTATCTCTAAAACCTCCTTGAATAAACGGAATTACTGGGAATTCCTCACAGAATTGTTGCATTCTAATAAGAATTACTTTTTCAAATATTTTTCCCATAGTTGGGAGCAACGAAATAGGTCTGATTTTCTGGAATAGCAGAGTTTTTACCGGGCTTGGGTAGTAAAATTACCTCAGTGGCTTTTCCACTCATCTGGAAAGTATTTTACTTCAATAGCTTTATTGTATGTTTTGGTAAGCATGTGCACATATGCTTCCGGTGATTTTTTCATGATTTTATTAATACCATCCTTACCAGGTGCCTTTTTATTCCAGAGTTTGTTAATATGAAACTGTACCTCCCTGTCACTAAGAGGAAGTGGGTTTTCAAAGTCAGGTGAAATAAATTTCTTTCGGCTCTTAAAAGGGCCGTTTTTTTTTCTGTTTTTTTTTTTTTCACAGTAGGCATGAGTCATTTTCCTGTAGGACTTCCGTCCACAGTGAGTAGATTTTAGGTACCAGCCACCTACAGCGAGTTCGCCTTTTGGGCAGGACACAGAAACGGAAGGAATGGCAGAACAGTTTGTAATGAGATTAGAGTACAGTAGATGGTGCCACCGTACAAGTACATTGTTGCACATAGAGGGGAGAGAATTTGGGGGGGGGGGGGCATAGGAAAGGATACCCATTTAACCACTGATATTATTACAGGGTATGGTAGACATTTCACTTTCTGAAAAGTGTTTAAACAGGTATTCTTTTTTGTTGTTGTTTAATGATCACCTATGTGTTTTTTTTTTTTTTTTTTTGATTGGGGGTTTAACGACCACTGTGAGCAACTCAATGGGCTATAAGCAGTCTCCCGTCCCTAATTTAGGGTCACTGGTTCCAGGGAAGGGAGAGAGCCAGTGCTGTAAGACAACACAACATCCATGCCTCACCGGGATTCGAACCCAGACCCCGTTCAGACGAATGATCAGAGGCCATCGCTTAGAACACTGCGCCGGCTCACCTATGTGTTCAACCGTCCCAATTTTGGGTCATTGGTTCCAGAGCAGCAATAGAGGGAAGCCATGGAAACAAACTGGTAAACACCTCATCAAAGACTTGAACCCGTGCCCATTTCTGATGAATGGTTAGAAGACTTGAACCCCTGCCCGTCGCTTCAGATGACTGTTGTTCTGTAGCGTTTAATGACGGGAAACATTCTAAAGGTTTTTCTTATCCTGCCTCCGCTATAAACAGCTACGAGTTTCAACTGTGGAAAACCACAAAATATGTCATGAATGATGCACTGCTTGCTAGAGTAGGTTTTCAGAATGGGATTTTTATAATATTCAGAGAAAGTTTAATGATCCTTATGTGAGTGATAATGGTGAAAGATTAATTGAACTCTGCACTGAGAATGGATAGTGTGAATCTAAATGTTTTTCAACCACAAATATATCCACACATACACTTGGGAAAACCATATGCTGGAAAAAAAAAAAAAAATAGTGTAATAGATTTTATTGTTTACAATCAACATCTCAAGCACTTACTTGTTGAGATTCATGTGATGAGAGGTGTGGATGTTGGCTCTGATCATTACATGTTAGTGCCGCAAATGAAACTGAATGTTGGTTGGAGAAAGAGGAATAGAAAAAGGCCTGTGATGAAAAGAATAAAGGTTGAAAGGCTCCCTGAAGAATATCAGAGTTACTCTAATTTACTCAGAGAACAACTGAATGAGTTGAAGTCATGTGAGAGAGATGGGAAAAGAAGTGGGCATATTTTAAGAACTGCATTGTCATTGCCACTGTAAAGGGTTATGGTACTGCAATGGTGGGTAACATTAAAGGTGATGCTTGGTGGAACAGTGAGATTAAAGAAGCAGTAAAGAGAAAGGAAGCATATTTGGGAATGTTGAAGGGTAGAGAGTTCTGAGAATGCATATCAATGTAAGAAGTGTGATGCAGCTAAGCTGGTTCGCCAGAGTAAGGCGAAGGATAAGGTAAATGTGGGAAGGCATGAATTGGCTTTATAGGAAGACAGAAAATATTTGTGGAAGTACATAAGACATGTGAAAAATAGGGTAAATAAAATGCTAAGCTGTGTGAATAGGACTGGAGAAATTATACGGGAGCCCAATGAGTTAAGTGAAAGATGGGGTGGATACTTCTGTGAGTTATTACAGCATTAAAGCAAAGGTGATTCTAAAGCAGAAACAGATTATGTCACAGTGAGAGATGGAAGTACAGGAGGGATCTCAGGAGGTGTGTAAAGCTCTAACATCTCTTCAGAGTTGTACAGCTCCAGGAGTAGATGGCATAACTGCTGACTCTGCAATTGACTGGTTAACTGAAATTTGCCAGTTGTGCTGGGTGTTCGGAATGTGCACGAATGAATGGTGGTGTATCGAAATGGTTTTCTATTGGTGCAGGAGTTGATCAAGTTTGTGTAATGTCTCCAAATTAATATATTTATAGATGTGTGCATTCATGATGCCAAAATGGATAATACTGATTTATATCTTGGTAATATCCATGTATATGGGATACATATCTAGTACCATGTAGGACCTCCTCTAGCCCGGCGAAGGGCAGCAACTCGACACGGCATTGGTTCCACAAGTGGCCAGAAGACTTCTTGAGAGATGTTGAGTTGTGCTGTCTGAACAGCAGCCCACAGTTCCCTGGTATCTGTAAGTGCAGGATCTTGGGTGCGAATGGGCCTTTCCACCACTTCCCATAAGTGTTGCATTAGGTTCACGTCAGGCAAATGTGGCGGCCACACCATCTGTCGGAACTGTCTAGAATGCTCCTTGAACCAATTTTGGACAACTTGGGCCCGACGACAGGAGGCGTTGTCCGTCCAGAAAATACCATTGTTGTTGGGGTACATTAAGTTCACCCAGCAGAGCAACAAAGTGATTACCAGTTAACGACTTGTTTACAAGGACCAGAAGACCCATACCATGCCATATAAAGACACCCCACACATGTATAGAACCACCACCAGCTTGCAAGGTGCCGTGTCGACAGTTTGGGTTCACGGTCTCGTGGGGTCTGCGTTACACCCGAACCCTACAATCAGCTTGTAACAGCTGGTAGCACGATTCATTGGACCACACACACGTTGCCAATCTTCAAGGGTCCAATGATCATGGTCACGAGCCCAGGCGAGGCATTGTGTTTGACGTCGCGATGTTAACAAAGGCACTCGGGTGGGTCTTCTGCTCCTACTACCATGCCTTGTTCAAACTCTGATTATTCACGTCAGCTTGCCATAATTGTACTTGGTGGTTATTCAACCGGACTCGTGAGATTACACCTCACAACTGATAAAAATTGTGGCACGTAGTGTCGAAGCCTTTATGTGACGGCAGCAGCAGTTAAAAATTTGCATACTGCTGAATTCCAGGACTATTGGCATTTCAGTGTATGGCTCATTCGTGATTGGAACCCGATCTATCTCAGACTGGCAATTAGACGACAGAAGTGCAGTGATTAATCTTTGGAAGATGAGGACAATGCATAACATGAAGTCCCCTGCATCCACACCTGAAAGTGATGTAGCAACCTTCAGAAAATCTCATCATGTATTTCGTCAATTTGTTTAGGGTTTAGCAACCACAATGATCAACTCTTAAGTATATAAACAATCGTAAATCCAAATACCACCAACAAACTCAATACAAACCACCAAAAACACAACAGGAAAAAGGAAGCTATAATCTTCCATTGATGAGGTACAAAACAAATATGTATATATACAAGAGAGAGACTTAAGACAAACACATCCCTCATGCCCCATTCTGGACTTGAACCAGCTCAAATGACTGATCATAAACCTACGCCTCCGACCACTCAGTCCCTGGAATGGCCATCAAGCTTTGCGTTCTGCACAACAGCCATGTGTTTTGAGTGTGTGTCGCAAACTGCCTCTTAATAATATGCCACAATGAAAAAGCTGCCCCAGTGGTGCAGTAATCTAAGTGCTGGCTTCTGACCATCTGTTCAAGATGGGTCTGGGTTTGAATACTGGTAAGGCATGGATGTTGTGTTTTGTCTTACAGCACTGACTCTCTTCCTTCCCTGGAAAAAATGACCTTAAATTAGGGACTGGAGACTGCCCATTGAGTTGTTTATCCTGGTTGTTAAAGCCATTAATATACAATGAAAAAGATGAGATTTGTTCTGTACCCTTCTATTTAAAAAACTAAGTCCTTTCTTTCACACTTACTATCACATGATTCATCACACATTTAGGACAGTGAAAACAAGTGCCATGTTCAACGGTACTGTACAGAATAATAAACATTGTCTGCTATCCCTGTGGTCTGAGTCACTTCTTTTCTCCCTTCCCTGAAACCAGTGCCCCAAATTAGGGACAGGGCTCTAAAAGTGTCTCTAGAAGTGGCTCATGCTGGTTGAGAAATTGCAAAACAACAAAAATGTAATGCTGACATCTAATTTACATCAGAAGTATCTACTATAGCATTTACTGACAGACATTCTAATTACTTCCAATGCAAAGATAAGGAATCTTACCACCTTCTTGTCAGTTTTAACCATCAAATGATACTTCTACATTTCCCAACAGAAAACACACTAAACATATATTTCTTTAGATTCATAAAAAATATCTTAGGTACTTTTAAAACATTGAAATTTACCTTTGCTATTAGGCCTGTAATACAGACTATCAACATATCCTCAGATCTGGAAATTTGGCAACATCCAAATCAACACGTTTTTCATCTCACATCACTTCTAGTTACTCCCATGGTGATCAAAACAGTAGTAACTACCAAAAAGTTCCATTCATCAATTTCTACAACACAAATAATAATCGTAGGATTATTTCTAATATTATGTTAGAAAACTTCAGTTAACCTTTACAGTGTCTTTTTTTTTTTTTTTTTTTTTTGGTTGGAGGGAGCAACTCAATGGGCTATAAGCAGTCGCCCGTCCCTAATTTAGGGTCACTGGTTCCAGGGAAGGGAGAGAGCCAGTGACGTAAGACAAACACAACATTCATGCCTCAGCGGGATTCGAACCCGGACCCCGTTCGGACGAATGATCAGAGGCCATCGCTTAGACCACTTCGCCACCGGGACGGCCTTCACAGTGTCATTCTGTGACATAGACAATCTGCCACTGCTTGTTATTACTCTCTCCAAATCACCTTAAATCAAAATGCCAATCTTAGTGCACATACTGTTTATTTCCCTTTATTTCTCTTGATTAAAGTACCTTGAACTTCCTTTGTGATGGAAAAATGCAAAACATTCAAATGAGCTACCTAGTGATGCATTCAATACCATAACAAGAACCGATTCTTTCCTTGATATTTCACATCAAATTCCACTTAGTGCAGCTATGCTTTTTAAATTTTAACCCCCCCCCCACCCGACCATACTGGAAAGGAGGCACACTCCGAAAGAGATCAACCCTCATGCTGCTGTGAAAGCATACTTAACAGTAACCCAGAGTTTTACCACCATGCCTTCAATGTATTGAAAAATTAACAATGCTGAAATTATGCTGCTTACAATGAATGTTGGTTATACATATGTGCATTTAAAGCACTTAGCATGTGTAGCATACATTATTACTCTGATCTATAAGTCAAATACAGTAGCATCTTTTATCAACATTGTATGTCTCTTATTGAGTGTTCATTGCATAAACATTTGAGGAATACTAAACACGGCCTACTGTAGATCAAAATTATTATTTTTTTATTTTTACTTATAATTTTGTAGATTTCTTTATTTTACAAGAGAAAAAAATCTCCATTGTCACCTGTGGGCTATAATGTTTGTCGACAACTTAAACACAATGGGGAAAACTGAAAATAAATCTGTTCTGGGAATAATGTTCATGGCAAATTGTTAATACACAGAAGGAAAGGCTATGCACTATCAAAATTGCATAAAATTATAAGAAATGGTAATCAAATTTTGTAATTATATTTAAGATTTGCTAGATAGTCATCTGCCTGTCCTACTAAAAGCACAATATGTGATAGAATTCATGCAAATGAGTGGCATGCACAACATTAGTTAACCAAACAAACTAAACCTAAAACTGCTGAATTTAAAAACACACTGGTAAACTAAGCTAGTGTTACAAAAAATTCCAGTGTACAATGTCATAAGGACTAGCAACCCCACAGAGTTACAAAAGGCAATGTTGCTTGGTTTCAGTATCAGAGATGACTTTCACTTACAACAAACAAACAGGACTGAAATTCCTAAGACACAGCAATTTTGCAAAGACTGAAGACAAACAGATGCAATCAAATCAATGCACTTGTGGTGTTAGTGTTAATTTCATGCAATCTGGTAAGAAATGCTAACAGGATTCAATGATTACATAATTGCACAGATTGCAATACTGAGTATATTTACAATAGCAGTTGCATACCAGCTCAGATTAGTATGTTCTTTTCATTTCTTTTTGTGCAGCACGACAAAACTCAAACATCACAAAGTCAAAAACTGTCATGTGATGCAAAAGGGGGCACAATTGTGAAAGAAATTATTTACAGCATTATTGTTGCTGAATTCTGTTTCTCTCAGCATTTAGGTAGAAATTTCAATGTTGAATGAGATATATCATGCACAATAGATTTTGTCCCACAACTTGCCAAAATGAATAGAATTAGGAAATAACACTCACAAATATACTTTCAAACATGGTATTACAAAACAAATAGCAGTTGTACTGATTCCATTTATTATTGAAAACTTGAAAAACAATAGAATAATATTGCAGCAATCTATGCAGTAAAATCAATCATATAAAGTGTGTTTCAGCTCAGACACCTACAAAGTTGCAAGCTACGTAGTTCCACTAAAACCAAATATTTCAATAAGGCTCAAAACTGATTATTTTAATGTACAATAAAGAAAAATTAAAAGGTAAATAGCAATCAACTTCAGATGTAAGCTGAAAAGGTAATAACTGTGTATATTATCACAGAAAAATTAAGAATATTCAAATGAATAACTGGGTGGACAGGAAGGAAGAAAATGATTTGTATTTTGCATGTGTTTGATTTTCTTCAGAATTTCTGAAATTGTAACATTGCTTGTGACAAAATGCCTTTCTTCCCTTCTCCCCTCTTTTAATCAGAACACAGAATTCCAAAGTACATAGAATATGTAGATATTATTAACAAGTAAAACTGAAGAAGGGGGACTATATTTACAACCTCCTATACCTTTTGGCTAAACTTATCCACATCCAAATAAATAAATAAATAAAAAGATAACAAGACACTCTGATCAGAAAACAACTTAAAAATTTTGACTTATGGAATAAATAATGGATCTGTAATTCAATTTCAGAATTAACAATACCATGCAAATGCAATGTAACAGCAGGAGGGGGAAACTTTAAAAAATTATAAGTGGTACTGCTCTTATTGTAAATACTGACATGCTAAAACATTCATTCTTATCTGATTTACAGTTGTTCACAATCCTGAAACCACAAAACATTGTTATGAAAAATTGTGTATTTATTATTAGAAAAACAAATATCCCATAAAAGTAAGGATACTTGCATTTTTGCAATGAATTAATATTTCATGCATAGTACTGATATTTAAGACAAAATTTTTAAAATCAAACAGTATAGCATACGGAAGAAATCCAAACCAAGAAATAAAAATTTAACACTGTTGGCACCACATGAACTGATCGAACAAATTGGGAGAACAATGCAACACATTTTTACACTGTCTTTCTACTTATACAAGAATATATATATATATATATACACACACACACATATAATTAATATCTTTAATGAAAACATGCACCAACAGTTTACAAGTGCAGCTCATGAGAATTAAAAAAAAAAAAAACAGGATTCATAAGTCCACCACCTTTAAAGGAAATAGTACAATTGGGGGGGGGGGGGAACAACAACTCCCATTTAGCTAATTATATGTGCAACAGTTCATCAGTTTGTAATAGAGAGTCATTTGAAGAACTAACTTAAAAATGCACCTGTCATTTATAGTTGGTTCACTGTCATAAAATAACAGTTTGTGTACACAGAAATAGAAAACAAAATTTAGACTATGTATATGAAACTGTACAGGGATTAAGTGCTACCTATACCTGTAATACGTTAGTAATAAAAAGCTTCTTATAAAATGTAACATTACTAAAAATTGATAACAATTAACAGTATAATTTGCTGAACAAATTTGTTAAAAGCAGTCAATGTAGGTTGAAAGTCGCCTAAGCAGAAGGAAAAGTATAAGAAATGTTAAGATTCCAATAAATGTTGTTGATGTAACAGGGGAAGGTAGGACACTGGCATTGCGAGGTATGGAAGGCTGAATCCGTAGTGAAGATGGACCAGTTTCTCTGTCGGAATGAGATAGCCTCTGTCTCAGAGCTGATACTGATGAGGAGGAAGTGGGCTCAGATGAATGGTCTAATTCAGCTTCCACTGTCAACGGAGTAGCAGGCAAGCTAGTAGTACTGGTAATATTTGATACTGTATCTGACTGCACCTTGACATCATTGCGATCTCCAGTTAAATTCTCTCCTGGTTCCTGCTGATAAACAGATTCACCAGACTGTGGCTTGGTTCCATTTATCTTCAGATGGGAAAAAGAAACAACAATAACTGATCGATGAAAACTCACATAGAATAGCAGTGCTCCTCTCATAACAGAAATCATGAACAACCAAATACTAGGAATCACAGAAGTGAAACTTTGCACTTTACAGAGGATGTTCACACATTTTTAGAACAATTTTTGAACACAAAAGAAACATCTGCTGCAGTTAAATATCATCTGCTAAGAAAAGGGCACAAACATAAACAAATTGTGGATAGAAGGTTATGTTTTTGATATTTATGAAGATAAATATTTGGATTTTGTAATTATAAAACACTGTGAAAGTCATGGAATTAGCATTTATAAATGCAAAATAAGCAACATCATTAATGATAGAGAAAATCGTCAAGCATTGCTTCTAACATGAAAAAGAAAACCAAACGAATATCCAAAGAAGGTATGTACTTTTACGCTTATTTCGAAAGTAAGGTAACTGGTCTTAAAAGAAAATACACTAACCCAAAGAGCAATCACTAAGTCATTAAAAATCTCTGTATTAACTGTAAACATGGTAACAAACAAAGACTTGAATCGGAGAAAAAAAACATTATGTGCACGGTCTTTTGCCTAGGCACGTGGGGAGCACAGAATACGGTGCGGACATCCTTGATGAAAATCACTTAGCTGGAGACAGATGGAAATTTACTGTTACTATTGATGAAGCATGGATCTATCTTAACAACTGTAACAAAAAAAGGTCGATTTACTACTGCCAAAGAGCAGACAAAGACTTACAAACTTGGTTCTAAGAATCCAAAGAACATTTCAGTAAAGGATTCAAGATTATTTCTGGTTTCTTATGCAATGGGAAATTAAAGTTAAGAAAAGTTAAAAAGAAAGTTAAAATCAATTCTACATATTACCAAAATAATATTTTAACTCCTATATTTAAAGATGCAATACCATTGCTTTACCCACGGAGCCTTCAAAGAGTAGAACTGCATCAGGATAAGGCTACCAGTCATACATCAAAATCTACCATGCTATTTCTTGAAAAAATGAAAAAAGAGATGGGTATCAAGTCTATACCTTTTGCTCATGACATTCCTTCAAAGTCCCCCAATATGTCACCAACGAACTATTGTGCCTTTGGAATGCTAAAAAGAGCACTTTCTAAATGCAGAATTAAAACAATGATTGGACTATGGAAGCAGTGGCAGAGGAGTGGAATAAAATACCACTACCAATTTTAAGAAATGCCCTGTTATCTTGGAAATCTAGATGCAGGTTCATTTTCCAGAGAAAGGGTTGTCAGATAGAAGCTTTAAGAAAGAATTTTTTTAAACATTATACGACAGTTGTATCCAAAGTAATGCAAAAATGGGCATAACTTTTTTTATTAACTCACAGATGTCGTTCAAATTGCACATGTTGGTAGAGTAACTCTTTCTCTATAGTAACTCTTCTTCTTCATTGCAGGTAAATAATGGATTGCAAGCAGAAGCAACGTGCCATCATTGAGTTCTTGATGAAGGAAGGGTGCAGGCTGTTTGACATCCACAGAAGGCTACAGAATGTTTACAGAGATCACACCATTGACAAGAACACTGTGCATAGATAGATGAAGTTTAAAGAAGGGGAACCCAGCATTGAAGATAAACCACGCAGTGGGAAACCATCATCTGTAGCCACTGACATGAATTGTCAGCGAGTGGATGAATTGATTCACGCGGAGAAACGAGTCACAATCTGCGAGCTTGTTGCACAACTGGACTGTGGTCACAATGCCATACAGAAGATGGTGGAAGACTTAGGGTATCGGAAAGTGTGTGCAAAGTGGGTACCTTTACAGTTCCCACCTGATTTGAAGAGGATGGAAGTCTACTCTGATCTGCTGGAAGTGTTTGAAGCCAATGAAGCATGTTTTGTTCTGATCTGGTGACAGGGGATGAAACGTGGGCATATCTTTACAATCCAGAAATGAAGAATCAATCCATGGAATGGCATCACACCTCTTCACCAAGGCCTAAGAAGTTCAAGATCCAGCGATCAGCACAGAAAGTCATGGTGATCTTTTTGGGATGACAAGGGCGTCATTCTCCTAGATTTTCTGGAACGTGGCCGTACCGTGACCAGCGAGTAGTACATTGAGACACTCAAGAAGTTTAGAGAAGCTATAAGGAGAAAGAGACAAAACAAGAATCTGAAAAGGATGCACATTCACCATGACAATGCGAGACCATGCCCATCTTTGGCAACAACTCAGGCAATCAACAAATTAGGCTGGTCGGTGGTACTCCATCCACCGTACATCCCAGATCTGGCACCCTCCGGCTTTCACCTGTTCAGGCCAATGAAAAACAGTCACCAGGGACAACAATTTGATGACACAGATGAGGTGAAAGTGGCTGTGAAGAAGTGGGTATAACAGTGCACACCTGAATTTTTTTCAAAGAGGATTCGAGATTTGGGTTCAACAATGGTGCAAATGCATCACTTGTGATGGAGACTATGTTGAGTAGTACCTTTGTATAGAGAAAGAATTACTCTACCAACATGTGCAATTTGAACGACCTCTGTCAGTTAATAAAAAAGTTATGCCCACTTTTGCTTACTTTCAGTACAACCCTCGCATATTGATGGAAAATCGTTCTAAAACTGTGTGAGCATCCTCTGTAAAAATGATTTCCTAACAAAACAAGTGAAGTACTGATGTTTGACAGTAATCTGGTTCTCATATGCTAAATACCAGGGGTGAATATTCGGGGTGTGCTAGGTGTGCAGCACACATCCACACAGTCTCTCAATTTAGCCTACATTATAGATATTATTGGGTATATAAATAAGTTTTGAGGGATTTCCGTTCGGTGTCATACTTATTACTGCTTACATGTATTTTAAGGTGGCAACACTGTGATATCGCAGTACGAGACGCCAGCTGTCAGAGTCAGTATACGACGTTCAACCGAGGTGCGAAGACGTATTAGTTTTACTCGATGGAAAATGTCAACTTTCGTCCCGACAAAACAGCATAATTTGCGGGAAGTGTTAGTGCATTACTTTATTGTCAAGAAAAGTGCTGCCGACAGCTATCGCTTAATGTCAGAAATCTATGGTGAACATTCCCTATCCATAAAAACATGTGAGTATTAATTTAGACGATTCAAAAGGAATGATTTCGATGTCAGTGATAAAGAACGTTCTGGACCACCCAAAAAAATTGCTGATGCCGAATTGGAAGCTTTACTTGAGGAGGATCCGTGCCAGACCCAAAAGAACTAGCAGCAGCATTACATGTTAGTCAACCAAGCATTTCACAACGTTTAGCTGCCATGGGAATGGTGCAAAAAGAAGGGAATTGGGTTCCACATGCTTTGTAGGAAAGACACCTTGAACTTCAAAAAACCATTTGCGAATTTGCTGCTTCAAAGGCAAAAAAATGTGTTTTTTGCATCGTATTATTACTGCCAACGAGAAATGGATATGGTACGATAACCCTAAACAGCAGAAAGCATGGGTGAAGCCAGGCGAACCAGGTCCTTGAACGCCAAAATGCAATATCCATGGTTCAAAGGTAATGCTGTGTATCTGGTGGGACCAGAAGGGTGTGATTCACTATGAACTGCTGAAACCGTCAGAAACTATTACTGGTGATCGGTATTGAATCCAATTAATGCATTTAAAATGAGATCTCACACAAAAATGGCCGGAATGGGAGAATAGACACAACAAAGTCATCTTACAGCATGACAATGCAAGACCACATGTTTCTCGACCTGTGAAAAAGTATTTAGAAAGAACCGACTAGGAAGTTCTACACCCCACCCGCCATATTCGCCAGATATTGCGCCATCGGATTACCATTTGTTCTGGTCGACGCAGTCAGCACTTTCTGGAGAATGGTTTAGTTCTTATGAAGACATCAAAAATTGGCTGGACAACTGGATCTCTTCCAAGGAACCGACATTCTTCCTTTAGGGCATACGTTCACTGCCCGAAAGATGGGGCAAAGTTGCAGCTTCAGAGGGAGCATACTTCGATTAATATTAAAATATTGTTTCTGTTCTCCAACAACGTGTTTTGTTCACCTCAAATCCCTCAAAACTTATTTATATACCCAATATTTTTTCGGATTTATTTCTAATAAAACTCACCAGAGTTTGTCTAAGGCTTCGAGTGGTGATTAAAATTAATATCCCCATACAATGTTTTCATTAAGAGGAGAAGGTTCGTTCAGTAAGCATATTGCATTCGCGCTATGATCCTCAGGTGCGAGGTTTCGTGTGCGCACATCCAATGATGTCAAGCAACTGTGATACAAACGCTTCTCAGATGGCGCTGCAGGTCACATTCTCATTTTCCTGTGGTTTCAAACGTAAAGCAGAACTCTCAGGATGTGCTAGCCAAAATGAGCACCACTTGCAGTCCCACGGAGCAGTGCAATCCAACGTTGTGATATGAGTTGCTGTTTTTTTTTTATGTATTTCTAATAAAACTTGCCTCAGTATGTCCTTATGCTTTGCATGTGTGGCTAAAAGTAATTCCCTTGTGCAATATTTTCATGAAGAGGAGAAGGTTCGCTGCTTCATTCAGTAAACAAAACATTGTAAGTAATATTTGCAGCTGTGGGAGTGCTGTTTTACCTGCGGATACCCCAGGTCGTTACAGCAATTGTAATACAAAGCTCTCCAAATGTTTTTATTTCCTTGTGGTTTCAACGCAGAGGCTAAACTTCCTAGAGTGTGTGTCCTTAAAAGTCGCCACTCGTCATACTTGGTTGCGTTTGGAATAGCGTGGAGTCATAAACAAAATTAAACATTCTGCTACGAGTTACTGTTTTTCTGTCTTTTCGTTGCTGTGTGAATCGGTGTGTTTATGAACACAGATTTATAATATACAATTTGATTTTTGATATCCGTTTAGGATGGGGAACAGTATTGACGATGCACTAAATGTCCCATTTTTTGCCAGAGCTTTTGCAGATTGTGCAATCACTGTAGTATTTGCACAGCAAATTAAGATTTTTCTTAAAATGCACTTATGTAGAGAGCTTTACCATAATTAGACAACCGCTAAACAAAAAAAAAATGCTTTCGTATGTTCAAAATCAATGCATGAATATTGCAGCTCGGGATACATAATAAAATTCTTGGGTGTTTTTTCCCCATAACATAGCACATCCAATCTAAATGGGCATATGATGCCACTGCTAAATACGTTGTTAAAAAAATTGCAGATATTTTGGTAATGGCTATACACAGACTGACACATGATGGATCGGATAGATTGGTATTGAAAACATGAAAGTGAGATAGTCAGAGCATGAAATCCAAAAAACACACAAGCCATTTTGGCAAATTGACAGCAATACGAATGGAGGAAAGTGATTTGTACTAATCTCCAGTAAGGTGTACGGTTACAACTGAGACATGAGGCACTGCAAGAGTGATATTATTTGGCAGTTCTTGGGGTATTCTCCACCACTCCTCATTGAGAGCATAATCCAACTACTGAAACACCTGGGAGGGAACAGACCAGCAACATGTTTGTCTACTGTGCACCACATGAGCTTAATGGGGTTGAGGTTCAGATAGTGCGAAGGCCACATGCTTGATGCCCTCTTTCAGAAATGTGTTTTCCACTAGCTGGGCTTCATGAGAACATGAATCAGAGGTGTAGAAAACACTAGCACTGCTTCGTGGCTCTAAGGCAATTTTTGTGGTTAGCTGGAAAGAAATGGATAACAAAGGAAGTTTTTTCGGGGTCATGTATGGTGAAATAGGGAACACTGTTGCATATTTAAGCACACTCCTATCTTAAATGAATGCTCACACTCCTGGAATGAGACTTAAATGATATATTTGCACATCTCACGAACACAAGAGTTCTAGTGCTGCAAAGTGAGTGGAAGCTCCTATGTCAAAATGGCAGTCCTCAAAGAAGGCAAAGAACTTATATAGGAGGTCACTTCTCCTTTGGTTAAGTCTGCATTGCTAGGAAGAACATCAACACAGAAAAATTAAATTGGTATATAAGGTGAGTGACTAGTGTTTTGCGCTTGTCAAGCACATTTCTACAAAACTCTCCATAGATTACAAACAAGATTTATCCCCTGAGCTCATTCTGTGATTACTAATGAGTAATACAAAATAATGCTCTGGTGGCAGAGTGATCAAAAGCTCTGACTTCTGGCTAAGTTCTCAAGGTGGGCCCGAGCCTCGGATAACACATGGGTGGTGTGCTCACCATTCGGTGCTGACCCTTCTTTCACCATGGAAACAATGGTCACTAACCCCAAAACGTAAATAATAACAACACAAAAGATATCCTCTACTACCACCCCATAAACTTAGCACAACCAACAGCGGGGTAATAAGTCACACATACTCAGTGTAACTGATTCATATTGTTTACACTCAATGTTTGGAATCTTATAGAATTTCAGAGCAGTATTTAAGGAAAAACTTAATATTCTTACTTTCTCAAACATTCTTTCGTTACAAATAAAACTGCCCAAATTAAGAAATTGATGAAAATTGATAAAAATAACTAGTAATAAACATTTAATAAAAATGATAAATGAAAACAAAAAACATCAAACAAATTGCTCTTGAAAAACTTGAGTGTCTCTTTCCAGACTTTTTTTACCTGATCTATTCAGCGCATTGACTCCTTTTTTCTTAGAACTGCATCACAGATCCTCATTATCAGTGATTCGTGGATGATAATTATCATCCATGAAGAAGAATGTATCCCCAACTACTGCGGAATAGGGCACAACAATAAGTCACAGGATCTCATCTCGATACCTGACAACAGTCAGGGGTTCATTCTGAATAATGTAGAGATATGCACAATTGCCAATGCTGATGATGCCCATCAGTACAAGAATTCCAACACTGCTGAGAGCATCTCTTTCCTGCACGAAGGCTAAATTATTCTATGTTCCTCGTTCATGCCAGAGAAGGAAGCGACGATTATTAGACTGCACGCTGAACTTCTACTCATTCTGCAAAAGAACAGAGAGCCACTATTCACAATCCCAACCATGATTGTCTTCAGCACACTCTGTGTAGGCTCTCTGTGGATGAGCAGAGACGGGCATGCACACAATTGGTCACCACACATGCTATCCTCTTTGGTGAAGCAGACTGGATATGGCCTGTGTACATACACATCTTTTTGTGGCCACAGTAAACAGGCTTTGCAGTTCAGTTGCATTTTGTCAGCAGTCTCTACAAGCCAGTGAACTTAATACATGTCATCCTTTGCTGTTACTGACATTGGCCAACTCTGCCATGGTCTTCTTCACATTGCTCTGGTCTCCTGGAACTATCTCTTGTTTCATCTCATCACCCTGGCTTCTGATTGCTCTTCAAGCTGTTGATTTTGGCAAAATGTGTTGCTGAGATATTCAACTGAAATACATCTGCCACTTCCTACTGAACAAGAATGACTCAGCAAGCAAGCTCAATACATCTACGGCCAGTTTTCTTAACACTTCAATAAAGTGCACAAATGTGTCAGTGCTGCTCATTTTCATGTTCTGATCCTCTTCTTGTTGTCAACATGTTGTACTCGGAGGTTGTCACAAATTTGCAGCTTGTTGATATTTTCTTCACTTTATGGTGACATACCAATATTGCCTACTTTTTTTTTTTTTTGAGAAGTATACACAAAGACACAGACAGAAATCATTTTGGAGCTAATTGAGGCAGGTGTGGATTAAAATACCTTCCCCTAAACACTAGCAGACACAATCCTGGCAGCCAGAGTACCAACCAAAGCACCAACATGTCATCTGCAATTGGCTAATCAGCACTGTAGTCAGCATCCCAGGTTATTCACAATCAACCATTGATAAGACAAATCCCAAGGGAGTGAAAAAAAAAAAAATCGAGTTATTGAGAAAATCTAAATTTATTTGAATTTTAATTACATATTTAATCACATGTTCAAATGCACATTTATTTTACACTTTTCACTGCATATTTTTGAAGTACATCATCATCATTGTCAACCATTATCAATCCACAGCTGGACGAAGGTCTCCCCAAGTTTCCTCCACAACGGTCTGTCTTGTGCCAGTCTCCTCCATGTCACTCCTGCATACTTTCGAATTTCATCCACCCATCACCCATGTGGTCTTCTGGGTCTTTTCCTGTCCCTTGGAATGCAATCTAAACTTTCGGCTGTCCATTGATGGTCTGTCCTTCTGGCGGTATGTCCAGCCCATTGCCATTTCAGGGATTTAACTCTGATCACGATGTCTTCTACTCTTGTCATTTTTCGGATACACGAGTTCCTCTTCTTATCTCTCCTTGGTTATACCAAGCATGCATCTCTCCATGCTTCTTTGAGTTGTCTGCAGCCTTTGTATGTCTCTTTTAGTTAAGGTCCACGTCTCTGCACCATATGTAAGCACTGGAAGGATGCATTGATCAAACACTTTTCTTTTAAGACATAATGGCATATTGCTCTTGAAAATTATGCTGCTTCTTCCAAAAGCTCTCCAGGCGAGTTTTGTATGCCGATTAATTTCTTCATCAATGTGACCCTCACTTGATATATGCTGTCCAAGATAAACGTACGTGTCTGTTATCTCCAGCTTTTCTCCATCAATCGATAAATCTTCATTTCTTGAAAAAGCATTGAACATCACTTTTGTCTTCTGAAATTCATTTTTAATCCCACTTCTTTACTCTTGTCAGCAAGTTCCTGGATCATACTCTGCAGCTCTGATGGGGTAGTTGCAAAAATGACTATGTCATCAGCAAAACGAAGGTGAGTTAGATAATCTCCGTTAATCTTTATCCCCTTGTTTTCCCAGCTCAGTGACTGAAAGACACCCTCCAATGTAGCATTAAAGAGCTTCGGAGATATGGTGTCACCTTGTCTCCCTCGATTTCCAACTTTTATGTGTGCTGTATTCTCAAACAGCCGAATCTTTGCACTTGCATTTTCATAGATGTTATTAATAATATTAATGTATGCATCTTCAATACCGCAGGATTTCAGAGCCATTGTAACTGCCGATGGTTTCACCGAATCAAAGGCTTTTTCATAATCGATAAAAGCCATGCACAATGGAAGTTCATATTCCCTCGCTCTTTCAATTAGTTCTCTCAGTACGTGGATATGATCTATTGTGCTGTAGCCACTCCTGAATCCAGCTTGTTCTCTCGGTTGAGCCATGTCCAGTGTTACCTTCAAGCGGTGTGAAAGAACTTTAGTGAAGATTTTATAAACCACTGATAGGTCTGTAGTTCCTGAGATCCTCAATGTCACCTTTTTTATGTAGCAGGATCATTGTAGCATTGTTCCAATCCTCAGGAACCTTCCCTTCATTAAGGCATTAAGGCATAGAGTGAATCTTTGGGCGAGTACTGTTTCGATTTCTCCACTTGCTTCTTGTATGTCTACAGTAATTCCATCTTCTCCTGGAGCTTTTCCCCGCTTCATGTTCTTGATTGCATGTGCAACTTCTGCTGGGAGGACTGGAAGAACTCTGGTACTGGTACCTTTCATGATGTCTGGAGTACATGTATCATCCCTTTCATATAATTTGGAGTAGAAATGTTTCACTCTTGTCAAAATTTCGCCTCTATTTCTTGTTACAGAACCATTTTCTTTTCTCAGTGCCATAATCTGTTTTCTTCCCTTACTGAGATGTCCCTTTGCTATCTTTAGGCTTTGGTTGATTTCAATTGCTTTCCTCACTAGTTCACAGTTGAATTTCCTTAAGTCTTCAGTGATATTTTTTCGTACTGTCTGGCATAGCTCTATGTATTCCGCTTTGGAAGTCGCATCTTCTTTAGTTGTCCTGATCTCTCTTTTTTTTTTTGCATCAACATTTTGGTTTTTCCTGATAATTTGTTCACATGCAACTTGTTCTTAGACCCAGCTAATTTTGTTGCTGTTTCCACAAGAGCTTTGGTTACTTTTCTGTTAACTTCAGAAATATCCACTTCATCCGATGTTAGGCCTTCTAAAGCAGAGAATCTGTTCTTCAGTTCCAACTTGAAGGTATTGTGGTGTTTTTTAAGGTTGGTTATGTCAATGCATTTTGTTTGTCTTATGAACTTGCCACGTTCAAGTTTAGTGTTGAGATGCATATCTTACATCTCACCAATCTATGGTCACTACCTGTGTTGAACTTGTTTAGCACACTGCAGTCTTCGATGACGAATTTTTTGTTACACATAATAAAATCAATTTCACTTGTCGTTCTATTTGGATGTCTCCATGTCCATTTCTTGTGTGGCTTTTTCTTAAAAAAGGAGTTCAATAGGAAAAACCCTTCTGCCTCTGCAAACTCAACGAGAGTATTTCCACGCTGGTTTCTGTTGCCGTGACCGAATTTACCTACTGAAGTTTCATTCTGTTGCCGTTGCCCTATTTTTGCATTGAAATCTCCCATAATTATCTTCAAATGTTGCTTACCTTTATTATTTAGATGACGAATTTCCTCATAAAATTCTTCAATTTCTTCTTCAGGATGACTTGTGGTGGGTGCATAAGTTTGAATTATCTGAGCCTGGCATCTTCTTGAGAGTTGGATAACGAGTCGTGCAGCTCTGTCAGAGGAACTTTCAACTTCTACAACTTTATCCTTCAGTTTCTTGTTTATTATAAATCCAACACCACTAGTTCTGCCAGTATCTGTCCCACGATAGTAGAAGAGATGTCCACTTTTCAGTTCAATGAGATCATCTCCTTTTCTCCTTACCTCACTTAGCCGGACGATGTCCCAATTGATCCTTTGTAGTTCCTCTTCCAATTCAAGAAGCCTTGAATCAGAAGATAGGGAGCGTCCATTATACGTAGCCAAGGTCAGCATCAGATGGCAGCCTAGTCCGGTTCTCCGGGGATTCTTAGCACCCTCTGCCTTCATGTCGCACTGGCCGCTGCCTTGGCCAGGTACATTAAAGCTGCCGAAGACTGAGGGCCAAGATTTACGTTGTGGAGTCATTTTGGAGGGGTTTGGCCATAACTCACCACACTGGCCAAGCGGGTTGGTGAGTGTGGGATAGCATTTCCTCAAATCCTGATGGTATAGTTATACCGCTATTGGCGGTCGTCAGAGCCCCTTTAGTGGGAACAGGATGCACCACGAGAAGGCGGGGTTGACATTTGTCAAGGAGAGGCTGTGATGTTAGGCATCACCTGACCTTACATCCCTTGAAGTACATATACTTTTAAATATATTCAAAATGCTGTTTCATTCATCATAACACAAAAAATGAAAATGAATTAAGTACATTGAATTACCTGGTTACTGATTTAGAAAATATGTTAATACAGTCTGTTATTTTTATATTTTCCTTTCACATTCAACAACAGTTTTAGGGTGAGCAATTGCATTAAAAGTTTCATCACGTGTTTCAGGTATGGCTTCAATAAAGTTTTATAAAATATTTACTTCTGTTGGTGCTTCTTTCCCCACAACAGTAAAGGTTGGACCTCTCTCCTCTGGTTCAACTTTGTTACCTGATTAAGGGTTTAATTGGGCAATGATTCTTCATCCCTTAAATCTCTGCAAATCTCTACTTGCAACAACAATATTTGCATATGCTTCAACAGTTTCTCTTTCATCCAATTTGGAATTTTGTGAAACTGCATTCCATTCATTGTTAGTTCATGTTCTGCCAGATCTTCACAAGAGTTTTCTTTTTCACCACTGCCAGTAAAAATCAGTTAAAAAGCCATAAAAACATGTAACAAGAAACAGATGAAAAGTAAAAGGAATTTTTAATAACACATTAGAATTCAAGGCATTAAAGTTATGTGACAAACATTTAACATTTCAGTGGTAACTTCTACTTTCTCCAGCCATTTCTTCAGGTCATTCACCCTAAGGCCGATGCAAGTAGAAGTTACTACTGAAACATTAAATGTTTGTCACGTAACTTTAATGCATTTAATTTTAATATGCCATTAAGAATTCCTTCCACTTTACAGCTAAAAACCAGCTTTCCTAAAAGTCTTTAATTGTATTTTCTGTCATTTCTGTCCATGCACTTCACTGCCAGCCATTCTAATTGCTTGTAACAAGTCGACTGATGTCTTACAATCTTGCTCCATATCAGCAATGCATTTCTTTTTTACAGCTTATTTTCGATAAAGGGTCTTAAAGTTCTGGACAATTCCTTGGTCTAAAGCAGGATTATCCAACATACGGCCCACGAGCCATAATCCGGCCCAACTGCTACTGTTCAGAATTTTTAAAATTCCAGGATTTAAAAAAGAAAAGCAAAAATTGTAAAAAACTAAATATTTCAGAAATAAGGAAAAACCGCGGTAACAGTTTGGAACCCCTTTCCTGCTGCAGTCCTTTTCACACGGGAAGCTTTTTCCCTATCACAAGTGAGCAAACAAATAGCCCAGAGAAAAGTTGAGGGGAGGAGAAAAGGCCTGCACAGTCACTGGAAGTGTTGTTTTCAGCAAATCAGGTGTCAAATATCCACCTGTTCCATGCAGAGCTGAGCACCACATGACAATTGTCTCCTTAGCTTTTCATTAGGAAATAGTCTTTTCAATTGCAAGTTTTTCTCACAGAAGTAACTGTGCTAGCTAAACATCAATGTATTTATTAGTTAAATATCCAGCAAAGTTCTTGTTAAAATACGTCGCACCAAACATGGCAGCTCTAGTGAATACATGCAAGAAAAGGAAAATTGATTCTGAATGTAGAGCTTTTAAGGGGACTTGGACCGATGATTTTTTTTTTTTTTGTTATTGAGCATAACAGGGGCATATTGTGTCTGATATGCCAAGAGAGAATCGCTGTTGTAAAAGAATATAATATCAAGAGACGTTATTCTATGAAGCATGCCAGCAAATAAGACATTCTATCAGGCCAAGAAAGAATCGATCCAGTGAACTCTCTAAAAAAACAATATTATCAGGAAAAAATCTTTCTTTAAAGCTGCAAAACAACGTTCTGAGGCGGCTACCAAAATCAGTTATTTGATAGCCGAAGAAATAGCCAAGAGAGGAAAACCGTTATCAAATGGGGAATTTGTGAAAGATTGCTTGTGCATATTTACATCTGTAGCATGTCCTGATAAAAAGTGAACGGTAGAAAAAATGAGTCTTTCACACCACAGTTATTAGAAGAGTATATTTAGCAACCAACATTGAAAATGCTCTCATTAAAAGGCTCAAATCTTGCAAATTTTGCAGCTTAGCACTTGACGAAAGCACGAATATAAGCGATACAGCAAAATGAGGAGTCACTGCAACTTTTGAAATTGTTCAGGAACTATTGAACTTAGGTCCACTGAAAGGCACAACAACTGGAAAAGATGTTTTTGATGAGGTAAACTGTCTCTTGGTGAAATTCAGTCTTCTGGAGAATAAACTTTGTGGAATTACAACAGATGAAGACCCGGCAATGATAGGAAACCATAATGGAGTTGCAAATCTAATGCTGAAATCAGTGCCTAATGATGTAATCACATATCAATGCATCGTTCACCAAGAGCAACTGTGTGCAAAGACCATGGATATGCAACACGTAATGGAAAAGGTTAAAAATACATAATATCTAAAGTATTGTTTACCTGATATTGTCAAAGTATTTTGCATGTTGTTCCTCTGTGAGGCACGTGCTTCTGGCCCAAGAGGTCATTTTGCTACAGGTTTTTGGTTAGTTATAAAAAAAAATTTCTTTTTTAGAAGTAAAACAATTAAGTTATATATTTTCAGTTCTATATTCATTCATTCTCACAATCAAACATTTTAAATTTACATTAATTCAAAGATTTTAGTAAAAAGAGTTATACTTATTGGGTCAGGAGACGTCTCACACGAGGTTCGTCGGGGTATCGTTCACTTGATCGAAAATCACTTCGCCGAAAATCACTTGATCGAAAGGTACATTTCACCGAAGGATTATTTTACCTAAAAGTTCATTATATCGAAAGATCATTTCACCGAATGGTCGGTTTATCGAACACTTAGAATTTCGTTGTTAGAGATGTGTTGGAGTGTGGTGTTGGTTCTTGAAAAACTGGCCACCTAAACATTATCGGATTGTATAAAAAATACACTTTTAATTTCTATGAAACACCTCCCCATGAGTAGGTTTTTAGAAATATAACATTAATTATAAGGCCTAGATCTGTGCTTTTTTGTCAAATTTTAATCCTCCGAGCTCATATTCTTAAGGGTTGCATAGTAAATGTTCCACTTTTACTCAACCACAAAACATTAATTTTTTTGTCCGTAGGCCTAGGTACAGGCCATTTTAACAGATTTTAACCCTACTCATATTCATAAGCATTACATAAAATGTAAAGTAACTTTTTACGTAAACCTTATGAACATGAGTTTGTACGATTAAAATTGGGTAAAAAGGCCTAAGCCGAGGCCTAGAGCCCTAAACTTGATTCTTTTTGCCTCAAAAAATGTGCAACATTATTAACTTGACTTTTTATGTAAACCTTACGAACATGAGTTTGTACGATTAAAATTGGGTAAAAAGGCCTAAGCCGAGACCTAGAGCCCTAAACTTGATTCTTTTTGCCTCAAAAACTGTGCAACATTATTAACTTGACTTTTTATGTAAACCTTATGAACATGAGTTTGTACGATTAAAATTGGGTAAAAAGGCCTAAGGTAAGGCCTAGGGACCTAAAATTGATTCTTTTGCCTGAAAAAATGTGCAACATTATTAATTTTACTTTTTTATGTAAACCTTATGAACATGATTAAAATTTGCTAAAAAGGCCTAAGCCGAGGCCTAGGGACTTAAAATTAATTATTTTTGTCTTAAAACTAAATCTTTGTGTTCTCTGTGACACGAAGAAATCAAAAGTGCAATTTGAGTGTGATCCCCTAACGTTTCGGGGTCTGTCGGCCAAACTTGCACCATGCTTCAACAGATCCTGTAATGAAATCCAAAGTTTTCGATAAACTGACCCTTCGGTGAAATGGCCTTTCGATGAAATGAACTTTAAGGTAAAGAGACCTTTCGGTGAAATGAACTTTTCGATCAAGTGACCCTTCGGTGAAATGTACCTTTCGATCAAGTGACCCTTCGGTGAAATGAACGTTTCGATCAAGTGATCTTTCGGTGAAACAATCTTTTCGGTGAAGTGATTTTCGGTCAAGTGACTCTTCGGTGAAGTAAACGTCGGGCAAATGAACCAGACCCGGTTCGTCGTCACCACATTACGGCGAGCGCTTTCGACACGGTCGGTGTCATCGTTGGGCCTTCTACATCTAAACGAACCCCGTGTGAGACGTCTCCTGACTCGAGAAGTATAACTCTTTCTACTAAAATCTTTTAATTAATGTAAATTTAAAATGTTTGATTGTGAGAATGAATGAATATAGAACTGAAAATATATAACAATTGTTTTATTTCTAAATTTTTTTTTTTTTATACCTAACCAAAAACCCGTAACAAAATGACCTCTCGGGTCGGAAGCACGTGCCTCACAGAGCAACAACGTGCAAAATACTTTGACCATATCAGGTAAACAATACCTTAGATATTATGTATTTTTAATCAAAAGCATGTTTATAGCATAAGGCAACCCTTAAGGTTGCCTCATGAATTGAATATTTTGTAATGGAAAAGGTTGTTTCAACAATCAATTTTATAAAGGTCCAAGGGGCTCAATCACAGACAGTTCAAAACTTTTCTTAAGGAATTAGAATCATCCAATGGTGATGTAATTTACTTCAACCATGTTCGCAGGCTCAGCAGGGCTGCGAGATCCTGAATACTGCTTGAAGAAATAAAGATCTTTATTGCAAAAAAAGGGAAAGATGAAAGTTTTATGAATTACGATGAGTGGTTGAATGACTTGGCATTCCTGGTAGATATTAAATATATTGCAGGCTTAAGTGTGAAATTACAAGGAAGGATCAACTTGCCTTATAAACTGTTCGAGCATATCCCAGCGTTTATGCAGAAGTTACAACTGTTTCAGCTACCGCTGAGTGTGAAAAAATTTGTCCATTTCACGATACTATCAACAAGGCCGTCTAGTACTCTGAACTGAATGAAAAACTTAGTGATTAATTCACAGAAAGATTTTCGGATTTCAGAGAATACGGTGATGAAATGAAGTTGTTTTCAGATTCATTTGGAACCGATGTCAATGATGCTCCTGATATGTTGCAGATGGAACTAGTTGAGATCAAAAATGGCACTGCCATGAAAAGAGCATTCCTAGAGCATGATTTGTCAACATTTTATGAAAATTATGTTCCCTCATGTTCTTCTTCGATGCATTGCACTGTTTCGTAGCACATATTGCTGCAAACTGCTATTTTCCAGGATGAAAGCCATAAAAACAAAATCAAGGTCCCATCTGACAGATGAATATCTTACTGGAATTCTGCACATCGCTACATCAAGTGTACTGGCAGACATTGACTACCTGTGTAAGCAAAAGTTATGTCAGACCTCACATTAACTGAGCGTTTGGTTAAACAACGAAAGAAAAGATAATAAATTATTTTTAATGTCAATTTTTTTGGAAATTTCTATGTCTAATTTTATGGTCCATTTCTAATGTTTTTGCTTTGAATTTTCTATATATATAAACTGTATATATATATATATATATATATATTTTTCGGAATTCACAGCAACTGTGGCCTACAAGTTTCGTGAAAAATTTTTAAGTGGCCCTTTACACAAAAGTGTTGGACAACCCTGGTCTGACTGAAATTTTGATAATGCAAGTCCGGTTAACGCTAAACTGTAGGGATTTGATTTAAGGAATGCATCCATGCATGGTACAAGTTATTGATGAAGAGAATAAAAAATGTCTGCTTCAGTGACATTTTTTTTTATCAACATTTTTAACCAGTTTTGAAAAA
Organism: Macrothele yani; assembly: GCA_039090855.1. Classification (NCBI taxonomy): domain Eukaryota; kingdom Metazoa; phylum Arthropoda; class Arachnida; order Araneae; family Macrothelidae; genus Macrothele; species Macrothele yani. The sequence continues at coordinate 182,250,443 of CM077030.1, read as the reverse complement.
TTTCGTTGGTCATCCAGACCTTTTTATTCAATTGAGAGTCAATGGGTAGAAGCTTCGTGCTAGAATATATATATATATATATATATATCTCGGGATGTAAGGTCAGGTGATGCGTAACATCACAGCCTCTCCTTGACAAATGTCAACCCCGCCTTCTCGTGGTGCATCCTGTTCCCACTAAAGGGGCTCTGATGACCGCCAATAGTGGTATAACTATACCATCGGGATTAGAGGAAATGCTATCCCACACTCAACAACCTGCTTTGCCAGCATGGTGAGTTATGGCCAAATCCCTCCAAAATGACTCCACAACTTAAATCTTGGCCTTCAGTCTCCGGCAGCTGGAATGTACCTGGCCAAGGCAGCGGCCAGTGCGACATGAAGGCAGAGAGTGCTAAGAATCCCCGGAGGACCAGACTAGGCTGCTATCTGATGCTGACCTTGGCTACGTATAATGGACGCTCCCTATCTTCTGATTCAAGGCTTCTTGAATTGGAAGAGGAACTACAAAGGATCAAGTGGGACATCGTTGGGCTAAGTGAGGTAAGGAGAAAAGGAGATCTCATTGAACTGAAAAGTGGACATCTCTTCTACTATCGTGGGACAGATACTGGCAGAACTAGTGGTGTTGGATTTATAATAAACAAGAAACTGAAGGATAAAGTTGTAGAAGTTGAAAGTTCCTCTGACAAAGCTGCACAACTCGTTATCCAACTCTCGAAAAGATACCAAGCTCAGATTATTCAAACTTATGCACCCACCATAAGTCATCCTGAAGAAGAAATTGAAGAATTTTATGAGGAAATTCGTCATCTAAATAATAAAGGTAAGCAGCACTTGAAGATAATTATGGGAGATTTCAATGCAAAAATAGGGCAACGGCAACAGAATGAAGCTTCAGTAGGTAAATTCGGTCACAGCAACAGAAACCAGCGTGGAAATACTCTCGTTGAGTTTGCAGAGGCAGAAGGATTTTTCATCTTGAACTCCTTTTTCAAGAAAAAGCCACACAGGAAATGGAAATGGAGACATCCAAATGGGACGACAAGTCAAATTTATTTTATTATGTGTAACAAAAAATTCGTCATAGAAGACTACAGTGTGCTAAACAAGTTCAACACAGGTAGTGACCATATATTGTTGCAATGTAAGATGCACCTCAACACTAAACTTGAATGTGGCAAGCTTATAAGACAAACAAAATGTATTGACATAACCAACCTTAAAAAATACCATAATACCTTCAAGTTGGAACTGAAGAACAGATTCTCTGCTTTAGGAGGCCTAACATCGGAAGAAGTGGATATTTCTGAAGTTAACAGAAAAGTAACCAAAGCTCTTATGGAAACAGCAACAAAATTAGCTGGGTTTAAGAACAAGTTGCATGTGAACAAATTATTGGGAAAAACCAAAATGTTGATGCAAAAAGAAGAGAGATGAGGACAACAAAAGAAGATGTGACTTCCAAAGTGGAATACATAGAGCTATGCAAGACAGTACGAAAAAGTATCACTGAAGACGTAAGGAAATTCAACTGTGAACTAGTGAGGAAAGCAATTGAAAACAACCAAAGCCTAAAGATAGCAAAGGGACATCTCAGTAAGGGAAAAAAACAGATTACTGCACTGAGAAAAGAAGATGGTTCTGTAACAAGAAATAGAGGCGAAATTTTGAGAAGAGTGAAAGATTTCTACTCTAAATTATATGAAAGGGATGATACATGTACTCCAGACATCGTGAAAGGTACCAGTACCAGAGTTCTTCCAGTCCTCCCAGCAGAAGTTGCACATGCAATCAAGAACATGAAGTGGGAAAAGCTCCAGGAGAAGATGGAATTACTGTAGACATCATACAAGAAGCAAGTGGAGAAATCGAAACAGTACTCGCCCAAATTTTCACTCGATGCCTTAATGAAGGGAAGATCCCTGAGAATTGGAACAACGCTACAATGATTCTGATACATAAAAAAGGTGACATTGAGGATCTCAGGAACTACAGACCTATCAGCCTCCTATCAGTGGTTTATAAAATTTTCACTAAAGTTCTTTCACACCGCTTGAAGGTAACACTGTACATGGCTCAACCGAGAGAACAAGCTGGATTCAGGAGTGGCTACAGCACAATAGATCATATCCACGTACTGAGAGAACTAATTGAAAGAGCGAGGGAATATGAACTTCCATTGTGCATGGCTTTTATCGATTATGAAAAAGCCTTTGATTTGGTGAAACCATCAGCAGTTACAATGGCTCTGAAATCCTGCGGTATTGAAGATGCATACATTATTATTAATAACATCTATAAAAATGCAAGTGCAAAGATTCGGCTGTTTGGAAATACAACACACAAAAATTGGAAAGGGAGTGAGACAAGGTGACACCATATCTCCGAAGCTCTTTAATGCCACATTGGAGGGTGTCTTTCAGTCGCTGAGCTGGGAAAACAAGGGGGTAAAGATTAATGGAGATTATCTAACCCACCTTCGTTTTGCTGATGACGTAGTCATTTTTGCAACCACCCCATCAGAGCTGCAGAGTATGATCCAGGAACTTGCTGACAAGAGTAAAGAAGTGGGATTAAAAATGAACTTTCAGAAGACAAAAGTGATGTTCAATGCTTTTACAAAAAATGAAGATTTATCGACTGACGGAGAAAAGCTGGAGATAACAGACACGTACGTTTATCTTGGACAGCAGATATCAAGTGAGGGTCACATTAATGAAGAAATTAATCGGTGTACAAAACTTGCCTGGAGAGCTTTTGGAAGAAACAGCATAATTTTCAAGAGCAATATGCCATTATGTCTTAAAAGAAAAGTGTTTGATCAATGCATCCTTCCAGTGCTGACTTATGGTGTAGAGACGTGGACCTTAACTAAAAGAGACATACAAAGGCTGCAGACAACTCAAAGAAGCATCGAGAAGTGCATGCTTGGTGTAACCAGGAGAGATAAGAAGAGGAACTCGTGGATCCGAAAAATGACAAGAGTGGAAGACATCATGATCAGAGTTAAATCCCTGAAATGGCAATGGGCTGGACATACTGCCAGAAGGACAGACCATCGATGGACAGCCGAAATTTTAGATTGGATTCCAAGGGACAGGAAAAGACCCAGAAGAAGACCACATGGAAGATGGGTGGATGAAATTCGAAAGTATGCAGGAGTGACATGGAGGAGACTGGCACAAGACAGACCGTTGTGGAGGAAACTTGGGGAGACCTTCGTCCAGCAGTGGATTGATAATGGTTTACAATGATGATGATATATATCTCACTATGCTGTTCTCTGATATTCAGAGGTTAGCTCCTCACAGAAAGAACTTACTGCTGCTGTATCAAATGTCTCCATTTACAGCGATCTGGGCACACAGCTCGAGCTTCATTAACATCAATCACACGCTGCACACAAGACCTTTTGTACTTCATATTCATTATCTTTTTCTCATGCAGACATTCCAGAATCTGGCCCTCCCATGATTTCCTTGGCCTTCCTCTACCTTTCTTTCCTGTCACTTGGACTGAAGATATTTTCTTAGTAAGCATCTGATCACTCATTCTTTCAACATGGCCAAACTAAAGGAACATCTAAGCATTTTAGATTTGCCTACTATTAACTGCCTAAAATTTTCACATCCACTTCTGTTAGCTGCCAAAAGTAACATTATAAGATTTTTGCTTTTTTTCCCCCCACCATGATGTTTTACTTTTTAAAGACAATATATGTTCAGGTAAACCATTCAAAAAGAGTCACGTTTCGTCAGCTTTGAGAATGTTCTTAGGTTCTTAGGGTCAATATTTTTTTTTACATTGGTAGGCAATTTTTTTCAGCCATTCGGAACACTCTCATCTTCCACAATCACACTATCACTGCAAAGCTATAATTTCTGATTTCATAAGATTTTTTTTTTTCCAATTTTGAAACCAGCAATTGCTTGATCTCTTTTTAATGACTTAATTGCTCACCAAAGAATTCAGTTCGCTCTCTCTCTCTCTCTCTCTCTCTCTCTCTCTCTCTCTTATGGCAGATAACCCCTCTTTGCATAAAACAAAGTAAGTATGTTTTACCATCCATTGTATTTGAATTATACAAGAGAATGCTGGATTAATTTAGTAAAAAGAACTTTGAAAAGTCAATTTACAAGCCAAAGAATATATTTACATTGAGACATGCATCTCACTGAGTTATTAAATGACAGAGTCCTTGCTCAAAGAATTCCAAGTTATGTATGGCTACTTGTACTTCAGTGTCTGAATAGAATGTGGAACCCTCGAGGGCTCTCTTCAGTGGTCCAAAGATGGTCACAGTGGGAAGTGATCCAGACTAGATGCTTGATGTTCCAATACCTCCCAAACGCATGTGCTGAAGCTTTGTTTTGATAACGATCACTACACAGGAAATTGCATTGTCATGCAAAAGGATGATTTTACTTGTCAGCTTCCCTGGGCATTTGTTCTTAATGGCTGTAAGCAGATGATCTTGAGTTTCACCATATCATGGGCATTGATAGATACTTCTGGCTCCTTAAACTCCAGAAGCAGAGGGCATTTTGGCAATTAAATTTTTATGATGGGGTGACTCCAAGTTTTGTCACTGGCTACAATCCTCCACAAGGAGTCATTGGTGTCTTCATGATAACAATGCAAATGCTGCAAAAGCCATGCCCATTGCTTTCTGATCTGCACTGAGTAATCAGGGTACATGTTGAGAACAAAATTTATTGGATCTCAGCTTGTGAATTATGAAATGTACTGTTCCTACACTGATGCTTATCTTTGCTGTAATGGCTTTAACGGTGACAGTGGTTCACTTGTAACACTTCTTCCACAACTGCAATGGGTGCACTCACCTTGGTGACCTATTCAGGGCCAGGCCACTGTAAATCCATCATTGATTCTCTACCATTCCAAAACTGTTTACACTAGCCTTTTACCACCATGTTTGATAAACAGGCATTACCATACATGGACTGCATTCACTTATGAATTTCAGCTGGTTTCTATCAATCTGCACCCAAAAACTGAATTGCTGTTCACTGATCAGTCTTGGAAGGAGTTTGGAATGAAATAAGCTATGCTTTTGATACTACCGAAGGCCAATCAGTTCAACAAGCTCATTTCTGCTGGTTTAATGCCTATGTTCAACTCATATCTCCTTTTTGCAGGTGTTCCTGGAATTATAGGACATAATACTCACAATTTACATGTGCCAGGCAGGTTTTTATAGAAAGTTCCATATACTTTACTTAATCCAAATATATCACAAAAAAAAAAAAAAAAAAAAATAAAATAAAAAAAAAATGGACAGCTTAGATCCAATTTTTACACCACAGTTTGTTGCAAAACACTTTTCAGCACTTCCTTCGAGTGTGACTATTGCAAGGCTTTGGGTGATCAGATCAAATGTAGAGGATTTTAGGAAGGGAGTACCTGACCCCAGGTCTCGAACAACCCTTAGAAATAGTAAGCTAGGAGATTTAGGCTAGAGTGCCTGATAGGAAAGTGATACGAAAGCGAAGTAGAAAGGTGGAGGAAGACGCCCTTATTTATTATCGGGGGGGGGGGGGGCAGTATCCTATGTCTGATGGCTTAACGTGCCCATCTGATGCACAGCAGATAGTGGTTTGAGCGTTCATACTTGCCTGGGATCGAACCAGAGATTTTTCCATGGCTGTCACGAATGTTGACCACTAGGTCATCCGCAGCCGGAGGAAGGCTTTGGGTGTACAGGGTGACTGATTTTTATAGTCTGCCCTTTATAGCCTATGCTCTTGGTCAAAGGCTTTTCCAAAATCAAAGAACACAATTTACAATGCTCATTCACCTCCTGAAACTTTCCACAAAGCTCTTTAAGTAAAATTATTATTCTGGAATTCTCTACCCTCCTCAGAGCCACATGCCACACTGTCCCTTCACACAGCTGATTTTCTACAACCTTCCAAGCTTTATATTCAAAATAATTTTCTTTTCTCTTTCTTACATAATTTTTTCCTGTTATAACAGGATTTGCACTCAAAAGTAATAAACAAATTCCCTGACTTTTCAAGGTTCTCCAGGAGGTTTTAAAAGTTTTTGCAGAGTGGGGACCCCTATTGTGTTGCAATGAATTGTTACATTTCATTCTATTCATGCATTCATTTTCTCACCAAAGCACACATTTGTAAATTCTTTAAGTAATTTGTCTTAATAAAATTACCTGCTTTTCATTAATAACAACTAAATGCACACATTATTTTCTGTACCATAATTCCATGAACCTTTGTGAATACTACCCACATAGAATTTGTAAATACATTCTCATGGAAACGGGTTTTATGTAAGAAAAAATCTGTCTGTTGATGAGAGTCAGTTTTTCTATAAAACAATGCAGCTAAGCTTAATAATGGAATGGCTCCTGTTCAGAGAAAGATGTTGCAAGAGAACCAACAGACAAAGGACTTCAATCCATTTTTTCGTTGGTTTCTCCAAGCAGGAGTGTGTGTCAAGCCATTGTGCCTAATTGTTCCATGTTATAACAACTGTCTGTAGAAAGCCAATTTTAAAAAATATATAACAGGCAATTTAAAAAATTCAATTGTGCATTTTTTTTTTTTAGGGAATAAAGAAAAAATATAATGTAACTGAAAGATCTACCAAATTCTAGGCAGGCAGTAATTCCAAATGAAAGTTTGAAATCTGAAAAAAGAAAAAAGTTTTGACAAAATCAAGTATCCCTTGATTTTTACAAAAAAAAGGGGCAATTTTCCCTGAGTTTTCCCTGATTTTTGGAACCATTTCCAAATTCCCTGAGAATTCCAAGTTTTTCCTGTTTTCCAGGTTGCGTGGGAACCCTGTATAAGGAATCGAACCATCTCCCACTATGCACACATGACATTAAAGTAGTCCAAATAGGTACACACACACACACACACACACACACACGATGACATTACAGCAGTTCCAATGGGCAACATGAAAAAGAGATTGAATATATTAGGTGTACAATAAGTTTTAAAGCATTTTTGTGTGACGTATACCGCTAATTTACATATCCGACATTCCCCGGTATTGTTGTCATGTGACTGTAACTGGTCGAGAGTATAAAATATGACACAGAAGTTTGCCCAACAGTCAAACGCACTTGCACATAGGTAGGTGAAAGATGGCAAGCGATGCTGTATTTATTCGACACTGCATTCGTTACGAATTGCATCAAGGAAAAAGTGCTGCAAAAGCACGTGCATCGATCTGTTCTGTTCTGGGGGAGAATATTGTATCAGAAAGCACGTATGTGAGTTTTGGTTTAGACTGTTTAAACAGGTGATTTTGATGTTAGCGATTGAGAACATAGCAGTGCCCCTCAGAAGGTTGCACATGAGCAACTGCAGGCATTGCTGGATGAAGATTAATCTCAAATGCAAAAAGAACTAGCTGAACAACTGGGGGTAACTCAACAAACCATTTCCAATCATTTACGTGTAATGGGAAAGATTCAGAAAGAAGGAAAATGGGTGCCATATAACCTGAGCCAGAGAAACAAGGATGAGCATGTCAGAGTGTTTGAAGCTGTTGAATAAACAAAACAAAGTCTTTCCTGTGTAAAATCGTTACGGTGATGAAAAGTGGATCCAGACCCCGGCGAAGCAACGACTTCAACACTGAAATGCCATATTCACTCCAAGAAAGTTCTGCTGTGCATCTGGTGGGACATGAAGGGTGCGCTCTATTATGAATTATTGGAACAGGGTCAAACTGACTTGTACAGAAAACTAGCGGATAATGCTTACCTTGGCATTCCTTTCTAGCGACGGGGACATTTCACGCACGTGTTTTCCGGTCTTTGTTGAGGTTATTGTCCTAAAGTCCGTTGTATGCGATGACTGGCTTTACTTCTCACACTTTTCGCTGGGTATACTCATTGGATCTTTGCTTTAGGATTCCAAACATCAATTTTTACCGTTCTTTATACTCGAAATTTTCGCCCATACTCTGGGCATCTTCAGGAGCGTGGCGACTTTACCACCGATGTTCGTGGCTAACTTCGCGCTAATGGAGTCCGATACTCCTTGTTGCCATTCGTCGGAAAAACTTTCCTGGATATATTTCGTTAACAAGCCCGGCTGGCGCCATCTATGTTTAGTTAAGAACACTTTTTTTTTTTTTTTTTCCCGTAATTTTTTTTTTTTTTTTTTTTAATTTTTTTAATTTCTTCTCCTATCCTGGTTTTCTTGTCTTTTTGCCTGTTTTTCTTTTGTTGTTGTTTTTCTTGTCTTATTAGTTCTTTCCACAGGCCCGATAATGTGCTAGGGTCGTTCTGGTTACATACCCTTGCTTTATTTTTGTAGATTAGTAAAAATCTACAATCTACTAGGGTCGTTCTGGTATGTAACCAGAACAACCCTAGCACATTATCGGGCCTGTGGAAAGAACTAATAAGACAAGAAAAACAACAACAAAAGAAAAACAGGCAAAAAAGACAAGAAAACCAGGATAGGAGAAGAAATTAAAAAAATTAAAAAAAAAAAAAAAAAAAAGGTGTTCTTAACTAAACATAGATGGCGCCAGCCGGGCTTGTTAACGAAATATATCCAGGAAAGTTTTTCCGACGAATGGCAACAAGGAGTATCGGACTCCATTAGCGCGAAGTTAGCCACGAACATCGGTGGTAAAGTCGCCACGCTCCTGAAGATGCCCAGAGTATGGGCGAAAATTTCGAGTATAAAGAACGGTAAAAATTGATGTTTGGAATCCTAAAGCAAAGATCCAATGAGTATACCCAGCGAAAAGTGTGAGAAGTAAAGCCAGTCATCGCATACAACGGACTTTAGGACAATAACCTCAACAAAGACCGGAAAACACGTGCGTGAAATGTCCCCGTCGCTAGAAAGGAATGCCAAGGTAAGCATTATCCGCTAGTTTTCTGTACAAGTTACTTTGAAATATCGCACGTAAAAGAGAATAGTACAATAATTAGAGCTATATAATAGTCAGAATTAGAACTACTAAGTGGAATTGATTCGTTATACATGCATTAGAATCGGCCACGGGCGGAACAACAATACGTGAACGAATAATGAAGTATAGAAGCCTGCTGACGCCTAAAGAACTAAACATCATAAGGAAGTTTAAAAAAAAGAAAATTAAACTGGTAAAAGAAGATATCCAAATAAAGTTCTTAACGAACTGTAGAGACTTTAATATTATACCAAAATACTTACGAATTTCCAACAAACCTATGCATGGAAAAGACAAAAGGCTGCTACTGACGTGTCAAGAGAGAAAAGACTAAGTGCAGAAATCATTTATAAAAGAAAACAACTATACCAAAACCACATTCAGTGCTATAATATGTGGAACCAGATACTGAATACTGAATATATGAATTTTAACGGGACATGGAAAACCCTTATTATAGACGATGTTCTCACTGAAATCAATGAAATAGTCGAAAGCCAACAAAAGGCGGCAGAAAGCTCAACTGCCAAGAAATTTAATACCCTTTTAGATGGAATCAAAATGAGGGGTGATGAAAGCACAGAATACCCAGTGTTTGTGAATCAATCATCGAGAGCGCTAACTTTTAGTGAAAAGGCAGTGCTACAACGTGGGAAAAAATACGCATTTTCACCTAAAACCCCAAGAACAGAAGAGTACATTCCTATCTTAGAAGATATTGTGCAGCGAGTGCATCCAGAACATGCTACCGATCTAAGGTTTAAGCTATTCAGAATCATGCTTAAAGAGTATAATGCTAAGCACAAAAAAAACTGTAAGATTAATAAATTAAAGTATGACAGAAAACAACTAGTAAATCTTTGCAAAGACCCCACGATCAAATTCTGCGAAGTGGACAAAACAGGGCAAATTGTTATTATGGACACTTTGGAATATAATGATAAAATGCGGACGGCCATCTCAGAGCTACAGTGCGATAGCATCAACAAAGATCCCACCGACAAACAACTTACCTTCCTGGCTAATATAAGGAACCACAGCACGTTACCAACAGAAATAAAAATGCAAACCCTCCAATGGGAGCAGGGATGCCAAAAATATTCTCGAAAATTAAAACTCATAAAGAAAACACACCTTTAAGACTGATTCTATCGAAAAAAATCTCACCACTCATCAACCTAGAAAAAAAGATATACAACTATCTATCCCCAATATTCATGAGGAATCAATATACATTAAAGAATAGCTATGAGTTTATAGAAAAAATCAAATTAATTAATCAAGACCTAGAGCAAATAACTATGGCCTCCATGGATGTTAAGGCGTTATACCCAAACACTCCTGTCGAGCTAGCCATCGAATTGATTATGCAACAACTAAGCATCAACAAAGAACTAAACTTGTCACAATTGAAAGAGCAAAAGAATACCTTATATTTCATCAAGGAAAACAACATCTTCCATTTTGAAGGAAATATATATAAACAAACACAAGGTGGCCCTATGGGATCCCCATTATCGGCATTATATGCAGAAGTGATTATGGCATACCTCGAAAAAGAAATTATTCAAAATTTACCTGAAAAACCAATACTTTATGCTCGATATGTAGACGACATTATTATAATGTCTAAACTTAACAAAGCCGAGCTACAAGATCTAGCACAGCAGTTTAGCAAAATATGTAACACCATAGAGCTAACTATTGAGTTTGAAGAGGATAATTGCCTATCCTTCCTGGACATTCAACTAAAGAAAAACAAAAATAGTTTTGAATACTCTGTGTTCAGAAAAGCAACTTACATACCTGTACTGATACCATACTCGTCGCACCATCCAGTGATACATAAAAAAAACAGCATAGTAAACTTGATACGGCGAGCGTACACACACACATCTAACAACAGGCTAAAAAATCAAGAGCTAGAGTTTATCTCGAAAATATCACAAGAGTATGGGTACCCGAGCAAGCTAATTAATAAATGGATACATGAGAGTAAAAAGCATATGACTCAGAGGAAAGAAGGCCAAGAAGTGCACAACCAAAGGAAGATGAGAAATAAAAAATTGAAATACATTGGAGCTTTCCCATACCTGGAAGGAGTGAGTAAAGAAATCAATAGGCACTGTGCTAAATATGACTTACAACTAGGAAGCTCAGTGCACACCGTGAAAAGTATGACTGTCAACAAAAAAACAGAGGAAAAAATGCTAGAAGAATCAGGAACCTACGAAATTCCAATAGCACACATACCCCCAATATCGTACATTGGAAGTACGAAAAACAGATTAAAAAAAGACTTAAACAACACATATCTAACTGGCAAAAAAAGAAGCCAAAACGGCTTTAGTGCAATTCTGCTTGGAAAACCGGACATTCCCAAAGTTCGATGAAATTAAAATGCTAAAAAAGAATAAAAAATCGGAAAGGCAAATGAGGAGGGAAGAAGCAATATTAATCTACAAAAATAAAGCAAGGGTATGTAACCAGAACGACCCTAGCACATTATCGGGCCTGTGGAAAGAACTAATAAGACAAGAAAAACAACAACAAAAGAAAAACAGGCAAAAAAGACAAGAAAACCAGGATAGGAGAAGAAATTAAAAAAATTTAAAAAAAAAAAAAAAAATTACAGGGAAAAAAAAAAAAAAAAAGTGTTCTTAACTAAACATAGATGGCGCCAGCCGGGCTTGTTAACGAAATATATCCAGGAAAGTTTTTCCGACGAATGGCAACAAGGAGTATCGGACTCCATTAGCGCAAAGTTAGCCACGAACATCGGTGGTAAAGTCGCCACGCTCCTGAAGATGCCCAGAGTATGGGCGAAAATTTCGAGTATAAAGAACGGTAAAAATTGATGTTTGGAATCCTAAAGCAAAGATCCAATGAGTATACCCAGCGAAAAGTGTGAGAAGTAAAGCCAGTCATCGCATACAACGGACTTTAGGACAATAACCTCAACAAAGACCGGAAAACACGTGCGTGAAATGTCCCCGTCGCTAGAAAGGAATGCCAAGGTAAGCATTATCCGTTAGTTTTCTGTACAAGTTACTTTGAAATATCGCACGTAAAAGAGAATAGTACAATAATTAGAGCTATATAATAGTCAGAATTAGAACTACTAAGTGGAATTGAAGGGTCAAACTGTTACTGCTGATCGCTACAAGCAATAATTGCTGAGATTAAACCAGGAAATCTGTCAGAAAAGTCCATTCACAGGCAAAGGATTGCATACCATGAAATTACTGCATGACAACGCTAGGCTGCATGTTGCGAAATCGGTCAAGGAAACGTTACTGACGCTTGGCTGGGAAGTTTTGGAGCATCAGGCATATATAGCCCCAACATAGCCCCTTCAGACTACCATTTGTTCTGATCAATGCAACATGGTTTGTCTGCTGTATGGTTCCGGACATGTGATGAAATGCGAAAATGGGCTGACGACTTCTTCGCATCACACGATGAAGTATTCTTCATGGCTGGAATTTGTCAGTTGTCTGACCGATGACGGAAGATGATGGATAATGACGGCACACATTTTGATTCATAAAGGTATTGTTGTTTTCTCTCAAATTACATGTTGCGTTGTCTTAAAACACCTTAAAACTTATTTGTACACCTAATATATAAACTGAAACAGCCCAACACAATAAAGGAAAGGACATCAATGATGACATATTGCACCGATTGATAATTTAAAAGGCAACCAAGGCCTACTGAGTCATCTTGTAAAGTGGAAAAACATGAAAATGAGCATTTTGTGACAAAAACCATGACACACACAAAAGAACATGAAAACTGTCAGTGGTGAATTTCACATCCCCACGCAGGGGTAGTTTCATATTCAGTACATGGCAATGAGTAAAATGACAATCCCCAAAGTGGAGAAATGCAAATACAACTTCCTCTTTATTATCCTAGCAATAGCTTGAAGGCCACAATTAGAGCACTAGCTTAACATAACACAGTCTATCATAATATTTGCACCTTTAAGGTATTAAACTCCAGCAAAGTGCGCATATTTACGTGCAATTCATTAATGACATATCATTAAATGGCCAATCACTTACCCTAAGGTTCTTGGTCATTTTTTCCCTTTACACTTTAAGCACATCAATTATCATCATGTAATGTAGTTGGCCTTCAAAGGTTGAAAAACTCCTTGCTTATGGGATTTGTTCTTCCGGTCATGAAATATCATATTTTTTTTTTTTTATATATATTATTCACTGGACAAAAAACGCAGGTTTCATTATGCCGTCTGAGACGTAAACTTAGCTCGTCATCTCCATAAAAACCACTCAAATATACACACCATACAACTCATTCATACATTCAGTTAAAACCACTATGTACATAATTACACTATAAACATTCCCAGGCAAAACAAACCTTTGTCAACTGTGACTAAAAAAGTGCTACATCCGCTTCATTTGTTTTGATTATGATAATCAAAACAAATGATAATATGCAATACAGAGTGCATAGAAAATCCTATGTTCCTGTATTAATACCTTTCCAGTCATTGCACCCATTAACACATAAAAGAAATAGTGTTAAAACACTAATTAAAAGAAGTTTAACACACTCATCAATAGAACAATATAAAAAAGAAGAAATTGAATATATTAAAAAAATTGCACATGATATTAAAGAAATGGATTTATGAAGTAACTCAAGCAAATAATAAGGGCAATAATGATAAAAAAACTTTTAAAATATGTAGGAGCAATCCCATTTGTTGAAGGTGTTTCTGCTGAAATTAATAAGGTTTGTAGCAAATATGACATACAAGTAGGAAATCAAGTACATACTATAAAAAATTTAGTAATGAAACATGAAAAAATCAGCCAATTGGATAGAGCAGGTGTATATAAAATTCCTATAAACCAGCAACCACCTTTGTCATATATAGGCAGCACCAAGAACAAATTAAAGTATAGATTGAACCAGCATATAAGTAATTGGAATAAAAAAGAAAAAAGAAGCTAAGACTGCATTAACCCAATATTGTCTGGAAAATCACCAATATCCAAAGTTTGAAGATATTAAAATTATTAAGAGCTGTAAAAATAAAAAGCAGTTGAGAATTGCAGAATCAATATTAATTGAAAAAACAGATCAAGATTGTGTAACATTAATGAGCCAAGCAACTTAAACAAACAATGGAAGGCATTAATAAAGATTGAACAACAGTTAAGAGGGGAAAAAAAGAAAAGAGAGCAGCACTGACAATAGATGGCACCAGAGACACAAAGATGCAGAGATTGTGACTGAAGCCGGAACCGCAATGACTTTGCCCACTTGAGCTGTGGTGGGCAGAGTGACACATTGGCCTTCTGATGACAACAGAAGTACTGTTCAAAGCGCTAGAGTATTTTGTATGATGGGCTGAATGAGGTTGGCACTTGCGGTAGGGTTAGTACGGTGTTTGAAGTGGATGGAGCACTTTTTAGTCACAGTTGACAAAGGTTTAACTGCCTGGGAATGTAAATAGTGTAATTATGTACATAGTGGTTTTAACTGAATGTATGAATGAGTTGTATGGTGTGTATATTTGAGTGGTTTTTATGGAGATGACGAGCTATGTTTACGTCTCAGACGGCATAATGAAACCTGCGTTTTTTGTCCAGTGAATAATATATATAAAAAAAAAAAAAAAAAAACGATATTTCATGACCGGAAGAACAAATCCCATAAGCAAGGAGTTTTTCAACCTTTCAAGGCCAACTACATTACATGATGATAATTAACGTGCTTAAAGTGTAAAGGGAAAAAATGACCAAGAACCTTCGGGTAAGTGATTGGCCATTCAATGATATGTCATAACACAGTCTGTTTCTTGCTTGTTGGTCCCACAACACCTGTGGCATATACCTAACAATGTGGTTCCCAAGGATGTGGCCACAAAGGATGGCAAGCAAGTGTAGCACGAAGATTCAAGGACAATCTGTTATTATTGCATTTATTTATAAGATAACAAAGGTTACTTAAGGTTACATATGTAAGTGGCTTGTCTATAAGTATATTCTAGAAATGAATCATGTTTTTATGTAGCTACATCATTTTATAATTTATACTTTCTGGATATCCCATGATCAGCTGTGTTCTATGTTATGAATCAAGCACTGCTAGGAGTCTTTTTTGTTGTTGTCATTTTGTTTTTTAATGTATTTCTTATCAATAAAAAATTCCATGTGGCACAAGCAGATTTTTATTTTAAAAGTGCGGCCCAGAGAAACAATGTTGGGGAACCACTGACCTAACATATACATCGACATCAAATCAAACATCCAGGTGGTACAGTAACAAGGCAGTAATCTTTTTCAAGTAAATACTTGAATTTCAGACTTTCTACCCTGTACCATGCATTCAGCAAGACTCTAAAACACATTTAGGGCATTTAAGAATTCCTTATCCACATAATTCCCAAAATCTACAAGTCTTCCTTTTTGCACCTTTAACACATTATTATTTTTTTTTTTAATTTTTTTTAAATGTTTTTAGTACTCCCTATGTACGATATTGGGGGTATGTGGGCAATGGGAATTTCGTAAGACCCTGATTCCTTTAATATTTTGCTCTCAGTTTTTTTGTGAATAGTCAGATTTTTCAAGGTGTTTCACTGAACTTCCTAGTTGTAAGTCAAATTTAGCACATTGCCTATTAATTTCTTTACTGACACCTTCCAAGTAAGGGAATGCACCTAGATATTTTAATTTATTTTTTCTCACCTTTCTTTGATTGTAAACTTTTTGGTCTTCATTTCTCTTAGCCATATGTTTTTTACTCTCATATATCCATTTTTTAATAAGCTTATTAGGGTAACCATAATCTTGTGATATTTTCAAGATAAAATCAAACTCTTGATTCTTTAGCCTATTATTAGAAGGGTGCATATAAGCTCTTCGAATCAAGTTTACTATGCTATTTTTTTTTATGGATAACAGGATGGTGCGAAAATAATGGAATGAGTACCGGAATGTATGTTGCTTTCCTGAAAACAGTGTATTCAAACTTATTTTCATTTTTTTTAAGCAGAATGTCTAAAAATGTCAGACTATTATTCACTTCAAATTCAAGCGTCAGTTCAATGGTGTTGCAGATTACGTTGAATCGATGAGCAAGAT
The DNA here is from genome assembly GCA_039090855.1 of Macrothele yani. NCBI lineage: Eukaryota > Metazoa > Arthropoda > Arachnida > Araneae > Macrothelidae > Macrothele > Macrothele yani. The sequence goes on along the minus strand of CM077030.1, from coordinate 182,234,382 downwards.
CTTGTAGCTTGGTATTGTTGAGTTTTGAAATAATGATGATGTCATCAACATACTGAGCATATAGTAGTCATTTTTCAGGTAGAGTTCGAATAATTTTTCTTTCGACGTTCGCCATTATCACTTCTGCATATAACGCCGATAATGGGGATCCCATAGGGCCGCCTTGAGTTTGTTTAAAAATACTTCTCTCAAATTGGAAGATATTGTTTTCTTTAATGAAGTATAATGTATCCTTTCAGTTGTGTCATATTTAGCTCTTTATTTATATTTAATTGTTGCATGATCAACTCGATGGCTAGCTCGACAGGAGTATTAGGGTATAATGCTTTTATGTCCATAGAGGCCATCGTGATGTTCGTAAGGTGGAGGCCATCGTTACGTTCGTAAGGTCTTGATTTATCTTCTTGATCTTTTCGATAAATTCGTAGCTATTCTTTAAGGTAAACTGATTCCTCATAAAAATTGGGGATAGATAGCTGTTTATCTTTTTTCTAGATTGACGAGAGTGGAATTTTTTTTTCGAGAAAATCAGTCTTAATGGGGTGTTTTCTTTATGGGTTTTAATTTTCGAGAAAATTTTTGGCATCCCTGCTCCCATTGGTGGGTTTGCATTTTTATTTCTGCAGGTAAACTACTATGGTACCTTACTTTAGCGAGGAAAGTTACTTGTTTGTCTGTGGGATCATTGTTGACACGTTTGCACTTCAACTCAGAGATCGCTGTCTGCATTTTATCATTATATTCAACAGTGTCCAAAATAACAATTTACCCTGTCTTGTCCGCTTCACAAAATTTAATCGCAGGGTCTTTACATAAAAACTTAACAGTTGTTGTCTGTCATACTGCAACTGATTGACCTGGTAGGGTTTTTTTTTGTGTGTGTGTGCTTATCGTTATATTCTTTGAGCATAATCCTGAATAAATTAAACCTCAGATCGATAGCATGCTCTGGAGGTACTTGATGTACAATATCTTCTAATATTGGAATGTACTCTTCTGTTCTTGGGGGTTTTGGTGGAAAAGCGTATTTCTTCCCACGTTGTAACACTACTTTTTCGCTATACGTTAGCACTCTCGATGACTGATTAACATGCACTGGATATTCTGTTCTGTCTTCATTTCTCACTTTGAGTTCGTCTATTAAAGCATTAAATTTTTTAGCAATCGTACTTTCCGCTGTTTTTTTGTTGGCCTTCGATGATTTGATTAAGTTCTGTAAGTACATTGAGAAAACACTCCATTAAGACTGATTCTCTCGAAAAAAAAATTCCCTCTCATCAATCTAGAAAAAAAGATATACAGCTATCAATCCCCAATTTTTATGAGGAATCAATTTAGCTTAAAGAATAACCACGAATTTATCAAAAAGATCAAGAAGATAAATCAAGACCTTACGAACGTCACGATGGTCTCTATGGACATTAAAGCATTATACCCTATAACTCCTGTCTAGCTAGCCATCGAGTTGATCATGCAACAATTAAATATAAATAAAGAGCTAAATATGACACAACTGAAAGAATTAGAGGATACATTATACTTCATTAAAAAAAACAATATCTTCCAATTTGAGGGAAGTATTTTTAAACAAACTCAAGGCGGCCCTATGGGATCCAAATTATCGGCGTTATACGCAGAAGTGATAATGGCGAACGTCGAAAGAAAAATTATTCAAACTCTACCTGAAATAAGACTACTATATGCTCGGTATGTCGATGACATCATCATTATTTCAAAACTCAACAATACCGAGCTACAAGATCTAGCTCATCGATTCAACATAATCTGCAACACCATTGAACTGACGCTTGAATTTGAAGTGAATAATAGTCTGTCATTTTTAGACATTCTACTTTAAAAAAATAAAAATAAGTTTGAATACACTGTTTTCAGGAAAGCAATGTACATTCCGGTACTCATTCCATACTCCTCGCACCATCCTGTTATCCATAAAAAAAATAGCATAGTAAACTTGATTCGAAGAGCTTATATGCACCCTTCTAATAATAGGCTAAAGAATCAAGAGCTTGATTTTATCTTGAAAATACCACAAGATTAAGGTTACCCTAATAAGCTTATTAAAAAATGGATATATGAGAGTAAAAACATATGGCTAAGAGAAATGAAGACCAAAAAGTTTACAATCAAAGAAAGGTGAGAAAAAATAAATTAAAATATATAGGTGCATTCCCTTACTTGGAAGGTGTCAGTAAAGAAATAAATACGCAATGTGCTAAATTTGACTTACAACTAGGAAGTTCAGTGAACACCTTGAAAAATCTGACTATTAACAAAAAACTGAGAGCAAAATATTAAAGGAATCAGGGTCTTATGAAATTCCCATTGCAAACATACCCCCCAATATCATGCATAGGGAGTACTAAAAACGGGTTTAAAAAAAAGGCTAAAAGAACACATATCTAACTGGCAAAAAAAAAAAAAAAAAAAAAAGAAGCAAACATTGCATTAGTGCAATTCTGTATTGACCACCGAACATTCCCAAAATTTGAAGAAATTAAAATGCTAAAAAGGAATCAAAAATCAGAGAGACAAATGAGAATGGAGGAATCAATTCTAATTTATAAAAATAAAACAAGGGTGTGTAACCAGAATGACCCTAATACATTATCTAGCCTTTGGAAAGAGCTAATAAGACAAGAAAAAGAACAACAAAAGAAAATCCAACAAAAAAGACAAGGGAACAGGGATAGGGAATGAAAAGAAGAAGAATACAGAAAGAAGACATCAACGACCATTTGAAGAGAAATAAAAAAATAAAAAATAAGCTAGAACTAGTGAAACATAGATGGCGCCGGCTAGGTTTGATCAAGAAAAGTATCTAATACAGGGTATCCGACGAATGGCAACGTGGAATATCGGACTCCATTGACGAGAAATAAACCACGAACATCGGTGGAAAAGTAGTCACGCTCCTGAGGATGCCCAAAGACTGGGCGAAAAATTTAGAGCATTAATAACGGTAAAGAATTGATGATGTTGAATCCTAAAGTGAAGATCTACTGAATCTACCCAAAGTAAGCAGTGTGCTTGATGTGAATGGTTGCAGCACACACAATGGACAATAGGACAATAGCTTTAATGAAGACCCGAAAACGTGCGAGAAAAGTGAATCATCGCTAGAAACGGAATGCCTAGGTAAGCATTATCCAACTAGAATATTTCCAAATTTTGTAATCCCTGAACTGCTGAACAATTGCCTCTGTACATGGAAACCACTAAAAAGTGATTACTGCTTATTTCAAAGCCTTAGAAAAACTCTGGCATCCTAAATTACATTTCCAAGAATCCTTTCCACAACAAATTTTATTTTACCATTTCTAGCCTCTTCCCTCTGGAGGAATTGCTTTTTTACACAACAACAGAGTTAGTGCTTACAGGTTTACTCTCCTAATGCAAGTCAGTGTTTTCTAATTCACATTTGCCACACAGTGTTTTCCAAATTTACCAATTACACCTTAGTCTCTTATTACTATTTCTAGATCTATTATTCAAATCAGTCAAAATGAACTTTTCCTAGATTTTAAACCACTGTATTAAAATCACCATTAAAACAGCTGTCCATTAATGTATATACTGTCACAGCTTTTAAGTCCATACTATCCACTTAGCCTACACATGGTATTCACATGAAGGTTCCTATCCACCAAACTGAAAGGCACTGCAATACCAAAGACAAAAGCCACACTACCTCCTATTTGGCCTTTCTTTAAAAAGGAATAAATTATATCAAACCTGCCACAACACATTCTCTTATAGACAGCAGCAGTTGCACTGGCCTTTTTAAAGTTTTCACCAACTTATTCGCCAAATTCATTTTTTTTCACCTAAATGTTATAACAGTACAAAAAGGTAATCACCAAAAGTTTTTTTTCCATCTACAAAACGATTTTTTTCTCGCAAACTGCAAAGAATGCAATCAGCAGGGTGACCCCTGCTTATAGATACTGCTTGTCTTTACTGGTGCTAGCCACATTTAAGTTGAATTTTATTAACTCTGTGGTCTTTATTCCTCTCTTTCCTATTTTATGCATTCATGAACTTCAGCCTTAGCACTACCTCCTTACCTGGTAATTTCTTATACACATTTGCTAAGTTTCCCAAACAAACTGTTCATGATATGGTTTTATCTCACTGCCAATCAATACTTGGTATGGTGTTGTACACCTTAACTTGAATTTTGGTGGTAGCATGTGACTTGGCAGAAGAACATTCCAGACTGTCCTAAACTCCTAATTAAGTTTTCTTGCGTAATTATATAACAATACAAATGTGTCAATTGTTAATCAGAATGTTTATTCTTCTTTGATCATATTGTATTACTGAATTTCACACAACTATTTCCACAGCAAAATCAAAACCATAATGAAATACTGAAACATGCTTACTTTTGGAAGAGTTATGACTGATACTGGCTGTGTGTTTTCAGATATTATTTCTCTACTTTCAGTACCAGAATCATCTTTCTTAATAAGGCTGTGGATGTGGCCACAATCTGTACATTTCCAAGCCTGAGATCTAAAGTTAGGATTAAAAGAAAAGGAAGATATGAAAGGCAAAAAGCTACAAGTTTAAACAATACATCTTGATTCATTTATTGATTTGAAAGAAAACAGTACCTTGATTTAATCACGGAAAAACACAAGGAAGCAATTTGAAGAAAAACACTGTACATGTTTACGACCGCCACAATGGGATTGCTATATCCAGAGTCTGTTTCTCATTCAAAAGTTCTAGAACACCCCATGAAATCCTTTCAATATTAAACTTTCTTAAAAACACTGTTTCCTTTTAAAATATTGCTATGTGAGATTAAAAGATTTGTAAATGTTAAGAGTAGAATCTTACTTGTCCTCTTCTTGTTCAAAGAGGCAATAACGGTCACCCTACTTCCTCTTGATATCACATATTGTTTTCAGTGTCGGGAGTTTCAAATTTCATTTTTTACTGCGATGTTATCAGTTTTTCTTCATATTTAATTCTTCATTATTACTTCCTAGCTAAAAATTATTTTTCAAGAATGAACATACTAAAACATGCACAAAAACACTACAAATAAGAAACTTTGAAAATTCCTCCAACATCAATTGTTACATTTTGGACAAAGAGGGTTACTTGTATTGGAATAAAGGTGGGCCTGTTGCTTCCATGCCACACACACATCAAATGAAGACTTAGTTTTAGTCCTTGAGTGTTGCTGACCTCCCAACTCTTGACGATGCCATCTATCTTGATTTTCTTCAACTTCTCTCTCCAGAGTGCCATACATTACTCAAAAATTTATTAATTCATTTTTGCTTATTTTCATATTCTCTATTAATCAGTTATACCCATGAACATGGCAAATGGATTGGGGTCAAATTATTGCAATTACAGGATCTTGTTTTGTGGGTAATAATACTTTCCGTACATCTCATTTTTTTCCTTTTTCCAGTGTTGTTAGATGTTCAATTTTTTTCAAAATCTGTTTTTTTCTTTTTTCTTTAACACATCATTGTGTCAGCAAGATTTATTTTTCCTGCCCCTCTCCTCTATTTTCAATGTGCTGACAAAACCTATATTTTAAACAATTATTAGTGCTTTCAATGCATATTTTCCCTTTGTAACTGCTGGGTGACTTAGTATTTGGTAAAACACCAGTTTTTAAAACAATATCTGTATGAAAAATGAAGATAATTTTCTTTACAGTAAAAAAATATTCCATCCAATGTGGGTCAAATTATTGGCATAAATTCAATGTCCACCAGTGCTGTAATTCTGTTTGTGAACACTTCTGGGAAAAGAGCACTATCTGCAATGTCATTTTATATTGTTTGGTTTACTGTTCCAGTGACTCTGGGTAGTATTAAAGGTGTTAGGAAAAATTTTAAAAACAAAAGGTAACACATGAACAGCTATTTCCTGCACAGTTATGCCACCCAACCCAACAACCGCAGTGGCAAAGTGCATTCACGCAGTGACATGATGAAAAAAAAAAAAGCTCCATATCAATAATAGTTGCTCACTGGAAGAATAATCTGATGATATCACACCTTAACATGTAACATAATGTGCATAGTGGTAATTCTTCCTACAATGCAAAAGTATAAAATGGGATATGGAGGGGGAAGCTTTAAAATACACATAAATATTACACTTTCACGCATCAAAACTAAAAAAAAAAGTAAATCCGAGTTAAAAAAAGACCAGAAAATCTAATGGAAATAATGTTAATGGAGAAACAAAGTTTAAACCAAAACTGCACCCATGAGTTCCATGAGTTTTGTGGCACAGAAAAAAAAAAAGGAAAAAAAAAAGCTAAGAATACATGAAAACTGAATTTCCATGTTCTGAAATTGAAAGAAAACAGCAAATTTGTCCAAGATTAAGCTATTTCTAGAATAATCATAATAATAATAATTACAAATAATTGCATCCACCCCACAATCATGATGGCCATTGTGATTGTGAAGACAGCAAGGTTGAACCATGCAACTTCAGTGTCAGCTATTTTATTTCACAAAAAAATTTAAAAGGCCATCAAACATGCAAATCAATGTATTTTAACAGTATTCCGAAAGAAAAAAAAAACATTGGTTCACTATTTTTCACTGAATAACAAAAAGCAGTTTTTATACAGTTTTACTAACAAGCCCACAATGCCACAGTGGCAGTAAAAAAGTTTAATACCAGGTCATTTGGAAAATAATGGCTGATTTGGAGGGTAAAACTGAAAGAGACATACCTCATAGCACACAACCTTGTTTTATTTAAAATAGGCACCTTCGGCAGCTACACACTTTTGCCAGCGAGTGATAAGTGCTTCAATGCCAGTCAGAATAAATCTGGCTCCCTGGATGAAAGAAAATCCCACAATGCAATTTTGGCCTCCTCTTGGTTTCTAAAGGTCCTATGAAAGAAAATCCCACAATGCAATTTTGGCCTCCTCTTGGTTTCTAAAGGTCCTGTCCTTGAATAATTGCTAAAATGCATGAACAGGTGGAAATTGGTAGATGCCAAGTCAGCGAGTAGGCTGGATGTATGAGGGTTTCGAACCTCAGTTCATATAAGTTTTTGTTTTGTCATTTGTGACAAGTGTGGTCTCACATGATCATGGAAGAGAATAGGACCCTTCCTGTACACCAAATATGGCTCTTTGGAACACAACTTCTGGTGTATTTGGTCAATTTCTTCACAGTATATGACTGAGATAATGCTTTCACCAGCATTCAAGAACCTGTAGTGTATGACAGCGTGAACAGTCCACCACACTGCCAACAAAACCTTCTTTGACGTCAGCCTTGGTTTACAGGGATCATAGCATACTTCTGGAAAATTTTAGGTAGGAATTTTAGGACTTTTTAGGAAAATTTTAGGAGTGTATTTCAATTAAAACTAGATGTATATTTGTATACATCTAGTAAAACAACTTTGTATACATTGTAAAGAGTTTGCTTCACACCCTTCAACCATATATACTGATAGACTGCGCATGACATCAAAATTTCTGGCTCCAACATAAAATCACATGACATCAGTCAAAAAGATGGGTTACACCTGCTGTGCTTATGGTTGCTCTGAGCGATATAGTAAAGAAAGTTCTATGATTTTCCATGGGTAAGAAACGAATTAAATACCCAAGTCAATAAAGTTCAATTACTTAACCAGAAACTTGCAGCTATTGATATAAAAATATAGTAACTTAAGAAAAAAAAATGGAATGCATGTTCCAAATTCTTCGCAAATGTTCATCACATTATAAATCACAAAATGTAAACAACCCGATCATGCATGTATATAGCTCATAAGTAAACTTACCTGAAGAGTTTTCATTATATATGAGGCGCATTCACATAATACACCGAAAACACTGAAGTTCTGCAGCGTAAATTAGTAATCATAACAGCATTTTTACACGAAACTTGGAGTCTGATGATGACGTGCCCAATGTTTGAGCCATGGCGGCTTTGATGCAGCTATTGCCAATGCGCAGTCCATTAGTATATATGGTCGAAGTTCACACCCAAATTTTTTGCATAACGTCTAATGTCTAAAGTTTAAGTATGATTTACTTCTATTGTTCAGTTCTTATCTTTTCACGTGTTATTATCATATTCAAGTATATTTACCACATTCAAGTTTCACTTTGAACATTAATATCCTGTTGAACCAGAAGCAATTCACGATTTTCACAGTAAAGTTTTCAGGTTTCACATTAAATTATAATATGCTAAAAAGGTAATTGAAAACCAAGAACTATGTACAATTGTTCACTGAATTACTTTTTTCATGTTATTGTTTTAACCTTTTCCTGATAAGCCTATCTTTTTCTGCTTCCACCACAACTAATTTACTTTCAGTTTTCTTTATTTCAGCTGAACCTTGTATGATCAAGTTAGAGGCAACTGCTATTTCAACAGTATTTTGTTTTTCTACAGCTTTTCTCATTCTTTCTGTTCCCTCTTGAATTACTGCTAGGGAGGCTTCTTTATCTTTTTTAAGCCTATTTATTTCTGCATCATTTTCTTTTATTTTGTCATCAAACTCAGCTTTTCTTTTTTCTCTAGCTGCTTTTCCTTATTTTCCCTCTCTTTCTGCTTCCTTTCTTTTACCTTTTTTTATTCTTCTTCCTTCAGCTTATCAACATACTCTTTATAAAATTTATGTGAATCACGAACACTATTTAACAAATTTCTTGTTATGGGAACTTTATTTACACATCCATAGTGTTTAATGGCCCCTTTAACTATTCTTAATGATGTTATAGTTGAGTCTTTTAAGTTAGCCTTGTCCTTCCTTAACAGAGCAGTGTTAACCGAAAATCCCCTTTCTGCATCAGCATTACCATGAGGTAAAACTAAAATTGACTTGATGAGTTTAACAAGATTTGAGTATTTTTCTTTTCCGCTAGAGTCTTTAATACTAAATATATTACGCCAGTAATGATCAATCCGCACTGGAATATGCCCTTCCTCTGAAAATTTCACTAGTTCATCTAGAGTTGGCTTATCGCAATTTAAGTTTCCACTCTTCTCTTACTCTATCAATTTGTTCCTCAGAAAGATGCAAAACACTTGAAATTCTGGTTATTTCTGAAAGTCCTTCAGTGACTGAAAGTTGAGTTGATTCTTTCTTTGGTTTTTTTACCTTTAAAACTTCTATGTCTCTTAGCTTTTGATTGCAGAATGGCAAATTTGACTTTAAATATTTTGTGGTTGCAATTAGTGATGATCTTACATCTAAGAGAAATAATTTCTGCTTGGTCTCCTGAACATTCCTGAGGAGATTTTTTGTCTTCATACCAACTTCTAACTCCCCTAGTTTTTTCCATGAATTTTTGTTTTCAAAATCTATATTCTTTAGGTCTTCTCCAAATTTCCCTGCAATAACATCATCTTGGATAAACTGAGCCATAACATTCCTCATTAAAGTATTTAAATCAGAATATAACTGGTGTATTTTTGGTTCTTCACTCTGATAACATAATGAAAACTTTTCAAAATTTTGGTGTGAAAATGAAATTAATGCTAAATAGCAAGGAGTTAGTTAATTTTTCAGGAAACAGTGAATTCTTTTATACCTTGCCGAATTGCGTAGTTGTTTTTCAAATATTTTTTGAGATGGCAAGAAGTTTAAAAAAATATTCTGTAATATTTAGCCATTGATCCAAGAGCCTCTGGGCTACAGAACCAACAGTTAACCATCTGTTGCTGACATGACGCAAAAGAAATTTGGCTGTGACCAATGTTATATCCTCGACAGATTTATAATCCTCTCGTCTTGCAGCACTACTCTTTAAAAAGTAATGCATATCAGTAGCAAATTCGTCAAAATCTATATTTAAGCTTGTCAAAAAAATTTTTAATGCATTACTAACAACAGGCAGGTTGCAAAAACCTAGTTCCAAAGATTTCTGGCCTGTTTCTTGTTTTACAACTTCATTGAATTTGCGTAAAAAGCACTTATTTACATTTGGGCTGTCCATGGATACACAAATAATTCTGTTCAACGAAATATTGAAGGATGATAACACATCAAGAATTTCTTTTAGCAAAATATCTGCTGTTGCATGACCCAGAAAAACGCTTGTTAGGTATCGGCAAGAAACTGAATTTATTTCTGAAGACCAGTACCTGAGATACACATCCAACTGCCGTTTCACTTGTGTATTTGTAGTTTCATCAAATGCTATAGTAACCTTTCCTGGGCTACTAGATGCAATGTCTTTTTTCAAATCCTCTTCAAAATATTTTGACAATTCATGTGATATCACATAAGCAACTTTTTTTCTTTAAGTTGCATTTTGGCTGCAATAGCAGAATCAGGAAACATTTCTTTGAAAAGTTCAACTGTTTCAGTGCATGAAACAAAAGACATTGTCCTTAGCAACTTTCATGGCCCATAATGCTTCGGCTTTAGCCAACTGTAAATCATGACTCAGTACTTCACTAATATTTGTTTTGGGCTGAAGATCCCGTCCTCCAAAGGCTTTCAGGATGGACTTATTTTGAAATTTACTTTGAAATTTCTGCAAATGTTTTTTTGCTTTATGATGCGCTTTTACTTGTGAAAAGCCACTATTAGAAATATTGAAAATTTCTGAACACAATATACATTTAGCAGAAAATATTGTTTCAGTTGCAGAACACAATTCTTTCAACTTCACTCCGTCCAATTCTTTGGCGAGCCACGCATCTTGAAATTTCGTTTTGGATTTAGGCATCTTAAACACTTGTATTACTAACCAGAAAATGAAAGGGAAGTACAAAAACACGTTCCAATATTGCAAAACCCGACAACTTCCCGAAGTCTGGCTGCGAGGATGTCAGAAGATAGAAAAAAAAAAAAAAAAAAGCAGGTCACCATTAGAGAACTGAACCTGCACACAGCACAGAGAACACCATAAAAGACGCAAAACCAGAAACTATCATACGCATCTCACGCAAGTTCAGTCAAAGCGAGTCGGAGCCGAGATATATTGCGCATCGAAGGTTGCTGTCACCGACGCACGATCGAAGGTCAATGATCACGTACTCTACTGCCTGCCACGATAACACTCAGCTACCGTCCCATCGTCATTACCGGAGGTTACGGAAGGAGACCACATGTTTCCTCTTTGCTTCCACCCACCTGCGGTTTACAATAACAAAACATCAGCAGAAAGAGGAGGTTCCACAAGGCATGTACAAAAATAAAGTACGATCTTCTGCGTGCCACGGAGTTCGTCTGCAAAGCGCAAACCAGGGGTGAAAATGACCCCTCCAATTTTCCCTTAGATCTCTTGTTACTCTCGAAAACTGTCCGAAGGCACAAAGTGGAGCGCCCGCCCCGAAGCAAGTGCATCTGGATGGCGTCATTTTCCCTCCCTTCAGCAGCACAGCATATAGGCTGTGTTTCTACAATAACAGGTCTTTTTACCTTACCGTAATGATAAATTTATTGGCGTTAATAATGGTTGTATTTTTAATAAATAAGCTTATGAAAATTTTAGGAAGAATAGCAAATTTTAGGTATAATTTTAGGAATTTAAGGAGGGTCACAAAATATTAGGAATTTTAAGAGGAATGCGATCCCTGGGTTTAGGATGTTGTTTCCATGGTTCACCATGGTTCAGCCACTGTCCACTTTTCATCACAAGTTACAATGTGATCAAGTAGAAGCTCCTTTTTGTTGCAAAGCAGAAGGTTACTGCACATCTCAAACTGTTGTCGTTTCTGATGCTCCATCTATCGTGTGGGACCCACGTATCAAGCTTTTTCACTTCACCAATTTGGTAGAGATGTTTGGAAATGGTTGACATTGATACACTATACTATTTGGTGAGTTCTCTGACTGTGTCACGATAATTTGCCTCCACATTTGCCTTCAGAAAGTCATTATCAATGACCAAATGTAGTTCTCGGCCATCCTCATCTTGTAGGCTCGCATCACTGGAACAAAATTTTTCAAACCACCGATGAACAGTACGTTCAGATGTTGCCTCCTTTCCCCATGCCGCAACCACATTCCTGTAGGTTTATGCCACATTATGACCCAATTTAAACTCATGAAGCAGAATCACCTGCAACTCACTCCTTCCTAAAGACCACTCTCATACAAGTAGCAACAACTGCAGCTCAACCGATTATGGCATACATGTGATGCCTGAGTTGCCCTTCAACTTGTACAAATGGCACGGTGAGCGGGTTGGTCTGTAAGCATTGGGGAAAGTTGAATGTGACAACTAAGAAAATCCGATATTTATTTTCCGAACAATCTGATATTACAAAATTCCTTCTTGATTGATCATTATCTCTATCTTTGGTATTATTTTTTATAAAAAATTCTACTGGTTTAAAATCCACTCAATTTTTTTCTTCAGTCAATATTTTTAAAGATAGGTTTTTTGTACAGAATTTTCATTCAGTAAGGCACACGAAATGGGAAACAAAATTGTTTATCAAAACAGAACAGTCACAAAAGGCAGCAAAAGCAACACAGTGATCAAATGGACACATCACCCCTGGGTAGTAAAAGTTTATGGTTTGAAAAAATGGATTCTACAGTAACTGAACATCCCGTGTTTTTGTGTTCAAGATGAATACAAACATCAGTTTATAAAAAGAATTTCATTTATAATGGCTAATCACTTTTTCTAAATCAAATATGAAAACATGTGTTCTGCCAATGGTAGCAAAACATTTTTACTTTGTAATAAGTATTTTCTTTGTATGACAATGAATTTATTTTTCTTAAAATACTAATTAGATTTACAAACATTACAACTTACTAGAGATAGAATCACATTATACTTCTGAAAAACTGGTTGGAGAAAATCACAATTTGCAGGAGCACCGATTCTTTTGGAAGCCAACTGTTGTTCATACTTGTTTGTTTCAATGCAGATGAGAACTGAAGAGATTTATCTTTTAGATTCCTTCAAACAATTCAGCAACTTTGTACACAGTTAATTTTAAACTATAACCCTGAAAATCAGTCTCTATATGCTGCATGTATGAGGTTTAATTGGCTATTGTAGAGGAAAATGACTGACCTTGGAAATCAGACATGTGCTACAGTATTATACTAGAGAACAGTGTAATTTTTGGATCAAGGAAGACAGATCATTCTGACTCTTGAACACAGGGATGGATTGGCCCACCGGGAGACACCAGGACATTTCCCAGTGGCCCACTCAAGAAATGGCCCACATTCTCATATCGTCTTGGTCTGGATGGTTTGGAAAGAACGAATAATTATTTTGGTACTTATGAATAGGAATCCATTACTTCATTTCAGTTTTATATTATCTGTCTAAAATGTTATTGTCTTACAAAAAATTGGAATTTTCTTCTATCTATATATGAATGCATGTTTGGTATTTGTTCTAAAATGACGAAGCAAAATTCTCTCTACTTCCATGAAAAATTTGACAGCACGCTTTTATAAATAAATTAGGCTAGCTACAATTAAGCGTGGATCGTAGACTTGGAACCAAACGGTCAGTGGTAAGCCCTACCATAGTTTTTTTCAGTCTTGAAGGAGGTACTAGCGACAAATTTCATGCTCCATCATCCACCACCGACAGACATTGAGCACAAAGTTATTCTCCGGCAGAGATGTTCCGAGATCAGTGTTGCACCAAAATTTATCTTAAAAGAAACGATTTGCCGGTACTGGTTCATTGATCAAAATGGTAGTTTATTAATCAAAATAATGGGTTGACTGCGGGCGGTCGTAGTGAGCGATGGGTTTGCCTCCTCGGGGCGCTCCGTGGTAACAATGGCACACACAACAGCAACTAGGCCTCTGTGAATCTTGGAGAGGTGCAAGCTAGTTCTGCGTGACATTGGCGAAAAGACCCCAACTCACTGGGTTTTGTTCCAGAATCCTTAGGTTGAATGACCAACTGGAACCCTCAGCTGTGGGCTAATCCCCCACACTGATGTACTTACCTGATTAAAAAGACAAAAAGAAATATTAAGAATGACTCAAGTGTGGGATATGGTGGACCTACCACACTTGAGAAGGACGGTCCACTATGGAATCGACCTGGACTTTCTAAACGGCGTATGAGAAAGAGATCTCGGCTGAGTGAATGTAAGATTGGTGTATAGAATACTAGAGGTATAAATGGCAAGATGGGTGAGGTGATTGAGGAGATGAATAAGTATAGACTGGATGTGCTGTGTGTAAGTGAAACCAAAAAGAAGGAAATTGGGGTAGAAGAAGTGAATGGCACGGTGAGTGTGTGGTCTGGAGTATTGGATAATATGAGAGGACAGGCTGGTGTAGGTGTGATTTTAAGTGAAAAGATGAAGGACAACTTGATTCATTATAGTTCCATAAGTGAGAGAATTCTCTGGATTCATTTGAAAGTGAAACTTCAGAGAATTGTAATTGTTGTAGAGCATGCTCCTTGTGACTCGGAACCTTCTGATAAGAAAGAAGATTTCTGGAATGAGCTAAAAGCTGTTTTGAGCCAGTTTGGTGCTAAAGAAAAAGTTATAATAGCAGGGGATTTGAATTCTAGAGTAGGTGTGCAGAATGCAATTTCTGACAATGTTCTGGGTAAGTTTAATGATCCTTGTGTGAATGATAATGGTGAAAGATTAATTGAACTCTGAATTGAGAATGGTTTGTGTGTATCTAATACATTTTTCAACCACTAGTATATACACACATATACTTGGAAAAATCGTACTCTTGGTCAAAAGAGTGTGATAGATTTTGTTGTTTACGATCAGCGTTTGAAACACTTAGTTGTCGACACCCGTGTGATGAGAGGTGCGGATGTTGGTTCTGATCATTACTTGGTGGTGTCACGAGTGAAACTTAATGTTGGTTGGAGGAAAAGGAATAGGAAGAGACCCAGGATAGAAAGAATAAAGGTTGATAGGCTCCTTGAAGATCATCAGCGGTACTCTGACTTACTCAGAGAACGACTTAAGGATCTGAAATCTTGTAAGAGGGATGTAGAAAAGAAGTGGGAATGTTTTAAGAACTGTGTTGTCACTGCTGCTAAAGAGGTCTGTGGCACCACAATAGTGAGTAATAATAGAGGTGATGCTTGGTGGAATAGTGAAATTGATGAGGCAGTAAAGAAAAAGAAGGAAGCCTATTTGGGGATGTTGCAAGGTAGAGTCCCTGTGGATGAATATCGCTGTAAGAAGCGTGAAGCTGCTACGCTGGTTCGCCACAGTAAGGCAAAAGATAGGAAGGAGAAAGTGGAAAGGCATGAACTGGCTTTTTGGAAAGATAGAAAGTCCTTCTGGAAGTACATGAGACTCAGGAAAAATAGGGAAAACAAAGTTGTAAGTTGTGTGAAGAATGAGATTGGGGAAATGATATGGGAGCCCAATGAGTTAAGTGAGAGATGGGGTGAATACTTCTGTGAGTTATTAGATCAGGAGAGCAAAAATGATTCTGAGACAGATGCAGATGATGTCACAATGAGGGATGAAAGCACAGGAGGGATCTCAAGAGAAGAAGTGTGTAAAGCTCTAAAATATCTTCAGAATGGTAAGGCTCCAGGAGTTGATGGCATAACTGCAGAGATGTTGAAGTATGGTGGGGACTCTATAATTGACTGGTTAACTGAAATTTGCCAGTTGTGCTGGGAGTTAGGAATAGTCCTTCGTCGGGATTGGAAGGATGCTATTATTGTTCCTTTGTATAAGGGAAAAGGTCATCAGACTGAATGCAAGAACTATCGTGGTATTAGCCTACTGAGTGTGCCAGGGAAAGTGTTTGGTAAGGTTGTTATTGAAAAAGTACAGTGTCTTACATCATTGAAAGTGTGGGATGTTCAGAGTGGTTTTATGCCTGGTAAAGGCTGCACTAACCAGATTTTTGCATTATGCATGATGATTGAAAAGTATCTAGCTGTTGGGAAGAAAGTTTTTACTGCCTTCATAGATTTAGAGAAAGCTTACGACCGAGTGAATAGGACACTTTTGTGGAAGGTATTGAATGAATATGGTGTTACTGGGAATCTACTTAATAGTGTAAAAGCCATGTATGCTGGTAGTAGAGCTTGTGTACAAGTGAATGGTGTTTTATCAAAATGGTTTTCCATTGGTGCAGGAGTTAGACAAGGTTGTGTAATGTCACCATGGCTGTTTAATATATTTATGGACGCATGCATGCGTGAGGCCAAAATAGATAATAGTGGTTTATGTCTTGGTGATATCCGTGTGTGCAGATTGCTATATGCTGATGACACTGTCCTGTTGGCAGAGAGCAAAAGTGAGTTGCAGAGTATGTTGACTCGGATGCACGAAGTTTGCACGAAATTCAAACTGAGTATAAATAAGGGAAAAACCAAAGTTATGGTGTTTGAGAGAGGAATGGGTAGCACTGAATGTAATGTAAGTATAAATGGCACTGTGATTGACCAGGTGAGTGAGTTTGTGTATTTAGGAAGCATGTTTGACAGAGAGAACAAGTTGGATGGTGAAATCAGTTGGCGAGTAAATTCTTCTTTGAAAGTCATAGCTGCTCTGGGAGGTTTTCACAGGAATGATGGGTTCTCTAGAGAGTCCCGCATGGCTGTGTATGAAACAGTGATTGTTCCTACTCTGATGTATGGCAGTGAAACCTGGGTACTGCAGAAGAAGCATAGGAGTCGTTTGTGTGCTGGAGAAATGCGTTACTTATGTGGGGTTTGTGGCAAGACACGATCTGATTGTGTGAGGAATGAAGATGTATTGCAGTTGTGTGATGTAAAGCAAAATGTTGTTAGCAAGGTGGAGACCAACATGCTTCGGTGGTTTGGCCATGTTGAAAGAATGAGTAATGAAATGCTTACTAAGAAAATCTTTTCAGCCCAAGTGGCAGGAAGGAAAGGCAGAGGAAGGCCAAGGAAGACATGGGTGGATCAGATTCAGGAGTGTCTGCATGAAAAAAAGATTATGAGTATGAAGTATAAAAGATCTTGTGTAAGGCGGGTAATGGATATCAGTGAAGCACGAGTTGTATGTCAAGATCGCTGCAAATGGCGAAGTTTGATACGACAACAATAAGTAAAAATATCTGAAAGTTTGTATTTCTTTTTGGAGCTAACCTCTGAATCTCAGAGAACAGCTTAGTGATATGTATGTATGTATGTATAATGGGTAGATTTAAAAAGGGCATCTATTCAAAGGGATGGTATGAATGCTGTTATGCAGTAGACGAGTGATCAAATAAATATAATTTTATGTGGTACACCACCACGTTTTAAGCACGGTTTGATATGCCGCACCCCATGTAGCACAGTAAAGTTGTTTGAATGTTCAAATTTGGGTTTGGTAGTTGATAATTGGTTTCTGGTGGGTTTAAAACCTTTTTAAAACATTGATATGTGATTAACAGCTGAATGTTGAAACAGTAGACATTTTAGAACGTTTATGAAACATTTTAGTAAATTTGATATATTTGCGTTGAAATTGTGAAATTTTTAAAACTATTTTAAATCGTTGAAAATCAGGATCAGGACTCAATGCCATCTATCAACAGAACTTAAAAACTAATGATAAACGCAACTAATTTCAATATAAAGTGGTAACTTTTTACATAAGTACTCAATTTCTAAAAGGACATGGAACTTTATTATGTGTTGAAAAACCCTCAATTTTTCGGCAGACATATTTTATTTCTTGAGTCTATTTCCATTTCCTTTTATAAAGCATAATCCAGCTCTTTCGTTTGGTCTACATGAAAAATCGTTTAGTGGAAACCACGAGGCAGAACTTCAAATTGGCACAAGATTTTGTACTGCATTTTGCATTGTTTAAAAGGTATGCGAGTCTTGCTTAAATAGCCTTGAACCTGAGGGGTGTTTTTTTACGAGGAATGTTATTAATTATTTCTCTCTAGGACGAAACAACAGTTCTAAATTCTTTTGGCTCCCGCTACTTGAAAGCTCCGTTTTGTTGTAGACTGAAGAAGAGGCTTGAATCTTCTCCAAAATAAATATTTGCATATTTAAAGGATAGCAGGTAGTATACCGAGGGACTTTACTGACGTTCTGCCATATACAAGTGCATGCAATGATTGCAGGAATTTTTCTTTTTTTAATGCTATATGAATGCAGAAGCCGTAAGGTACAATGAGAATGCTATATCAACCCTTCTGTAACCAAAAATATACCTTTCAGAGTTACTTTAAATACATTAGGAAACAGCTTTTCAAAGTTTCATGAAGTTAAAAATGGGTTTTTCTAATGGTTGATATAACCGCTTATCAACCTGACATCCTGGTGCTTTTTAAACGTATTCTTTTTAACGTTTCTGCAACCAACCCGTTAACCACTTCTGAACGTCGAAACAACTAATTTGTGCTACATGAGATTCAATCATGAGTGGATTTTTAAAATTCTTTCTACCTTAAATTGCTATTAAAATTTGTTCATGACTATATAAGTTTTACACTGCATGTTTCAACAGTTCTCTTTCATCCAGGAATGAATGGAATTTTTTCCATGAGGGAATTTACGAGGTAGTCCCCTGTGAGTATTTGTGTTTCTGTAGTGGACCACAAGACTAAATTTCTCGGCCTGGTTTCGTCGACCCAATCCGTCCTTGCTTGAACAAAGAATTTTGATTGCGGAGTATTATTTTGGTAAGAAATATTTTTCCCATTCTGCCTTTTTTCATTGCACTTTCTAGGAATCATTCCCAAGCATGACAGTGAATAATACGGTAATTTATTGCATTACCAGAAAATGTTAAGAGACTGACTTGTGTGATCAACAGTACAACTGCAGTTGCACAATCCTATGCAATGGCTCACTGGGTACATGTGCATTTGCATCAGATATAATACCTGTTTCTAGCTGTTGAATTAGAAAAAATTCTTCTGACATAGGACATAAAATTTATATATGCATTGCATAATAAATATTTAGATACAACAAAATGAATAATTATGCAATTTAAAATACTATAAAATTAATGTATAAACGTTAAACATTTAGTGTTCATCACATTGTTCTTGGTATAAACATAGCCCTCCGACGTGACCTCCAACATATAATGCACCATAAAAGTTATTCATATTGAAGCATATAATGCACCATAAAATTATTCATCTAGACACATATAATGCACCATAAAAAATTATTCATATCGACACATATAATGCACCATAAAAGTTATTCATATTGAGACAATAAACAGCACACTCCGAATCACATGCATACAAAGAAAGTGCCCTACCAATGATTTCTATTTGGTTAGTTAGTTAGTTGATTTTAATGGCGCAAGGGCCAGGTTTGGCCAAAGAGCGCCAGACGATTTCTATGAATATAAAAATCATCCACGGCTAATGTCTTATGTAGGCCAAGTCGAATATTCTGCTGCCTTTCAACACTCAGGGACGCTGGTGGTGAAATCTTGTATTCTGTGCATGTGATAAGATATGCGATCCACCCACTGGACCAAATTTTGAAGAGCAATATGCCATTATGTCTTAAAAGAAAAGTGTTTGATCAATGCATCCTTCCAGTGCTTACGTATGGTGCAGAGACGTGGACCTTAACTAAAAGAGACATACAAAGGCTGCAGACAACTCAAAAAAGGATGGAGAGGTGCATGCTTGGTGTAACCAGGAGAGATAAGAAGAGGAACTCGTGGATCAGAAAAATGACAAGAGTGGAAGACATCATGATCAGAGTAAAATCCCTGAACTGGCGATGGGCTGAACATACTGCCAGAAGAACAGACCATCGATGGACAGCTGAAATTTTAGATTGGATTCCAATGGACAGGAAAAGACCCAGAAGAAGACCACATGGGAGATGTAGGAGTAACATGGAGGAGACTGGCACAGGTAGGAGTAACATGGAGGAGACTGGCACAAGACAGACCGTTGTGGAAGAGGTTTGGAGAGACCTTTGTCCAGCAGCGGATTGATAATGGTTGACAATGATGATGATGGTGAAATAACCATAAGATAAAAGACTTAATATTAAAAGGAATCATAAGTGAAATGAAGTAAAAGTAAATGGAAGGTCACAGTCGTCAAACCACATCTCACCATGGTGAGATCAAACATATAATGCACATATTCACATAGATGAAGGTCACAGTCTTCAAAACCACATCTTGCCATGGTGAGATGTGGTTTGACGACTGTGACCTTCCATCTACTTTTACTTCATTTAACTTTTGATTCCTTTTAATATTAAGTCTTTTGTCTTATGGTCATTTATAGTGCCTTTTGTTTTAATTTTGACTTGGTCAGTGGGTGGACCGCATATCTTATCACATGCACGGAATACAAGATTTCACCACCAGTATTCCTGAGTGTTGAAAGGCAGCAGAATATTCGACTTGGCCTACAAAAGACATTAGCCGTGGATGATTTTTGGACATATATTCATAGACATCGCAGGTACGGCACTTTCTTTGTATGTGTGTGATTCGTTGTGTGCTGTTTATTGTGTCGATATGAATAACTTTTATGGTGCATTATGTGTGTCAATATGAATAACTTTTATGGTGCATTATATGTTGGAGGTCATGTCGTAGGGCTATGTTTATACCAAGAACAGCGTTATGAACAGTAAATGTTTAACATTTATACGTTAATATTATAATACTTTGAGCCACATGAAGAATCTGCTCGATTCAGCATATATCTTTGTGCTGGTTTGAGTAGATAATGTAACACTTTAAAATACTTTTCAAATACTACTTCTGAAACTACTGTCAAAAGATTTGCTCATTACTCTTCAGAATTTTTTGGTATCTGCCTTATTTCTCATATCAAAAATAAGAAAACTGGTGAATTTTTGTCTCAGAGGGAAGAAGGGATTTGCTTGAAAACAGATATACAGGAAATGTAGTAATTAATTCAGTTCATCATCTATAAGAAATAGATTTCATAACCTTAAGTAACGAAAACAAGAAAAATATCAGAGTGTAATATTCACATATATATAGAAGCAATAAAAAAATACCTGTCAAAAAAGGTAAAGTGTATTTAAGAACTTGGAGAAGGATGAAAAATATGAGCACTTGAAAAAAAAAGCACAAGATGAAAAGTAATTTCAAATGAAACAAAAATACAATTAATCCCAACAAAATAATGACAGAAAAAATCAATATCATAGGCAACACAAAAGGAAATTGAAGAATGTGCAAGTAAAAAAAAAAAAACAGGATAGAATAAACAAAACCACAAATTAAGTAATCATTACATGTTAAAAAGTAAATGAATTAAGTACTACAGAATTAACCATGATAAGAAAATGTAAACTGTAATAATAACCCAAATGAATTTGCCTGCTTGGAGACATCTAACAGCAAATGAAGAATTTTCAGCTGGATGTCTCCAGAAGTAAAATGAAATTTTCCTTTCAGATGGATTTCACAGAAATTCCAGAGCAGATGTTGCAATAACAAGTCATGAAGATAATGGCATAGGTAGAACATCAATAGTTTCCAGAACAATGACTCAAATTGTTACACATTCCTGATGTTTTACTTGAAATTCCATCAGTTATTTGGATCTTATATCCTAGTGAAATATTCACAGAAAAGGACTTACCCCAAAAAACTGCAGATGAAAAACACATTTCATCTTTGAATATACACACTCTTCCTGCTCCTACTCTCGGTTTTGGTTATTATTAATACTTTGTTCAAGTGCTGAGTTCCTGGAAAACTGGAAAAAAACTAATTGCATAAGACTTAATGCAGACAACACTGAAAACTATGTAAAGCTGTTACCAAGCTTTCTAAAATAACCTTTGAAATCTTTCTTAGGAGACATCTCCCCCCACCCTCCTCCCAGCTTAATGTCATACTCCAAGGTTGTTTTTACAGATTAAGCTACATAAAGTTGGACATCCTATTAGGTCCTTAATTGAAAATACCTCTTCTCCAGCAGTCAATGTTGAAAGGCAATTGGTAAAATGTTGCAATGTTTTGACAAGAAATCCTCCTTATTCTGTTGTGCCGATCAAGGACTTTATCCAGAAACTCCTTTCATCCATCAATCCTCAAGATTTCTTGTACACCTTTGATATGGATTCATTATTTCCTTCAGTTCCTTTCTTTGATGCCTTCATGCTCATGGTCAAAAAACTAATGGAGCACCAAGAACTTCCTGGGGAACTCTTCAAAGATCTTTATTGACTGTTTTGATTCATTGGAAAAGTATTCCTGTTTTGTATACAATGGCATCTACTACTAACAAAAACAAGGTGTACCAATTGGCTCTCCTCTTTCCCCCTTACTTGCTGAAATTTATTTGCAGAATATTGAAAAATTAATTGTTGCCAAATTAATTGTTGCCCTATCCCTCTTAAAACCATTCTCCATTTAATTACAGTATGACATCTTCATTATTTGGCCACACCAGGAACACTCTCTGTTGGAACTTATTTCCTCCATAACTTCCAAATACCCTCAACATAAAATTATCGTCTCAAGAACAGGTGGACAATATTAGTTTTCTGGATGTTAACATGAACCCAGACTTCTCACTTGGTCTCTCTGTTTACAGGAAACCTTCTGCAACCTATAATATCATCCCTTACCATTCTTCCACTTTTGAAAAAATACAAATTGGCTGCTATAAAGTTGTACATTCACAGAGCTAACCTTATTTGCAACAGCCCTTCTGTTCTTCAAAAAGAATACCAAAACATCATCAACATTGGCAAATTGCATGGCTTTCCACCCCTCTTAGTACATAGACTAATTAAGAAATTTGAGTCACAATAGATCTACCAGTTTACTGCCTGAACCTTCCACCATTCATCAGTTTGTTGGCACTTTGCCCTTTAGCCTGTCCTTCACTCATAAAGTTTGCTCTATTTTCAAGTCTTTTATTTTCAAGTCTATAGGATTGCTGTTAAACCACCTCCACATCTTCTTAACCTTATCCTTAAAGACAAAGATCCCAATAAACCACTAGAGTTACTAGGTGTCTACTCTATCCCTGTCAACACTTCCACAGGTGGTATCCACTATATTGATAGTACTTACCGCAGCATCAACCAGCAATTGGTGGAACATATCGCTGATGTTAAGAAAGGCAACCCTTCCACCTCCCTTTCAATTTTGACAATCAACGATACGTCCACGATTCCCGATTGGCAAAATGTTAAACCTATCGCTCCATTCAGCAATCTCGCACTCGGGCACAGCGAAAGCATTGAAATCTACCTTGCCCCTAACACCTGCAATACAGATGCACCTTTTCACATACCTATCATTTGGAAAGCTGTTTTGAAATCTGGCAGCAACTGATACTTATACCATGTATTTTATTCCATGGCTGATGAAGGTGGTAGAAGTTACTACCAAAACATCACACCACTTATAATTTTAACATAGCTTATGTGTGATATGAGGATCTCAAGAATTATTTTAATGCTTTGTTCAAGGCAACACCTTTTTGATAACTGCTATTACTTAACATTATTTCACATCTAATTTCTGTAACTTTAAAAAATCTCATGAAAAGTAGAATTCAAACTAACCATGTGATTACTTCATACAGTAATCTTTCTGCAGGCCACTATCTTGAAAGCAGCTATAATAAAAAGGTGGGGCCTTTGAAAAACATATTAATAATTGAAGATGAAAGTAGGAGCAGGAGTATACATGGGCAAAGATGAAATTTTTTTTTTTTAAACTGCAGTCTTTTGGGGAAAGTCTTTTTCTGTGAATATTTTATTAGTAAATAAAGGTAACTTGAGGACGCTAGTTACGTTAAATGAAAACTTTTACAAAAAGTTCATAAGTTGGAAGCTTTCGACCTTATCTTAGGTCTTCATCACGCCAATGGAGGACTAAGATTGTTGCCAGATTCTACATTTGAATTTTTCCAATTTTTGTTGCCAAAACTTAGAATTGATCTCCAGATCATCGGAATGTAGAGAGGAGATTCGGAATTGCAAGTCATTGAGTTGAAAATAATTTCCAGGCTTTCGCGGTAACGGAGGGCAAAGCGATTGTCAAAAGAAGCAATTCGTTTGCTTCGTTCCAGTGGGGAACTGCAGAAGTGTCTTCCATTGTCAAAATAGACAAGGCAGTATTAGGATTGGCTTTCGAAACATCTTTTTTATGTTCTAAAATTCTATGGCTAATGCTCCTGTATGTGCTTCCAATGTATAAGTTATCCCCAGTAGAAGAAGAGATAGGAATGCAGTAAAGTCCTGGGAGGTTCAGGCTTTCAACTTTGTCCCTATCCCTTTGTAGAAGTTTCAAGATGTTTGGGGTAGATTTAATGGCAAGATGGTAACCAAAACTTCTAAAAATAATCTGTAACTTATAAGCATAGGAAGGATGGTAAGGAACAGAACCGCAGAATTTCTGGTCTTCTCTCTTATGAGGAAGGAGGCATTCGATTTTCGAATGGTTTTCATATTTCTTTATGAGGGAGTTGACTGTAACAGCAGGGAAACCATGGGAGAGGGCTATTGTAGAAATTTTGGAGAGTTCTTCTCGAAGAGAGAGTTGGTTGTTGCAAATGATATGAGCCCTGCAGCATTGAAGTCCTACATCCACAGGGCTCATATCATTTGCAACAGCCAACTCTCTCTTCGAGAAGAACTCTCCAAAATTTCTACAATAGCCCTCTCCCATGGTTTCCCTGCTGTTACAGTCAACTCCCTCATAAAGAAATATGAAAACCATTCGAAAATCGAATGCCTCCTTCCTCATAAGAGAGAAGACCTGAAATTCTGCGGTTCTGTTCCTTACCATCCTTCCTATGCTTATAAGTTACAGATTCTTTTTAGAAGTTTTGGTTACCATCTTGCCAATAAATCTACCCCAAACATCTTGAAACTTCTACAAAGGGATAGGGACAAAGTTGAAAGCCTGAACCTCCCAGGACTTTACTGCATTCCTATCTCTTCTTCTACTGGGGATAACTTATACATTGGAAGCACATACAGGAGCATTAGCCATAGAATTTTAGAACATAAAAAAGATGTTTCGAAAGCCAATCCTAATACTGCCTTGTCTATTTTGACAATGGAAGACACTTCTGCAGTTCCCCACTGGAACGAAGCAAACGAATGGCTTCTTTTGACAATCGCTTTGCCCTCCGTTACCGTGAAAGCCTGGAAATTATTTTCAACTCAATGACTTGCAATTCCGAATCTCCTCTCTACATTCCGATGATCTGGAGATCAATTCTAAGTTTTGGCAACAAAAATTGGAAAAATTCAAATGTAGAATCTGGCAACAATCTTAGTCCTCCATTGGCATGATGAAGACCTAAGATAAGGTCGAAAGCTTCCAACTTACAAACTTTTTGTAAAGGTTTTCATTTAACGTAACTAAGCGTGATCACGTTACCTTTATTTGTTAATATTGTTATGTGTTTTGCCCATCATCGTCATATTTCATTAGTACATAAGGACCAAATAACTCAGAGAATTTTAAGAAATTTAGAGTATGTGCATTAAAAAACCTTAAATTTGGGTGAATTGAGAATTGTTTTTAATTTTAAAATATTCTCGATGGTAAAAAACGAACAAAATGTATTGTGCTAATAATAATTAATGTAATTTGCAGCATCATAACAGCTGCATATGTTTTTACATACATACATATCACTAAGCTGTTCTCTGAGATTCAGAGGTTAGCTCCAAAAAGAAATACAAACTTCCAGATATTTTTACTTATTGTTGTCGTATCAAACTTCGCCATTTACAGCGATCTTGACATACAACTCATGCTTCACTGATATCCATTACACGCCGTACACAAGATCTTTTATACTTCATACTCAATCTTTTTCTCATGCAGACACTCCTGAATCTGATCCACCCATGTCTTCCTTGGCCTTCCTCTGCCTTTCCTTCCTGCCACTTGGGTTGAAAATATTTTCTTAGTAAGCATTTCATCACTCATTCTTTCAACATGGCCAAACCACCGAAGCATATTGGTCTCCACCTTGCTAACAACATTTTGCTTTACATCACACAACTGCAATACATCTTCATTCCTCACACAATCAGATCATGTCTTGCCACAAACCCCACGTAAGTAACGCATTTCTCCAGCACACAAACAACTCCTATGCTTCTTCTGCAGTACCCAGGTTTCACTGCCATACATCAGAGTAGGAACAATCACTGTTTCATACACAGCCATGCGGGACTCTCTAGAGAACCCATCATTCCTGTGAAAACCTCCCAGACCAGCTATGACTTTCAAAGAAGAATTCACTCGCCTACTGATTTCACCATCCAACTTGTTCTCTCTGTCAAACATGCTTCCTAAATACACAAACTCACTCACCTGGTCAATCACAGTGCCATTTATACTTACATTACATTCAGTGCTACCCATTCCTCTCTCAAACACCATAACTTTGGTTTTTCCCTTATTTATACTCAGTTTGAATTTCGTGTAAACTTCGTGCATCCGAGTCAACATACTCTGCAACTCACTTTTGCTCTCTGCCAACAGGACAGTGTCATCAGCATACAGCAATCTGCACACACGGATATCACCAAGACATAAACCACTATTATCTATTTTGGCCTCACACATGCATGCGTCCATAAATATATTAAACAGCCATGGTGACATTACACAACCTTGTCTAACTCCTGCACCAATGGAAAACCATTTTGATAAAACACCATTCATTCGTACACAAGCTCTACTACCAGCATACATGGCTTTTACACTATTAAGTAGATTCCCAGTAACACCATATTCATTCAATACCTTCCACAAAAGTGTCCTATTCACTCTGTCGTAAGCTTTCTCTAAATCTATGAAGGCAGTAAAAACTTTCTTCCCAACAGCCAGATACTTTTCAATCATGCGTAATGCAAAAATCTGGTTAGTGCAGCCTTTACCAGGCATAAAACCACTCTGAACATCCCACACTTTCAATGATGTAAGACCCCATACTTTTTCAATAACAACCTTACCAAACACTTTCCCTGGCACACTCAGTAGGCTAATACCACGATAGTTCTTGCATTCAGTCTGATCACCTTTTCCCTTATACAAGGGAACAATAATAGCATCCTTCCAATCCTGAGGGACCATTCCTAACTTCCAGCAAAACTGGCAAATTTCAGTTAACCGGTCAATTATAGAGTCCCCACCATACTTCAACATCTCTGCAGTTATGCCATCAACTCCCGGAGCCTTACCATTCTGATGAGATTTTAGAGCTTTACACACTTCTTCTCTTGAGATCCCTCCTGTGCTTTCATCCCTCATTGTGACATCATCTGCATCTGTCTCAGAATCATTTTTGCTCTCCTGATCTAATAACTCACAGAAGTATTCACCCCATCTCTCACTTAACTCATTGGGCTCCCATATCATTTCCCCAATCTCATTCTTCACACAACTTACAACTTTGTTTCCCCTATTTTTCCTGAGTCTCATGTACTTCCAGAAGGACTTTCTATCTTTCCAAAAAGCCAGTTCATGCCTTTCCACTTTCTCCTTCCTATCTTTTGCCTTACTGTGGCAAACCAGCTTAGCAGCTTCATGCTTCTTACAGCGATATTCATCCACAGAGACTCTACCTTGCAACATCCCCAAATAGGCTTCCTTCTTTTTCTTTACTGCCTCATCAATCTCACTATTCCACCAAGCATCACCTCTATTGTTACCCACTATTGTGGTGCCACAGACCTCTTTAGCACCAGTGACAACACAGTTCTTAAAACATTCCCACTTCTTTTCTACATCCCTCTTACAAGATTTCAGATCCTTCAGTCGTTCTCTGAGTAAGTCAGAGTACCGCTGATGATCTTCAAGGAGCCTATCAACCTTTATTCTTTCTATCCTGGGTCTCTTCCTATTCCTTCAACCAACATTAAGTTTCACTCGTGACACCACCAAGTAATGATCAGAACCAACGTTCGCACCTCTCATCACACGGGTGTCAACAACTAAGTGTTTCAAACGCTGATCGTAAACAACAAAATCTATCGCACTCTTTTGACCAAGAGTACGATTTTCCCAAGTATATGTGTGTATATACTTGTGGTTGAAAAATGTATTAGATACACACAGACCATTCTCAATGCAGAGCTCAATTAATCTTTCACCATTATCATTCACACAAGGATCATTAAACTTACCCAGAACATTGTCAGAAATTGCATTCTGCACACCTACTCTAGCATTGAAATCCCCTGCTATTATAACTTTTTCTTTAGCACCAAACTGGCTCAAAACAGCTTTTAGCTCATTCCAGAAATCTTCTTTCTTATCAGAAGGTTCCGAGTCACAAGGAGCATACACACTACAACAATTACAGTTTTCTGGCTTTGGCATCGAATGAAAAATGCACCAAGGACTGAAAACCATTACAAACATGAATATTTGTCTTAAGTAGCCAATGCCATTAGGAACACTCTAAGCTAATAATACCTAATGGGGCCAACACATGCAGTAAAAGATCATGAAAAGAGAATAACATCACTGTTGGTAAATACGTAATGGGGATCAATCACTCCATACACTAACAAACATGGCAAATAGGAACTGTCAAACTTGAACATAAAAGTGAATTGCCTTTTATATACTGATTTTATATGAATAATTCAATCTACAACATGCTTAACATAACTTTGATTTTTCACGTTTCTTGCGTAACCCCAGTAATCATTCTCCAAAACAATTACTTTATTATTGGGAATGGCATCACACATACAAATTTCTGAAAATACCACATAAGAATTTTAATGACTCCCACAGCAGCACATTAAATAGCATAATACATATGAATTGGACAGTATCTCACACTAGAAAACACACTCAGTGTATAATTTCATTTAATGATACAGTACAACACAGTAAATAAAAAATACAAAAATGAAGCATGAATCCAAAATCTGTTTGGGTGGGAGTGAAAAAAGGTCTGTGGCACCACAATAGTGGGTAACAATAGAGGTGATGCTTGGTGAAAATAGTGAGATTGAAGAGGCAGTAAAGAGAAAGAAGGAAGCCTATTTGGAAATGTTGCAAGGTACAATTTCTGTGGGTGAATATCGCTGTAAGAAGCATGAAGCCACTAAGCTGGTTCACCAGAGTACGGCAAAAGACAGGAAGGAGAAAGTGGAAAGGCATGAATTGTTTTTGGGGAAGATATAAAGACTTTCTGGAAGTACACAAGATTCAGGAAAAATAGGAGAAACAAAGTTGTAAGTTGTGTAAAGAATATAATCGGGGAAATGATATGGAAACCCAATGAGTTAAGTGAAAGATGGGGTGAATACTTCTGTGAGTTATTAGATCAGGAAAGCAAAGATGATTCTGAGGCAGAAACAGATGATGTCACAGTGAAAGATGGAAGCACAGGAGGGATCTCAAGAGAAGAGGTGTGTACAGCTCTTAAATTTTCTTCAGAATGGTAAGGCTCCGGGAGTTGATGGCATAACTGTCGAGATGTTGAAATATGGTGGCAACTCTGTAATTGACTGGTTAACTGAAATTTGGCAGTTGTGCTGGGAGTTAGGAATGGTCCCTCAAGATTGGAAGGATGCTATCATTGTTCCCTTGTATAAGGGAAAAGGTGATCAAACTGACTGCGAGAACTATCATGGTATTAGCCTACTGAGTGTACCAGGGAAAGTGTTCGGTAAGGTCATTATTGAAAAAGTACAGGGTCTTACATCAGAGAAAGTGTGGGATGTTCAGAGTGACTTTATGCCTAGTAAAGGCTGCACTAACCAAATTTTTGCATTACACATGATTGAAAAGAGTATCTGGCTGTTGGTAAGAAAATATTTGTTGCCTTCATAGATTTAGAGAAAGCTTACGACCAAGTAAATAAGACACTTTTGTGGAAGGTTTTGAATGAATATGGTGCTACTGGGAATTTACTTAATAGCGTAAAAGTCATGTATGCTGGTAGTAGAGCTTGTGTACAAGTGAATGGTGTTTTATCAAAATGGTTTTCTATTGGTGCTGGAGTAAGACAAGGTTGTGTAATGTCACCATGGCTGTTTAATATATTTATGGATGCATGCATGTGTGATGCCAAAATAGATACTACTAGTTTATGTCTTGGAGATATCTGTGTGTGCAGATTTCTGCATGCTGATGACACTGTCCTGTTGGCAGAGAGCAAAAGTGAGTTGCAGAGTATGTTGTCCCAGATGTACAAAGTTTGCATGAAATTCAAGCTGAGTATAAATAAGGGAAAAAACAAAGTTATGGTTTTTGAGAGAGGAACTGATAGTACTGAATGTAATATAAGTCAAAATGGCACAGTGATTGACCAGGTGAATGAGTTTGTGTATTTAGGAAGCATGTTTGACAGAGAGAACAAATTGGATGGTGAAATTAGTAGGCAAGTAAATTCGTTGAAATTATTGAAAGTATTCATTGAAAGTCATGGCTGCTTTGGGAGGTTTTCACAGGAATGATGGGTTCTCAAGAGAGTCCTGCATGGCTGTGCATGAAAGTGTAATTGTTCCTACTCTGATGTATGGCAGTGAAACCTGGGTACCACAGAAGAAACATAGGAGTCGTTTGTGTGCTGGAAAAATATGTTACTCACAGGGGGTTTATGGCAAGACATGTTCTGATTGTGTGAGGAATGATGTGTTGCAGTTGTGTAATGTGAAGCAAAATATTGTTAGCAAGGTGAAGACTAATGTGCTTCGGTGGTTTGGCCACGTTGAAAGAATGACTGCTGAGATGCTAACTAAGAAAATCTTTTTAGCCCAAGTGGCAGGAAGGCCGAGGAAGTCATGGGAGGATCAGATTCAGGAGTATCTGCATGAGAAAAAGATTATGAGTATGAAGTATAGAAGATCTTGTGTATGGCGTGTAATGGATGTCAGTGAAGCCTGAGTTGTATGTCAAGATTGCTGTAAATGGTGAAGTTTGATACGGCAACAGTAATTAAAAATTATCTGGTAGTTTGTATTTCTCTGTGGAACTAACCTCTGAATCTCAGAGAAAAGCTTAATGATGTGTATGCATGTATGAAAAACAAGGCAGTAAAATCTATAGACTTACTTCCTGGCTAATGCTTGCCTTTCCTCAGGGGTGTAGTCAAGAGCTCCAATGGCACCATTTGCATGTGTGGGCATAAAACCTATTATTGCAAGTAGGGCTGTCCGAACTGGAAGAGCACAAAATCAAAAAGTTTTTGTTTTGTTTTTAAATTGCACAACAGAATAATTTAATATGAAATCAAATGATTCTACAAGGTTTAAAAGTTTATTTAAGTAAAATCTATACAGTGAACTACACAACACAGAACATGTTTCCCAATATGAATCTGTGAATACAAAGTTTCCCTGTCATTGTACAATAGTTAATCACATAGAAATATAAAAGAGGAAACCTTTTTACAAATTCTTAGTTTTAAAAAATTTGCTGATACCCATCAGTACCCTTTTCACTTTGGCTTATAAGTGCCCATAAGCCCAGATCTTCAATTTGTACATCTGTTTGCTATAGAAGACCTCCACAGACTTCCCATTTCTTTGTCCTTTTCCTCTTTTCCAATTCTCAAGAGCTCACAAACAAGCCCCTTGATGTTGCAGAATGTCACGCATGTAGTCTTCCTCAAAATTGCTTCCACTATGAAGATGTGGATACTTTTGGATGGACACATAATAGCTTCTTCTCATCAAGAGTGTTGACTATTTTTTTTTTTTTTTTTTTATTTACCTTGGCCTGCTGTTTCACATCTAAGAAGTGTCTCCGAGGCTGAAATCTAAAATGTTGAATCTGTGTGGGTTCCAGACAAACCAAGGGCAGTGGGATATTTAGTTTTTCACTTCCACTATTCTTGTTTTGGGGAGGGCCATGTGGGGAATAACAGGTTTAAAACATTCTATTTTCTGCCATTTCCTAATAAAATTCCCTGTGTGACAATGTTTTTTCTTTAAAAACAGATATTGGATGCAAAAAGAAATCTACAAAAATGACCTCTGAAAGTGGAGATATATTGCCAAGTGCAAAAATGTGTTTACATTGCAGAAATATACATTTGCTCCACATTGCAGTAAAACTGTACATCATAAAAAATGGAAAATTTTGCATAATAGCTTTATCTATTGAATACAAAAGGAATTTTCTAACTTTTAAAAGTGTAGATAAGTTATGGTGATAAGCAAAACTACTTTTATTCCATGTAGTGGAAACTGGTCATCATATAAATTCAAAATTTCATAAATCATCATTCTCAATGTTAGTCTACCTGCTGCAAAAAAAAAAGAGTTTTTGAATCCTACTTGTAAGATGTGGCAACATTTTGTCAGAAGAGGACAGACAAACAAATAGATGAACAAAGCAATGCTAAAGCACATTCTTTTTTCCAAAAAGCATGCTAAATATCCAGATCAGTTGAATTCACTTGGTTTACTAAACCATATAATTAAACTTATTAATTACATGGCAATAGGTTCTGTTAATTCAATAGTAAAAATATACTATTCAAAATTTCTGTTAACACATTTGTTTATGCTGCACTCAGAGGACATGATGAGCCCTAAAATTTAATTTTAACTACATATATGCAAAAATATAATACATATGCAAAATATAATAAATATTTCCACTATGAAGATGTGGATACTTTTGGATGGACACATAATAAAAATGTGTTTACATTAATAACCCTGTAACCCATTAGTAATTCATTAATGATAATAACCCATTTAGTAACCCTGTATTATACCACTACGTTAATCCTGATTGGCAGATTGATAATCTTGCATTACTTCTCCAAAAATTACTTAAAAAGTTAAAAACTACAGGGTACTACTAGGTACCCTCCTCACTTTTTCAGACACTCACCCTGACTTTCTTGACCTCACCACAACCACACATACAATGCAAAAAAACACATCCTCCTTGGTCTTTGAAATCATGGGAAAATTACTGTGTTTGGGCCCCATATTGTGCTTGTTACGCCACTGGTGCTACATCCCTCAAAAAAGTCAATGGCCCCTACTTTTTCCAAGAAAACACTGTAACGGGAAGTTCTTATCTCAATATGCTAGTTATTTAATTGATGCCTCAACTGCATAAAGAGAATGACAACTTCATTTCCCAACAGGATGGAGCACCACCCCACTGACGAACATGAAACATCTGCAAATGAGTCAATGTTAGAAAACATGTCACTCACAAGTTGGCCACCACAAAGTCCGGATGAAACACCTTGAGACTTTTTTTTTTTATGGTTCTATGTCAAAGACAAGGTCTTTATCCTTCCCTTTCCTGTTAATTTAGCTGATCTGAAACAACGTATCACAACAGCTATTGCTGGAGCAGATGAAGATGTGTTAACACGTGTTTGGCAAAAATCTGATTACAGTGTTGATATATTTGTGTGACTAAGAAACATTGAACATCTGCGAATGATTCGATGTTTCACTGAATCACTTGCAGAACATCTGTAAGTTGTTGTAACAAATTTCAAATTTTCCAACAAATAGAGCAACATTAGTGTCAATATCTTAAACATTAATAGTTTTTGTTTTATAAAATGTTGAAACTATTTCATTTGTAGAAACCCTGTATTTTTAATGAAACAATGCTTATGTTACATACAAAGTGATGAAACTTATGTGATTTTGTAGCAACTTCTACCTTCTTCATTCAAGGAATGAAATGGTAATAACACAAAGTGTTAATATGGAGTAAATCACAAGATGCCATATTTTGAAATGTATTTCCAAATAATAGGAATTTGATGAGGTGAGTCCGTATTACAGGTATTATGGAGAAGGTAAATTTCAATACTTTCTCAATAATAGCAAAATTTTCTATTAATGAACAGAGCAATAATTCCTGCATTTTTCCAATCAGCAACATCAGAAACAACATTGATGGTTAAGAACAAAAGAGAAGTACACGAACTACATCCTTTAGCATCAAAAATATGTTCTGCTAAACACAGATTGATAGTATGGTAAGTACTTGCAGTGTAGCAGATAATACCAGCAGAAGTGTTGATTAGAAAAGAATAAACACTGGGTAGGTCAAGGGGATTTGTTTGGGTCAAACTTTAAAAATATGATTAATAAGTTGTGGCAAAGACTTAACTGCAACACTGTAACAACGGGATTTGAGGACTGGGCAAAATTTATAAGAAAAGGATAAGTTTGAAGAAACAGGGCCAACAAATTGATGGGTGGCTGAAAGTTCCTGAAGTAAACAGTTGACCTTTTTCTGCGATTCAAATTGCTTAATCAAACTGCAGATCCAGGAGGGTGGAAAGTTATAAGATTTACCATTGTTTAAAATATTAATATATTTTTCTTGTAATGAAAGAGGGTCACTACAAATAAGGTTAGCTCTGTGCATGTAAGATTTGAAGATTGCAAATTTTCTATTAAACTCAAAGTATATGAATTAGATGATATTATGAATGGCAGTAGGTTTCCTGTAGACACTACAGAGGCCAAGTGAATAGTCTAAGTTTATGTTTACGCTGACATCAAGAGAGTTTATATTATTATTAACTTGTTCATTTAAAGTGCACTTTGCATTGGGGAATTAAAAAGAAATTATATGACTTAAGTGCCAATAATGAATTTTTCTGGTTTGGTCAGATACTGAAAAGTGTCATCTACATACCTTAGACCAGTGGTTCTTAAACTTTTTATCCTATGGAACCCTTTTTCCTAAAATGTCCAGCAATGGAACCCCTCTATAAATACCATTAAAAATTAATGCACCTATATGCCTACTATTTATCACTAATTTGAAATAAAAATGAAACTAAAAAATAGGAAATTAGTCAATAAAAAGATAATACTTACAAAAAGGTCATGTAGAACCAATAAAATTCATTATGCCAATGGCGCAAGTATTCATTACATTAATATTTTTCATTAATGAATACTTGCGTGCCTGAATGCAAGAATTACTGTGGTATTAGCCTACTGAGTGTGCCAGGGGAAGTGTATGGTAAGGTTGTTATTGAAAAAGTACGAGGTCTTACATCATTGAAAGTGTGGGATGTTCAGAGTGGTTTTATGCCTGGTAAAGGCTGCACTAACCAGATTTTTGCATTACGCACGACGATTGAAAAGTATCTGGCTGTTGGGAAGAAAGTTTTTACTGCCTTCATAGATTTAGAGAAAGCTTACGACCGAGTGAATAGGACACTTTTGTGGAAGGTATTGAATGAATATGGTGTTACTGGGAATCTACTTAATAGTGTAAAAGCCATGTATGCTGGTAGTAGAGCTTGTGTACAAGTGAATGGTGTTTTATCAAAATGGTTTTCCATTGGTGTAGGAGTTAGACAAGGTTGTGTAATGTCACCATGGCTGTTTAATATATTTATGGATGCATGCATGCATGATGCCAAAATAGATACTACTGGTTTATGTCTTGGTGATATCCGTGTGTGCAGATTGCTGTATGCTGATGACACTGTCCTGTTGGCAGAGAGCAAAAGTGAGTTGCAGAGTATGTTGACTCGGATGCACGAAGTTTGCATGAAATTCAAACTGAGTATAAATAAGAGAAAAACCAAAGTTATGGTGTTTGAGAGAGGAATGGGTAGCACTGAATGTAATGTAAGTATAAATGGCACTGTGATTGACCAGGTGAGTGAGTTTGTGTATTTAGGAAGCATGTTTGACAGAGGGAACAAGTTGGATGGTGAAATCAGTAAGCGAGTGAATTCTTTGAAATTCATAGCTGCTCTGGGAGGTTTTCACAGGAATGATGGGTTCTCTAGAGAGTCCCGCATGGCTGTGTATGAAACTGTAATTGTTCCTACTCTGCTGTATGGCAGTGAAACCTGGGTACTGCAGAAGAAACATAGGAGTCGTTTGTGTGCTGGAGAAATGCGTTACTTACGTGGGGTTTGTGGCAAGACATGATCTGATTGTGTGAGGAATGAAGATGTATTGCAGTTGTGTGATGTGAAGCAAAATGTTGTTAGCAAGGTGGAGACCAATATGCTTCGGTGGTTTGGCCATGTTGAAAGAATGGGTGATGAAATGCTTACTACGAAAATCTTTTCAGCTCAAGTGACAGGAAGGAAAGGCAGAGGAAGGCCAAGGAAGATATGGGTGGATCAGATTCAGAAGTGTCCGCATGAGAAAAAGATTATGAGTATGAAGTATAACAGATCTTGTGTACGGCGTGTAATGGATATCAGTGAAGCACGAGTTGTATGTCAAGATCGCTGTAAATGGAGAAGTTTGATACGACAACAATAAATAAAAATATCTGGAAGTTTGTATTCCTTTTTGGAGCTCACCTCTGAATCTCAGAGAACAGCTTAGGGATATGTATGTATGTATGTATAGTTCTTTAAAATTTAGTATTATCGAAGAAAGTTGTAATCTCATATTGGGCTCTGCATCCAGCTTTTCCAGTGCTTAGTTTTTGTTGAGGCATACACAGAAAAGCCAGTTTTACAAAGATTGGTTATTGCAAATGGTAAGAGTACTGACACAGCTTTTTCCAACAATAATGAATATCTTCCTTTCAAACTGCACCAAAAGTCAGCCACTGGCAGTGTTTTATAAATGGACGTCATTGAGGAATTCGACGTCATTCAATAAATTTTTGATATCCATCAGATGAAAAGCATGGAGGTTTTTCTATAATAACAAATGGATTTTTAATCCATAATTGACTTTTAATTTTGTGTGCTGCTAATTAGGAAAATAGTGCCTCGTTGAATCATGGAGAGCTTCCAGATGCTTGATGATTTCACCACATTGTCTGTTTTCTATTTCTGAGTTCAGCTCTGTAAAGCAATGAAATTCATGGCTGCAGACACATCTGGTCCAAAATGAAGCTTTTTTTAAATGCCGCAATTTTGTCGTTGGTGGAGAATACATCAATTTGCTTTACTTGGAGTGCAAGATTGAGTTAATTCAGTTTTGAGAAAATATCTGATAGGTAAGCCACTCGAAATAACTACTTTTTATCATTTAATCAATCTTCAAATTAAAAGTGGCTATCTGTGACGAAAGCATGCACTTCAGCTCGAAGTTCAAAAAAGTGGCACCATATGAACAAATATCAATGCAATTTTCCCACGGAATTTCATTTTCTTCAAAGAAGGAATTTAAGCTATTGAAGATCTTTGTGCAGTTGCATGTGCTGCTAAAGGCTTGCATAAAAGATCTTCTGCCAGAAATGCTTCTTCGTACTGGTATTTTACAAAGGCGAACAATATCACGAGACCTGACACTTCTGCAGCCTCACTCATCTATTTGCAAAGCAAAATTGCAAGACTTGATGCAAATAATACGTTTCTCTTTTACACTGCTTGCTATTTTCTTCACTTAGCGAGACACTGTATCGCTTGATAGCAGAATTTTCGCTATTTCTTTGGCCGATTTTTCACCAAGCCTGCACTTAAAGTGATTTCATCTAAAATCTCTGCCTTAAGTTTCCAATGGTAAAACTTCTTTACATATTTTCTTCACAATCAATGTATTCCCAAGGATAAAAATTTGCACATCGATAAAACTAACTAAGTTATAGCATGGTATACTTAATACTTGCTAAAACACAACCATAATTATATTAAAAATCAATCATTTTTCTTTGAGTAATGTTCAGACCTGTTAATAGATGGCGCGACCTGTACATTGACGACATCAGTAGACAAATAAATGCTGGATTGCTTAATTGCAAAGAAAATATGTACAAAAGTTTTACCATTGGAAACATAAGGGACAGATTTCAGGTGGAACCACCTTAACCATGTCAATAACACATGGCTTGATTCTCTGCAATTGCATGAGGTTCACCTGCTCATGCTATTTGATAGCTTACTAAAAAGGAAGCCTCAGTAGCTTTTTAATTCACGGTATGTGCTGCACGAAAACTAGTTTTTTCACTTTTAAAAGTTCACTATGCCCGCGTACAAAAAAATAAACATTCTTATCTTTGAACTCTCGATCTGTAGTAGTCTCCAAATAGTGCTGCAGTTCAGCAGGTGTTGTTAAGCTATTATGATAAACTTTGCTGCATACGACACACTGTGAATTACATTCAGCTTTCATAAATGCCAAACAAATATAGCTCTTATCATACTTTCTTCTTTCCACAAATTTGACAGTTTTGTCTTGATCACATCTTCTAGAACATGCATCATTTTTTATTGGCCACTGAGAATTGGTTGGTTAAGGTTTTCTTGAAAATTTCGGCGATGTTTTACAAATTGCTTGCAGAACCCCTGGAGAACCGTCGCAGAACCCCGGGGTTCCACGGAACACACTTTGAGAAACACTGCCTTAGACAAATGATGAATTTTAACTTGTTCATTCGAAGTGCACTTTGCATTGGGAAATTAAGAAGAAATTAGATGACATAAGTGCCAATAATGAATTTTTCTGGTTTGGCCAGAATACTAAAAAGTGTCATTTACATACTTTAGACAAATGATGAATTTTAAGTGGGATGAAGCAATATGTTTTCCAAATTTTGCACATAAATTTCAGTAAGCAGAGAGGGTAGAGTGGAGTGCTTCTTTGTAAACTTTGTTTTTGTTGGTAGTAAAGCAGCAATAATTTTGTAAGATTCCTAAACAGGCATATATGTACTTGATAAGTAATACACCCAAGAGTTCTCAATGTTCCACAAGTTTCTTGACTAGGACCATGTAGGCACCAAAGAAAAGCACTGAAGGAAAAAACAATTCAACATCAAAGATGTACATGCTTGTCTTGAGCACCAATGCATGCAGGGATCTTTAGGACAAAGTTCTTGGTGGACACAACAGAATGTTTTTTTTTTTGTGTGTGTGTGAGGAAACAACAACATTTGACAAGCAGGGGGGGGTAGAGTAAAACTGCTTTTCATGATTAAATGAAGGCAATAAGGCATTTTCAATAAGAGGACAAATAGGTGTCCATCTTTATGTAACTTAATCTGCAAGAAAAGACTGGGAGTACCGTAATACACTAGAGCACAGATATTTCCTAGAAAGGTTTGCAAAGAAGATCTTTAGCAAGCCTATTGAAAACTTTCCATATTTTTTCAGAGGCATTAAATTTTTGCTTTATATAATAGGTATTTTCTATGAAATCAGCAACTTTTGGTCTGAAGAATCCCTTTGGGTGAAAACTGGGCAGTCAATTTTGCCAGGTTTGCAGATGTCAAGTTTGTGAGAATATATGAAGTTTTTAAATTTTTTTGGAAAGGTGGTAGAGTACTTAGGGTTTTTTGTCTCGAAAATTGCACTAGCACATTCTGCATGAATAAATGGTCAATGAGATGGATATGTGTTTTAGGGTGTGGCTTAAAACAACAAGATATTTTACAGTAAGCCAGCTTTGACTTCAAATAATGAAGTAGTATACAGTAAATAAGATTTTGCAAAAGGAGAAAATCAAGAGGAATATATCCATCCCAGGAGGTATAAACACTGAAGACAAATTTACATACCTTGGCAAATTAATTGCATCAGTACTGGGAGACTTGTTTTTCATGTTTTCATGGTGTTTTTTTTTTTCCTACAGATGACAGAATTTCTTTCACTACTGTGAGCCTTGCTATTGTTTGGTGAACACGAACCATAAAAATGCCCAGTAATGCTGGATGTGTGGATGAAGCAAATATTAAAATTTAATGTATCATTATCATAAGTTCTAAATTTGCATATATGCCAACCAAAATGTTCCTAAATCAAGAAGATTGCTTGCAAAAATCAAGAAGATTTACCATAAAATCAAAAAGATTTTCCCTAAAAGTAAGAAGATTTACCTTAAAATCAAGAAGATCTGCGACAGTACCAGAACTGTTAATTCATGATTATTTATCATTAGGGGAGAGTGGTAATGTACGGGATGTGCTAGCAGTATGTTTGATGATACTTGTTTTCAATTATTTTTCTGTATCAGTCACTCGTGGATGGAGTTCAGAAATTGTGATGATTTTCAAGGTTTCATACTCTTTTAAATTGAATGACGCAATTTTAGAAATAACTTGATTTCATTTAAGCAATGACAAGACAGTGACCTTTTTTTATATATGCCCTTGAATGACAATTTCATCCATCATGAATGCATGACTATTTTAGATAAAAGATGAATAGTGTAACTTTGAGAATATGAATACTTTTGAACACCATGCATCAATTCTTACAAATTTTCAGCTTAGTCAGATTAGTTTTCGAACCCCTCTCCCTTTATCAAGTTGAAAAGCAAACCCTTTTTTTGGGGGGAGGGAAGGGGAGATACAGGATACATGTTTGGAACATCGTTGGCAAAAAAAAATTACAGTTACAGGAGAAATCTTTGCTATGTTTGATTTCCGTTTTCAGACATTTCCCCTCCATTTTCAAGTTGAAATACAAATATTTATAATCCTCACTGCGTTCAACTTCGGTTTGCGAAAGTTTTGAGAGACGAAACTTCCATTTTCAAAAGTTTCAGGCGGAAAACATCCTTCACCACTACTAATTGCCCCGAAATTCCTGTCCACTTATGCATTGATCTTGAGGATAACTGAAATTATGAAGGAAAAGGAGAAATTCCTCGAAGCCGTTGCACGGTCATGCGTGAAGATTACACAGGAATTTTCGGAACATCGAATTTCCGTTTTAGAATTTTTTTATTTCATTTTCAAACTGAAATAAAAATATTTTTTGGAATAAAATGATGTATAACAACAATACTGAACAGCGGCAACATCGCAGGAAAACAAAATTATGATTACGAAAAAATCTTTATTTCGTTTACGTTCATTTTTGAAAGACGAAATACCGTCCCAATGAGCATTTTTACATGTTGGTAAGATTCTTCAACACATATTTTTATGTGTTGATGTGTATTTTCCAAGTTTCTCTTCTACACGTCGAGAAAATTCCTGACGCGTATTCTTACGCGTTGGTAAAATTTCGATGCATACTAGACACATAATTACGCATTTTGGCTAACTCTTCATGGTGCAGAATTTAAAAACAATTGCACTTTGGTGCGCATATATATATATATATATATATATATAGATAGAGAGAGAGAGAGATTGGAAGGAGGGGGTTTGTGCAATCTATAAATAAAGATCACTTACTGCTAGAAACATGAGATAATGTTAGGTTCAACAATCGCTATGAGATCATAATAAAACAAAAGCAGGAGTTTACACTAAGTGACAATAACAACAATATGAATTTCCATCAATAAAAAACTCAAGAGCCATTTTGACGAAAATCCAGAAGAAAGTGTATTCCGGACGTAAAACCGTAAAACTCCCCCAAAAATCCGTGAAACTTCCAGAATACTTGGCAGGTATGGAAAGCCCACAGCTAGTAAAGAAAACAAAAAGTCAGACTCCGATTTATTACTGTTTATGTTGTCAGAGGGTGAGAATGACGAAACTTCGGCCACTCTCGCCCGCTCATGGGTATTTTAATGACATGTTCTTTTTGACCTGGGAACATTTAGTATGGACTGCTTTTCTTTTCTGAAAGGGATATGCACGGTTGTATAACAATATTTTCTTCCTGAGTACACACTTGTGGCACCAAAAATTTCCTGTGAGTTTTCAGGGGTCAAGAATCGTCCCAATCCGACACTGCTGAAAAACCGGTACTGGTGGTCGGACAGGGTGGGAGGGGAGAGTTCTCTCCATTAGCTTATTCAAGACCGCAGGGAGCAAACAGGAATAACTAACTGCTGCCTTCATTGTCAGAGGCAAACGCATAAACACCAATCATAGGAGACGAAACGTGAGAAAGGATTTGTAATACTTCTCTCACCCTCCCTAGTCTGTTCCGTGGTGCTTTCTCCCACCTTTAAAAAAAAAATTTCACAGCATATCCAGTAAAATTTCCTTAAAAAAAGTAAAAAATACACAGTACATTACAGCTTAAAATTTTCTGCGAACATTGCAGTACTTATTTTTTTGTAGATGCAAAAATGTGTTGAAATCCGGAAAAATGCTTTTTCCATACGGAAAACTGGAAGACAACAGCAAAATCCGGAAAACTTCCACAAAATCTGGAAAACTTGGCAGGTATGAATTTGTGATGGGTGTACAGTGCTACCAAACTACAGTGAAAATACAGTGAAACCCCCAAATAACAGTCACTGCTGGGACCGAGAAAAGGTGACCATTCTTGGGAGGTGGCCAGTGTTCGGAGGTAAGGCCTAAGTTAACATTGCAAGTTCCTTGCATTTGTACAACAGCAGAAAAAGAACATGAAGCTTGTGCACAAAGAAAACAGATGCAATGCTTTCTCTCTCTCTCTCTCTCTCTCTCTCTC
This sequence comes from Macrothele yani, assembly GCA_039090855.1. Classification (NCBI taxonomy): domain Eukaryota; kingdom Metazoa; phylum Arthropoda; class Arachnida; order Araneae; family Macrothelidae; genus Macrothele; species Macrothele yani. Next base: position 182,192,256 of record CM077030.1, on the reverse strand, counting down.
TGAATGCAGAATAAAACTCGGTATAATAATTAAATAAATAAATCATGATGTAGAGGATTTTTGGAAAGCAGGTCTGACATCTGGTTCTAAACAGTCCTTAGAAATAGCAAGCTACGAGAATAGGGCTACAGTATATGAAAGGAAAGAAAAATGTTAGACAGTGAAGTGCAACTGCACACTTATCTGGTCACGTGCTGAAAAGAAGAACAGAACCCAACATATGCACGTATTTCTCGACGTATCGAGATTAAAAAATATGTTTTACATACGTTATTCTTTTTAGTAAAATCCATTCTATAGTGGTTTAACTGTTGGAACTTTTTACATGTTATAGTTCCTTTGTGTGAAATGCAATTTCTCAGTTGGAAGTTAGTATTTATTGCAACGATCTGCCGACTAATTTCTTGGAAGTCCAAACTCAAGAGCCTGATGAGAACAACCATACGAATGATTCGAACATAAACCACTTGCAACTGAGAGGTACGTGAAAGATTTTTCCTTGAATGACATCTGATTACTGAGGGGGTTTCTTCACAATAAATACTAACTTCCAACTGAGAAATTGCATTTCACACAAAGGAACTATAACATGTAAAAAGTTCCAACCGTTAAACCACTATTGAATGGGTTTAACTAAAAAGAATAAAGAACCCAGCATATACCATAGCCATCGAGCTGAACTTTAATTCTTTTCTTTTCATTTAAGCCCACCATTGTACCTGATATAATCCAACTCGCCTTTCCAGTGACCAGAGATTAAGCTACAGTCGCTATTTTTGTAAAATGCGATGACTCAATCCAAAATGCAAGAAAAAAATTAGTGTCCATAGCAATATGGAACCAACCGTTTAAATATCAAC